>OX459030.1:20866956-22080519 GCA_949775025.1 Tricholauxania praeusta
TGAAAAAATCAACCCAAAAAGTGATCATGCCAAGCGCCAGATTTTTATTTTTAACCCCTGATTTAGTAACAACCAACCACCACCATTAGCACCATTCATGCCGAGTCAGCACTATGCAAGCAGTCAGATCACCACTAACCAAAACCATCCACCAACAGATGTGTGCTACATTCGTCATCATTGTTGTTGTCGTCGTCGTCTTGATCGTGTTATACGAGCACGTGCCATATTCGCATAGGTAGCTTGAAGCAACTCACTTGCTTACTACTAAACTCTCGAACGATCGAGCCTGCAAAAAAAAAATGCGCTCTTTTTCGAAACAAAAACAAAAAAGAAACCGGTGTCTCCATACAAAAAATAACAAATCTCAGCGTTGGCAAAACAAAACAATTTCCCCTACACGAAACGAGCAGCTGGAGCATATCCACATATACATATGTTTGTGTTGCGCTTGCACGATCATTGAGCAGTATATTGGCATATGTTTGTATACATGTATATAAGTGTGCATATGTTTATACATTTACATGGGTGGAGTTGCTGTGTTTTCGGTATATAAACGTGCTCATATATTCCCAACCGTCTTTTGTATTAGTTTAATGTCTCGTGCTCTTCTTTGTTTATGCTCCGTTATGTTTGTGAGAAACAGGTGAGCGTAAACGTGATTACGCAGTGAGAGTACAAACAGCTGCTCTCAGCTTTTGGATACCATTTGGAGCTCTTTTTGAGCTTTACTCTTAAGTGTTAAAGAGATCTGACTTTCTGCTTTTCAACTGATCATGCTTTCCAGTGTTTCAATTCCACTGGAGCTGTTTGGGGGAAAACTACTGTTATAAGATCTCTTTGTTTGGAAGTTTGGTAGTTGCTTTGGCTTAAGAGAATTTGTTTTTGGCTTAAACTCAAAAATGTTCTGTAATCAATACGATCGTTAAGGAATTGTCTCTGCTATTGGTCAATATTCTTCTCTTAAACTTTTACAAATTAGCTTCAGCTAAAAGGTATCTATAAGTTTAGGAGCGAAAATGATTAGAATAAGGATATTACGCTGTACAATTTGCAAGCGGATATGGAGAGATTCAAAAGTTTACTTGGCATATAAGGAAGGCAGTGGATACAAAGTAAGAGAAATGCAAAGTGTACTTTTTATTTAATTTAATGTTGGAAGCAGGCTTGCAATTAAAAGATCTAAAAGTTTAAATGCTGTTACTGCCCATGTGATGAGTTCCCTGCTGAAATTTGTCAAACTGAATGGCATCGCCTTGTTGGAAAAAGTCTTTTACCAGATTTATATAAATAAATAAACTTCAAGCAACTGAATGAAATCAACAGTTATTGTATTGCCGATGAAAAATAATGGAAGAAACTTTAGAAATTTCAGCATATAAGCGTTATGAGCTAAGCCGTATGGGGGGTGACAAGCCCCTTTACAATATCAGGATGCCTTTGGTAGTACAAGTCATGATCTAACGATGTCAAGTTCTAGTAATTTTGGCTTGGCAGTTCCCAGAACTTTGCCCGGACGCAAATGAACTCGTTAACCTTTTTTGGTAAGCCTTCCATTAGAGATTTGATAGTTGTTTCAGACACCTTTTTGGAACAGTTTGCCCATCTCCTTTTAAAATCTTCGATGTTTTGGGACACCTTTTTTGTGTTCCTTAAGTTTCTTTTCACAAGAGCCCAATAGCTCTCCACTGGCCTTAGCTCCGGACAATTTGGAGGATTGACCTCTCTTGGTACAAAAACTATGTTATTACTTTGGTACCACTCCAGAGTTTTCTTGCCGTAGTGACATGATGCCAAATCGGGCCAAAAATATGTGGACACATTGTGCTCTCTTATGAAAGGAAGAAGTAATTTTTTCAAACATTCTATTACATATGTATATTTCGGTATTTATAGAGCCCATTGTAACAAATGACTTGCTTCTTTGCCACTTTCTATGAAATTTTATCTGCTTTTGGATTCTAAATTATTCTTCGACATTTTCTCGAGCAGCAGCAACATAAAAATTTTGACCCGGAAGCTGCGCAAAATCAAATCAAAATCAAACAAAAGTCCACGATCACTTAAAAATCATTTATCAATAAAACGTTTAAGAGAAAATCAGCTCGTGCCAACATTCAGAATATATCAAAAAAGTACGTTACAATTGCTAAAATTCAAAAGAATTCACTTTGCCAATAATTTCAGCAACTACCTCCAAACTAAAGAATCAAAGCCAAACAATGACAGAGAAAAAGTTAAACAGCTGCAGATTTTAGCACGCGGCAAATTTTTTTATATGAAATTCCATCAAGTAATATTGATATAAACCAAATCACACCAGCCGATCTTCGTTCATCAACATCAACAGCCAAATCGTTGCAATGCAAACAAAAGTAAATTTTGATCAACAACTGCAACTACAACTGCATCAGCAGCCCCCTTCAAAAACGAGGTGCAATTGTACCCCTAAATCCTTTGTACTAACGAAAAAAAAAAAAAAAAAAAAACAATTTCAAGCGTACAGCATTAAATTTCATTCCCTCAGTTGCATTTCATATAGGCGACCTTCACAGCTGCCAACGCCAGCCACCCCATATACCATAGCAACTGATGTTGAATGCAGCCGTTGGTTGCTGCTCAGGCTAATTCTTAGGTTGCACTGCAACAAAGCCGCAGCAAAATTACAACAATTTCCTGTTGGTTTTTGTTTTTTGTATCATGTACCTTCCTGTTTCCTTTTCTAGGCGTACACTTTTACCTGAGCATGGTAGGTTTTTGCAAAACTACCTGGTAACATGGCGGCTGGTGATCGTACTCCTGATCATTATTTGGCATAAAAATCATAAAATGTCCCCTCTCTGGCAAAGGGCAGATATTTAATCAACCCTTATACATTTCATTTGTGATTTCTTGTTTACTCATATGCCCATTGATGGTATCTAAATATCTGAGAGTTAAGAAATTTTCAAAAGGTTGCACGGTGTGAACGTATGGTACGTACCATTTTCCATGCCACTGCAATTGATTTCATATGCGAACTTAACTTTGAAACCTTGGAAGAAAAAAGGCGCCAATATTTTAAGTAAAATAGTGAGACTTTTAACTGTTGTTATAGTGTCAAAAACTTTCAATGTTCTACTTGCATTTCTGAATCATACATCTCCTAAAATCCTGAAGCCACTTGTACGTTCATTGACTTCAATTGCCTAACAATTGGTTTTGTATAAACTCCGAGATAAGCGTTATTCCGTGTAATTGTGAATTTATGAAATATTTTTAGGGTTTGCTCAAGTAAGCAAACACTTGACCACAAAAAATAAATAAATTTGTTTTAAGTTCAAACAACAATAAATTGCATAAAGTTTAAGAACCTTGAATTTGAGACTGATAAATGAGAAGTCTCAAAATAATATCAGCTTATGACAGACATAGATTAAAGAACTTATTTTGGGTGAAAATTTCATATGTTATTTTGTTCGACGATCAAAAAACGCTCTTTAATATTTTTTATTTTCTCAGCTCTCGTAAATTCCCAGATTTATTTTATCATCGTTAGTTAGATAAAGATCTAAGCAAAAAAAAACCCCATGCAAAATTCCCTTTTAAGCCCCAAGGTTAAAAGGAAAAGAATAGAGGACGCAAATTTATGTTTACATTTACTGCCATAATATTGTGTCGATCTTAAAAATGATGACGTCCTTTTATAAGTATAGTTTACAAGAACTATAATTTAGGTATACAAATTTCAAATAATAATAATAGAATATAGCTACTACAGCTATTAGTCTTCTTAGCTATCTAGCAAAAAGCTCTATGCCATGTTAAAAGCCTAATTTTACAAATACAACTAGGAAAAATATTCCAAGTTAGATTTGTTAACTCTTTGACGACCATAAACTTTTGAAATGTGATCCAATGAAAACAAAGTCATTATAAAATATGATTTTAGATTTCAAAAAATTATATGGGACATTTGTGTTCCTATAAGTCTAAATGGAGTCCAATTTTTTGAAAATTATTTTCTTATTTTACATGAATAATTAAAATCTTATTTCAAACTAAAAATAACGTCGAATTTTCGTTAAAAATATTCAAAAGTAGACATTCCTGCTTGCTTTTGTAACATAGTTAAAATTAATTCTTGTTAAGTCTTTTTTTGAAAAATATTTTTGTATTTGGGACACATAAGATCCCTGGTCGTCGAAGAGTTAAAGCGAGTGTTGCCGTTTTTGTGCTATTTTAAATATCGCAATTTTTGGCGAAAATTGTTGAAATGCCAAGAAATTATTGATTGCAATGACCTCTCCTGACTGCCCATCAAGAATTTTGGGAACCGCAATTACACAATTTTTTTATAGTTTATTCCATCTACCATAAGATTTCAAAAACTTGAGTTTTTATACCTGACGCGTACTTTTTGAAATACAAGCGTCCGAAAATCCATGTATTTTTAAAACTTGTGATTTTCAAAAAATCGTATTTTCGAAAATAAGGCCGGAAAAACTTTTTCCAAAAAAACGTATCGAATATTTTTTGACAAAGTATCGGAAAAAAGTTGTTTTTAAGAAATCTAAATTTTGAATATAATAACGAGGTAAATTGACCCATATACATATATTTTAGGCCACCCTCAAGAAAATTTCCGAACTCGAATATTTTTAGTATTCCTGCAGTCATGACGAGAATTGGTATTATTTAGTGCTATATCTTCTTATACTAAAGGTATAAAGTTATGAGCTCTATGTCAGAGGTTCAAAATGTCAATATAAGATATTTTTAAGCTCCAGTGCACGCAGTCAGGGCACATCATTTTGCTTAAGTTCAGCGGGAGAATGAAACACTAAAACATGCAGCTATCACTGATTCTTTACCAGAGCTTCAATTGGCCACTGTTGACGGAGCCAACGCGAATGGGAAGACTTCAAGTAATAAAGGCAACAATTTCTTAGATAATTTTCGAAAACGGTGCAACCGAGACATAAGTTTGTACTTAGACTATACCAGCTGGCAAAATGGCTTAAGAGCATTAGCTGCCGCAATCAAGGCTTTTTTGCGTTATCATTATGGTATGCGAAATTTGGACAGGTGGGCGACTTTAGATCAAACATTGCTCGGTATTTCCAGTTCGCAAGCGTTGTGTTTTTGAAAACTTCATATTAGAAATTAACGCCGAACAAAATTGGAAATTCAGCATTCAAAATAGGTGAAGTTGGTGAGTTATTTCTCATGGTCTACGTTCCTTCGAACTGATGACAAAGTGCTATAGAACATTTAAATTTGACCATAAATCGGTAAAGGTTACGCTTCTAAGGGAAATTAATTTACAAAATTCATTGATCGTTTTTAACGATCTGTTGCTTTCAGATGGTGATATATTCCTGGCTTAGGAGCCTTAATTTTCAAATGACAAAATATAAAAATTGAGGTACGAGGGTTCATTTGAAAACCGACGATATGTCAAGAACGTGTATTGTTGGTAAAGTATGTAATAATTAAAGTAGTTGAATGCAAATAAGAGATCAGGCCTATTTGGCTTCTATCATGCGAGTGTATACATTTAAAAAAAGAGGAAATTGACCTTGTATCCAACTCGGACTGGAAAATTTACAACACGTGCTCTTTTCTAGCAATAGGAGTCTATTTTTTATTAACTATGATGTATACAAACCGACATATTTAAGGAATCTCAAAAATAAAAATAACTGGAAAAACTCTGCTTTAGGCAGAGGACAAATTCTTGGATTTCGTTCACCCGAGAAAGGAAGTGATGTAGCTCCATTAACTGAGTATGATTTTAGAGACTATGAGCGAACTGTTTGAGCACGCTCTTGGAGTGTTATCCACACGGTCTAACGATTAAGTAATTAATTTTCACAAAACTGCTAAAATTTTTATTCACACGAATAAAAAGTTAGAGGGGATTGTCATTTGCTTCACAACAGAGTCAAAATATTAAGGCAATATCTTGACATCAAGCTATTTGCAGCAGGAATACCGAAAAAAGGTGATGTAGGACTTAAATGGAATATATTAATTCAAAAATTGAGAAATAAATGGAATTGCAACCATCTACAATTAATTGGATTTGAATTGTAATTAAATATCCTTAAAATGTCCCAGGTGCAGTGCAAAAGCACAGGTTCACACTAGGTTACTGAATAAAGTAATAACAAAGAAAATGATATTGCTGATGGTTTGACTAGAAAAGCTTCAGAGAGACATCCGACCGAAGCATACTCAACGATACTATCACCGATCGAACACTTTTTCAACGATATTGCTATGAAGTCGAACAGACCTTTATCGGCATATACAATCAGTATCACAGAACACTGCGATATTGAAATTACGCATGATAAATAGCAACTTGTCTTCAAAACGTTTTGCATTAATGGAACAGCTTCTTAAATATCAAGTTGTGTAAATTAGGGTCATACATTTCAAAATCCTGACGAGCTAAAAAATGTTGACTGCAGAATCGGTTTAAGTAGCTAAAAATGCAGCGGACTGAATTTTGAGCATTCCCGATACATCGTATCTTTGTTATCATCAAAAATTTCGCAAGTTTTTTTTTTTGTACCTCATAAAATTTTACAGAATTTTTACCTTGAACTTGATAAAATGCTGCTAGATAAGAGAGCGTTAAAAGCAAAGATTAAATCGACAGGAAATCTAAATTTGGCAATACAAACTGTGCTGTCTCGTATGTTCGCATATTTGCACCAATAAAAAAAGGTGACTCAAGCGGTGCCGCAAAAAGCACCATCCAAATTATAAACCAATATTTAAATAACACAACAAATATCTCATATTTATTGGCATTTTAATCTTTTTTTCTCACAAAAAAACATAAAAATGATTCATATTCGATTCCTTCCACAGCGAAGTGAATCGTTAAATTAAATCGAATTTATTAACAAATTCAAATTTTTAATAATTTTCCCATCGCTACCGCCACTTATGTGGTCGCATCCAAACAACAGCATATTTGGTGGTCCAAAACAAAACTTCATGAATACACAACGGCGGCGACGGCGACGACACTAAGCTTCCCAGAAGATTAATCTCTTAGATATTGCATTTTAATTAGTTCTCAAAAGATCGTCTAATAATTTCGGACATAAACTTAAATTTAAATTTATTGTCAACGCTGATGATACTAATGAAACGCCTATATGACTATTATGAAGCAATTTCATAGATACATGAATGTATCTTAAAAGTTGAGCCCAAATTTAAAAAAAAAAAACAAAAAGCGTAGCTGTCGATTGAACAAATTAGTTAAATCAACGCTAGGGACTTCTGTTTTCTTAAAGTTTATGCATAAATTAAGTACATTGGGCTATCTAAAAGATATTAAAATGATTTAGGTGCAATACCACAAAATGTAGCTAGATACAATAGCTTAGCGGGTATAACGTGGTTTAGATCGACAAATTCCAATTAATTTGCATTTGTGAGTTGTGTGTTCGTTACATTTTTTATTTATTGCAGTAGTTACGAGCAGCAGCAGCACTAGAACCGTTAACAATATCGAATTTCCTTATGACTTACAATGAAGAATATCTTTGAGATACACACAAGATTGGCAGCTGCGCGGTATCTTGTCGTTTGTTAGTATTTCTTGTGCAGTGATTTCTTTTTCCCCGTTTGCTGCGCATATGCATGTGTGTGGCTCTTTGTTGTATGAGAGGCGCCAGTAATTCTAAGATCTGTAGGTTTTTCTTTACATTTTCGTCACATTGAGTTTCTAAGCTGAGTGACTTCACATTCTGCGTTTACTGTATGGCTCGTGACAAATTTTGCAGCAGCTGTAAGGTTTAAAGTGAAAAGAGTTTTGGGCTCACAAATTTTATATTGGGTGAAAATGTTGTATCTCATCAAAATGAAGATTTTTATTTCTCATCGTCCACGAACTTTTTCGAATTTTACGGTTTTAAATGAGGATATGGATCAAATATTATCGTGTAAAATATGAAAGTGATCCATTTTTTTCTTTTCCAAAGCTTTTCACTTAAAATATTTTTCATTTTGATCTTTCTAATCGGCGACCATCAGAAACGACCGTCTCTAAAAAGTCTAGTTGAAATTATTTTAAGAGAATTTTTTAATTTAACTGGCTTTCTAAGCAGCAATCTTCTTCGGATCAGAAAAAAATACATACAGCTGTTGTCAACTAATTGGAAACGAAATCATTCGTTGTGTTATTGGTAGTTTTTCTCATTTATTTTTCTATGTGTACCAGAAAGTTTAAGCATAATATAAATGTGGGACATATAAGCTTAAAAAAAGGGACATAATTGAATTCAAATTCATAGACTGAAAAGGTTTTATGAGAGATTTTCTGCTCAAACCTCAAGCTTGACTGAGTCAACTAATTGGAAACAAATAAATAATTTACAAAAAAATTAAAGAAAAATTTGATGAAAGATTCCAGAAACGATATTGTGATATTTACATTACTTGTTAGAACAGCTTTTAACCGAATTTGCTTATTAGCATATCCTTAATCATGGGTAGTGACATAAAGTTGTACACCGCCATGTGTAAGTCAATTGTTGAGCTTTAAAGTACGACCATGAGTTATTAGGCGATGGCAACACAGCTAAATTGCTCCAAAAAAAATTGCATCCAGTGCACTTGATCATTTCGAAAAGTATGACACAGCAAAAAATTTTCCTCGCAAAAAGCGACCTCTTAAGACTTCTGGGTACAAGGATCGCTAGATTGTGCTCATGGCAAAATTGGATTTTCGTAAGACTGCTGATGATATCCAACGCGAAATAATTGATCAATACGATGCAGAAATATCCAAACGATCTAAGGCTTTTCAATTGGTTGAGGCTGGCCTCCATGGACGAATTTCACCCAAAAGCCAATTGGTGACAGTTCAGCAGAGCAAAAGCCACATAGAATTCGAAAAAACTCTTGTCCGTTGGCCGCTCATTAAATGGAAGTATGCCGCTTTTGGAGGTTTTACATATCTTCCACCACCACGGCCAAGTCGATTAATCTTCGTTTTGTTGCTCCGTACCACACACTTCCATTTAATAAGCGGAAAACCGGCATGCGTCTTAGCGAATTGTTTGCGACTTTTCATCTGCTTAACTGTCACAAATGGTTTCTTGCGTGAAATTCGTCCATGGAGTCCAGCCTCAACCAATTGAAAAGCGGCAGTTCGTTTGGATATCTGTTCAATTTTTAAAGTATTTTATAAGCAAAGAATTGCAATATTTTATTTCAGTAATTAGTCACTCTTACTAACAGTGATGATTAGTTTAATAAAAAAAAATTAAAAAAAAAAAAATAATTTTGATAATTTTGGACCAAAACTGAAAAAATTTGTTTTTTTATATATTTTTTAAAGGAAATTTATGGGGTGGCATTGACAACTTCAACTTATAGTGTATTGAGTTTAATGCAGTGAATGGTCTCCCTACGATGTAGGTTTCAACCATAGCCACCATGATGCATGCGATACACCCAAAGGCTTCACGCAACTGTCAGTCCTGACAAGTCGTGGGACCAGATTTCACCTCTGGTCAGGCTTAGTAGTTTGCCAAAATTACCCTTATCGGCAAGGCTCAGAACGAGCCCAATACAGTACAGTTAGCTTTCAACTACCAGTTTAAGGTTACCATAACGTCCACGGGAACGGGTCGACTTTGGCGACCTTTGACCCCGTGTAACATTCTTAGCCGTCACGCGTATCGATTGAGACTTTTGGGATTATGTTTAGAGCCACAAAAGAAAGGTTAATACGAAAATCCAGCTTTCCGCTAATTTCTCCGAAGCTCAATGCTTATTTCCTGGGCTAAATACTATGTAGAAATTAATTGTTTATCCGATTTACTATATATTAGATGTAATATTGGCTCAACAATAGTACAAGATTTTAATATTATTTTTTAACTATGAAATCAATAGAACCATTATTAAACGTTTGCTAAATATTTTTTCTGAGTGTATGAAACATATTCATAAAACATCCCAGCGGCAAATATGTCATACACAACATCGATGAATAGCTATACTCATTGTAGGTAGTAATGCTCACAACCCCAGCCACAACTGTAAATGCTTTTTACAAAGGGATGGCCGCTTTGTAGGCAGCTTGCCTACTTCTCTATATACAATGTGTAGCAAGGGAAAGGCAGATTTCTTAAAACATCGCTTACCAAGTGCCTGTATAGTTCACCGAGTTGCCTACATCTCCACATACAAAGTATGCAGGCAACAGGCGAGACCCCTTACATCTCCATATAGAAATCAGGCAGCAAACAGACAGACTGCCTACAACTCCACACACAATGCAGGCAGCCAGCAAACAAATAAACAAAATATCACAGTAACAATTTCATTTGTGAAACATACAACACAAAGGGTATAGCTTTTCATATATGAAAAATCAGAGTTCTTCATCGATTTGCCGCTGGGATTTTCATAAAAAGATATTTACGTTTTTGATACAGTATCTCTCTCTATATATATAGGGCTTAGAAAAATGAGATGAAGAAAATTTACTACAAGTGCTTTATAATTTTTTGAAAAGTAAATCAATAGAAATCAATTAAAAGATTATTTTAACCCATTGCTAGATATCTGAGTCGACATTCTATTTACATAATTTTGGAATAGCAGATTTAACATATACCACATATAATATATTCAAATTCACTTTAATGTGCACAATTTCAAAAAAAAAAATTCCAGCAACAAAAATGCAAATTATCAAAGAATTCAAGCGTTTCATATTTTCAGCCATAAAATATCCAATACTTTGAGACAATTTAAATAAAAAATCATAAAAATTCATATGCAAAAGTGTAATTAAGAGCTCCGCTGGAATAGAACTCGCCCATAAACGTAAGGCTTCATTTAACATTTCAACTAATTTATGCGCTTCAGTGAATTAAACTACAACAAATGTAGCAGCAGCCACATCGAACACACCTAATTTTATAAATAAAGATTTTATTCCAATTTTTTTCTTATAACAACGAGAGCAATGTGAATGGGTGAGGTGAGTTAAGGTGCTGACTTTAGTTCTTAAAGGTTGGCACGCGTTACACGTAGGACACAAACACAATAAAGCGTTTCTGCAGCAAGAAAAGAAATTGATTTTCTTTCAAATTTTTGAGACAATTCCAATAACCATAAAATAACATTGCAGCAGGTGATCGATTTTAAAGTTTGTCTCCATCCCCAGCTCCTTCTCCATCTCCGTCACCGTTGTTGTTGCAGTGCTGATTGCATTGATTGCTTTGTTGATCTGTGTGGGGTGTGTGCTACGTTCTAGCCAGTAGCTTGTTGGCATGAACATTGTTGAACTGTTGTATGACAGTGAAATTATAATTATTTCAGATTAAGTTGCAGTGGTTCTTAATCAGTTAGTTCTTAAAAGATTTTGTTTTGAATTTCATTTTGTGAAGTGTCACAGTCGATTTTATTTTACATTTATAAATTACATATTACACTGAATATACCATTCCATATCAGCTATGCGTACAAACATGGGGATTAACCATTTTATGATCAGACGGCCAGACAACATGGACACCAAATCAACGTTCACAAAAATGTCGCTCGGATCTAAAAAATAAGGGTTGAGCCGAATCAGTCCGAAAATCGCCAGGTTCCCTTAGAAAGCATAGTGTAGATCAGCGGTGTGCATAGAAATCTAACAAAAGAGCAAAACAACAACATCAAGCAACAACAAACGAAGTTTTAAAGTTTTTTTACTGTAATTTCCAAATTCGCCAACAGTACAAAAAAAACCCAAATTGCACTACAAACAAAAACAATTTCTACATTCGTCAAGACACAATGCGGCGTCGTAGTTTATGCCTTTGTGTTTTGTTTTTGTTTTCATTGAATTCAAGTCAACGCTGTGCCTCGATAGCGTTGAAATTCTGCGAATTTTTTTTTCGCTTGCTTGTGCCTCGAATAACGGTGAGAGCAATGAGAGCAAATAGAGCCACTATGTGCACATCACTGGTGTAGATTGATCGTTCGAAAGAACTCTACTAAGAAATGCAGTCTCTTTAATAGAAGTAGTAGAGGGCCTAACAAAGATCTTTCCTGACATTCCTTTTCGAATTTTATGTATCCCACTTTTAATTTTGAACGCTCTCCAGGTATGGCTGCGACAGGCGTGGTTTGTAAAAATTATTGAAGGTCTTTCTAGTTGCTAGTCTTCTAATAGAATTTTCGTTTTTCATGTTTGCAATGATTCCATGTTTATGGAGTTTATAGGAAAATATAGATTTGAGTTTATTTTTAGCTTCAAATACCTATCGAACTTGACCAATTAGGAAGTTTTGGATTTCTTTAAGGACTTACTAGATGAATAGAAGAATGTATATCAAAGGAGATCAATCTGTTATCTCACAATGACAGCGTTCGATTTTCTTTAAAAAATGAGGTTGTTGTTTTACTTGCCACCTTAAAATTTTTGGCACTAAAGTAAGTTTAAAGAATACATGTCGATAACTAATCTTTTTTAATCATGAAAAAGGTTGCGTGGTGGATCGAAGAGCCACTTAACCAAGGAACCGATGATCCATATTTGATGGATTACGACCATGCCAATATTTTCTCCTTTGTAGAGGACAATCATATTATGTTCGTGATTGCTTAAGACTGATCTGTACGAATTTCATTATATTATTGAGGAATTTTTAGTCCATCCGGGTAACTTTATTTCTTTCAGCAGCTTGTCGAGATTATCATATGGTGAGATATTTTTAGAAATTCGAACCTGTCTTTATCACTGACCTGAACTTCAAAGGGAATGGTACCAGTCTATAATTGTAAAAGTACTGATGCCTTGAATTTTTGCCACTTCAGGAAAATGCTTATAATATGGATTCTAGCAATATCTTTGAAGAAGATGATCATTTGATTAAACTTCTCCTAAATAAATACATGTTTATATATGGGCATTTCCGTAGGTCCCGTTCGACCGTCGAATACATTTAAAGTTAAAATAAAACGGATTTTTATTTTGACGATAGGCTTAACTTAGAGCTCCTAATTAGCTTTATAATTGGTGCTAAAGTTGAATTTAGGCAATTTTTTCGTTTTCAAGATAGTTGCAAAAAACCCAGGTGTCGCACGGGACAAAAACTTCCGATTTCGTAGAAATGCCCATATTTGTAACTCATTAAGCAAATTTATGTAAGCCCGGTCAGCGCATTTAACCACCCGGTATTTCTGAAGAATCTTTGCTAACTATGATTGGGTCAACCTGTTCCCTTAACAAAACGTGACCAGATCTTTTACTGTTGTCAGTATTTTTTTTATGCCATATAATTCATTGACTAGAATTACCTTCAGTATATCCCTCGCAACTTCCTTCCAGAACTTAGCTATGGATGCCATACTCTTGTCTTTGAGGTTAGATGCCTTGGAGAACGCCGTCTGATCTATAACGTTTCGAAGTCACATCTAAATACTGGTTCTGCAGCTGCTCCACCCCAATATGGTTCGAGGTGAAGTTTGGCTCGATTTATATATGAGCCTACATACAGTGTTTTGGTCATTAGTCATCGATGGGCCCTCGTTGTTCATCAACTGACTCAAGGTCAACAGCTTGTCCTCCAAAAGCTGAAAGAGGTCTCATAGGCTGCCGTTACATTTCTTTTGTTGTTGGGAACTTTCTCTATGAGAAAGTAGGCGCAGCCTTAGGAAAATGTTGGAATATGAGATTGTCCGTCTACAATGGTCAAGGTAACACTAAATCTCCTATGCAGTCTGTCATCCGCACTGCACCGTTCGATTACAGTCGGTATTGGCTACAGGAATGCATAACATCTTGGATTAAGGGGGATATTTTTATAGGAAAAAGTAGCAAGGTGGCACCAGTGATATATATTTATAAGCACTTCTGAACCCAGTAAGCTATTAAAACTTAAGCCTCTATATCAATGCGATAGGATAAATCGCTATCATCAAGGTTTAACAATTTTAAGAAAAAAACCATACATGCTTAGTATATCTATATAAATAAAATGATAGGTATTTTCGATGTTCGCATATCACGCAAAAACTGCTTGATCAATTTCAATCAAATTTATTTAGGGTTATTCCTTAGACGCTTGGTCTCAATCTACAATTACAATTATCACGATATTCCTGTTAAATATCAAAATATTTAAGTTTTTAAATTGCTAAAAAAAATTAATTTTACACATAAAAACACGTGTAAACATAACAAATCGTTGAATGGGAATTGAATGTGTTAGTTAGTGTGCGTTCTTTGTTTTTTGTCGTTCCCATGGCAATTTAAAAAAAAAAATAAATTGTTTGCTAAAAATTTAGAGTACAAAGAGGATTAGCTAGTTTCGAATTTTTTTTAAAATTTTTATGAAATTTTTTTGATTAAATTTCAGAAACCCTGACGCATTTCAAAAAATCTCAACTCAACGAAAACAATTTCTGGAATATAAGCGAAGAAAGACATTCACTTGATTTATGCAAAATGAATTGTGCCACAAATGACCCTCCTTACATATGAAGAATACATGTCTTCCTTTTGAACATTCAAAACAAAATCTTTTCAAAAAAAAAAACCTAAAGCATTTGATGTTTTTCTCAAAGTTTTTCTTCGTTTTGGAAAAACATTGTTTTTCATAGATTTTGTCACGTTCAAGGCAAACAATTTTGATGATCATGGTCGAACGATGACATCGACAACAACAACAACAACAATTGCCTTGCTTCCCCCATATCATGTCAGACTTATCGAAGACAACAGACACAGTTGCGTCTGCGACTGACAAAAATGATCACGAGTAACAACAGCACAGTGTCAGACGACAGAGTTTTGTTTATTTGTTTTTATATTTTTTGGGGGTATTTCGACTGCAGCGATGATGTTGGTTGTTGCTAAAAATAGTGACACTTGAAATGTTTTTTTTTCTCAAAACTCAAGTGAAATGAGGGAATGGGCTTGCAGGTAGTCAGGCAGGCTACTTAAATAGGTTTTTGCCTTCACTAGCGCGCTCATATATCTAAATAAGGTGACTACAGCGTAAGATTAATTAAATTGAAAAATTTAATACATTAATCTTGTTTAGGGAGGGAGGGAGTGTGATTGCTTTTCTCCACTTTATCCAAGAGGGCTGTGCGACCCCCTCTTCTGTTCCAGTAAGTTACTAAATTGTTTTTTAAGTCGTTGGTGAGAAGAAAAAAAATTGCATTTTCTTTGCAGCCAATTATTGGAGATCTTGCCGCCGCGCTTAGGGAATATTCATTTAATTTGTTTATATCAGGTCGATGCAATTTTTTGTATACCAAAAAATGTGGCACTTTGTGTTGTCATCTAATAAAAAACATTAAGATTTCTTTTTAATTTTCCAAGGTAGATCGTTTTTTAAGTTTCTTTTATAAGTTTGGGGGCAAATATTTTGTCACATTTGTTGTGATCTCTTGCAGATGGATTTGTGTGGAGTTCTAATTGTGGCGCTGTCGGGACTTTAATTTTGGCCGCAGAATTAATTAATGCGACAATAATAATTGTCACTTTTTGAACTTTAAAGCATCTCTTCGATGGAAAAGTCATGCAGAAATGCAATGAATTTAATAGCACTAAATTGGTAATACAATACATAATGACGGCAGTATGTCTGGAAATTCTAAAAAAGATCAAGCTTAACATATATACAAACTGTTTTATAACGTTTTGGTTTCGAATTTTTATTTTTCTTTTCTACTTTACAGCATATAAAATATTAATTTCACCATATCAACATTTAGTTACTATTCGACCAACTGTTCAGAAAAAATATTATTTTTTTTTCCACAACAGCGCGCCGGCGTTATCTTTTCAATAAATCTATGGCATCACCAAATCTATTACTTAATTTCTTAACTTGTTGGCAAATATCATGGCATGAATGAATAATGAATACTGAAAAAATAAACCATTTTGCATTACGAGTCAAATATAACGTACGCTATTATGCGATATCACAAAACGTAAGCTCATAAATAATATTAATCCTGTTTCGACGTTCGAGTATCGATTTTTTCGTTTCATTTTTTGTTGCCAAAATGGAAATATTGATTTTTTTCCACGTTTTTCTTTCATTTATTTGGAATCAACTTTTAAATCATTTAATATACCAATTATAACAGCTTAAGGAGTTAACATAAATCTTTATGTCAAGTTTGTATGAATTGCGGGTGAGTTGAATGTGCAGGTTTTATTCAAAAAAAGCAGCACTTGAAAAAATTGCAGTGGTATTCGGAATGTTCGGAAAAAATTAACAAGTAAGATAAGGGAAGAATAATAATTCAAGCATATATACAAATTACAGCTTTAAAATAGTATCAGCTAACGCAGATATTTCTAAACATGTAATCAATGAGATGGGGTGTAACCAATCCCAAGTGATTATAAGCAGAGACAACTTTCTGCTCACGAATAGATATAACATCCTACAACTAAGACAGCAAGCACGCTTAGTCGAGGGTAACACATTGAAGGAAAAACACACAGCTAAACATTGCTGGGGTCTGTCACACCCCACCTCATTGAACGCGTTACTAGAAAACTTCGGAAAAGAATAGGTAGAAGCTCTGAAGAAATGTTTGAGGAACTACAAAAACAACACAGAATTCAAAAAGCAACATGAGTAACTAAAAATCAATTGACAATTTTTTTATGAGGTTTTGCGAAATTTAATTCGAAAAAAAGTGTATTCTACTTTGAAAATTAAAAAAAAAGTATGCAATAACCTTCTTTACCACAAAGTTGTTTTTTTTTTTTAAATAAATTAATAAAATCGGTACACTATATTTTGCGCCAAAGTGTTACAAACGATTTTCATACAAGCGATTTAATACAATTAAGTAGTATGGATAAATGTTAGTCACTACGTTTTGAGCGACTTTTTTTGAAATAAATGCTTCAGAAAGTATGTTCTTAAGAAAATGTTATAACTGCTCTACACCAAAAGGAAAATGATTCAAGAAAAACCCCAAGTGATTATAAGCAAAGACAACTTTTTGCTTACGAATGCTACCCCGTGCTTTCAGTAGATACAGATAAAACATACTACAACTAACACAGCAAGCACGCTTAGTCGAGAGTAACACATTGAAGGACAACACACACAGGTAAACATTGCTGGGGTATGTCACACCCCACCTCTTTGACCGCGTTACTAGAAAACTTCGGAAAAGAATAGGTAGAAGCTCTGAAGAAATGTTTGAGGAACAACAACAACAAAGAATTTAAGAAGCGGCATAAGCAACTAAAAATCAATTGACAATGCTTTTATGAGGTTTTGTAAAAAGTTAATACTAAAAAAAGGTGTAAATGAAAAAACTAAGTATGCAATATCCTTCTTTAGCATAAATATGTTGTTTTAAAAAATAAATTAATAAAATCGCTTCAGTATATTTTGCACCAAACCGTTACAAACCATTTTCATACAAGATACAAATAGTATGGATTAATGTTAAGCCACTACGTTTTGAGCGACTTTTCTAGGGATAAATGCTTTAGAAAATATGTTCTTAAGAAAATTTAATAACTGCTTTACACCAAAAGGAAATTTCCCAAATAATTCAAAAAAATATTTAAGAAAATGAGATGATTGGGGACTTTTTCATTAATTTTGGAAGCATTTTTTTATGAATTTTGTGAAATTTTATTTTTGATCTATAATTTTTAAATTCTGAGGGAATTATGCGTAAAATTAGACATCCTTAACCAGAAGATTTTAGGACCAATTTTCGAGCCAATTTTGTGCAAAATTCGCTGATCAAAGTGACTTTTCATAGATATTTCTTTGTATTTTTGCTATTTTTCGTAAAATTTTTGTTGAATTTTTTAACCATATTTTCCCTCAATGTAACGCTTCTACTTGGACTCTCAAATTCATGCATTATGAATGCCAAGTTTTCTGACATAGTCAATTTTATTTATTTTCATAATTTTTATTTTTTTCTACTATCAATAATGAATTTTTTCTCCTGCTATAGACTTTGGTTTCAATTTTTCCCCCAACTATTTTTGTTTACCAACCAACTGACTATACCAAAAATGAGTTTCAACTAGCGCCGTCTGGTGTTGTTGTTTTGTACATACGTAATGATATCCCTCTTTAGACTGGTCTTTTTTGTGCTGATGCTGACAGGTTGGTGGAGTGTACAAAAAAAAAAGTTTACTAATAAATATAACCAACTCATTTTGGGTGTTTTCGCACTGAATCACTGCAATAGCCGCCGATGCTGCTGCTGCTGCCGTTACCGTTGTCATCGTCATCGTCGATGTCGACGAGCGTTGTCTCATATTTTATCCGAGTCAGCTCCAAAGTTCGCATTATTTGCACCAAGTGTGCGCACTCGTAAAGTTTTTTTTTTTTTGTAGACTATTGCTTGTTGTAGTGATTGTTTTTTTTTATAGTTTTTCGATAGTTTATAGGGTAGAGGAGTGTATTTTCACCTCACTCTCAAGGGAAATGTTTTTGAGAGATCTATTTTGATTCTCCGAACTGTTTCAAAATTTCAAATATATCCAACTTAAACCATTTTAGCCGAAGTTCCAGTTTAATATCTCTCTCACAGGCTGCACCAACGCAAAATCTTTGTGATTTTTGAAAAGAAAAATTTGGAGGGATTTCATAAAAAATTTTCAAAACTACAGACGATAGTTATTTTTTGTGGAAGCTAAGCTCCTTCATCGAACTTCTAATGATAATGTCGTAGCATATGGTCATTTTTTTCGAATAAGTCTCTGAAACTTTTACATCGCTAAGATCTCCTTTTACCCTATGTTTACACATTGCAGCTTTGTTGTTTGTTTTGGTTTCTTGTTTCTTCTGAATTTTTCGTACAGCGAAAAATATGACGGAACAGTGTTGCTAATCACCAAATCATTGCAAACTGTGTCGAGATACCAATTGGGATACCCTTTTTTACAACTATTACACAGTGAGAATAAGATATACATGTAAACTTTCATGAATGTGATTCATTGAAGATAGTATGTTTCATAAATTCATAAGTTTTTCAGAGTTAAGTCTGTAAAAATGCGTAATGTTTCCTAATTCTAATCATCTTTCCTTTAATGGGATGTATCGTGAGTATTAAAAGACCAACATCGTTGTCTAGTTTCCACAGTGTTCACGTTTCATTCGATTGACGAACATGGATAACGCTCATTCTTCAAATAAGACTGCATCATTTTTTGACTTTGACTTTTTTGAGTATTTTTCAAAACGAAATATCTTAAAAACTATACGCCATAGAATAAGAAACATATTATCAACATTACAGAAACAACAGAAAGAAGAATTGGGGTTTTGGTTCGATTCGCTTTTTGCTTGGGTTCTCAACAAATCTATGCAAAAAGGAAAACATATCAGGCTTAGAAACTCTCACTCATCGGCTCAAGGGTCACTGATGATTTCATTTAGCAACGAATGAAACTAGTATGCCTTTAGCAATTTTTTGTTGATTATGTAATTTTTTTGATATTTTCATACGCTGTCCTGAACAGTTTTGCTTTAGGTAGCTAAAATTTTATAATAAAATACTTCAAGTAAATTGGTTTAAATCGTCGTCATGTAATGCAGCAAATAATGTGGGGTGTGCAATACCCCAAAAATTTTCAGCTATGTTTTGTCAAATATGGCTATAAAAGTTTTTGTTATATTTATTTTGACGTTCTATATTATGTACTACACTAAGTAACAATATATATATGTAACAATCAAAAACAAATAAATTATTAAATTAGTTTAATTCAAAAGTTCATAGCGCTTTTATTAAGGCCAAGTAAAAGTAAACAGTTCGACTAAATTCAGCTTATTGAATACAATTAAACATTTCTAATAAAAAACATACAAAATAATAATTTCATAAGAATATTATTAAGTGAGGATACATATTAAAGTTAATTAAACTTCTCAGAATATTCGCACTTTTTGCAGTCAGTTCAAGTATATTTTGTTAATCTTTTTTCCCGGAAAAACTAAAATCAAACTTGCGTTTCTCTACTCTTCTGCGAAGTTTCCTAGTAATGCAGTCATTGAGGTGGGGTGTTACATACCCCGGAAGTGTTTGTCTGTGTGTTTCTCAACTCAACTAAGCGTGCTTGCAGTGTCAGTTGTAAGATGTTTTATCTTCAGTTATTGAGAGCATGGAGGCAGATATTCGTAGAAGGAGAAAGTTGTCTCTGTTTGTAATGAAGTGGGGTTTGTCACACCCCAACTCATTGACGACGGGCTAGTAAATAATTTAATTCATACAATCAGATTGGTGTGAACCTTCAATAAAAAGTTCTTATTTTCTACAGTTACGATGTCGAGAATTTCGATTTCAAAGCATATACTATACATGGATGTTATGTCGAAAATATTTAAAAAAACAATTTATTTAAAATTTTTTTTTTTATTTTTCTGAGCTTATCCTATTCAAAAGTTCCTATTCCATGTATGCTTGGAAATTCTATCACAAAATTTTTTTCATTTATTTATAATTTTTTTTTTTTTCAGTATATTGCCAAGGAAGCAGAATAAATGAAAAAAAAAAAAAAAATTAACAAGAGACCCACTAACCGCCTCACCTAATCACCAATTGCATACAAATTTCAAGCCAAAACAGAGTAGCTTTTTCAAACAAACATACATACACAAATCTATGTATGTATGTATGTGTGTGTGACTAGTGATCGAAAAAAACAAAAGTTTTTTTTTCTTTTCCATTTTTGTATTGACCATTCGATAGTAAACATTTTGACGATTAACGACCAGGTGCGGGTGTTTTTGTTTTTTTTTTTTGCCTTTCGCTGCTGCGCAACATTTAACAAGTTGAACAGGACGACTATGACGACAACGCCTTAGACGCCTGGGACGTTATGGTGATAGTGGCGGCGCTGCTGGAACACACCCGCATTAGAGCAGCTGTTGAATTTCTTGAATCAAACTAAAGCTAAGTCAAGTTAAACATTCGGCGGTCTGGACTTAAAAAGTTGATTGTGCCGATACTAAGCCAAAGCTTAAACGCGCGGTTTTAGTTTAAGCAACGAAAAAACAGAAACGCGTTTTATTTAGTTTTCGCTAAATTTAAATTGGCTCAGTAGTTTAATGAAAAACGTACGTCAGCAACTAATCGCTGTTACTCTGGTGCGCAAGTGTACGCTATGGCCTGAGAAGATTAAGTTTTGATTTAATTTTATTTTAAGAAATTACAAAAAAACCAATACGTAAGAGATCAGTTGACATATAAAGAAATAATGAATTTTTAGTTATAATTAATTCGGTTTTTGTTATGAAATGATTTAATTAACAAAAAGGGATTCTCTGCCACCGGAACTGTTCGTTGTTATCGTGTAACTGCTGATACTACTAATTGGAACATCGAAAAGTATATACATATCTCGCTGTCCACATTATTATACATATGTGGGACTCTAAGGACCAGATCACTCGTTGTTGCTGGCAAGATTATAAAGAGATCATCATTGCTACAAAATCCGAACAGATTCTGCGACTCCACCCTATTTGGCGTTGAAAAAAAAGCAACTAAGTCTTCTAAGAATGAGCCCATTTGTCAAAGTCGATATAAGAAGTGGATGGACGGCGGCGCTGATCTGTACAATTCAAAATTATTGAGTCAACATCCATGGAAAGAACGTGCGTTGTTTGAACGCAAAATATTAAAAAAAAGAAGCCAATGAGCCAAAAACCATCCAAGTTGTCTGTCACTGAGCCCCTACTGTTGGCCGATGATGAAGAAGGGATGTAAGTAGAGACCACACAATTCCAGTGGAAAGGCTCTAGCCAACCAGCAATTTGGATGTGAAGGAATCAAATTGAAATGATAAACGCTGATTATGCTGCTAAATGTCTCAAACAGTAAAACTACGTGAAACTTTTTTGCAATCTATGAAGAGCTCTGAAGACATCTGAATTGCATAGCAATTTAATACAGAGACATCAAAAGGAATTTATTAATATAACAAAAACAAATTTGCTCAAATAAATCTATTCGGAAGGAATAATAAAATGTTTTTGATTTAAAATTCCCTCTGAGCGTTGCAATTTATAAGCTATGAGAGGAGGAGGTAGGCCTTGAAAAAGTGCGGTCAAAATTTCTGAACGTGGCGCCAACTACCCCAAGTATAGAATTATGGAAGCCAGCAAAATTTCAATATGTTCGAACTGAAGCATATTTTTTTTCTCTTTCGAATTTAGAGAGTTTTGGTTTAATTCTGACCCACCTAAACATAAGGCCACAGATATATCAAGGTAGCAATTGCCTTTTCTTGTATAGTTGAAGAAATTTACTAATACTTACTTTGCGAATACAAACTTTATTTATGTTGTTATGTTAGGTTGTTATGTTATGTTATTTTTTTTTTTAAGTTCATATGTATTGTTTTTATTGTCAAATATATATAACAAAAAAAACATCATTATAAATTAAAAACATTCAAATTTTGAATAAAGTAAATTTTAAAAGTTTTTTGGAAATTTTGTGATAAATTTTAAATATTTTGATTACTTGCATATAAAGAAACATATTTTTTTTTTCAAATGCCTATAACAATTTGCGGTTCTTCGTTGAGGCATATAGTCATTGCCAATGGGATTGGCCTTCTACTCGGACTAGTTGGATCTTTAATTTGTGCAGCAATATATGATCCACGAGAATTATCTGTCACTTTTAGTGTGGTGTTCTATCCCTGCGGTTTCATCGTTGGACTCAGTCTCTTGTATAGCGGAATACGACAGCAAAAAAATGCGTTATACGTCTGGTTCGCAGTTTCGATATTTGCTTTAATCCTATTTATTTCGCTTCCATTCTGCATAATTTTGACTGATGACAATTGTGGTCGCCTTAACCTTACCACGTCTATCATATGTTCAGTGATTGGAACATTATTTGTCGGTTGTATTACATACGAGGCATGGCTATACTTTGAGGAATTAAAAGAAAAAGATTCCGCTGCGGCATCATAAAAATTATATCAAATTATTTGTTTGTTTGTAAAATAATTTAAATTGAAGTATGTAGCAAAATTAATTTAAGTTACCTGTGATGATGTTATGGTTTAATTCATTAAATTAAACAAAGTAAAATTACTCCAGTGGCAGAGCAGTTCATATAATCGCAAGGTAAAGTGTGATAATGCAGTTTTTTATTGAAGCAGAAATGTGCAATTTCTATTAATATTTAATCAAAGTCTAGATCAATGTACAGAGGCGTCAATTCGGTAGGGCTAGGGGGACATCCCCCCCAAGGATCTGATATTTGTGTTAATTACATCGATTCAATTCAAAATATCATCGATTTGATATGTTATTTAAACTCTCGCCCCTCCGCCCCCCCCCCCCCAAGATTTTTTTGAAATGACACTACTGTCAATGTAAAAGGATTTAGATATGTTATTTAAACTCTCGACCCTCCACCCCTTCCCCCCCCAATATTTTTTTTAAATGACACTACTGTCAATGTTAAAGGATTTAGACTACTTTTTACTCAATTTAGCATTTCATTTTTTCCAAATCTACGAATTCATGCATTGCATTAAATCTGATGCAAAATGAATGAATGAATAAAAAACTTACACTCCAGTAATCAAATCGTTTCAACAGCTTTTCATGAAAATCAGTGCTCGCGAATTTAATGTTTATTTTCACTATCAGCAATGACAAATCTCTATAACATTTTTACACATGTTACCACTTGCAATCACAGTTGCTGGACAAAAAATAAAATAAAATTCAACACCCTGCTTGTGGCCAAAAACATTTGTTTACCAAATCAAATCAGTTTCCAGCCGAACGAAATGAAACCACAGTTAAGCCAGAGTCCATCCAATATGCAAGCAACCACTTATTAAGAAAAATAAAGTTAGCCAAGAGGTAGTGGCATGGCATAAAGCATCTGTGCGCGCGACGCTCCCACCCTTTACTGGCAAAGAAACACAATGCAAAAGATTGCATCTCATGGCCAATTTTTGTGCTAAAACCGGACGAAAACGAGCGAGTAGCGCCTGGTATGCGTTGCTGATTAACCAACAAGGTGGGTTGCATAAACAAATAGCATACAAGTGGTCGAAAATTGTTGCCGCCAGTTAGATTTTGTTCTCCATTTGTTTCATCCTTTTTTTTATATTTTCTCCACTTGCAAATTTGATCAGTTTTTGCAGAAGCTAAGCACAGAAGTTGTGTTTTGCCGGCGAATAGGTACACATGTTGGCTGTAGGGTATTTTTGGGGAGTAACTTTTTTTTTTTTTGTTTTGTTGTTGGTCAGTTGTTGATAACTTAATTTGCATTGCATATGATCAGATTACACTAAAAAAAAAAATCATAAAATTCATCAAAAACGAGATAAATGAGAAACGTGCTATTTTTGAGGCCAGTGTGAAAGCATTGTTACATTACATTTTAGCTCAGTTTTAAAATTCTACTGAAAAAACTTAAACTGTTGAACTCTGGCGTTTTCACCGCCTCTTGATTAGATATCGTGAGTATTTTAAAACTGTTTTCCAAAAAATTTCAAATTTTTATTGTGTACACTACTGATCATTTTGTGCGCTAGCCAATTTAGCACTCCACTGAATATTCAGGATTAAAATAAAATGTGAAATAAGCAACATTTGTTGTCTCAGTCTTCCTATACCATTGAAATGTTATGATTTTGTTTGTGTGCACATAAAAACAATAAATGACCTCTTATTTGTCAAAATTTAATGGTAACGAGCAAAAATTTTTCAAAACACGTTCGAAAGTCATACGAATAGCCTGACTACGAATTGCATTCAGTGGCATTTGAAAGTCCACTTCGACAAGTGCGCCATAGCTGTGTGCAAAACGTTATGGATGACTAATGCATTATTATTAATAGCTAGCGCATGCGCGGCCATTTGCTCTTAAAACAATGAGAATAACTCAAAGGTAGGCAATGTTTGTTGGTCAGGTATCTTATAGAAAAATAATCAAAGCCTTTGAATGAAATTACCATAAAATTGAAAATTTGAATTAAATAGAATAGAACAGAGCTGAAAAAAAATAAATAAATTTTCATGACAAAAAGTTTTAACAAAAAATGCTTTTACTAAACGAATGCTGTAAAACTTAACGAATTAGTTTATTTTTATATAAATTGTACAAACATGATACGATACTTAATTTTGTATTTTTTTTATAGCAAAAATTATAGCATGAATGTAATTTTTGATATATAAATTTTTTATTTTTTTTTTCAGTCAATAATGTTGTACGGTATCATACATTGGGAGATGTTTTTGGTCCAGTTGTAAAAGAAAATGTTGCACCAAACAATATGAGACATCAGACTGCGACAACTCCATTGGGTATATGAATTGAAGCAAAAAACTTACACGAATCGATGAGACAATCTTAAAAACAGATTTCAAATATATCTCCAAGTAGCATCTGAAACACTATTTATCGAAATCAAATTTTGAGCAAATATTTCTTTTAAGAAATTGGCTTCTGCCAATGGCCAAGCATTCTTGTTTGAAAAATATTGAAATTTTTCTATATATTTTTAGATTTATTTTGTTATATATTTCAGTTATACCATGCAGCGGCTTACTGGCTCATTATATAACTCGATTCAACTCATTTCGTCTCTTATTTTCAAGCCAGAAATTTTAAATGAAAACAAAAAATATCTAGACTGTTAAAAATATTTAAGTATATAAAAATAATAATAGCATACTTTTAGGCTTGAAAATTAGAGACGAAACGAGACTAATTAAGCAACATAATAAGACAGTTAATACTTTTTTTTTCATAAAAAAAAATTAAAAAGTAGTTTAGTAAACGGCGGAAAGTCTAAAAATACGACAAGTATTGAAAAAACTTTGAAAAATTAGTAACGAATAAGGTCATCCCCGCAAAAAAAAATACTGCAATAAAATCGAATAGCTAATTCCAGACATATCTTTGTTTTAAATAAAATTGTTTTTGGTGCCAGAAAATTTGCGTATAATGAAAGAAGAAAAATTAAATAACAAAACAAAATATAAATAAAATTAAAATAAAACCCCCATTGCATACCCTCAGGTTTTAAGGAAAGGTAAAATTCAATTGCATACTTTTAGTTGTTAAAGAATGCTAGAAATTAGTTGTCAAATATAAGAAGAAAGCAAAAAATTCTGATAAACCCGCCCAGAGTCACGAGCGAAAGCGGGAGTTTGGTGAGCAAAACGAGCATGGTCCAAGATATCAAAAAAAAAAATATTTTTGTCTACAACTCCAAATTTTCTTGAATTAATCTTTTTAACAATACAAAACAATGATACTTCATATGTTAAAATCTGTTCAGTGCACTGAACTTAGAGGCGGAAAGTTTGTTTTTTAGTCGGTCTTTCCGATAATTGGCATAAAAGAGGAGTTTATTTTTATGAATTTAAGTCAAATAATAATTATCTATATACATAAATTAATTTTATAAACAAATTTTATAAAAGTATTCCAATCAACACTATATATTGGGTAGATGTTGAAAAATTTTCAATGTACTCGTACTAAAAATCAGTCTATGGTATTTATCTATCTATTTATATAAAATTTGTTACATGGAAAGGAGTTGTAACGCTTTGACGCAAAATATACTGAACTAATTTTAATATTTTCTTTTTTAAAACCACAAATTAGTGCTAAGGAAGGTTATTACGTACCTAGTTTTTCATGTTTTTCAAAGCGTAAGCTTACTGAGAAGACTGCAATGGTTTTCACTAGAAATTATTAATATTTGTCTTGATGTGGGTTTTAATTAATATATATTTTGGGATATCGATCCGCTGAGTAGTGAATCTATTTGATTATATGCACTCTTATCTTTGTGCTCATATTTTCGTGTCACTTTTCCTTTTTGAGATCTATACTATTTATACAAAATTGCTTGCATAAAAAGGGTTTGCAACGCTTTGGCACAAAATATACTGAACCGTTTTTATTAATTTTTTTTTTTTAAATCACAAATTAATGCGAAAGAAGGTTACTACGTACCTATCGCTTTATTTTTTAGACATATAATTTTTTTTTTAAGATTAAAAATTCACACAAAAATGTTTGTTGTTTATGTTGTTTCTTGAACTCTGTGTTATTTTTCATGCATTTTTTTCTATTCATTTGTACATTATTATCTGTCAAATGTTTTTTTTTTACTTTTGAAGATAGAATGAGTATTTAAGAGAGTTATTTCATTATGAACACAAACACTTAGTATATCCATAAAATTTTAACTTGATGCGATCAAAGAGTTTTACGCAAAAGAAAGCTTGTGAGTAAAATATATTCAAAACTTATCGTCCTTTAAAATCCACCACTGAAGGAACGGGACTTTTTGAAAGTTAGACACAAGTTTCACCCACTCTATACATATTCGGAATCTAGCGGCTTATGTTCGAGAATCTGTAAACTTCCACATTATAGAATTCAATAAAAACAAAATAACAAGTATAAAAATTTTAAGTGGACGTTGAATTAAGCCCCATATTTAAAAGTCTCAAACCGCTTAGCAAAAAATTTTTATATCCGTATTCAAATACCCCGATGTCCAAAGTAATCATTTTTTTGCAAATTAGGATTTAATGGAAAAATAAAGTCGGACGCTTATTGTATATTAAAGTCTTTAGTATAATATATTAAAGTCTTAAGTGAATTTCTTTCTAATTGGTTAAGTGAGAAACAGTTGCTCTCAGAAAAAGTCAGAAATAAAAGTAAGCTTCAAGTATGTTGCACGACGCAATAACGTACTCTCACGCCTATAAGTAAATATTTACAAAGATTCCAAAAGAAAAGATTTTTTTTTTTAAATAAATAACCCTTTGAAAAAAAAAACAATCCTTTCAAATATGCATAAAATAATTCGTACGCAATAACAACAAGTTTCACACCTTGCAGCGAGGTCTCATAGTTTTTGCGCCTCAAAAATACAAAAAAAAAAAGCAAATAAAAAGCATCTGCTGCGCAAACACAACAACTACCGATTTGGTTTTTTTTTTTTCGCAAACAACAACCTCACAACAACGTGAGGTGGTGGCTTCAGCGAGAACTTTCAATAAAAATCTAAACTTGAGAACAATAACACCAGAACTTTCCAGCTGTGGCTGGTATTTTTTAGCATACCTGCACACGATCAAAATTTACGACGACACCGAGATCGGTGGTGCAAACTGTGGGAAATTTTTGTGTCGCATAGCAAAACAACATACAAATCCAAATAAAAAGAAGCAAAAAATACTATGCAGCGAGTAGATGATTCAATGAAAGCACCCTTAATTATAAGCAACTTTAGTGCTTAACCTTGGCAGCAGCACTGCAACGAATGGTTGGTTGGTTGCCTGCCTGTTTTCCACCCCTTGTTATTGCACAAATGTGGATTTTTCAAAAAGAACTTGCAGTATGTTGCGCATCATTTTTGCCCTTCATTTTGTCATGGGACGCACCGTATCAACTTATGAGATTTTTAAGTTTGGCCTACGTGTATTTTGGGCTAGTTCTCGGCCCGGTGCGCAATTCAGTTAAGTAACGTAGATCCTTTTGTCCTCTGAAAGATTTAAACAAAAAAAAAATTCCAGTTACGTTTTTCACCAACAGCTGCGCAATGTTATTTCAATCCACTGAATTTTTGTGGTGGCAAGAGCCTGGGAAAATATTTTCACATAAATTTTGTTTCGGAAAATGTAATGATTTTTCTGATTTATTTGTTTACTACGGTGTTTAAGTGTAGAAACCACCACAATGTATGGGGTGGATGGAAATTGTACGAATATTTCTGTAATGGAATTTTTATAATTTTGTTTTTTGGATTAGGAAAACAAAAACATTTTTAAAGATCAATCTATTTATAAGGGTGGCTAAAAAAACAATTTATAAATTTCTATAACAGCTGACCAAAAATTTGCTCTAGAATAAAAAAAGTTATTGTTTTCAGCTTTAAGTCATCAAAATAGATGAGAATTCAGTGATCGCTAGTCACCATTCAAAAGAAGAACAATTCTGGCTCAAGTAGAACTTATAATATTAATGTTTGCAGGAAGGAGGCTCGTTGTTTTTTTATTCAAGCAAATTATTTGTGTTGAAAATTTTCGAAAAAATTTAGAAAAATATACATTTTTGTGTAAGTTGATACATTTCAATTCAAAACTTGCTCAAAATATCATATACCCTACAGAAGACTTAAAATTAAAAAAAAAAAAAAAAAATCTTTTACAAGGACTAAATATCGTAATTTCTAAAATTGCATGTTCCAATATTTTTTTTTTTTTGTAGAGTTGATATTTACAGAGTACCATAGTTCGGTTTTTCGGTAGAGGTTGAAAAACTTGAAAAAATATGCAAAATGTTGAAAAAGGTTGAATAAGTTGAAAAATATGCATATCGTCACCTCAGAGTGTAAGTGTCCTATCACACTTTTTGACAAAATTTTTTTAACACGCTTACTTACTTAAGAAAATACACTCTTTCGTTTGGTGTTATCGAAATTTAGCTACATCTTCCCGTTCCAACGATTTCAGTATGCTTTATGTCCTAACTGCAGCTTTCAAAATAAAATCTCGGAGTGCAAATGTCCTAACAGCTTTTTTTGCCTTTGAAGTCACATTAAATAGTAAACAATAGCTCTCAGGTCAAAAGTGAGAATGGACTTTTGTAAGAGAGGGGAAAAAGTATCCCCGGCGGTAATTTGGCTTCGTTTCAAGACAAAAAATGTCTGGCCCCAATCGTTGCAAAAAGGCCGAAAATGGATTTAGAAGTACGAATGGTACTTTCTTATATCTGTTTAGGCCTCATTTGATGAAAAAAAAAAAAAAACAAGTCAAGGTGTTATTTTCGGCGAGGCCGAAATTCACAAAGCCCTACACTACACTGAAAGTACCTTTTCATCAAATGTTAAGAAGACGTTGAAGAGATTGAATAAGTCGAAAAAAATGTGAAATGTTAGAAAGGTTGACAGAGTAAATATATGCAAAATGTTGAAAAAAGTTGAGAGGTTGAAAAACTCTAAATAAATGAAAGAGGTTGAAAAAATTTGAAACTAATCAAAATTGATGAAAAAGACGAAAAAATAAAGAAACTTATGAAGAAAGTTGAAAGAGGTTGAAAAAGTCGAACAAATACATATAGAATATATTGGAAAAAGTTAAAGGGTTGAAAAAGTCGAAAGAATATGGAAAATGTTGAAAAAATCGAATAAAAATGAAAAATTTGAAATATGCCACGCCCACTTCTCCAATTCCGCCCACTTTTGGTTCAACAAATTATATTTGTGATCGACATCCTCATATTAAATTTCAGCACAATAGCTTGTATAGTTTGCGATATATGCTGCAGTTTAATTTAAAATTTAGGGTGGTGACACACCCACTGGTACAATCCAGCCCGGTTTTGATCCAGAAATAGCTTTTCATAAGCAAACCCCTAACACCAAATTTTAGTATGATTGCTCACTTATTTCGATAAATATGCCACTTACCGTATTTTATTTGTATGGGAGGTGCCACGCCCACTGGTGCTATTTCAGCCACTTTTGATTCAGATATACTCTATAGCAACTGAACCACTTTCATTAAATTTCATAGCAATTGCTGCAATAGTTTACTTAAAACAGCGCTTACAAATTTATGTTAATATGGGAGGTGCCAGGCCCACTGATGCAATTCTGTCAAAACTAATTTATTTTTAAAGCCTATAGTAACTGACATCTAAACACCAAATTTTATGAAGATTACTCTCTTAATACACTATTTATAACAATAAACAGTTTTTGCTCATATGGGAGGTGCCACGCCCCCAGATACTATTGTACCAAATTTTTGTAATAAAAGACCTTACAGCAAGTATATCTACCTCATTAAATTTCATCACGATTACGTTGTTCGTTCTCTTAATATAACGTTTATAAATATTGTGGGCGGTGCCACGCCCTTCAACGAGTTTTTTCAATAAAGAGGCTGAGCTTGTATTGATGACAGCTTTCAGCAGCATCATCTCCAAGATTTTTATGAAAATCGTTTGTGCCAATTTTGAGATATATGGAATCAAAATTTTTAGCAGTTGAAATGTGCCACGCCCACTTTTTCAATTCCGCCCACTTTTACTCAACTCAAGATATATTTGATATGTATCCGTTTACCAAATTTCATAACAATATCTTGCACGGCTTACGAGATATGGTAATATAAAGACTAAAATTTAGGGCTGTGCCACGCCCCTGTAGGAAGCTTTGGAAACTTGAAACCTAGCCTTATCCTAATCTTGTTCATATGTGCATCAAATCACCAAGTTTCATCAAAATCGCTGCAACTTCTTTCAAAATTGACCTGGGTATATATACATAGGATATGGGCGGTAGGCGTGTCCGTCAACCGATTTCGCCCATTTTCAATAGCAAGATGCTTGCAAGAAGATGTGACTTGTGTGCGAAGGTTTCATTCCATTATCTCTCTTGGTTTTCCCGTAAACCTGATTTCAACAGACAGACAGACAGACAGACAGACAGACAGACAGACAGACAGACAGACAGACAGACAGACAGACAGACAGACAGACAGACAGACAGACAGACAGACAGACAGACAGACAGACAGACAGACAGACAGACAGACGAACATCGCTAAATCAACTCAGGTGGTGACGCTGATCAAGAATATATATACTTTTCCATACCTGCCACGCCTCCTTCTATGTGTTACAAACGGATGGACAAAGTGAATATACCCTCGGTGTAGGGTATAAAAATAACATAACATAATAACCTAACATAACAACATAAATAAAGTTTGTATTCGCAAAGTAAGTATTAGTAAATTTCTTCAACTATACAAGAAAAGGCAATTGCTACCTTGATATATCTATCTGTGGCCTTATGTTTAGGCGGGTCAGAATTAAACCATAACTCTCTAAATTCGAAAGAGGAAAAAAAATATGCTTCAGTTCGAACATATTGACATTTTGCTGGCTTCAATAATTCTATACTTGGGGTAGTTGGCGCCCCGTTCGGAAATTTGGACCGCACTTTTTCAATGCCTACCTCCTCCTCTCATAGCCTATAAATTGCAACGCTCAGAGGGAATTTTAAATCAAAAACATTTTATTATTCCTTCCGAATAGATTTATTTGAGGAAATTTTTTTGTAATATTAATAAATTCCATTTGATGTCTTTGTATTAAATTGCTAAGGAATTCAGATATGCATGTAGGAATATTTCTGTAATGGAAATTTTAATATTTTTTTTTTTTGGATTAGGAAAACAAAAACATTTTTAAAGGTCCAATCTATGCATGCAAGAGTGGTTAAAAAAAACTAATTGATAAATTTCTATAACAGCTGACCAAAAATGCACTCTAGAATAAAAAAATTATTGTTTATAGCATTAAATCATCAAAATAGATGAGAATTCTTTGACCGCTAGTCACCATTGAAAAGAAGAACAATTCTGGCCCAAGTAGAGCTTATAATATCAATATTTACAGAAGGCTCGTTGATTTTTTTATTTTCCAAATTTTTATTTGACTAAATTTCGCTTTCAGTTTTTAGCGATTTTTTGCTTTCATTTAGAGATATTTTTCGAATAATCTCCTGATAGTACAGTCATTTGGTTCTAAAAAAAAAGAGGATGCCTGGAAAGTTTTCCGGGAGTTTTGAAAATGTTTAAATTATTATATATATATATATATATATTATTATATATTATGTAAAATAGATTTTGAAATGCTCTTTCCGAATTTCAACTTTGCCATCTCGTATTTTTGCCGCTCGCGCCACCATATTGGAAAAATGGCGCCTAAAAGCAGTTTTTTGACAATATCTGCTTTCCGACTCGTTTCACGATAAAACATGCAGGTACAAAATTAAACTAGAAGGAATTGCCTACAATTAATATTCTAATTATTTTCGCGTAAAATCAATAGTTTCAGCGCGTTTGGCCAAAACACTCTTTTCCACACCACCATGAGGCAAAGAAAGTGGCTCGAGCAAAAGTATGATAAAATCGAGAATGAAGACAATTGAAATGAAACTGATAATCCCATCGCGGATGATGTGGAAGAAATTTCGATCTGTGATGTTTCAATTAGCACTAAAGACACTGATTTCGCAACACCTGGTTTATCAAAAACAGCGAAGAGAAATATAAATTTCTCATGAAAAAATGATCCAAAGTAAAATTTTTCGAAAGAAAACATTTCTCAAAAGCGTTAGATTGTTTGATACAAATTTGTATCAAATACTTTGGACAGTTTTTTTTTGAGCGATAATACATTTGCTGATTTTGGTTAAACTGTTGAAAATTGAAATTCTATCTTAACAACAAAATTTTTTAAGATTTATTCTGGATCTCAAATCAAAAGCAAAATACGACTCAAAAGAGTTTCAGATCAAAATTTCGTGCTATATGTCATATGTACAATAGTTGCATCCTATATTTCAAAATGCATACTTTTGTATGATTTTCTCTAAATTCAATCAATTACTTTAATTTTTACCAATAGCAACTAAAGTTCTTCTTTCACAAGAAAAATTATACGCATGATAGTCTTCGTGAGAATTATTTTTGAAAAATTTCCTTTGAGTTACTCAACAAATTTTCAAAACTCACAAAACATTAGTAACATTTTCCTTGAATAAAAAAACTCGAAACCTTAACTTGAGTCATCACCCTCTTTTCACAAGATGTAAGCGTCACAGCAGCAGACACAATTGCGTCATTTCTTGAAACTCCAGAGCACAACATTCTTGTCAAAATGGGCTCTACTGTGCAAGGAATCAAGTTCAGCTAAGCCGGTGTTTACTCGTAAAGTAAACTTGCTCACTCATTCATTGTACCTCATCTATCTCTATTACGCACATAAAGTTTGTATGTTCTTAGAAATAATTTAAGGGGAAGTTTTCAAACTCTATGACTGGCGCAATCGAAAATGTACAGACAGTACAGACAAGCGAAAAAAAAGGGTCGTCTTCAAAACTTAGCACCTTATAGCTTAACAAATGTAAGCTACTACCTGGCTTAGTAAGCGTTTTGAGACGAACAGACTGACGCACAAACGGACGCAAGCAAAGCAAACACAACGAGTCCAGGTGTTACATACAAAACTTCCCCCGTGCCATATCGGTGTATTGGATTGAAGATTGCGCGCTCAAGCACAAGGTGTTCAAAGTGAAGCACATCAGTAGAGGGGTTGTTTGGAAATCTTAAAGACATCGCATGTTTTTCTTGTATGTATATGTATAGCACGTGATTTTTTTTTTAATGTATTGTGTGGTATTTCATTAGATTGCGAAATGTTTAGTAATTACGATGTGCGTATCGTGAACAATGTTGCCATATTGTTGTTACATTAAACAGCTGCGCTCCAGTTTTTGCTCTTCTTATTATCATATCGTATTGTATTTGAAAGTGATCGTTATTTTTGCTTTTCTATTTTGGTCGCACGTGCGTATTGACATAAGTTTATGATACATTTCCAAGTTGAGGAGGGTGTCATTTGATGAATCTTATTATGATTAAGTATTGTTACTTTGGGAAAAGTGTTTATGATGTGGGTGTTTTTTGTTGCTGTAATTGATTGTCGATGTTCTAACGAATCTGATGAGTTTGATAAGCTAAGCTGATGATTTTATAAAATATATTTAAGTTTAAGTATTGACAAAAGATAAACTTGTCATGTATAATATCAGGTTTTCTGAGAGGGGACTTTTTAAATACGTAATCTTTTCTTAAGATATCTGTCATATCTTTAAGCTAAGTATATTAAAGATCTTATAAAGAATTACACTTTGATATTTTTGCTTAGGTGATAATGTTTAAAATTGTTTTGAACACCATAAAAATCCTCTTACAAATACTGTATAAAATTTGTGAATGAATGTATTACTCAATAAAAAAAAAAACAACCACAACTTAATTCAAAACTAATAAAAATATCAAAAACTAATAAAACCATCAAAGACAATAAAAATCACTGCGGAAAAAAAAACAACGTTTCATGATCATCAAGAACAGTGGGTGCTATTCATTGAATTGACCCCATGATCCTTGTGCAGCCGAGAGCTTAAAAAAAATGGCCATAAAAACAACGCGCATCCAAGCAAATGCGCTTGACTACTCGTAAATATTGGTAACAATAAATGAGATTTGCTAACAAGATTAGGAAGCTGCGGCGGTGCAGTAAAGCGTTAAGCGCTCATAATGAAATTGTTACAAGGCGCATCTGTAAGCCAAATGAATGGCTATTGACCAGCGTGCCATAATGAAGAAATCAGCGAAAAAATTATGAAATGAAAGATTCAATAAAATTTTTTTTTATGAAACTGAAAAAACCTTCGATATTTAATGTAAACAATGCTTGAGAAACACGTGCTATCATTCGTTGACTTGGTCAATGAATGAACAGAATAATACGTCGATAACGTATTGGCATAAAAACTAAAAAAAGAAATCATCAAATGAGTCACACAATATTCCAAGAAACAGTGATTGGATAAGGCTAGTTATTAGAAAATATATTTGCATTTTTTTGAAAAATTTATGCCATAATATATTTCGTAGAGTATGGTTTGTTAGACAATCCATAGCCATATTGATGAGAATGTAGAAATTTTGCCACAATTACTTTTTTTCGGTTATGTCTATTGTCAAATCTGTAGTGATGAAAAATCTAAAACTCATTAGCTCAATTAAGCCCAACAGATCCTTCGGTATTCATATAGATATAATTATGTTGTGCACATTGTAAGTGCTTTGTTTCAACTCATTCTTTATTTCAATAAAATCTCATTACAAGCTACATAATTTGCTTTTGATTCTTATCATACTATTCTTAAGAATGTAACTTAAGACATCCAAATCCAAACGGTTCGTTCTCACAGTAGCTGGTATTGCACGTACTTGTAGGTGCATAAGCTTCGTCGATCAAAAGTGTTGATCTTGCATTTTGCAATCTATTTAATAACAAGGAGCTTAGATGTGCTTACATCAGCGTTTGGATTATGTGGGAACGAATCGTAGGGTAAACGGTGACAATAAGACTAAGATTATAACATAACTGCTCCACCCATTAGACATTTGCAGTCCCTGCAAATGGGTCTACAAATTTATTTTTTTCCATGGGCGCAAAAATACTTTTTTCTTTCATTTCAATTTTTATTTCGGTCTGCTTTTTCTTGCAAACTATAAACAAAACAATAATTAAAGCAAAAACAATGATAATTAAAATACTGGAGGATAATCCGGTAGCAATATTACTTTTAAATTTTATAAAGTGGATTTCCTCTCTATTTTTTACATTTTCAATTTTTAAATTTTCCAGAGTTAAATCAGTCATTTTTTTTGTAAAGTTAACATGTATAGTTGGGATTATAGTATTGCTTGTAAAATTAATAATTTTATTTTCAAATGAAAGTTCATTTACTGCAATTTCACAATTTCTAAATTGTATAATGTTATTATTTTTGATTAACATTTCTAATTTGTTACAATTTTGTTTTATATTTGTGAGTAATAAATTTTTTGTTATTATAATTCCATTTTCGAGTTCTTCAATTGAAATTTCTTTATTTATTTTTAAATAACAATTATTAGTGGCGTTAAATAAATTTCTTATGCAAGTATTCTTGTGATACCTGAGATTTCTTTTCAAAATGTTATCTTCGCTATACTCAAAAACTTTATCACCAAATATTATAACCTTCTCAATTGGATTGTCTAACTCCTCATTTTTGGCATTTGGGAAAGGAACTACTAGAGCTACTTGATAGTTTTGCTTTTTAAAACTGGTACTGAAATTGCAAATATTAAAATATCTTCCGAATAAAGAACACTTGTTTTAAGGAATGGAAGGATTTCAAATGTAATATTTAGTTTAGACTTTTCCTCTTCTGTAAATATGTCATGTGGTAAGGTATTGAGTTTGGTCATTAAAATTGTGTCCATTATTCTGTCTAGTTGTCTGTTGACTAAATTAATGTCAGCATAAATTTTAAGATTTATTTCATACTTTTCTGCAAGAGATATAATTCTGTTGGTTTCTCGAGTTATATTTGTGAGATAATTATTAAGCTCAATTTGTTGTTTGTTAATGTGTTGCGTTATTTTATTTAAATTTTTTATAAGGTTATCGTTTATTATTATTTGCTTGTTAAGTTCGTCTGTCATATGCTGTCCATTTTCATCCAAATTTTGTAGGTGACCATAAATTTCTTCGGCATCATCGTTGTCCATGTTTCCATATAGGAATTTAATTGCTTTCCCTGCGATATTAATTAATCCTCTTTTTACCCGTTTTTCTTTCTGTGCAGAAGGTAAAATTGTTTTCAAAGTACTTTTCGCCAAATTTAATTCCGTAATAAGGTATTCGCTTTCATTAAGATGAAGTTTCCTTATATTTCCTTCCAAATTGTTTAAAATTGTACTATATTCCGTTATGTTAATTAGGTGTAAAATTCTAGTATACGAATGTATTATTGGTTTAATTTCTTGCGCTATTAATGAATAGCCATAATCAGCAGTGATTGGAGCCACACTTAGCCATTGCCCCAAAGAGAATGATGCCAGCAGGATGGTCAAAATCGTTGTGAGAATCCTGGAATAGAATCGTTGTTTTGGTATTTAAATTTTCGTTTTAATTGATTTTGAAAATACTTGGTATTTCGATTATTACTACAGTCTACAACATAATCTCCTTCCTTTCTAAATCTTTGTAGTTTTTTGTATTTTGGGTTATTTTTCTCAATTTTCCTATTTTTAACAAAATTTTCCGTTGTCTCAAAACTTCTATCACGCTTTTCGTTTATTTTATTTATTTTAATTATTTTGTTTTCTAAGAACTTTTCTGAAAGCCCTTGAATATCTCTCCTATCAAAATTTTTCATAATAAAGTCGATAGGTCTAATTTTGGTTGTTGAATGGATAGTTCTGTTATAAATAATAATAGCGTTGTGAATTTTGTCTTCCAGATCTTCAAAGTCCTCCGGATTAGAAAATGTCATTAACCTCAGATGCTCGTTTAAGGTACCGTGCAATCTTTCAATATCGCTATTTCCCGTTTTGTTGTGAGCCGTAGTTCTATGTACAGCAATGTCGTTTTCCTTCAGAAAAAGATCTACTGAGTTGTGAAGCATACACCTCTCATTGTCAAATACGATTTTATTCATCTTTCCTAAGAATCGAATTCTTTCTTTTATTGCTGAAAGAATGGATATCCATGTTCTGTCGTTTAATTTATGTATTGTAGCATACTTCGAAAATTTATCGATGGTGGTTAAAAAGTAGGTATTTCTACATGGAAACCAAATATCCATGTGAACTATGTCGTTGAATCTTGTGGGTGATTCAGTGACTTTAAAAGGAATCTTAATAGGTTGTCGATCATGCTTTGCTAATTGACATATTTCACAGTTGTTAATAAATTTTGTTATTAACTTATATAACTTTGGGTGAAAATAATGCTGTTTTAATTCAAGAAAAACTTCATTTATACCACGATGGTTATTTTTATTGTGTTCATCCTTTATGATGGAAAGTATTTCATTTTGATCAACGATGTCTCTTAATTTAATGTTTGATCTCAGAATCCTTAAATTTTTATTTTGGAAATGTCTTATGAACACGTCCTGAAATTTGATAAATAGTGCATCTTCTTCGCAATAAATACACATTAATCCTTTTGCAATTATTATTTTCCCCATTATTTCCAGAAGATTAGATCCTTCGTTTACAATAACGTGATTTTGACATTTTCTTAGAATAATTTTAGTAAAAAACTTTTCGTTTTCACCTTTCTTTAAATAAATCTGATTTTTGTAGACGTTAATAGGTTTTGTAGTTATTAATATGTAACCTAAGCTGTCCTCTGGTGCACTGTGCACTGTAGCAATTGTAGATATGACTTCTACGTCCATACTGCAATTATCATCTTCATTATCTTCATTATTGTTCACTTCGTAATTTATTACTCCTGGGTTCACCAAATTCATAAAATTTTCATCGTTAATAATATTACCATCATCGTTAATATTACCATTGTTATTACGGTTTGATTTTATATTTGTATATCTACTTAGCCCGTCAGCTACTTGATTTTCTTTTCCTTTGATGTAGTTTATGTCGAAATTATATTCGTTTAACATGAGCTTCCATCTTTGAAGTTTCATGTTTGGCTCTTTTAAATTGTGAAGCCATATTAGCGGCCTGTGATCCGTTTGTACTACAAATTTACGCCCATATAAATAGGTACGAAAATATTTAATGGACCACACAATAGCCAGAAGTTCTTTTTCAATAGCGGAGTATCTAGTTTCATGATTATTCAAAGTTCTCGATGCGTAACATATAGGGTGGTGATTTTGGCTAAGAACTGCACCGACTGCAAAACTGGATGCATCTGTTGTTAAGGTAAATGTTTTATTAAAGTCTGGAATTTTCAGAATTGGTTCGTTTGTAAGGAGAGTTTTCAGCTTACGAAACGCGCTAATATACTCTGGGTCATTAGTGTTTACTTTTGTACCGTTTTTTAAGTATTTTATCATTGGATGAGCCACTTTTGAGTAGTCTCTGATAAATTTACGGTAGTAACCCGTAATTCCCAAAAACTGTTTTATTTCTTTAGTATTAGTAGGAATGTTCATTTTATTTATTGCTATAATTTTACTTTCATCCGGTTGGATACCGTTATTTGTTATAACATGACCTAAATATTTGGTTGTAGCCTCGGCAAAATTACATTTGTCTGGTTGAATCTTTGAATTGCATTGTCTGAGTCTCTGAAAAATGTTCCTTAGAGACACCAAATGCTCTTCAAAACTAGTTGAAAAAATCAAAATGTCGTCTAAATAGACAACACAGATTTTGTTTATAAAATCTTTTAGAGCTTCATTTACTAATCTCTGAAATGTTGCAGGGCCGTTTTTCAAGCCGAAGGGCATTCTCGTAAATTCGTAATGCCCTTGTCTAGTGGAAAAAGCCGTTTTTGAACTATCATTCGGGTCAACTTCTATTTGATAAAACCCTTTGGCCAGGTCCAATGTTGTAAAATAGTTACATTTCCCTAACTTGTCGAACACATCTTCCATTAATGGTATTGGAAAACGATCGTCGATCGTCTTTTCGTTTAGTTTTCGATAGTCGATTACAATGCGCCATCTTTGCTTACCACTGTTATCAACTTTTTTGGGGACTACCCATAACGGGGAGTTAAAAGGGCTATTACTAGGGATTATGATGCCCTGATCCAACATTTCCTTTGTTTGTTTTTCGACCTCCTCCCTGTGAACTTCAGGGTACCTATATAGCTTACTATAAATAGGAGTGTCATCCTTGGTTAAAATTTTGTGCTTTATTGCACTTGTAAAGGTTAACTTATCGCCTTCTTTATAAAATAAATCCTTATAAGACTGTAAAAGTCTTGAAAGTTTTGATTTGTCTATATTGTTGAGATAAGAAGCAATTACTGGTCCTCTGTTATCAGATACTTCGTTAATCAAAATTTCTTGATTATTAATTTGGTATGCGTATGCTTCTTCCTCTTCATTTAAAAATAAAGGAATATGGGTATCGTCAGTAGTTAGACGTCGATTTTTATAGTCAATAATTGCATTTAAGTTTAGTAAAAAATCATTTCCAATTAGTCCGTCGAAATAGTCATGGAAATTAAACTCCAGAAAATTAACTAAATAATTATCTTTCTTAAATTCAGAAAATATTGGAAAACGAAATTCTTTACGTGTTTCAATATAGCGGTTAAGAACTTTAAGTGTGTATTTTTTTGAACTTAATTGCCATTTTGGATTACAAATATTTGGGTTTATTATGCTTCTTTCTGCCCCGGTATCAACTAAAAATCGTAACTTCTTTGTTGTTTGAATCACTATATAGGGTAATTGTTTGTTTCGCCCCGCTGAAAATTTTGACGGGTTTCATTAGAGGTTATGTCCATAGCTTCTATTTCATTTCCATTGCCCGAATTTGCAAATGTCTGATTTCTGTAGTTTGCAGAGTTTCGATCTTGGTTATTTCGTTGGTTGTTAAAATTTCCTGACCTATTTTGTGAATGGTTCCTATAATTTCCAGAATTGTATTCTAGATGTCTTTCGTTGTTAAAATTTCCTGACCTATTCTGTGAATGGTTCCTATAATTTCCAGAATTGTATTCTAGATTTCTTTCGCTGTTGTTAACATTTCTTTGCCTATTCTGAAACGAGTTTTTATAGTTTCCTGAGTTTCGTTTATTATTATAAATGCTGCTGATTGTTCTTTTATCATGGGTATAATTTAAATAATTGTTATCTCTTATTATGTCGTAGGCATCTATTAATGTTTGGGGATTTCTAGTTACTATAATGCTCCTAACTGGTTCTGGTAAACCGTGCCTAAAGCTTTTTAAAGCAATTCTTTGATTACTGTTTACATCAAGGTCACTGGTTCCTGCCAGAAGAAATGCATTGTTTAGTCTGCATAATAAAGCGTTAATTTTCTTATAAAAGGTTTCTATAGTAGATTCACATCGACAAGCTCTCAACTTGTCTATAAGTATTTCTACTGATTCTTTTTCACCATGATTTCTAATGAGTGCATCCCTTATTTCTACCCAAGTGTTTGGGTTACCGTTAAGTAACAGCGTTTCCCTTGCTCTACCTATTATCTTATCTTTAACAGAACCCATTATAATTTGTTTGAGCATCGCGTCAAACGTCTCAAACGTGGGTATCAAAAGTTCAATTCTATTTAGGAAATTAATTAGTGAGTTGTTGTCACCATCAAACGGCGTTACAGCATTAAGAGTGCTGCTCACTAATTTGAATTTAGCGATTATTTCTAATGAATCCATTTTTTTTTTTATAAAGAAATCTAAGGCACACAATCACAAAGTTCTGTTTTTTTTTTCTTTTTTTTTTTAAGAATTACGTTATTGAACAAAATTTAAACTACTTTAATTTACTCACATATTAGTAATCTAGCGTTATCGTTGATGTTGTTTATGTTGCAGCAATACTTCTTTTTACGTATAAAAAGTTCCTCTGTTCAGCATGTATGTTTTTCCTTTCTTCTTTTGATTTGGTTCCCTTCAGTTGAAAAGCTTTTTTTTGTGCTTGTTTTAATTTGTTATGTTTCAAAGATGTTTAAAAATGTAGATATTTAAAGATGTTTTTTTTTTCTCTTTTTTTTCCTCAATTAAACACTGTGACTATTTAACTGTTTAGATTTTGTTTGTTCTTTTCACAATTAAACACTTTTACTGTTTAATGTAAATACTAAACTCTTTAACTGTTTAGATTTTGTTTGTTCTTTTCACAATTAAACACTTTTACTGTTTAATGCAAATACTAAACAATAAACTGTTTAGATTTTATTTTTCTTTTCTTTTCACCGACTGCGCCAATTATGTTGTGCACATTGTAAGTGCTTTGTTTCAACTCATTCTTTATTTCAATAAAATCTCATTACAAGCTACATAATTTGCTTTTGATTCTTATCATACTATTCTTAAGAATGTAACTTAAGACATCCAAATCCAAACGGTTCGTTCTCACAGTAGCTGGTATTGCACGTACTTGTAGGTGCATAAGCTTCGTCGATCAAAAGTGTTGATCTTGCATTTTGCAATCTATTTAATAACAAGGAGCTTAGATGTGCTTACATCAGCGTTTGGATTATGTGGGAACGAATCGTAGGGTAAACGGTGACAATAAGACTAAGATTATAACATAACTATATGATCTAAAGTGGTAAAGTAAACTTTTCAATAATCTTTCACATGAAATCTTACAAAGTTTCAGTTACGTTTCAGAAATATTTCAGAAAGCTTTCTGCAATGTGTCAACGTCCACCACTTAATTTTATTTTAAACGTTTTTTGAAAGGAAAGGGCAGAGAAAAAAGTAATTTTTAATTACATCAGGAGACTCCGAAATTTATTGATTTTTATTATCCACGTCATTTGCGCTGTTATTTTGGTACGTCAGCGGGATGCTGAATTATTTTTTCATTTAACTCCAGTCATAACTTGCGCTGACGCTTACATAATGCGGTTACTTTTTGTGACGTTTCTTAATTTATAATTGATAGTGATTACACGAAACTATATTTAACATAGCATATTGACACAGTTGTTTACTAACCACGGTCCACAATTGATATCGAATATATGAATGCCGATAGAAAAAAATTAATAGCTCATCATGACATTATTTAGATTTCACTAGTGAAAATCAGTAAGCATTAAATCTGAAACCTTTCAGAAACACTTCAGAAAGATTACATGAGAAAAATTTATTTTATAATGTGACAGAAAAATTACATAAGACATAGTAGTTGAAACCTTTAGTAAGCATTGAGTACTTATGAGTCCAAAATATTGGGAAATCGAATTATAGCGATAATATTTCTTATCACTGAAGAAATCCTTTTTTAATTTCAGCTTTTCAGACAATGTAGATGTGCATGGTGTGCGACTGGGTCTTGAACTTAACCTATATGATGCTTAATTTGACAACCGCCGTTTTCCGGTGATGCTATGTTTTAACATCAAATCAGCTTTGATTCAAGCCTTAGCCCTTTTTTCCTTCTACAGTATATCAGCGTTTTAGGTTAGAGCGCATTCACGGCTCATGTCAAAAGTTCGTTCTCTTATTTTGCTTAAATGTGGCGAACATTTTTTTTTTTGCTTGATTTTCCTCTTCTCGAAGCACTGTGCCACATTACGATTATGGAAAATTATTTTTCGATTTTCATTACTTAAAAAATCATATTGACGTTTTCATTTATGATTTTCGGCGCCAAGTAAAAGATGCAGGCGGCAATAAAACGACTACACTCAAAGTGGTGGTGTATCACTGATCGGTAACGGCGTTGGCGGTACCGATCACACCGATCCGACAAGTTATCAACTAAATTGCAATGGCAAAATCTTAAGCATAGAATTTACGAGTTTTCGCGGCCAATTTTTTTTTTTGGTTTTTAATATAAAGTTTTTGTTGCCAAAATCAAATGCAATTTTCAATGTTGCCAATGAGTTGGAGTTCTTTTTTTTTTTTTTTTTTTTTTTTTTGCACTCTTAGACAGTAGCCCTCAGGATATATTATTATTTGATTTTTTTTTTCACTGTTTTATGGAAAAATCTTTTTTTCCCATTAAATTTTTTGTGCAGTTACCTTTTAATTCTCATTTAAGATTATTGTTTTGTTTTTTTTTTCTCTCGTTTTGATCTCCTTGAATTTTGACGTTTGTGTTCGGTTTGATTTTGGCTTTTGGCGAGTCAGTTGTCTGTCTGTTTGTCTATCTGATGGTGATTATTGTTATTTGTTGCTATCTATTGGTTTTAATCATTTAATATTATTAACTATTTAAATGAATTATAATTAAATGGTCGATTTTAACATTTGTTGTTTTTTCTGTACAAATTTATGGCTGCTGGTTTTCTTGGGTCGTTACTACTTTGAGCACTTTGTATGATTGTGTAATGACTACGTTTAAGTTACTCTTGGCCCAAATTTACATTATTTTTCGATTGTTCTTAGGCAATTAACATTCTTAAGTGAGTTCTTAGCTTAACTTGGTATCTTTGTATTAAAATCAAGGTTAAGTTTATTTATTTCTACAATTTGTTAAATGTTATAACTAAGAATTGGGCTAATTGAAACATGTTTGAACATTAACTTTTGCTTTTTTTGACTTGAGACTATTGCTTTACTAAAATAGTACTGCTCGAAAAGAGAATTTCCTATATGAAAACATATTTTCTGAAACGAAAACAATACCCCTTCCTCATCTACAATATCCAACACACATTGAGAAAGATAAATACCCCGTTAAATGTTTACAACTTCAAACATTGCTAGAAACAACACATTTTCCGCGACACACTCCCTAACACTTTCATTATCTACAACGACGACAAGTAAAATGGAATCGGATCCCATGCAGCAGCCGCCGTTTTGCTCTTCCGTCATCAGTGATATATACATGAAAGAACAACAACAAACATGGCGTCAGATATGACAACAATACGGTGTTCCTTCCACACTAGTCCAAAACATACAACTGCTGCCTGAAAATCATTAACTCTGTCTGGTATGGAAAAAAAAAACAAACAAAAATCTCGAATGGACGAAATAGAAGAGTTACATGGTACGCCAACTAAGTGCACCTTTCTTCTTGTGCTTTCTGTTTCTTCCAGCGGATCTTTAATTTTACTTCCGCGTGAAGGGTGCGTGCGCGCATTCGTTCGTCTTAAGTGTTTCTCCATAAATCACACAAAACTACCGAGCACAACCCATTTGCACACTGCTTTATAGCTTCCCTTTCTTGGTATGAGTTGTGAGTGCTGTGGAAAACTTTTATCGGTTTTATTTGAAATCGTTGTTTTCTGAAATCTTTACAAATACTCGTATTTAAATTAAGAGAATAGATATAGAAATTTAATTTGTTTTTAGTCGACTGAATATTATTAATTAATTGAAAATTATTTGATCGAATTTTCAGTCATTTGCAGAAACCGATATTCATGTGAAATTTCACAAATTTGTTTAGGCTTTATAAGACATATATGACAAAGATAACAAATGGAACTATTTAACCTGGCAATTATGTTTCGGTATGTGGTAATATACACATATACATAGCCTAATCGGACCAATTTTTGGTTAATTTTTAATGAGATTTAAAGAGCGTCTGTCCACATATAACTCATGGAATGGTCGGGGTTCGATTCTCATTACAAATCAACCAAAACTGTTCTGATGAGGCTATGTATACTATGAATACGAATTTCTTGGTTTTTAGTTTTGTTTTTGGAACAAAATACATTACGGTGGGCGGACATCCCCCGTGGCCGGATGATTACATTGGAACCGTGGGTGTCCGCTCACGGGAGCTTTCACCGTATGTGGTAAAAGCCGAAACATATGTCACCAATTTCAAGGTTAAATTGTTCCATTTGTTAACTTTGTCATGTTTGCTTATAAAGCATAAATCGATTTGTGAAATTTCACATGAATATCGGTTACTGCAAATGACTGTAAATTCGATTAAATAATTTTCAATTAGAGAATGGATATTTTTTTTAAAACTCTTGTTCCAACTATCAAATCATAAGACTGATCTAGGACACAATGATGGACGCAAGCATAAAGGGAATTGCTGACATGAGTGATAATCATTTCGGTATGATAAGGTAAGTTTACATTTAAAGTAATTCATATCGTGATCACCACAACTAAAATCACTGCCTTAACCAACATAACGTCTTTGCTGTATTTGCACTACCCATTGATTTCTATGATTTTTCGGGAATAAAAAAATTTGGTTCAAGTTATGGAAATTAAGAACCCAATAATTCTAACAAATTACTTTCATATAGACAATTTTTTTTATCTCAACAGTTTTCGGAACTTTCTAAGATTTTCGAAATAAAAAATTAATATAAACAAAAAACGTTTTTTTAATTTTTGAGGAATTTTAACATACTCTAAGCTAATTTAAATAAATTTTTTGTTGGTCCTGAAAATTTTCGGGAATACAACATCGTGAAAAGCATTAGATCGCGTATAAAGAGAACTAAACTGGAAATCTCTTAAATGAGTACTTTTTTCAGAATAACCCATCAAACTGAGTACTTTTTTTTAGAAAATCATAAAATTCTTTTTTGCGCTAAACTTTATATGTTTTTTGAGTAACCGGTTTTCGTAAATTCTCACAGTTTGCACATGTCTATCAAGATTTTTATTAATTTCCCTTTCATTGTTATTTGCTGTTTTTATTAATAGGGGTGGTTCCCTAAAATCGGTACGTTTACACTATTGCAGATGACGCAGCTGTCCAGCGCATGTCTTTGTCAGCAGCAGCAGCAGTACACTACGGTTCATCAACCATAGAGCTACGCTGTTTCTTGCAGCAAAAGTCCTATGCTTTGAGGTGTTCTATAGGACGCGTTGACCGTTGAGTGCGATGACGTTTCGATTTATTTTAGTTCTCTTTTAGCTCAGTTTGTTTGTTTTATACGTTTTGTCTTCGGTAGAATAAACTGTTATGGTTGTTGTTCGACCCCCGCATTTGACCTAAGGATCTTAGGTCACGGCTGCGCCAAAGGACATGTGTGTCGTTTTTTTTCAGTTATTTTTCGTTTACATACAAAAGCAAATACAAAAGGAGTGATTGACTGTCCTTTTCATTTGAATGACCGACGACCGGTGGCCGTTTCGATTTCTTTGGTAGGTTGTGGAATTTGATACTTTCATCTGTTGTGGTGCCTTATTGTTGTTGTCGTTGTTGTTGTCATTGTTATAATTGTTATTGCTTGTAATTTTTGTCATTCGAAACTGGCACATGTCTGGCATCGGGTACAGATTTAATGATGAAGCATATTATATTTCCTTTCACCTGCTGAGACGAAATCGATGATGTTTTACGACGAATCCTTTGGAATATTGCAATACAAGGATCTTATTTAATTAGAAAACTAAGAGTAATGCAAGCTCACTCTTTTCGGAGTAGATTTTTATTAATTTTCAAAAAATTTCTTTGACTCTAAGTGCATTGAACCTATAGTACTGGAGTAGGCACCTTATAGTATGATCATAATATAGCCCTTTACGGAAAAAAATAGATAGACAAGAAATGAGCAGTACGAAAGTCATAATTAACTTGAGATAACGGCTAAGACGCTTCTGAGAAAAGAGCCTTATGGCATCTACAAGCCTTAGTGTTCAGCTACTGACATCAGAATTGATTTCTTGGTGAGGTAGTAACACTTTCTGGATTACGTCTCAGAAGAATATATTAAACAAAAAAGTCTAACGTGACCCTGAAAATTATGCAACTCAAACATGAATTGTTGTTCAAAAAGTTCGCGGAACGAGAATGAAACAACGAATATATATTTATAAAAATGATTTTGGTTTTCAATATAATTGTCCTAAGCCTCAACTTATTCCAACGATCCTTCAATTTATGAACCGCATCATTGTAGTGGTTTTCCGGAAGATCTGCAAAATGCTCCTCTACGGCAGCTATTACTTTTTTGTTTGATGAAAATCGCTTTCCAGGAATGCATTCCTAGAGGCGTGAGAAGAGCCAGAAGTCAGATGCAGCTTAATCTGGTGATTAGGATGAATGTTGTAACAATTCGTAATTTAATTCACTGATTTTCGAGATGGTTCTATGAGGAGGTGATTTATCTTGATTGAAAATAATATTTCTCTTCAGTAAACCGATATTTTCTCACGAATTTTTTGCATCAAAATGGTCCAAAAAGTTACAATAACAATCTGAGTCTATTGTGTTTGGAGGTAATCAACTAAACAAATTCTTTTTGGATCCCAAGCAACTGATGCTAAAATCACTCTGGCCGTTTTTGAAATATACAATATGCTTCAGAAAGTCACGGGAAAAATGGTGAAAACACAAATTTTTTGAAATCGATTTTATTCTTCAACATAGTTCCGAGGGAGATACACTTCATCCAACCATCTTCCAACATTTCGATACCTTTTTTATAGTAGTCGACGTCGAGGCTCTCAAAATAGGCATCAGCTTCGAATCCGACCTCCTGATTTGAGTAAAATCACTTTCCCTGGAGCCGTCTTTTCAAGTTTGGACACAGATAATAGTCGCTGGGAGCCAAGTCTGGAGAATACGGTGGGTTTGGCAGCAATTTGTTTAATTTTGCCATTGCTTTGAGCGATGAATGAACCGCTGCATTGTCGTTGTGAAACAGCACTTTTTCTGCCATATGCGACCGTGTTGTCTTCATTTCATTGTTCAAACGGTCCAATAACGCTACGTTATAGTCGCCCGTAATGTTTCTGATTTTCTCGAGATAGTCGATGAGGATTTTATCATGTGCATCCCAAAATATGCTTCGAACGACCCTCACCAGGTTCTAACCATGTTTCCGAAAGTTTATTGGACTCCGGTGTGTAGTGGTGGATCCACATTTCGTCCATCGATAAAAATCGATGAAAAACTTTTTCGCACTACGTCGAAACAGTTCCAAAGTGGCCTCCGAATCACCGACACGATGTTGCTTTTGATCAATTGTCAGAAAACGCGGCACACATCGCGCGCACATCTTTTTCAATTCCAAATGCTCATGCAAAATATTGAAAATACTGCCGATCAACAACTTCGTTATGTCTGCTAGTTCTCTCACCTTCACTTTGTGATCTTTCAAAACGATCAGATGGATTTTCTCGATGTTTTCTGAAGTGATAGCCTCATTTGACGCCGTTCCGAACGTGGTGCATCACTAGTGCTTGTACGACCCATTTTAAATTCAGCAAACCATCTGTAAACAATTGTTTTCGACGGAGCAGATGTGCTGTGATGTTTTTGGAGCCTTTCCAATGTTTGCATCTCGTTTTTTCCTATCACAAAGCAATGTTTTATCAAAATGCGAAATTTGCTTTTTTTCCATTGTTTACGAAATACCAAAAGTAGCGTCACTCATACAGCGATAACTTCAAAACTACTAAATGAAATGTCATGAAAATTTGGCATTCCTCTTTAAAAGATTGCCACTTCCGAAAAATTATATCGATTCGAGAGTGGCACCAGCCATCCTACCGAAATTTTCGGGACTTTTTGAACTATATAGTATAAAGTGCTTCAAATCTTATCTTTTGGAGATTTTTTCAAGAAATAAATCGAAGGGTTTTCAACTCCCCTGCAATTATCTATACAATATGAAAAATTCCACTTATCTTTCATGCAACATAATGGAATATTTTCTTAGTTGCGAGTATTTTTAATAATGTGAGAGTACAAGTTTATTTATTAGTTCATAAGAATAGGTTGGCTCAAATCATATTGTATGTAGAGAGAATAAAAAATTTCAAGGCTTTCAAAGCCTTTCCTTCTTGTTTCAATATACAAGTTGAAATATTATTATATACAGATCAGATCTAAAGACATTTCGTTCGTAATTGGCATAACCACAACTAAAGCTTGTAGAGTATTCAAAACAATATATACTCATGCACTTTGAACTGCACCCATAATAACCAACCCTTTTTGGGTATCAAACTATGACCCATCCATTCTACATTAACATACCGCCTGCATATTTTATGTGTTCCACTCCGATTTCATTTACGATAGTGCACCAACTTAATAAACCGCCTTAAGTCAAACCGGAAAACATACGTGCACCATGCACGAGTCCAACATAAGTTCATCCACACAATGATGCCAAAGTCAGCCTCATTAATTCCTTTAGTTTGTCATCCTTAACATGAATGGTGGGTTGGTAGCTCTTGCTGGTGGTGGTGATGTCCAAACTAACGTCAGGCGGTGTACACATGGTACGCACCGGCACCATGACAAAAAAAGTGTGGGTCACGTGCCCTACATTAACCCAATGAAGAAGATTCGTTCATGATCAAGATGACGATGACGACGACAAAAAATACGTCAAATGTCCTTAACTGATGCGACAAAACGAGCTATAAACCCAGAATACGTAACATGGATGAGGGTGTTCAAGGAAGCAGAACGTCCAACGAAAAGGGTGGCTTGCGCACGATACCCTTGGAAATGTTGCACAATTAGAACTTTGGAATGTCAAGTAAATAATATCATCAAGCACACAACTATCGTTGTTGTCGCGCTGCACTATAATTGTCCTTTGAAAATGCAGAAAAAAAGGGTGCGGGCGCTGGCAGCAAGTGGTTGACTGCTGATGCCTGTAATGCCAACACCACCATCACCGCTACTCGTGCACCAGCAACAACTAACTACTTCAACATACACTGACTGCCTGACTGCCTGCCTGCAGCAACAATTTGACATAAGTGTGCCTCGACGTAGTGCTTGCTGCTTTGTTCTGGACTTTCAATGTACCGCCATTTAATTCATTTTAATTTAATTTCTGCTCTCGGCTGCAATCTTAAGTGCGTACTCTTAGTAACGCAGTGGATGTGATTGCAGATTTTTTGTTTTTTCTCACTCTTTGCTGAGAATATGTTAGTTGTCATTGTCAGATTTTGACAATTGTGGGAAACATATTGAATTTGTCAAAGCGCGCGCACTTTGCAGTAGGGTAGGGTGGTGTTGGTACTGGTGCTGCTGGTGGTGGTGGTTTGACATTGTGCCCTATTGTTTTTACCTTTGCGCGCAACAATCACTTGATGTTTGATGAGGCGTTGCCAGCATTTTAGCTGGGAAATTATTTCAATATTGATTTATCGTAAAAGTTTCTTTCGAAATTCACACGATTTGGGAAATCATTCATATGTCTGCATCATCGATTGTTGTCCCTTTGCTTTTGGTGATAATGTTGATTATTCATTAATTGTTGATTGAACACATTTTCAATATGTTCGCGATCTTTTCGATGAGGGTGACATGTCATTATTGTCTGCCTGTTTCTCAATATTAATTGAATCATTTTCGTTTCGATTTGTGTGAAAGTTAATGAACGTCAACAAAAAGTTGTAATTAGTGCTGTTTAGTAGAGGTTAACTTTCGTACACCGATGAGAAAATCAATTGTGTGGGAAGTGTTGGTTTTTATGATTTTAATGAGAATGGTAATATATGTATATATAGGGACACACCTAATACTTTATTGTTCAGCAAAACTTAACAGATTTTCTCACGATCTTTTTACCGCCAAACCAATTGGACATGAAGATTATTTTAGTCGTCCTTAATATAAAAAATCGTTTCCCCTATGAATTGGAAAACTTAAAGTGTATTATAAACTGGGAAACTTTCTCCCGCCCTTACCAGTGGGTAATGAGCGGAATGAGTTTAATTTGGTTATAGCTCTTATATAAGAAAATCGGGACAGAAGAGATCGTTGGCGTGATCGGAGTATAGGCAAGGGGATCGAAAAATTGCCAGGGTAATGATCAAACGCGGAAAAATGAAAGAAGAAGACTTAAATGCTTAGTGTTTAAAATTGAACATTGGTAAACACATTCAAAAGACATGAAAACATTCAAACTTAAGTCCGTACATTGAATTTTGAAAATAAAATGCTGGATTTTAATATGAGACGATATAAAAAAATATCGGAATTTTCTTATGAGAGAGGCATGCACTGCCTATTTTTTGATTGGAACTTACTTTTTCCTGTGTCTCTCATTTATGTATGTAACAAGTCCCATTCATCTGCGTCAAATAGCTGAATAGATTTGATGAATTTGATTCTTCTCTTGTATCGGGGGTGTGGCATCGCCCATTTTTTCCAAACCAAGCTATGCTAACAAGATTTTGGTGATCAGTTGGACGATTTTGGAGTCCTCAAGTAAAATACATACACACAGACAATGACTTTTACGAAGGCTGTTTGATAATTCCGTGAAAAATGAAACAATATAGTTTACTTCTAGGTCGATACACTTCGTCCAACTTTCCTCCAATTTTTTGATTCCATCCGAAAAATACTTTTTTGGAAGGTTCTCAAAATAGGCCTCTGTTTCGGTGATGAGCTCTCCTCTGGTGGTCAATCTCGTTCCGCCGAGCCATTTCTTCAGGTTTTCAAACAGAAAATAGTCGCTGGGGGCCAAATCTCGAGAATATGCTGGATGAGGAAGCAATTCGTACTTTAATTCATGGAATTTTGCCTTGGGACCTGGGCATGTGTGAACGCGCGCATTGTCTTGATGGAAGAACAATTTTTTCCTCGCCAAGTGGGGACGTTTCTCTTTCAAAGCGTCATTGAAACAGTACAGTTCGGCTGCGTAGTATTCGCCATTGATCGTTATTTTCGGTGGTAGGTAATCGATGTAAATTATACCGCGTTCATCCCAAAATACTGTCGCTATAACCTTTCCGGCCGATAGCACTGTCTTCGCCTTTTTCGGAGCACGTTCGGTCGGTGAAGTCCACTGTTTCGACTGTTCCTTTGTCTCTGGTGTGTAGTAATGGATTCATGTTTCGTTTAAGGTTACTAATCGACGGAAAAAATCCTTCTTATCTTTGTTCAAAGTCGCCAAATACGCCTTTGAATCAGTTACACGATCGCGTTTATGGTCGAGAGTGAGCAAACGCGGCACCCATCTTGCGGATAATTTTTTCATAAACAAATGATTTCGCAAAATGTTCCACACCCATTCGTCTGAGTTGCCTATGGCCTCAGCAATCTCGCGCACTTTAACTCTGCGATCGGCCAACACGATATCGTGAAGTTTTGTGATCATCCATTTGGGCGTCCAGAACGTTCGGCGTCACTTGCGCTTGTACGACCGCATCGAAATTCAGTAAGCCACTTGCGAATCATTCCAATTGATGGTGCAGAATCCCCATAGTATTTATCAAGCCTTTCCTTGGTTTGGCTGATTATTTTTTTGCGCAAATGATGAGAGCACGAAATTTTATTTTTTCTCTTTTGCCAAAATTCAGAAGATCGTCTGCTGTCATTAACTGCCAAACACAAACTAAGCGTCGCAGTGAGCAGAAATTTTGACAGTAGTCTATTAATAGATGATAGTTGACACGGTCAGTGTTGCATTTAAAGTTTCTACGCGGGAAATTAAAAAATTCACTAACTTCTCCAATTATCCTCGTATATATGTACATAGAATTGTAGCGTTCATAACCCTCATAGACATAACGCCCAAAATGTTTTTGGACCTATTTCGTTGCAACTTTTTAGCTAAATCTTGACGACACATATCGGGCAGAAAAGAGTTTGAGCATTCCTTGCGTAAACAGGGAAAAAATTGTAAAGAAAGGGGGCTGGTAATCTGTGTATCTGTTTCATTCAATAAGTCTCCCTTAAGCAAAAATCATCGCTTGTATACAAAAAAAAGGCAATATAAAAATCAGCATTTTTTCATAAAAATAAATGCGCCTTTGGGACAATTTTACCGAAAATTTTACCACGAAATTGCGCAAAACATAACAATCATTTGCTAGCAATAAATGATAATTCAGTAAAAAAAATGAATAAAAAAGTGGCAGACTAAAAAAATTAAATAATATTTCGGAATAATAAAAAAATATAAAACGCATGAAGACACCTGGTGGAGGTATAAAGTAACAACAGCGAAAAGCGCTATAGCACATCAGTATGGTACCAAAACAATTTATAAAAAAACAAGGACATAATTTGAATTTAACATTTACGCAACGCGCAAACCCATGGAGAATTATGAAAAATTGAGAAAAAACACGATGCTAATCCCAAAGGGATATACAAGGGATTTAATGTAAAGTTAAACAGGGTAGTGAAAACGAATGGTGTGTTCTTTGGGGTTAGTCGGGGTATGTATGATATTAAGCATGTTAAAATGTAGTGTCAGGCGTTCTAGAAAAATACATATATCATAGCACAACTTTTAAAAAAAAAAAAATAATGGTTAACCTTAAAAGCAATAAGCTAAAATTAATTTTTCTTAAAATGATTCTATCGGTTCAAAAGTTCGACTTAAATAATCCAAAAGTGTTATTTGGATGATTGTTCCCAATTTTTCTCGATGGTATATCATATCTGGACTATTCTGGATTTGGATCCATTTCAGTCGAACTTTTGCTCGATTCAGGCGCAGTGTGAACCAAAATTTCCGGGTTCAAAGTTCAATTTACTCTCTTTAAAGTTAGACTTTCGAAGTTTAAGGTAAATAAGAGCTCATATAATGACATGTATGAGAAACACGTTTTTTTTTGATTAGTTATGTTCAGTATCAATTCAGTATTTCCTTAAAAATAATAATTCAATGCACATGAATGTAAATTTTAATCATTAGCAGATGTGTTATCCTGTAAAATTACGCACGTAATTTTCTTTTTCTCAACAGTAGCAAGAATCACTGACTGCCACATATTTTCTTTTTTCGAGTTTCGTCTTTAATTTGACTGATTTGTTGTCATATCGCATGTCAAAAACACAAATGAAGAGGAATACAATGAAGCAAACTAACAAGTAACAAAAAAAAGAAATAGTCCCTCTCTGCCGAGCACACGGACATGCAGCACTTTCATCAATGAGGCATCAAACGTCAGCAACACTTACTTTGCAGCAAGTTCTTGAGTGTAGTGCAACATTTGTTTCTATTTTTACATTCAATTAGTTTTTATTACTTTCATCTTTTTTTTTGGTAGAAATACCTTCGGGTTGTTTTTCCTTATTTTCCTTAGGCCAATCGTTGGCATCACATCACAGCAATTCTCCGTATTGATTTGTATCACAGTGTCATTTTTTGTGTCAATGAAGTAGTGAATCCCTCAAAAAGAAGGAATCATCAGCATAATTAGAGTCTTATTAAATGTCAGCTCAAATTAAATGTCAAAGTTTTCACATAAAGTTTTAAGGATTTTCTTTTTTTATATATCTGGGAAAATTTTTGTGTGGGAATTTTTTGAAATTTTATTTTTGGAATGATTTAAGTTTTTAAGAAGAGAACTTTAGGATATTTTTATTTCTTTCACATATTAAAGTGAGGTATAAGATATCTAATAAGAAAAAACAAATTTTGAGCACAAATATTTTGGAAATTTCATAACGACGTTTTCGGGACAAGTCCTTAAATGTTTATTTCACTTATAATTTTGAACTAAACATAATTTATTGACTAAGGGCTCACTTTTTGAGTTAGTAAGTGAATTCGTTTTATCGGCTTCTTAATAATAAATTATATCGATAAAAGTTCAACATTAGTTAAATGATAAGGATAAGTTGGTTATGGCAATAAGTTTAGAAGAAATTGTTCATCATATTCTTAGGATCAAAAACCACATGGAGAATGCATGTTAAAAAATAACATATGTATACAAACGCTCTAGTTGGCATGGATAGCCATTAAATAAAAATATTTTCAACTGACCATTCTACTGACATCTGTGGAATTCCATTTCACCTTTTGACCACCACTTAAAACTTTTAATGGATTACGATGTTCCATCTAAAGTCATACAAAAATATAATTTCAATAAAAAATTTTTTTAAATCTGAAAAAAGGTGAAGGCAAAATCATCGAAAAAAATCTTGGAAAAAAAGTCCTCAGAAAATCCCTTGCGAATTTGCAGTAAAATTTAAGGAAAAAAAATATTTTCAAACATTTATGTATGGAACATAAGCCTTGGGATTTCAATTGACATTGCCAGTTCTTAAAATTAAAGTCTTCAAAAATATATATGTTACCGACCAAACCAGTTTTTAGGATAAACTAGTTTTTCCTAGGCCAAACTAGCTTATCCGAAGCGTGTTAGGGTGAACCACTTAAGCTTAGGTAAATTATTTATTTAAACGTTTTCACTCCCGATTTTCTTGAAATTTTAGTATGTTAGGGTAAGTGGGCTGCTTTCGGCAGCGTAGTAGGGCTATCATCCTCCAATATGTAAAATATTCGCTTCGCCGGGGCTTTTTTCCATCGCGGGCTTTGCTAACACACTCGTCTTTAATATACTATAGTAAATCGCGTCCGAAGGCCTCCGCGAAGCCAACGTTGGAAATATTTTAGAATGTAAGTCCTGAGCTGCGAAAAAATACTAAAAACTTCCTAGGCTTAGCTGGTTTATCCTAAGACGCTTCGGCTGAACTAGTTTGGCCTAGGAAAAACTAGTTTGTCCTGTAAACTAGTTTGGCCGGCAAAATTTATGAATAGAAAAATAAATATGATGAAAAATATGAGAAAATATGAAAAAAAAAAATAAACTATGGGTTAGGTAAGGTAATACTGTCAATCAGTTTAAGGTCAAACACACTTGAACCAAATGCTAGTCCATTATGATACCACAGAATACCAGATTTCTTAATGAAACTGAGTCCTGAACTTCACTAAAATGTCTAAGGTCATCAAAAAAGAACGAAGCAAGTTTTTTTCTATCAGATCCTATCAAATGTCGGGCAGAAACAAAGAATGTGTTTAATGCATTTCTATTTTTTCATATCTTCAAAACTTCTACAGAGATCAAAGGAGCAAGCACTTGAGCCGACGAGACAGCGATCAGGTGTCAAATCAATAAATGATGAGACGCTTGGCATCTCATGATGGTCAAAATTACCCTTTCATACCGTATGTTAACTTTTGGATCTAAGTCCAGTTTTCCTTTCCTACCATATTGGTTTAAAACAGCATCCAGCATGGCATGTCTTCCTTATCCTGGAGAATTTCTGAAATAGTGCCTTACCTAAAAAGTTTATCAGCTTTGCAGTTCCCATCAGTGTCCTAATGCCCAGCCATCCTGATGATGTGAATTTTAAAATGCTAACCATTTAATTGAGAGACTTGAGGCAACAAATGTATAGAAATTAAGATAGCCTCTACTTCCCGCGATTTCTCATTTCCTCTTGATTGAATATGATTTTTAGAGCGAGGTCTATTTTTCACTACCTCATGAATGAGGTAGTTCCTATAAAAAAGTTTTCCTATAAAAACTTATTTTAACACAAATATTATCGTCTTTGTTCACGTAGCCCAAAAAATGTCTACAAAAATATTTCTTTTCATAAGAACTTTCGTTTAATTATAATATATAGTTTTTTATTTCACAAAATAAATGGCGCGAAGTAAGTTGGTGTTCAAAAAAAAACGAACTTCCTATTACATTAGCGATACTACCTTATTCTAAATTATTATATTCTTGCTGAATATAATGCATAACGTTTAAATATTTCTAGAAATCATTTTAAAAATTTATTCCGACTTCAATTTCCCAAGAACTAAGCTATCTTTGCATTCGATAAGATACAATATTCCTTAAAAGAAAACATAATAAATAATGTTACAAAATAGTACAAAATAACCCTTTTCCTGTTTATCTTTTTCATACGATTTTTCATAATAAGTCAAGGTGTGCGAACAAGTTTTTTTGATCGGATATTTACATAGTGATGGTGTGTCGCTTAAAATCCGAGCACTGCACATGCGCACATTTCACAAGTATGACGTTTACAAATACAAACAGGGGATTAAATCCGCAAATGCATAAGTAGAAGAAGCAGCAGCAAAACTATTCTGATAATGAATTCAATTGTGATTATTGCTCAGAACACTTGAGTCAACGCAAAACGAACGAACTCGGTGTGATCGTGCGAAAGGGAACAAACGACACAAATGAAACCCCATTTTTGCGCGAGAGCACCTTTTACCATAGACAATGTAAACACAATTCCAGCGTTTACTTTCAAGGTGTGCACACCTTACTTTAATTCAAAACCTTGCTTTATGGAAATTATAATAAAATATTTTCGTTTTTCTTCCGAAAGAACCAAGTGTTCATTACGATAACAAACAAATTCAACGAGTAGGTAATAAAATTGTAGCAGCCACTGAGGAAGTACAGGGGTTTTGAACTTGTTCTCTTCCAGTAAAAAAGTCGCATGTGTCACCGAAAGGTAATCGGGTACACAAACCATGAGCATAATAATTGTTTGTCTTTATAGTTTTTCATATGTTATTTATTCGTTTGTTATAATTTAAATTTGCATTTCCTTTCCAGGGATAGTAGAAGCGGCGCACTTAATGCTCGTCAAACCGGATGAGATTTTATTTCTTCGCTGGTTTTTTTTTTTTTTTTAAGAAAAACCATTTACAATTAAATGCCAATGTTATTGGCATTATGCTAATTGTCTTCCATAGACAATTAGGAGCAACCCTAAGTAAGGTAAGGCATTGAACTTGATTTTAATGGTATCAAATAGTTCTTTCTCACAGTCAGAAATATTTTACTTTCGATTGTTTTTATGTTTTTTTGACACGCCACGTAATTAAAAACTTAAAAGGATTCAACTTTTTCTTTGAGAAATAGCGATCTTGAGTCCAATCAAATGATGGGAAATATTTTGAACCTTTTAATTAATTCAATGTCATATTTTTTTATAAAGTACTTTTCGTTGTGTTATGCAAACATCCTTTGTTTATCGATAAATTAATATACTAATGTATTCTACTTCCGCAACTTATACTAATGAAAAAGTGTTAATGGAACTTGTACTCCAGTGCTTGCGGGGATTACTGGTTTATTTGTAAACAAATATTTCGAGGCGAGTTTCCTTTATTAGAGACATGGCACCACCTTAACCTTTTAATTTGAATAGAATATTCCTTCAATATTTAAGGAACATTAAAAATTGTGCTTCAGTTACCTCACCTACGGCTGTTTAGTACGGTGGCCGGCCATTAGTAAAACTACAATCAGAAAAAATTAGCAAGGCTGCAAAGAACTGCTTGCGTGGGCGAGTCGGGGACTATGAGATCTTGCCCTATGGAAGCCCTAAATGTCCTCTTACATTTGGTGCCTCCTAATATATTCATTAAAGCAACCGCGTCCTGTAGTGCGATCCGACTCAGAGAAGCCGGCTGATGGGTAGCGGAGCAATACGGGCATTGCTACATCCTCAGCTCAGTGCCAAACGAACTGGCTAACCTTTCAACCGATTAAATCTGCCCCACATTCAACTTCGAGAAAAACTTTCAGGTAAAGTTTCCGTCGAAGGTTCAATGGGATGAGGGCACTATCAATCTAAATTTCCAAACCACCATATACACCGATGGGTCAGAGATGGACTGCGATGGTGCTCGGGTCTGCTCTAAAGACAGAGAAATTTGTTAATATTTTCATTTACCTATCTCAGCTAGCGTTTTTTCGAGCAGAAATCGTTGCTATTCTAAAAGCCTGCAGATTAGTGGGCAATTCTAATATGGGAAAGCCAGCTATCTTCTCCGACATCAAGGCTCTGAACTCGGAGACGATAAAATCTAAATTAGTAGAGCAATGCAGGAGGGAACTAGCTGGGTTGGGGCGTCAGTTCGACGTAACTCTCATATGGATTTCAGGCCACAGGAACATTGAGGGTAATGAAAGGGCGGAGGAATTAGCAAGGCACGGTTCCTCTCTACGAAAATTAAGCTTTCGAACGCGTTTACATTCCGCTGGGTATAGTTAAGAGAAAAGTCTTCTTGCTTTTTCTTTCTGAGGCAGCAAAGAACTGGAGGACTCTAAAAACCTGTACAACATCCAGAGCAATATGGGCAACATATAACAATTCAAAGACCACTGACCTACACTCCAAGAGCAGCAGTGACATCGTGAGTATCACTGCTGCTTTCACTGGTCACTGAACTATCGGCAAGCATGCTGAAAAATTAGGTATTCCATTTAACACTTTTTGCCGCAGTTGTCTGAATGTAAACGAGAAAGAATCAGTTGAACATTTTCTCTGCTACTGTCCGACACTTGCCAGAACCAGGCTAAGATATCTAGGACAAGCTTTCTTCAACAATCTCAGCGAGTTGGCCGAAAATGAAATCGGATCATTGCTCAACTACTTACATATGCACGACTAACTGGATATAGCTTTTATCGATTTTAAGGCTTAATAAATTCTTTTGATAACCCTTTGCCAGTTTTGCGGGTAGCGTATGTGGTATTCAAACGGCAAATCTACAGCTACTTAAGGTTCAGAGCATGATTGCTAAGCCGCCACTCTAACCTAATCTGCCGTAATATAGCCATTAATATAGTTGATGATAATGTGCGCATTATCTCATCATTGTATATTCTGCGAATTGGATATAAACGCGTAGATGAGGATTCATAAATATTTACTGCCCGGAATATACTTAAAATATTGGCATTATATGAGTTCTTGATAAGTAAAACAGAAAAAAAAATATTCGCACTTTTTACAACTCGGAGGGTTTCTCCCAATATTTTTTCAAATAAATTAAAAAAATCGTTTTATACTTGCAGTGTTCGAATTGATGAAAGAGAGAATGGTTGTACCTAAATTCCATCCAAAATTTATTGCTCCCGTAAATCTTCCGCTATGGGCGATGGTAGTATGAATATGTCAAGGCTAATTCGTAAAATTACGATGAATATGGTTTTTAAGAAGAAGCAAGGTATAGAACTGAGCCATTTTCGGATCTGTTAGTAACTAGAGATGAAAATATAAATGAAATATAATGACGTAATAAAGAGAGAACCTATAAACACCGTAGGAAAATGAGGCTGTCAACATCAGAAGTGGGAGTTTATCAAAAGAAATTATGTTGTTGACTGAACTGCGAAGGAGAAGTCTATTATGAGATGATGAAACTTAAGCATTTGGTGACAGAAATTCAAGTTTTGTCTAACCTCCAATGTACTTATACCTGATATTGCACCTTCAATCTACTATCTTCGATTTCTTCTGTTTCTCAACATTTCTCGAACTTCTACTTTTTCGATAGTTTTCGACATAATCCAATTTCCAATATAGCACTCTTTAATATTATTTAGTACTCTTCGGCTTTGTCCACACTTCTCTATTTCACTTAATACTTTTTCGCACAGCTTGATACTTTTCTATACTACTATACATCATAAATGTCACACATCACGCCATGAGTGCTCACCCCAACATCGAAAACCTGCTCTTGTTTTCACCATGTTAAAGGTAACGCCCTGACTGCCAAAAGTATTTAAAATCAAGTTGAAAAATATCTAAGCACAGGGCTTTGTTCAAGAAGGCGAAACCGTCTCTCCAAGTGCCACTGGACCTAAAAATATTCGGCGATATTTTCAAGATGGAACTTTTGATATAAAAATTTCGAACAAAAAAAAAACATCATGCTCAGCTTTGAACTGAGATAAACAGCTTTGAGATATTGAAACTGTCTTCCCAGATGCAAGTAAGTTCTTAGAAAGATTAACGACCGAGAAAGTTTCTCGACTCTTAATACAGTTCACGCTGTCGTGTTACTGAATTGACGAATACTGCGTGAAAACTCGTATGTGAAGAAAAGTGGGAATACTGAAACCATAGATAAAGCATTTATTCGCTTGGTAATCATACACTTACTTTTAAAAAAGGAACACCAAAAAAATAGCAAATCAGAAGCAATTCATTGAGTAATATACTCCGAATTATAATACTGCGTGGTTTTTTTACGAGTAAAAGTACTATTTGTCCATACATCAACATTGTAAACATAAAACTGATGTTTGACATGAAAAATTAGTTTTGAGTGAATCAAATAAAATATGTTTTAATATCATAATTATATACAACTTTTTTGCGTACTTATGCTGACATCAACTTATACCATAACGAAATAATTCAGTAATGATGATTCCCAGCGGATTAAACAGGTTTGACTTCGGTCTAAATCAAAACAACCCCATCGACAAATTGTAAAAAACAAAAATCACAAAAACATATTGTATTTCAACTGAAGCATAGATCATATTTCCACAGTTCATAAAATAAACTACGTGCATTTTTGGTCCAAAGTCAGAGGGTATAAAAACAAATTGAACAATTCGTGAAATGAAAACAGTTTTAATGATGAAACAATTGCTGCAGAAAACAAGTTCAGCAGAAAACACCCTCAACACTATAGTACACAATATAGCCAACTACATAATGAACAAGTAAATGCCAGTTAGATGACGTCCCGTGGGATCAGCACAAATATCAAATTGAACCAGCGAACGAAAATTTCATTCGCCATTGTTGTCACTTGAGTAGAACAACAAATACGCGGCATGCAATCGTTAAGCTCAGGGCTGAAGCTTAGCGCTTCCTATTACAATATGATGGTACAGGTTTAGCAATGAGGTCAGTGTAAGGATCATCCCCTAATAATAACAAACATGTGCTCAATTGCCATCATCAAGTAGCGGAAATGAGGATATTGCTGCTGCTGCTGCACCCGTATATGACGTTCTAAATCGGAAACGACAGAGCGTGGGTAAAATTTTCTATGAAAAGTTCGCAGGGGGGGAAGTTGTTACGAAGATGGTTGGTGGTTTAATTCATAATTCAATTTATTGATGCCTTGTCCAGTGCTCACGCAGCTAGGATAAGCATCCTTGTTTATAATGTTGGTGGTTGTATTGGTGTTTACGATTGTTGCAACAAACAGCACAATCACCGGACATGGGAACATTTTTGTACGATTGATATAATGAGTTTTCATTATTTAAGAGTTGTTGTTTCTATCATTTTCAATAACTGTGCTATTGGTATTTTTTCCTTTATTTGCATTTTAGTTACAGACAATAAATTCTTTCGGCACTAATCGATGATAGGGGCCACATTTTGGCAATATTTATGGGAAATAAATTTAGTGTCAAGTAGCACTTGAAAATATATGACTGATAATGAGAAAATTGGATTTATGTGGCTCCCAACGCATAAACTGTCATTTACTGAACTATTTGTGGATTTTATCTACCTTTATCTGCATTTTTTTCGAACTCTGATTTGGTATATAGTGATGAAATGTTACCAAATAGCCTACAGAATATCCATTTAAAATAATTTCCAATTCTAATTAAGTCCTTGGTCCGCGCATTGTCTTTTAAATTTTGTTATTTGCTATAAGTTTATTTTACATTGTAAACTTTACAAAGTAAATTTTACCTCAAATGTTTTTTTGACTTCAGAGAATTAGAGTTTTCATTTGTTCTCCAGCTTGCTGCATCTTTTCTTGAAACTCTACGAATGTTTTTTTGGAAATTCTATAGAAGACAGTGACAGTTGACCGAGAGTGGTAGGTTAGGTGTGGAATTGAGCTATTCTCAAACTCCGTCGTGTTGTCGACATCACAAAATGTCCGAAAAACATATTACCCATTGATAAATTTTTATGAAAAATTGCTTAAAATTTTGAGAAATTATTTGCGAGTATGTAGAGTGGGCGAACGCGTATTTCACCATGAGATTGACGAAGAAAATCTTAATATCAAAAAAACATTTTTTCCATATTGACATCTGTCATCTACAATCATAAGCAACGAAGTCTTTCATAAAAATATCCGATCAATAAGAAATGCATATCCTGCCCAGATGGCAATTTTTCAAAGAAATAAATCTTCGGTTGCGAGCTTTAGTTTCATCTCAGTGGGTACGTTAATAAACAAAATTTGTTTCAGTAGGACCGAAGAAAACCTATGAGAATTTCTCGAGAAACCAATGCATCCTCAAAGAGTTACTGTTTGGTGTGGTTCTTGGTCTGGAGGAATTATTGGACTGTTCTCATTAAGAAATTGGTGCCAATTGTGATGTTGCTGTGAATACTGAACGCTGATCGTACCATGATAACTAACTTTTTTGACACAAGTTGAATGATATGGATATGGAAAATATGTAGTTCCAACAAAATGATGCCACACAATCAATACAACAATAACTTGATTGCATTAAAAGTTCCCAGCATACATTCTCTCGCTAATCAGCGATGCTAATTGGCCACCGAGATCGTGCGGTTTGACACCATTGGAAACTCCTTTCTTTAGAGTTACATATCTCAAAATGAAGGTCTATGCCAATAAGACAGCAATAATTCAAGAACTTAAAGATGAGACAGTAAAGAATATTGGTTTAATAGAGGAGTAACTCAGGATGTCATCTTATATTTGATACATATTGCTGAAGTCATGATAAACATATGGGCAATATTACTTTTCACATATATGTAAATGTTATTGATTATTAACCCTCCCCGGGACACCTATGACGAATTCGTCCATACATACTTTTCGCTATCATACTATCTTGGAAGCGTGGTCTGGGACCGTATCATTATAAACTTTATCGTACCATAGGTCTTAACATTACAGGACACTATTTTATAAGCAAACATGCCTCAAGACTAGAGCTTTCTGATGTAGGGGATCTTTGTAGAAGCTGTAAAGATCCTGACGTCGAAGAGTCAGTCTTTCATTGTCTTTGTGAATGCCTAGCGCTAACAAATTGGCGTTTTAAAGTATTCAAATGCCACTTCTTCGACTCTCTTGAAGACATCGCTCAAAAGTGTCCAAAATCCATTTTGAGATTTATAAAAATTTCGAAATGGTTTGAATAGGTTGAAAACGAAGATATTAACAGGGTATATAATGGGCCCAATTGCGGCCTAAATTATGATGACAATTTTCGTCTCCCGTGCTAACCTGACCTAGGTCCTCACACCAAAGCGTGTCACTTTTTATGAAGCCGTTGTTGAGTAATAAGAGTTTAAAATTAGTGGGGACGAATTTATCATAGGTGTCCTGAATCGGTTATTTTTTGCGAAAAAAAAAATTTTGCAAAAATTTTATTTTCGTATTTTAGAACATTTTAACACGTTGTTTATCAATTTAAGAAAAAAAAATTAGCTTCAGTGATTTATTATAAAAAAAGAAATGATTTATTTATTGAAAAGTTTGTTTTCTAAAAAATAATTAAATTTAATTGCAAATTTCACATATGTACCAAAATTTCTCATTTTCAGGTTGCTAAATCAACAGGGGTTTTTGGAGCTGGAGCCAATGCTAGTAGGCTATTTTTAAAGATTACACTATCAATATAAGATCCCTTATTCCGAGCTATCGGTTTCTTAGTAAACTGGAGAATCGTGCTAGTTATTCACGGTTCATTAATTTTTAAACGGTCCATGGCAAAACTTTTCTTCTAATTATTTGAACATCAAAAATAAAGCGTTAAATAACTATCTAAATTGATTTTGAACGTTTAGCTACTCTTATGTTGGCTAAAAAATGCCAAGGACGAATATATCACAGGTCTCCTTAGTAAACAGTGAAAATGAAAGTGATCCGTGGAGGGTGAAGCATTCTTCAATAAAAAAGTTTTGTTAAATCGAAATGGACATAACAGCACCATACGGAATAAGCTACGCCGAAATCCTTTATGAGCTGTTGTGCCAAATTATTATTATCGGTTATTAAATAAACCTACTCGCAATAAACAATTCGCAATTCTTTACAAAACTGTAAGACTCATGGTACCGCACAAATTCTCCTTTACAAGCAATTCATTTATTTGCAAAGATTTTGAAGCGAAGCGAAACCTTTCTGAAAGGTTTCACAAGCTAACTAATGTTATTTGGTACTTTTTTTTTTTTTTTTTTTTTGAGCTCTCACCTAAATAAAACCTGTGCTCAATTATCTAAATCAAGTTATCGTTTCAATCATTACCATCGACATGCAACCAAACAAATTATTACTAAATGCACTGACTGTGACAGTTAGTTAAAATTGTTGCGCCGCTATTAAAATTGTTACTCATGACAAAGAGCTACTTGCTATGAACAAAAGAGGAAAAGTCTAACACCCCCCAAAAGCAAATGGTACTAAAACTAAAGACAAAAAAATCAATAAAATATTTCCCATAAACAAGACGTAGCCGAAAGTCATAAGTAATAAAGGAAATCAAACAAAAAAAAAAAAACTCAGAAAATCAGACATATAACGGGTCCAATTGAATTTCTACTTAATCATGAGATCGTTTTATGCTTAAAAACGGTACTTGCACCAACTTGCAGCAGAAGGAGACAAAAGCAAAAAAAATTGAAATACCCTCTGAGCCAAACCAAATGAAGCATAGACGACGACGACGACGCTTGGTTTCAGGCAAAAAAAAAACTCTGTGTCATGTCAACGATGATTAACTGGTCATTATGTTGAAGCTTTGGGTTTATAGTTTGTTTGTTTTATAGCTCCCTCTCCCTCTCTTTCTCTACTAAGTAGGCAACAAAAAACGCAAGCATTTGGAAGCATTCTAAAAGCAAATTTTGATAGCTAAAGATATATACCACTAAAAGGTATCGACAATCTAAGAGAGAAAAAAGTGAAGATTCGGCAGCGAAGGTGGTGGTGGTGGTGGGGAGTCTAAAGTCAGGCAAAGCTTTAGATATGAATTCATAATTCTTTTTCATGGCGAGTTGACATTTATTTCTTTGTCGTCTTCGCTTACTTTTTTTTTTTTTGCTGTTGCCTATGAAACCGATGTCTGGCGACATTTGCCTGCTCCACCTTTTGCTCCTCAGCGATGGTGCTGCTGCTGCAGCAGCTTCTATCATATTTGCCTTTGATGGCATTTTAATGATTTTGAGGATTTTGAATTTCAAAATTTTATTACCTCAATGGATTTTAGAAAAATATGATGATTTAACCAATGCGCCAATGTTTGAGACCAAAACGACCGATTCGATCGATTGACTGAATGATGACTGCGGCACACGCTTTGGTTGCTTGTTACACGGAAAAACATTTTTTGTGGCGCTTAGATTTAAAAATTTTCAAAAAAAATTTCACCGAATTTCATGTGAAAAGTAGGTCGTAATTTTGACTACTATACATGGTGGTGTGAAACTTTTTCTATTCTAATGCAAATTTTTCAGCTTAAAAACGACAGAAAATAAAAATGGAAAATTGTAAGAAAAAATTCCTTTGTAAAACATATATAGAAAATTATGAAAGATATGCCTTAAAAGCTGGGTTAGCCGATGGACTAAATTTAAATATACCTTTATCGTGCGGCAGAGGTTAAAAACAATGTTGTTCTTAGTAATATAAGTTATACGAACAATATCTGCCATTGCGTTGACTCTGCGTTGGTAATTGAGAGCCATTTGAAACTTTAAAAAAGCTACTATAAAGGCGTCTGCCTTTTATATTAAAAAATGTATTCATATACAAAAACAGATAAATGCAAGAGGCAGACCTTTTTGGTGTCCGCATTTTAGAGCAATGAAATTTTTTTTAAAAAAATTTCATGATATATACAAACTTAAGTGATTTTTTCGTCGGACAGATTGAGATTATTATAAAGATTATGTTATAAGAAACGAGTTAAACAACATCTGCCACTTCGTTATTGCCACATTTAAAAATTGTAATAACTATTACAAACATGTAAAAAAAATTGAACACTAAATCGTTTTATTGCGTCTGCCTCATGGCTGACTGGTTCTTTTACTTATAAAATTCACAGATTTGAAGAGGGCAGACCATTCCAGATCTGCTTTTTCGAAGGCAGACGTTTTTCACCGACTTTTCGGATGAAATTGAACAAAGTTTTGAAATTATGATCAACACAAATTTTATTTATAACATGCAAATTTGAAAGAATACAGAGGAGGTTTTGTCGCCTCTTAATCCTTGCAACCATGGAGACTGCCATTTGTGCCTCTGTATACATATCATATGCTATGAACAAAGTTAAAGTTTTGACTTGAGTCATTTTCAACTTATAAGATAATAAGATGCGATTTCGCAACCAATTGTTACTAACTCTCTAAAGGCTCGACGAAATAACTGCATACTCGGCTTCTACTATCAACGAAGTTGATCTTTGGGCTCGTTGAAGATGCGCATGCGTGCAAGGGGACCGACGACAGTGGACAGACGTCTTCTTCATCGACGATTGACATACTTACAAAAAAGACTTGGTTACCATCCATTTCTTTTCATATATGAGTGGAAACAAACATTTTATTAAATAGATGCCAGGGGACTGACGGAAACGATAAGCATGAAAGTTACAGTACACAACTTACCGCATGGCTTGAAAATAGAGTACCGAAGCTTACAAATACAAAAAATGTCAGGAATTTGCAACCGATATACTTAAAGAATATTTTGGGGACTGATGCTGTCTTCATTTTATTGTCAATATGTCATTTAATGATAGTAAATATACCTGTTTTTCATTACTTTACATATTTGCGTGGACTGACAAAAACGATAAGCATGGATATTGCGGACCTACTAGATTGCTTGACACCAGGGTCATACAAACATTGCACTATCAGTAAACCTTTTTTAGTTATGTATGGTTTAGTGTGTAGCAAAAAAATACAAAAAGTCTGAAAAATCATACATAAACTATGACAGAACAATAAGGCAAAATACTTTTTAGGATAATGACATTCGGGTCACGGCAAATTTTACTCTGAATCATTGTCAGTAACCTGCGAAGGAGCTGTAAGTGAACACCTTTATTCAGTTGGCAGCCGAAAAAAGCAGGATAATAGCAACAGGAATGACTGCCAGCGTTATATCATTGAATGTATTAAAAATTCCACCCCTTAAGGGAACAAAGACTTAATGTATTCCCAGGCAAGGTACTGATAAAGAAAGTAAAGTGCATTTCTAAGTTCCGCATAGCGATTGATTATTCTTGCCTTTAAAATAAAACTTTTTTTGGAAATTATATGTATCGATAAATGATTACCACCTGGCACAAAAATCTCTTCAGGTCGCAGTGCCAGCCTATCAGCAGACTCTTTTTCAAAACTTGGTATTTGCAATACTAAGCTGCAAAGGACCTTCAAAGTTATTTTTTGTAATTGTTTGGAGAAGTTCGTTCGATCAATATTAAACATGTTCAATTTGATTTGACCAACTTTCATTGAAAACTTATCTCCGTGTAATTGTTTTTTTTTTACATCCAAAATAGGTAGTGTAAAAAAACAAAAATGCAACTAGACGCAAATTGTATGAGACAATTTAACTTAACTGAAGAACACATAACATTTACCATACGTTTTCATTTCATTTCATTTCAGATTTATTACGATTGACGATTAATTTATTGTCGAATTAACACAAAGTCAACAAAATCTATTTGGGAGTTTTTTTTTTCGCTTCGAAGTTTGCCTTTAAAGCGCTCAAGATAAAGTTATAGATAAAACTGCCAGCTTATGGAAGATCCTCATGGTTATATTGTATGAAGAAGCTTAGATAATAAAATGATGTGCTAAGTTGCTAGTTGGTCTATACGTCAATTTGTACGCTAATGTAGGTAGGTAGATACTCCAAACTTAATTTAACCTTCTGACATTTTTATGTTAATTTTTTCCCAATTTTGATTTTTTGTTATGCCACTTTTTATTGTTTTTATTGCCTATTCCATATTGTGTGTGAAATCTACAAATAATTTTATCTTCGATAGGTTCATTCTGTGTCACCAGCGGAGTCTACCCTCCCGCTAGGTTTGTCTGTTGTTTACAGTTTTGTCGTTATAATTGCTTTTTAATTCCTAATCTCATTTACGGCATCATTACAGTGTGTCAGGAATAAGAAATGAAACATACTCTGCTGCGTCGCCTGGCTTATGGACGGACAAAAAAAGTTTTATTTTTGTTACCTTGTTAAGTTTTTTATGGTTTCTGTTCAAAATTTATTTCCATATACTTTAGTATTTTGTAAGATTTTTCTCACCCATAATTCATTTGTACGCGCGTATGCAACAAATGCGTAAATTGAAAATACAATAAAATCGAGATATATCTGCACTTAAATTATAACGACATTTAACGGATTAATGGATTAAGCCCCACTAAAAACTGTGAGCAAACATTTGTTTTGCAATAATTAATTTAAGCTTGTGAGATAGGACTGACTATGTTATAACAATATTACGAAAATGATTTCAAAATTGTTTTTCTGAACTTCAAAATATCGATGATTTTTAAGCGGCCACTAAGACTTTTTTTTAACTTTTTTAATTAAAATACATGAGCGAAGTTGACAACCTTTTGTTTTCAATACCTAGAGGTTTTTTAGATCTTTTCTAGTGTATTCCGAGCTGATACTCTGTTGTACTGTACTGTACTGTATTGTACTGTACTGTTGTACTGTACTGTACTGTACTGTACTGTACTGTACTGCACTGTACTGTACTGTACTGTACTGTACTGTACTGTACTGTACTGTACTGTACTGTACTGTACTGTACTGTACTGTACTGTACTGTACTGTACTGTACTGTACTGTACTGTACTGTACTGTACTGTATTGTACTGTACTGTTGTACTGTACTGTACTGTACTGTACTGTACTGTACTGTACTTTACTGTACTATACTGTACTGTTTTGTGTTGTACTATACTGTACTTTACTGTACTGTACTGTACTGTACTGTACTGTACTGTACTGTACTGTACTGTACTGTACTGTACTGTACTGTACTGTACTGTACTGTACTGTACTGTACTGTACTGTACTGTACTGTACTGTACTGTACTGTACTGTACTGTACTGTACTGTACTGTACTGTACTGTACTGTACTGTACTGTACTGTACTGTACTGTACTGTACTGATTTCTGGAACACATCGAAAGAGAGCTTAAAAGTTCAATTGCTTCGACTAAAAAGTTCAAGAAAAATTTTACAACGGAGTATGGTAAGATTTGCTCAAAGTGATATTAACTAAGAATTGCAGAGAAATGAACAAAACGTATCCTTAAGCCTTGCCAAAGGGAAATCAAAAATATTTTCAAAGTTCAGTGATTTTTTTAAAGTCAACATCCAAATCTTCTTCCTTTCATTACAGAGATTTACAAAATTTAGTTGACAACACTAAATAACCAGCCTTAATCTTTTGTTCAATACGCAACCGGCTCATTTCGTTTCAAGTCACGCGGAATTTTATTTGCAACACATTAAAGAAAAAAATTCCACACCACATGATTTCTGCATATCCTGCGTCGATATGGCACGCAACCGATTAATCAAAACGCAACGCAAATGGAGGAGCAGTCAGTCGTATGTGTCCCAGTTTTGTGGTTGTCTTTGCGTTCTACAAGTGATAACTTTTATCGCATTATGAATGCATTTCGTTGCGGATTTACGTGATATTTCGTGTTTGTCGAGTGTTAACAATTAATCAGCAAGCGATGCGTAGCATTGGCTACCAACTGAGCTTTTAACTTAACGTAATTAGTTGTTGTTTCCTTAAGTATTAAGCACTGGTCATACAAACGTATGCCATTGAAAGTTACAGTAGGTTCTTGTAAAGAATGCTGTGATATTGACGTTGGGAGCATTGTCACGCAAAACATATCACTTGATTTATGTGAGGGAGAAATGTATGCCAAATTAAATTATCTTGCAGGTATATGAACATACAAAGCTACAGCATTAAGTGACAAATTTTGCACCTTACAGTTATCACTTAAAAAAAAAGGGTCTTAATGTGATAAGGTTTTTATTGTGTTACTTTTGTTTTTTTAATTTTTTTAAATAAATTAAGACTTCTTTTAAAAACCGATTACCGATAAATTACTACTACTTATAGCCGTCACTCTAAATAACAGTTAGCGTATCTTAAAAGAAGTAAAGAAAAAACAAACGGTAAACAACTTGCAGTTCGTGCCTTAACCTCATTTTAAAAGGCGCATCACGCGAAACTGTTGACCAATTTAGCAAAATAAATGAAAAATTACATTGCATACTTTGCAGTGCACTGAGGCTATGCACAGAAATGCTAACTGGGGACTGTCTAAACAAATATTTTTATAATTTAGTTGTCGAATCAGTGGCCAAAATCAAATTGGCAACAAGCACAAATGCAAATATAGCCAATAGACCAACAATAATCAGAAAAAAAAAATGATGGCAACGTGATGGCCGATCTCACAACTGATGGATTGAGGGCGATTACGCGATCAAAAAAAAAATTTTTTTTTTATTTTGTAACGGAGCTTGAGATTTTACCTTCATTTTTTGCGTCATTTTTTTTTAATTCCGATTTTGTCATAAAAACTTTGAGTATCAGGAAGTATTGCCAGACTTCAAAAATTTTATTTTAAAATCCAGGGATCAATTCTTCGAATCAACGTGCATGTAACCTCGACTGTGATCACCATCTTCTTGGGAATTATTTTCAACTCAAGATAGTACACATTAAACAGATCCGCGGCACAACCAAAAAGTTCGCCCTACATAAACTCAAAAGTAGTTGTCGTCGGAAAAACTACATCGACGAAGAAAAAAGGATGTGCGACACTATGGCCCTGAGCTCAATAGCATCCAAATAGCAAAACATCATGTCAAAAAACCAGCACATCAGCTAGTATGTCCAAACTTGGCTTTACCCCATGGTACAGAAATTCCTGGATACCATACCATAGAAAAAGATAGCTACAAAACGCGCGAGAGATTAAGCGGGAACAAGAGATTGGAGGAAAGACGCCACCCAAAACTATAACTCCCTACATTAGGAAGAAAAAGCCTCCCGAAAAAAGGACAAACGAAAAATCAACGCAACGACTTCGCAGCCAAAACTCAAGAAGCCGCAGAAATCGGAGACACCTTCGCTCGGTTTATGAAATATCAAGCAAAGTGGCAGGAAGCAAACTCAGATAAAATCCGCAAAAAAAAGCAAAAACCGAAGCTTATAAACTACTAGAGATGACCAGCAAATCCTTTGGAAAGAAAGTTTTTCGGAGACTTTCAACTGTTCACTTCTACACATAAGCGCTTCCCATATGCCTCTCGCTGAGCAAAGACCACAACGACTGAGCTCGTGCACGTGTTCACTAGCAGATGTAACAAAAACCGTAAAATCTTTTAAAAAACGGGTAGCGGCAGATTGTATAGTTACCGAAATGTTAAAAGCTTTATCGTTGCTCACTGCTGAATTTATGTACCCAAGACCTGGAATACCTAAAGAATGACCCACAAGAACTTTAGAAAAAAGTCCCAAAAAATGAGGCTTACAGCAATGCCATAACTTCAAGGCCATCATGATTCCATAAATTCCGTTCAAGGTCTTGAAAAAAATCTTCCTCATCAGAAACAGTCAAAATATAGAACCAATCACTTCGAAGCAATAGGCGGGATTTCGCTTGAGCAGATCTTTTACTGATCAAATTAATACCATACGCATTTTCGTAGATCAGATAAATGAGTGGCAGGCTTCGTTATATAAAACTTTCATGATCTACAGCAGTGGTGGGCATAGAAATTTAACAAAAGGGCTACACAAAAACATCAAGAAACAACAAACCAAAAATTTTTAAGTTTTTTTGCTATCATTTCCAAAAACAATTGCTACATTCGTCAAGACGCCGTCGTTTATGCCTTTTTGTTTTGTTTTTGTTTTCATTTTAATTCAAGTCAACGCTGTGCCTCGATAGCATTGAAATTTTGTTCGCTTGCTTGTGCGTCGAATAACGGTGCGGCAATCAGGGCGGATAGGGACACTACGTGCCCACCACTGATTTACAGTAATGCTTTTGATATTCTCGACCGAATTTTCATCTGGGATGTATTGAAAAGAGGGGATGCGGCACCACAGTTCATTAATTTCATCAAAGCCCAACACAAAGGTCTCAAATGTAGAGTATTACAAAGCGGGAAACTTCCTGATCCTTTCGATTCCATCACTGCCTTCAGATTTTCTTCGAAAGAAGTGGGTATGAAAATCAGTGTAAATAAAACAAATAGCAGTCTATCCACCCAACCAGTGCACAGTGGCAGTGGCAGCAATAGCTTTATGACAGGCGGATCTAGCATAGAAGAATTGGGGAACTATACTACGATGAAAGCACTTTTTCGTGCAGTAGCAACTTCAAGTGACATCCGTGCCATTACATCCGAAATAAATGCATTTTGTTTTGACAATTTTGCCAGAAAAAGTATCTAAATTTAATTATGGAAAATTCCTAATTATTTTGGCAACACAATCAGAAAGAATTATCTGGCATCACTTGAAAAGTTTTTTTTTTCGCTCAAATGTCCATATTGTTACTTCTTTATAACAAAAAAAAAAAAAAAAGGAAAATAAAGCAAATTGCGCAATCTCTAATCATAGATTTTGGTCCAATGTTTCCACTTGAGTTACCAACAAATTGAGCTGTCATGTCAGTTGCCAGTTAATCAATCCATAATCAAATCGCGAGTTGGCGGTAGATTATTGACTTAAATTTTTTTGCTTTTTTTGTCCTAAGTTCTGTTAACCTCGTTAGCCACTTTGTGCTGCCGCTTGATGTCTGCAAGTGATTTTTCAGTTGGTTTTCAATTCGTCGTGTCGACTCTTATTGAGTTCATCCATTGGATTTTTTTCTTTTTGGTTTTGGGGCTTCCATTGATAAAGGGTTATTTTAATGGTTTCGCTTGTTTAGCATTTTTCAGTGAACAAGTTGCTGCAGGAGTTATGAAATATTCAGCTGATTAGGCAAATCGGTAATTGGTCGAAGATGCACCTTGTTTGTTTTTGGTTTAATTCTGATTGTATTTTGGGTTAACTAAGTTTTTTTTTGCTTACTTCAAATTGTGGGAAATTTTGTAATGGAATTTTGTAATATTTTTTGGTATTTTTTTCTAATTTGTTTTTTTGTTTATTTCTTTATTGTTGGCGTTGAGTCGTGAGAGCATTGACATCTTTTTTATGCTTTAATTATGAAACCTCGATCTTATTTACAGAAAAGAAGATTAAGTCATTCAAACTCATCAGTCTTGGTTTTTTTTTGCTTTTGCGAAAGTTACTTTTAGAAAGATCAAATATTTTGCTAGTAAACAGATTAAAAATACAACTTTGTTTGATTTTTTCGATCTTAACAAACTTTTTAGAGCTTATTAAAGATCATATTCCACGTTGTGGAAAGTATTTTATTATAAGTTATTATGTTCGATTTTTTAACATTTTGATATTATTGGTAAGTCTTTATGAATATAACTCACGTGACACATAGTGTTGGGAGAAAACTCATTTAATAAAAAGCACTTAATCACTAATATTTTTAATAGAATCAATTTTTGTGCGCACGTCCATACACGAGGGCGCGTATGTTCAATAACAATAACGTGGGAGTGCTTCTACGTAGAAGATTCAATGTTCGCTCAAAAATTGTTTTGGAAAAAGCACGTGCTCGTGCATGAATTGAAGCAAGGTCCTTTTACACAAATATGTATGAGTAAAATTGTATGTTTATATATTTATATATACATACGGCTGAACTTTATTTCGAAAGCGGCAGCAGCGATTTTGAGGAAACTTCATGATTTGATGCATATGTGAACAAAATTAAGATCGGGCTAGGCTTTAAGTTTTAAACGGGGCGTGACACAACCCTAAACATTTATATTTGAAACGTAATATCTCACAAACTAATCAAGAAATTTTGGTAGACAAATGCAAATCATAAATATCTTTAATTGTACCAAAAGTGGTAGATATACTGGCGATATGGTATCTTACAGCAAAAAGTGGGCGCAATGGCACCTGTGGGCGTGACACCTTCCATACAAGTATAAAACGTTAATTGTTAGCATACTTAAGCTATGGGAGTATTATTTTTTTAATTTGGTACAGAAATAACGACAGAATTGCAGTAGTGGGCGTGGCATCTTCCATACATGGAAAAAATGTTATATGTGGTATTTGGTGTGCTATGGGAGTATTTGGTATAGAAATGTCAGTTATAGTAAGCTTTGAAATTAATTGGGCTTCGACGGGATTGTATTAGTGGGCGTAGCACCACCCATGCATGCAAAAAACGCTAAATGTTATATTTAGTGTGATATGAGAGTAATTTTTTTTAAAATTTGGTGTAGAGGCGTCGATTACTATAAGCTTTGAATTTAAATTAAGTTTAACAAGATTGCATCAATGGGCGTGGCACCTCCCAAACAAGAAAATAGCGATGAAACTTGTATTAAGTGTAATATCTGAGTGATTTTAATAAAATTTAGTATAGAGATATCGGTTACCACAAGCTTTCTATTAAATGGAATTTAACGGTATTGCATCAGTGGGCGTAGCATGTCCTATATTAACAAAAAGTTGTAAGCGTGACATTTGTTGGTTTTTTCAAATATTTTTTGATAATTTTAATTTTTCCAACATTTTTTTTCCCTCTGACCTTTTTAACCTTTAACTTTTTTCAACCTCTTTCATTTTTTTTTCGACTTTTTCAACCGTATTCCACTTTTTTCGTCAATTTCCATATTATATTGACTTTTTAGCTCTTTTCAACTGTTTCAACATTCTTTTCAACTTGTTTTAACTTTTTTGATTTTTTTTTCGGCTTTTCAACTTTATTCAATATTTTTTATATATACATATCTGATTTATTCAATCTAATTCAACTTTTTTAAATATTTTCCTCTAATAAATAAATAAATAAATAAAATAAATATTTTCCATATTTTTTCGATTTTCAACTGTTTCAAGTTTCTTCACTACCTATTCTAAACTAATTCAACTGCTTTCAACTTTTCGACTTTTTTCAACATTTTTTATACTTTATCGATGCTATCAGCCATTTTTGACTTCTTCAACTTCTTTCAACTTTATTCAACCTATTTTAACCGTCGACTTTTTTGTCTTTTCAACTGTTTCAACATTCTTTTCAACTTTTTTGCTTTTTTTTCGGCTTTCAACTTTATTTAATATTTTTTATACTTTATATATCTGATTTATTCAATCTAATTCAACTTTTTTTCAATTTTTCCAACTTTCAACTGTTTCAACTTTCTTCATTAGCTATTTAAAACTAATTCAACTGTTTTCAACTTTTTCAACTTTTTTCAACATTTTTTATACCTTATCGATGTTATCAATCATTTTCGACTTTTTCAACCTCTTTCTACCGTCGACTTTTTAGTCTTTTTCAACTGTTTTAACATTCTTTTCAACTTTTTTGATTTTTTTTCGGCTTTTCAACTTTATTCAATATTTTTTATATATGTATGTACATTAGGGCGGATTAAATTGTATGGAGAAATATTTTTTAGTCTGGAAACTCTATTTTTCTGAAAGTTTGTCTAATTTTAAGCAAAAAAGTCCACTACACCATATGGCTTCAATGAATTTCGAGCCCGCAAGTTTTCATTTGAAGTAGTTAAAACTATTCAAACTGCTTAGACTGCCATCTGGTGACAGTTTTCAGAACTTTACAGTTTTGCATTTTCTTCCTCAACTCGTAAGCAATAAAATGACGTTTCCTTCATTCAAATCGGTGAATTAGTTTCGGAGTTATTCAAGTTTAAACAAAACTGTTGAACAACTCTTCCCTGCTGCTGTTACAAGCGAGCTTTAGTTTTTCATATTGAAAATTTCATAAAACATTAGGCAAAAAGAAGCCATGAGTACTGTCACCAGATGGCAGCATAAGCAGTTTGAATAGAGTTTCCGGACCACTTAAAAATTTAATCCGCCCTAATGTACATATATCTGATTTATTCAATCTTATTCAACTTTTTTCAATCTCTTTCAATTTGTTTCGACTTTTTCAACTGTGTCCCACTTTTATCGTCATTTGCCAAATCTAATCAACTTTATCAGACTTTTATACCTCTCTCAAATTTTTTTTAAGATTTTCTATATTTTATCGACTTTTTGAAGATTTTTCAATTTATTTCGACGTTTTCAACCTCATGCAATTTTTTTCAACATTTTCCATATTTTTATTACCTTTCAGCTTTTTCCCCCTGTTTCAAAATTTTTTCAACTTCTTTCAATTTTTACCATATTTTTCCGACTTTTCCAACATTTTTCAGCTTTTTCAATCCATTTCAACATTTTCCATACATTTTTAAACCTTTTTGACGTATGACAACACTTTCCATATGTTACCAAACTCTTTCATCTTTTGATATTTTATTTTAGATATTTTTCGACTTTTTAAACCTAACTTTTTAAATACAAATACAAATTAAAATTCGAAAATTTTATGCGTTGGTTTTTGAAGGATTTTTTCTAAGAAAAATAAAAATACTGAAAGTGAATACTTTTTTGAATACTTTTTTGTTAAAAAAATAAGTGTAAACGCATGTTCTCTTAGAATAAAAAGATATTTTCGTTTGTAGCCGAATTTTTCCACCAACCATTTGATTGGTGTACTAATTTTTTGGGAAGAAACTTTTAGTAGACGTGGCAATTTCAGAACTTTTAAAGAGTGCTAAACAAATCTACCTCAATATAAAAAAGTAACACCATTAACCACTGACCGGCGCCGTCGATTCATACCTGTTCTGACTTGACGCTCCTGCATTCCAACTGCTTTCGTCCATTAGTATAGCGCGTGCTTAATACTTTGCAACGAACAAATGTGAATACACCGAGATTAAGGTCAATGCACATATGGATCCTTTTCGCTGTCTCTTGCCTGCCATTTTTCAATGTGCTGTGCGCTTTGATTTTTCGCACTAATGGAGCAGAATAATTATGACACGTTGGCTACTGTGTCCATTCCAGTTGGGTGTGATGTAGTGTGACTATTGGCGTATGGTGTGGTATTAACTCACGATTATAAATGAGCAGCACTACTATTTTTTTATGAAAAATGAATGTGATTTCTCCTAGATCAGTACACTTACTGCACTTGTTGCTTTGCTTATGCTGATAAATCGTCTACGGCCTATCACTGGCAGTTTCATATCGCTTGGCTATGATAAATTATTTATACGAAAATAAGCACTTAACAGTTGAATGATTACAAAATAATTTCATCATTCAGGTAGTTAAAATTTAAAATTCATTTTTTATCGTCTCATTTATAAAAGTATGAAATTGTTCCGCACCTTTTTCTTAATAAAATAATCAAAATCAGTAATGCAATAAATAAGCAAACATTGTAGCAGACAACAAGTGTTAAGGCATGCAACCAACAAATAAACTGACAAAACTCACTCACTCTCGAATCCACCTTCATTCCTTTACTGCTGTGCAAAAAAAACCCATGGCTAATCAATGCCATTAAAATCGGAATTCGACATTTAACACTTGCAATAAAAATAAATAAAGTTTTATTCGATTTCATTTTGAATTGAAAACTTTCGAAAATTGTTTCGACACTCCAATGGTCACGAGGCGTCACCAGCACCATCGTCTCAGTCGTTGTTATAGACAAATCGAAATCTCATAATCAGTCAATAACTTTAGTACGTACGCAGTACGACAACACCAAGAGCAACAGCAAAAACATAACGAAATCAAAGTTGAAATCAATGAATCTTTACGACAATTTCAATGACATTCCATAGTACCCAGCATTAACACGAAGGTAGTGGAACAGCGCCATCTATTTGACATCGAAAACGTCTTTTGGTGGTGCGAAAGGATGCGCCAATCACACAAATTATGAGACGATCTTTTTGGACAGTTTTATTAATTGCACAAACTTTTTAATGCATCGCTTACCTGTATGCAAATGTGTGCTGCATTGAGTTTCTCTGTTCAGCATCTTTTTTAATAGAGTTGCCAAGTGATCATATATTTTTAGATGGAAACAATTTTGAAAACCTTATGTATACAGCTAGCAATTTATGTGAAGATTAAATGGACTGCAGCCTATAACTCAAAATTTAAGGGTGGAACATTCTGGACATCGCTTGTTTAACCACTCAGTGTAAAAACAATTGAAATTTTGAGCAAATTGCGCAGGACTTTTCATTAATTCACTTGATAAGAGCTGAAAAAGAGTTCACTTAATAGTAGTCTATGAGACATTCCAAAATTCTTTTAATAAATTGAAAAATGTTGGGGAACGACGCACCCCGATTTGACTCAAATTTTTAAACCTTAGAATAAAACTTAGAAAACAGTGATAAAGTTTTGTCTGACGAACCTTAGTTGACGAAAGATATCGAAAATTCATTAAGATGCACACAAAGATCCGAGAACAAAGATTTTAACGTCATCGCTTAAGAGTTACCTCCGCCGTAACATATATGGCAACCCTAATGGTGACATCGCGTTGTGGGAGAATTCATTGCTTCGCTTACGGAAACAACCTGTAATCACGTCAGCAGACATGTGGTTTCGCCGTTGATTTCAGACTCAGACTCGTTGCTGGCATTATTTATTCCCATATTTTATATATTGCCCGCAGTCTGCCATACTTTTTTTTTTTGCTACGAAGATTTTAACTGACCGACCACTCACATGCGCTGTTTAATTAATTGATAATTTTGGTTGCTGATTTTAATTTTATGTTTTATTTATTTTTAGATGATGGGAACATTCCATCGAAACTTATCTTAGCAGAATTAGTTTTTGGGAAAATTTATTGAATTGTGATAAAATTACATTAATATTTATTGATTCCGTTTACAAAAATATCATTTACTTAAAGAATCAAAGATCATGAACTATATGCTGATATTGACTCAGTTCAAAAACCACTTCAGCTATCGAAAGAGAAGCCTCTGTCAACTTCTATGAAGCATATAAAGTTTTCAAAATACATAACTATATACAAAGATCCAGTTCCAAGTTTACCTATTTATAAATAATACAAGATATCACATTCAACGCAAATGATTTGGAACTGAACGACTTCATTAAAAATATTACCCAAACTTATTTATTTCTTCAGATAGTCAGGCTGCTATGAAATCCCTAGCATCAGTCCTCCTAAACTCACTAGTGGCCCAACAACGCCGCTCGTCTCTTAATGGGATAGCTCAGCATTGATGGCAATTGCAAAGCTGATGAACTTGCTAGGCAGGAGACTACTTCACAAACTCTTAAGGAAAAAGAAGGTGTTAGTATTCCACTTGCTACCTGCAAGTTACTGCTTACAGAAAACAAGGGTGAACTTGCAATATAACAAAGCAAATCTGCCCGTTGTTGAAGCTATATCTAGAACTGCCTTATCGGCAGACATGCGGACAGATTAGGTGTTCGGTCTTTTGACTTCTGTAGAAGTTGTAGTGATGAGGAGGGGGGGAAAACATTAAACATTTAATGAGCATCTTGAGCCGCATAGCGCCTTTTTTGTGGATTGATTTAAATCAAAGTGGTCATTTCCGAAGGATATGAGAGAAATGTTTATATTGTTTTGAAAAATATATATCATACATATGTATATGGGCAAATCTAGAATAGCATACACTTTAGTTTTCCAATGTTGCCAATCCCTTATCAGTTCTTTTTATCAATATTAACTGATTTCGAGGTATACATATGTCATTTGGTCTTATCTTGAGGTATGTAACAGAATAAAAAAAGGTGGCATTTTGTCAAGACTTTGTTGAAAGGCCCAGCCAACCAACCTTTCGAAGATTGTTGCATCTTCCACCCTCTAGGCGATGAGCTCATAAATCCTTTCGAAGAGTGAAATTGCATGTATTCAATTTCATGTATTTCAATGCATTATGATTCAACATAACTTTTTCTGTTATTTATATTGTTCACAGACGACGTCAAGTGTAAACTCTTGGTAAGAAGAAAAGAGCGCAGTCAATCTTTATATGCCGGTCCATTACTTTCATGTTAAGGGGGCAGGGGCAGTCAGAATTTTCAAGATTTTGAAATTTTTTTTTTCTTTTTTCTCAGAGTATAATATCTTAAAAATATATACTGAAAATTTGAAGTCTATCCGACAATTACTTTTAGAGTTATTCGGCAATAACCAAAAAACTCCCTCTCTCTTTCTCATTCATGTGTTTCTCGTTTGTCTGTGTGTGGTAGTTGAACTTTAAATGCGTTTTTCTCCAAACTATGTTTTCGGAACTGGTGACCACTGTAACTCGAAAACTGCTCGATAGGATTCAATGAAATTTACACAGTTTTTGAAAAACGTAAAAAGCTAGTGCCTGATCGAAGGATTTTTTTTTACTAACGATTTTTTATGAACAGAATCATAAAGCTTTGCATCAGAATATGAGTTCAAGTGACGACAAAATAAAATAATGAATGAATGATAAAATTGGGTAATGAATCTGAAACCAGAATTTTTCAACCACATCAGGACTTTTTTATTGAACCTCTAAAATCAGTAAATTTTTAGCTTTTCGACAATCAAAATTACAATTATTATTAACAAATTTCTCAATGTTGAAGCAAGATCGAATGGTTTGAAACATTATATCCTTATTATATTCATTTGAAGAGCAGTGTATTCATTTTCATTTTATTTATTATATTAGTATTTAAAAAATCATTAAATTGTTTAATTCCCCACAAAATTTACCTGCTCCATATACCTTCTATTGCTGATCACCCACCCACGATGCCATCGATTTTCGACCACCTTTTGACCGCTGCAGCAAGCTTTCTCCTAGTTTATTATGGCAAATTGATACGCGCTTAATTTCTTTACGTGCCGAATGATCATCAACTTTGTAGAACCCATAAACACTGAACAATTCATGTTTCCGATGCAACTAAACGCGGACACACAAAGATCGGCCGGCTTATTTAAAGCCGCTTTCATTGATCATTAAATTAATTCACTCAATAGCAGCGCTTTCCATGTCGAGATGTTGCGCTGTCAATCTTTTAATTTGTTGCACTGATTGCTCCATACACAAACATCGAGATCGGCATGTTGCATGCAATGGAATGGAGATTGAAAAAAAAAAATAAAACAAAACGAAGAGTTCAAGGAATTTACAGCTCATCGAAACAATTAACAATAAAATTTATTTTCAGTGCAATATAAAACCAGGTAAAAATCAATGAAAACTCTGACTCACAGCTATAAAAACGAGACACTTGGCATAAAATATTCACAATTGCACATAATTAGGATCTTCTTTCTTTTTTTTTTCGAAAGTATGAAATTTCATTTGCATGTTACACAAATCAACATCCTCTTCAATGGCTTCATTTCATACACCACGACATTCGACAAAAGACATTGGATTTATTCCAAGTTTTCTGCTAAATTACATTAATGGCGACAAGTGTCGAAAATTGTTAAAATGAAATTGCATGCGCACAACGGTGATCATGTTGATCATGCCAATTTATACAGACAGCAACATCATCTCTCTCTCTCTCTCCGCGCTCATGATTGACCCTTTCTTTTTTTTTGGTGTTGTAAATGAACCTGAACTTTTCGCGATTAGGGTCAGCAATGAAGTGATTTAAAATTACTTTTGATCCCCCCCCCCCTCTCACTCACTACATTTGTTTGTTTGTTTGTTTGCTGTGTGGAAATGCCTGACAGTGAGTGATCTTGGCACTTCATTTGTTCGATGATTCCCTACTGATGCGATCAATTTGAATTTGGATCCTTCTTTCGTGATACTTCAATATAATGTCAATAGCAAATCACTTAATTTGTTTGCAGTTGTTAAAGGTAATTTTCACAGCTAGTCGAAGATGACTTTCCATGCTTAAGGGGGGTATTCTGTTTATGGAAATTTAGAAACTTTTTTTTTAAACAAATTTTGCTGAAACAATTCGAGAAGTTAAGAGACAAACACCAGGAGATGTATTCTAAGGGAAGCCTTCTCTAATATCTTAAGCAACAACTTATTTCCACCTTTTCCCAAAATATTTTAGGATTAAAGTTTTCAGTAGATTAAGTAAATGGAATTTTCTGCAAAAACTTCGTGATATTTGAACGCACATTATATTGAACAAATGTCCACTCACTGCCTTTGGTTACAATCATGTTGCACCAATAAATTTTTTCGTTTCTTAACTTTTTTTTTGCTTGCCAAATTTTATTTTCTTGTGCAATAATTGACTTGATGCCTTGGCCGCACATTGACTAGGTCAGCTGGGTCAAAGTAAAGCTGAAAAAAAAACAATTTTTTTTCTCTTGTCAGATTTGACCGCTACAATTGCAGTGACGACAACAACAAAGACGATGATGGGTCTTTGCAAAAAAAAAAACGCTAAGAGAACATGCAAATCTTTATTGCGAATTGCCAGGAGTGTGATCATCATCACCATCAACAACAAAATCCATGAAAGCAGCATCAGCAGCAGAAATGATCCAGAAATTCAATTAACTGTACTCATGAAATTTTATCGTTATTTTTAGGTTGAGAGTGTTGCCATATTGTTTGTAAAGTTTATTCGGAATAAAATAATTTGATCTTAGACCTTTGGGTATGTAGGCGAAATCACCGAAAGAATAGTTTTCTAGAAATAATTGAAAAACCAAAATAATATTGTCTCTAAAGAATAAACCTTACAAAGATCAAAAAGTATTTCGCTCAAAATCAATAGATGAATGGCAAAAATATAAAGGACCAAAGAACCTTTATATCCTCTATCTCAGGGGTTCTTAAACTTATGTAGTCTGAGGACCCTTTATCGAGCTAATTTTTTTTTGCGGACTCCATCCCATCTCTAGACATTTGACGTCATTCTTAAGCTTAATTTTCGGCTCAGTAATGACATAGACACTCAGGTTTGCCAACCGCTTGGTTTACACCCGGACAGTCTATTTTTTGAAAGCTTTGTCCAATTGTCAAACTCAATCAGACATAAAATATCCTGTTATCTGCCGAGGTTAAGGAACGAAATATTTTTATCTTGCCTTAATTTTTCCGGTTTTTAAAGGTCTTTTCAACACTATGTCCGGTTTTTTAAGGTCCAAAAGTTGATAAGCCTGCAGACACTACTTTTTAATAAATATTGATACTCGTACTTATACCAAATATCTCTCTGTATTTTAAGAGGCAAACATTTTTTGGTAGGATTTTCATGTAATTAAAACACAAAATGATTCTCCTTCAGGAGAATCAAGTGCTCCTTTGGTTTTTCTCGGAATGAAAAGAAAATGACACAGAAATCGTTTTTAGGAGTCCTTCTAACTTTTGAGTAGGTGCCTGGATGAATCTTATGAATCTAATGAACATATATGTAAAGAATTAAACTATGTATATAACTACTGACTTATAAGAGCATACGATATGAGACCGGCAAAAAATTGCAAAAAAGTCCTGCAAATTATTCGTTTAAAGGTGAACAACAATTCAAAGCGTCTGCTTCAAGAGTCCAAATATCTTACTGCATTAATGAAATTTATTACTTAAAAAGTTAATTCTTAATGTTCACTTTTGTCTTAAATATCAACTTTCAGAACTCTTTCAGTAAAACATTTTAAAGTTTTCGTTTCTATGGAGAGTACCACGTCCATGCAGAAATGCGCCAAGTTCTTGTCCAGAACTTTTCCGAATCATTCTTCCTATTTGTGTGAAATTTGATTCCAATGCCTTAAATAATTCTATCAGTATAGCGTTTTGAAGTTTTTGCTTATAATGGGAGGTGCCACGCCTTCTAGTCGAAATTTTTGTCTAGAGCTGTTCCTACTCATTCTAATTCTTTGTGAGGAATTTCATAACACTATAAGAAATAACTCTCTAAATATAGCATTTTAAAAGGTCTTACTTGTATGGTGGTAAGTGTGCAAAATTATTTGAATTATCTTACTCAGACACACAGGCAGACAGACGAACATGGCTAAATTGACTCATATGGTGTCGCTGAATAAATTTACCTTTCTATATCTGCCACTCCCTCTTCTATGTGTTACAAGCGTTAGGATGGAGACAATACATCCAGAGTGTAGGGCAGGAAATTATACAACGTACAAAGTTTTTGAGAAGAAAAGAAAAGTCGGTAATATTTGAGTGAGCTTTGTTCCTTTGATTTGGGTATATTTTGGCAATATCATATATGTATGTAAGTCCTTATTTCTGTATAATTATGAAAACCAATTTAAAAGCAATAAAGCAAAGTCAGAACCAATTTATGGAGACTGAATTTTGAGTGTTTTAATCTTTTCAATAACTTCGAACTATATTGTTTGTTTTAAAGCATACTTTTCGAGTTAAACTAAAACTAAACTAAAAATATACCGATTTTGAGCAAAGTTTGGTTTTAAAATATATTAAAAAACAGCATATTCCAGAGATTTATCGTACAAAAGGAAATGATTTTGCTCTTCTTCAAAGTCTTGTATATATTATATTTTTCAGTTTAAGCCCTATTTTTCGAGGAAATAACCAGAAACGTTCTTTTCAGCTTTTTAAACTTTCTTCAGTACAAATTTCGAATAGATATAGAAGTAATCTCTGGGTGCCCAAGGCCTTGCGTGACCTATGAACCCTTCTTCGAAATTTCAGCAAAGTTGCCATATATTTTCGATTATTTTAGGTTTGTGTCTATGATGCTTCAAACTTTAACAAAGACAAAAAAAGTTGAATCAATTGAACTAGAAATTGAGCTGGTTCACAAATTTGTATGAGATTTTGGTTTAACCAAAGCGAATAAAACACGGCTATTGATTGCTTTTAAAGGCCGTCAAAAGAAAAAACGTCGTTATTGGACGGTCGGTCTAATTTTATATCGAAAATTTCTAACCAAGCCAAACATAATTTTAATGTTTTAGAGTTAGTAGTAATAACATTAAGCCTGAGGAGTTGAATTGAATGAAATATTTTATGTGACAGTACAATTGATTCGATTTTTTCATTCTTCGCACATTTATCAAAAATAAATTTTTTAGAATTTTTTGGTACTGGAGCTGACTAAAAAAAACCTTTGGCACTTTCGGAATCAGCAACGATTTCGATGGTGTATTTTTTTTTTTGTAAGGTTAAAGAAAAATTAAAAAAGTTTACCAAAAACTAAAAATGATTTAAATTATTATTATGCTATAGCATGATCCTTTTTACTGCAATAAAAAAAAAAACATTCACCTCGAAAATTGCAGCTACTTGGCAACACTGTTCACACTACCCAAAGAAATTCCCAAAATCATAGAAAAAAAAAAAAAAAAATTCCAAACGTTTGTACGAACTGTTAATACGCTAATGGACATTCGTTCAAGTTGTTGCTTTACAAGTACCTACTTGCTCATTTCTTTGTTTCTCAGGATTAACTCTAATGTCTTGTGGACTTTATTGAGATCAGGTACATTTTTTTACCTTTTACTACGAGTATTTTTTTGTTCTTTTTATTATTTTTAGCATGTTTTTTTTTTTTTTGTAGTTGTCGCTGTTGTTATGATAGTTGTAGCTGTAGTTGCTGTTTTTTTGATTTTGCTCTCCTGATCGCCTGAATGTATCACGATGGATTTATAGTTTGGCATGCACGATCAATCAAAAATCGTGAATAGTTCATGACGTAGACGTAGTTGAAGTCTCTTGGTAACTAAATACAAGATGAGCTGGTGGATTATAAGTGCAATTTTGGCCAAGTGTAGGGAAGTTCAACAACATGTTGTTTAACGATTTTGTACATTATTTTTGTCATGCTCTACTATTCTACTGGATTTTTTATTGGTAGAAAAATTTAATATTGTTAATTGTCACCAATATTTCAGTTAATTTGACAGCAATGATTTTCTTTATTGCAGTCGCAATATAAGATAACTTTGAGAAATATATATAAATAATATTTATTATAAAAAAAAAAAAAACAGTACATGATGAGCTTAATGTTACTTTCTAAAAGAATGAATTCATTATTGTGTTGTTTAACCGACAATTGCTACATTCATTTAAGACTAAGTATACTTTTGAAAATAAATTATCTTTTCTGAATTGGGAAACAACCGACAAAACATTGATAGTTCCAAGCATCGTATTTAATTTATATCAAAAGAGACCATTAAGCCTTAGAGAAAGTAATTTTAATGTATGATATTTTTGATAAGAACATAGGGTCAGAAGGCTGAATATCAAAAATCAATCTATAATCGCACGATAAAACAGCATAAGCTTTAAGTAAATGCATAGAACTTATGAACCAAAAAAATATAAATATTCACTTTTTCAGACCAAAAATAGAATATATCACAAGAGAAGAAATAGTTATACACCCTCAAAGAAGAAATGAATATAGTGACGATGTACTGGCAAAGCCAGAGGAGTGTTTTGTGACTATGTGCGAAATAAATTCTAGAACAGTCTGGATTGGTAGAAGATGACAGCAGATTCTTTAGACCATAGATGGGCAAAATTTTGTAAGCAGGAGCCACTTGCAAAGAAAACCAACACAAACATAAACAACAATAACAGAAAAAAAACCATCATAGCTTTGATTTTGATAGCAAAAAAAAAGTACTGCAATGAACCAAAAGTCAAATCCAAAAACCAACCAAGAACAACACGAGTATAGAAATAAAAGTACACTGATCAAACGAAACGAGAACAGCTGTCCTCAGTGTGCGCATTGTTGTTTCCTTGTTCGCCAGCTTTGGTTTTATTGATTTTTTTCTGAATGATGCAACAATAACAATAATACAAGTCCCGTGCATAACGCGTATAAAAGAAAAACAACACAACGCTAACAATGTGGGTGAGTGCACAATGAGCCGCAAATGGCTCATTTTTCGTATTTTTCCCACCGCTGCTGTAGACCAAAATCATAACGTGATGAGTACTTGTTCTTGAAGAAAGTTGAGTTTCGGTGTCGGAAATTAATGAAAAGTATGGACATATGGTTGAGTAGTTGTCATTCCAGATTTTTGAGATTATATCAAGGGGATATGGTTCCAGCAATATCGCGCCACAGTACCACAAAGCACCTCCATAGAATAATGAAATTTAATAATTTCAAGAAATTAAGATTTTACTGGAACTCAAGGAAACAAAACATTTTTAAATTTTATTAGTTATGGAAAATTACATCAACCAAGTGATCGCCATTATCGGCTTCACAAAAACCTTTGATGGCATTACAATTCCTAGGAAAATACTATGAGCTGTTCAATACAAAAAAATGACTTGTGGGCCACCATTTACAATAGAAATAACAAAGTACCTGAGCTAGTCCGACTGCATTTCTTGGTTTGCTCCAAAAAGTACTGATTGAATTTTAATTCTATTTACACCACAGCACAATAAAAATATTTTTCAGGTAAATTGTCAGATTTTTGTGAGATGTGTCAAGGCTTACTTTGCAAAGAGCAAAGTGAATAACAAGTTGATAGGAATGCAACTTTTCGGCTGAATCAGTAGTGGATCAAGAACTTGGTCGTTAGGGAGTTTTCAAACTAAAAAGTAAGTTCTCTATGGTGCTGAACCTTTGATGTTCTTAGTATAAAATATAAATCTAAAAATTTTTCAATATATAGTATATCTGACAATAGCCTGAGTATAGTCATAATTTTCAAGTTTAGAAACTAAAAAAAAATCGGACGTCGCCTTTGAGCTATGGCACACGCTTTTATTTTGAAAGTCGACAGCAAAAAACTCACGCCGAATGGAAACTTTAAAATAGTTTAAGAACCACTGGTCGGAAAGGCAATATCTTGTCAAAACTCTAGCTATGTTTCGGAGTACGTTCATACTCCCCTAAGTCGAGATATGAAAACTCACGCATGTTCGATCCCAGTTGAACAATAACTGGACGCCTTAAGAAACCTGTAAAATATTCAGGGCAATCTAGTCAACACTCAACAGTTAGAAAGCCACTGCATAACTGTCTAAGCGCCGTATGAACATCACAACTTGACGCTGGAGCAAGCTGAGCTTGCTTGAAGATATTCCTTCAAATTGTTTTGTAGCTATTATATGTAGACAAGCGAGCTATAATATCTTGAGCATTTCCATTGCAACTATCCAGCTTTGGCCAGAACAAGAAGACTTAAATCTTTAGGGAAACACTTTTCAATTAACGTAGTGACTTTTCCGAAATCGGACTGTTACTAAGTGGCTTAGAAGGACTAACTGGATATAGATATAATCGTTGATAAGGCAAGTCATATTTATGCCAAATACTACTAAGCATCAGCAATTTAATTCAATTGTTAATAAAGAAGCTTCCAGACATTCCTAAGTTGTTTCTTTTGCCCAAATTAAACAGCTCTTTATATATAAAACATAATAACTTAATACGCTAAAGTTTACACTTAACTCAATTTCATAACATATTGTTTACATGATCACCAGCTGACCATATGATCATCTACTGCTTCTAACGAACTCGTTATTTCGAATCCGTACTCTTCTCGCAAAGCTGAAGATACTTTGGAACTATTGCACTGCTGTCCATTAACATTTGACTTCTGATCGTTACACCCAGCAGCAGGGGTTGGAGCTTGCCAACCACCAGAAGAAAACAAAAAACTCGAAATCTTAAAAAAAATTGATCGCATGTTGATAGGCAAATTAAGTCAAATTAAACGTAACCTGTTGCAAGCGTCTTTTTCGTTAACGTCAGTAAGCAGCGTGGCTAACAAGAAACACAGTTAAGTTCACAAAGGTTCCCTACTTTTTTGTTTTATCATGTGGAGGAAATTCGTGATGAGCAGTGCACAAGTTTTTCATTTTTCCTTTAACTACAAACTGATCATAGTACTGTTCCTAGCTTGTCTCGATGCGTCTGTAATGATCGTTATCGCAAATGGTTTAGTTTTTGGATTTCCGCTCTTGCCTGCTATGGCTATGACTATGGCTGATGATGATGATCGTTAAATCACGAATATTTAATTGTCTTCATCACCTGAGGGTAGTTGAATGTTATTTTTGGTTCGTTGCTACAAATTTATTTTGCTATGGTTCTTTTTGTGGTTTGGGCTATTTATTTCGATTTGCATAAAGTTAAGATTTCAATGTGCCATATTCTAAACTGACAAATCCAATTTGAATTGAAGTTAAGGAAATATAAGTCTTTTACGATTAAGAATGTAAGAGTTCTAATAAAAATTTTAATCAAACTAGATATTTCAAAGTATTTTTGGCCGCAATACAGGAAATTCTTTAAGCACCAACAATTTTTTTGCTCGCAAACGACATTTGTTGCCAGACAATACACGAATTAATTTGACATATAAAACACTGGCTGTCAAGAGAAAGTGATGTTTTTGATTCTGAAAGTGTCTTAATATCCCATCCTATCAGTTACACAGACATTTGACGTTGAAACTAATTAACCGGTATCAGCATGCTTGCTGCTGCTGTTACTCATTTTGTATCATTGCAGCAGGAAAAAAAAGGGGTGCCCTGATAATGACACCTTAGTGAGAGGGTGTGGAAACTAATTTTTCTCCCCCACTTGTCAAATGGGATATAAAGAGTTATGTCTACACGCGCCAAGAGCAAGAAACATGAAGCAAAAACACACGAGGGATTCAGAGCTCACAAGCAGTTTGATGCAAACCAACTGTAAAAATTGAAAAGTTATGTTGCCATTAGACAGCAAGCACTTTCTTCTGATTGACAGAGTTGTGTGAATTTTGAATTCTCTAAGTTTTTAGGAATTTTAAATTGTAAGGTACAAGTAGAAAATGTAGAAAATCAATTCAATCGCATTATACCTATGAATGAAATGCTATAGTTTATCATATTTTTCTAAGGAATAAGTTTTTTACTTGACTTAAAGCTTCAAGCTTAATAGCTAAGAAGGCTAATAGCTGAAGTAGCTAAACTCTATTATTAATATTATTATTGACTGACTGACAAAAAAATGAAATTCAATAAGATAACTCAAAGAAAGGACAAACTTTGAATTTGCAATATGTCATAGTAGGAAGCTAGTCTACCTATCTCCTTCGAAGGAAATTAAGTCGGAAAAATCAAAATCAGTAAGAAACAATAGACTTTTGGAACAGCCTTCAATGCAATCTAGCGTACTTTTCTCCAGCAATTCTTCGAATACGAATTTTTACGTCTTTTGATTGTTTCAGTAAAGGCATTTCCACAGAATTACCTAAACAAACCTCTGCTAAGTCATTATGACGGCATTGTTAATCATAAGACGACCCCAGGTTGTTGAGTAAGCTTACTTACTTACTTAGATGGCCATAACAACCCGTTGTCAGGTTACGGCCGACCTCATTAGCTCTCGCCAGGCGCCTCTGTTTTGCGCGCGCCTTCCCCAATCGTTAATGCCAAGCGCGGTTAGGGCTTCCTCAGCTTGGTCTATCCACCGGAGGCATGGTCTCCCTCTTCGTCGTTGACCGGGGACCTTCCCTTCGAATACCTTTTTCGCTGGAGCTTCTTTATCCATACGATGGACATGACCCAGCCAGCGTAGTCGCTGTATTGTTATACGCTTAACTATGTCAATGTCGGCGTAGAGCTCATACAGCTCATGGTTCATTCGAATGCGATAGTCGTCGCCAACTCGAACAGGACCAAAGATTTTGCGGAGAACTTTCCTTTCGAACACCCCAAGAGCGGCTGCGTCTGTTGTCGAAACCACCCATGCCTCAGCGCCATAAAGAAGCACAGGTAGAATGAGCGTCTTGTAGAGTGTTAGCTTTGTCGATCGAGAGAGAGCTCTGCAACGTAATTGCTTACTGAGACCGTAGTAGCACCTATTAGCAATTGTTATTCTCCGCTTAATCTCCAGACTGACATCATTGTTGCTGGTTACGGCAGTGCCAAGGTAGATGAATTCCTTGACAACTTCTAATTTACAGTTGCCCGCTGTAACATGAGAGTCTAGATCCCGTGCTCTCTTGTTGTTGTTAGTAGACATCATGTATTTCGTCTTGCCCTCGTTTACCGTCAAACCCACTTTGGCTGATTCCTTTTCAATAGCAGTGAAAGCAGCAGTAACATCTCTCTTACTCCGACCGATAATATCAATATCATCAGCGTACGCAAGGAGCTGAACACCTTTGAAGAAAATGGTGCCATTGTGATGCACACCGGCTTTTCGTACGATCCCCTCCATAATGAAATTGAAGAGATCGCACGAGAGCGGGTCGCCTTGTCTGAAACCTCGCTCGGTATTAAAAGTTCCGGAGAGGTCATTCCCTACCTTGACGGAGCTACACGTATTGCTCAACGTCATCCTGCAGAGCCTTATCAACTTTGCAGGTATACCGAACTCAGACATTTTTGCGTATAGGCAATCCCGCACTGGGCTATCGAACGCAGCTTTATAATCGACGAAGAGATGGTGAGTGTCGATTTGATATTCATGGGTTTTCTCCAGGATTTGGCGTAGTGTAAAAATCTGGTCTATGGTGGACTTACCAGGTCTAAAGCCACACTGATAGGATCCGATCAGCGTTTCTGTATATGGCTTCAATCTTTCACACAAAACGCTCGAGAGGATCTTATATGCGATGGAAATAAGACTGATACCCCTGTAGTTGGCGCAGATTGTCGGGTCTCCTTTCTTTATTATAAGAATAAAGAAAGGAGACCCGTTGAGTAAGCACAATTTGCAAAAAATTAAATCATAGAGCTTATACTAAAAATATCCTACGCTATCCTAATCCTATCCTCCTCTACTTAATGCTTAATATAGATTTTGTGATGCTAGCTGCTTTCTCAATAAGTGCATAATACTATAAGATGATAGTGGTTTTGACTCCACTATGGAATCTCCTAGATATTCGAGGCTTTTGTAATGGTTTCCGCGATATTTGACTGTGGCTGTCAGCAGAAACCGTATACCAAAATCCTTTCTTTTCCGCAAAATGAAGCCTGTTGGAGAGTTTCGAGTAGCAATACCGAGAAATTGCACTTCGTAGCTTCGATTATAGAATCGATAAATATCGAAAAATCGAAAAGTATCAAATAATATGGAATAAGTTATAGCGTAGACAGACGACAGCGTTAATATACATTAAAATTATATTAATTCAAATTAAAATTTTAGCCTGACAGACGACAGTTTTGTGCATTTAGAATGTCATCGTATGCTTTTCAGAACACATAGAAAGCATCTATTAAAATGTGTCACTCTCTTATCCCATACGATTTTCTCAGCAAAAACGTATTGATTACAAATTTTGTTATTGTCGCTCTCTTCTCCCATACGATTCTCTCACACAAAATCGTAAATAATGACATATTCACTATGACAATGACTGTGTTGCCATATTGAAATAGCTTAGTTCAGTTTGATTTCACTTTGATTTCGTGCATTTACGTCAGAGCTAATGCACATTAGGATGGGGATAATTTATAAGCTTGAATTAAGTCTGCTAATGCAAATTAACGCTGTCTACGCTATTAATAAATTCGAATTTTGTTGAAATACTTGATAGAAGTCAACAAGTATCGAAGAGCATCGAATAACTCGAAATGCATCGAATAGCGTCAAAAATATCGAAAAAGTCGATAAGAAACCGAAAAGCAAAAAATTTTGTGAAAATTCGTTTAAGTCGAAAATTAACGAGAAGTATCGATTAAGTCAACGCAAGTTGAAAAATCGGAGGCATCGAATCGTATCGAACAAATTTATTTATATCGGAAAGTACCGACAAACATCGAGGTATTCAATAATTCCCGTTCATATCGAATAGTATAAGAAGATTCCATAAAAGTCAAAGAAATACATCGAAAAAGTCTACAGGAAAACCATCGAAAAAAATGATAGAAACCAAGTGTATCTAAAATCATCGAAAAAGTCGATAAGAAATAGAATAGCACAATATATTGCCAAAATTCAAAAAAGTCGAAAATTATCGAGAAGTATCGATGAAGTTGCCGGAAGTCAACGCAATTCGAAAAATCGGAGGCATTAAATAGTATCGAATAAATTGATTTATATCGGAAAGTATTGACAAACGTCGAGGTTTTCAACAATTTCCTGTCACATCGAACATTATAAAAAAATTCCATAAAAGCCAAAGAAATACATCGAAAAAGTCTAAAGGAAAACCATCAAAGAAAACGACAGAAACCAAGAGTATCAAAAATCATCGAAAAAGTTCAATAGTGCTGAGTTATTCGGAATCATCAAAAAAAAATGGTCGATTATAATGGAAATATAGGAAAATTATTAAAAGTGCTTCTTCAAAAAATTCTATTAAAAACTAATCACCAGATTCCAGAGATATTGCAAAATAACACTTTTTCTACTGTGTCATGATCTAATTTCAAAAGCTTTAACATTAATATCGAGATTACAAATCAAAAACAATGACTTTTCGTTTGTTAGAACCAGCGCATTAGTTCAGGCGCCTTGGCATACCTTACATTGATATTTGGCTTACAGCGCCACCCAGTTTTTTGAAGTTTTGTGTTCAACGTAATAATTCGCCAAGCGACTCAGTTATTAAGGAACTACTTAGTAGTCTATATCTGTTCAAATGCAAAGTTCAATTTGTTCAAAGGTTCAAATTCAAAATATATCCGAGAAAAATATCCACTTAAGAAGTTTCATTTCAAATAAATTTTACATTTTTAATAAAAATCAGACACTGATGGTATCATCCGAAACGCCTTTAACGAGGATAATTTTGGGATGCTTTTTCTAAAAGCAGGGTTGCTAAGTGACCAAAATCGACCAGGCCAAGCACGGAATTTCATATCAAATCCGGAAGCCTAGGCAATTTTTGTGAAAAAGGAAATTTTTCCTAACGAAGTTTTTGTTATTTGGCCGAGAATTGCTTATTTTCAACTTATCAAACCTGTCTGGAAGTGAATTTTATAAATGACCAGACATGACGCCGAATTGTAAAAAAAAAAAAATTTCTCCAGTCAACATAAAAAGGTCGAAAACTAGTTTTATCATCACCTTGTAATTGGATAGCAATCGATAGAAAAAGAACAAAAAATCTAAACTAAGTGTTTGGACACTGACTTAAGACATTCGATTATTTGCTCATGTGAAGCCAGGAATGATTATTCGTCGATTTACATAAGACGTTTACAGTAAAGCAGAAATTGAGCTTTTTTGATTTCTTTTTCATCCTTCCACACAAATCGGTTTTCCACATATACATAACTGACGTTTTATGTACCGAACTTGATGCAACTTTCTCGCATTTGCTTACTTATTGTGTTACTTTGACATCAATATTGTATTCTCTATAATTACCATACGTCTAGCTGAACTTTATACAACACCGTTTCCAAAACAGTGAGCAACCAAATATCAATACTCCCTCAAAATAGTCTCGATGGTGCCCTAAACATATAACAATTGTTTGAAATTCATTTCTCGGATTTAAATTTAAAACGTTTTCACTGCATATTTACGAGCAGCAGCATCCGATTTTATGGGCACTGAACATCAAAAACTACACTGAAGATCACAATTTGATATCTTAATGTTACACCGGTGACATTGATGGTTTGATGTCGCTGCTGCTGCTGCTTCTGATAATGATCACTTGCTGGTGTTGTTGATCACAACGTGAAATTGAATTTTAGTGCAATTAAATAGAGTTTGGGGCATCGTTTAGAGGGATTATTGGCTTAAATCAGATATTATTTTTTTATGTTGACTTTCGTCTATGAACCTCTGCTGATGCCGTTGAAAGATTATAACGACGACATACAGAATATAGAATTGTACGTTTAACTCTTTACATATTTTTGTATTTATATGTCAATGAGTTTAATGCAACAAACACTATAAAGTTTTTATGATTTAATTATTTGGGATTTGGGAATACACTTTTATTAGCATAGTTTGGAGTAGGCTAATGTCTGTTGTCAGGTTTTGTTATTGAAATTTTGAGCACAAATTTGTTTATGTTTGCCTGAAAATGGCTTAGTTTAATGATCATCGTATTCTGTATAAAATTAATTTATAAATAATAAAAATGTCTAGAGTGTTGAAATTTTAATATCTGGAATTAGCAAGCTGTGATATCAAACAGAAATGTTTCAATTCAGAAAGGCTTTTGATTTCACTTTTCTATTCTATCGCTGACTAAGTTTGTCTCATCTATGAATGTGCCGAATTTGGGCAAGCTTACTTTTTCTCAACTATATATATATACATACGGCTAATGTATATTAGAAATATGTTGAAAATTCTCTGAATGTACTAAAAATCAGTCCAATGTACCCAACGGCAAATATGTTATAAGCAACATCGATGAAGAGTTATACTCATTGTAGGCATTAATGCTCACAACTCCAGCCACAACTGTAAATTCTCTTTACAAAGGGTTGACCGCATTGTAGGCAGCTTGCCTACATCTCTTTATACAATGTGTAACAAACGAAAGGCAGATCGTCTTAAAACATCGCTTACTAAGTGCCTGTATAGTTTAACGAGTTGCCTACATCTCCACATACAAAGTATGCAGCCAACAGTCAAAAGCTCTTGCATTTCCATATACAAAGCAAGCAGACTGCCTACAACTCCATATACAATGCTGGCAGCCAGTAAGCAGACTGCCTACAGCTCCATATACAAAGCAGGCAACCAGCGAGCAAATAAACAAAATATCACAGTAAAAATTTAACTTGTGAAATATACAACACAAAGGGTAAAACTTTTCATTAATGAAAAATCAGAGTACTTCATCGATTTGCCACTGGGTATGTACGTTTCGAGCTTTTTAAAGGGCGAGTGTACTGAAAAAAGTACAACTGTATTGAAAATGTCATAGCTGACACAGGTCAGATAATAAGTTCCTTAACGAAATCTGTTTAGTTTCTTGAAAGGGATTTATCTCATGATAAGTCTAGTCTAAGAAAGCTCTACCCCCGAGGAGTAAAATATTTTCAGTTTATTTTACACATTTTTACAAAACTAGCCCTATGTAAGAAACGCCCCAGAATCCTTTTATTACTTTTCAAAATAGTTCCGAACAGACGCACTTTGAAACGTGCTTCATTCAAGTACAATGTGTGACTATGTCTCTTATATCGCAAAGTCAAAATCTAATTTCATGCTTGCATTGCTAATAATTTTCCTCCAATAAACTTTAGATTGAATTCTTTAATTAGCTATTTGTTTTTTAAAAGCAACTGAACCCAATACTCAACACGATCACCACTAAGCGTAACGGCAAAAGGTGCACCTTCTTCAATGAAGCTTAACCAAATAAGGTAAATTCGAAAGATACCATAAGCAGCTACTGTGTGCTTGGTTTCCTACTTTCTTATTTGTGTTTACTTACGTATTATAAAAAATTCTTGAAATTGGGGAACGTCGTTCCATACCTGTAATCATATACCATATGGGGTAGCCCCAGAAGTTGCACCCAGTTTACCTGCTGCTGCTGATCTCATGAACTCGTATGACTAAACACTTGTTTCGCTTCAGTAACGCACCGTGGTCTTTCGTGAATTATTCGATTTCAAGTTGAATTTCTTCAGAATTTTATAAAAAAATGCAATTAATGTACATAAGTCAATTGATCGGGCAAGTCTCTATCTATCTGTTTTTAAGGCGCTGCTGTTCATGTCTGGTGCTGATGATGATGGTGGTGTTTTTAGGCTGGTGCTGTCTTTATATTTATGAATTTGCTTATCGCGCTTCGTTCGTTCGCTGGGTTCATCTTCAATGAAATTATTTTGTATATCATTTTATTTTTAAATAAAATTAATGGCGCATAACAATATTGTCTTGTGTTTACATATTTTTTCAAATTCTAATATATGTATTTTTGATAAGGAGTTAATTTTATATTATATTATAATTATATATCAACAGCTTTCGATGTACTGATCTTCCAAAAAGTTGATTCTCACACAATCTCTCTCAAATTAATAGTTGCCCAGCGGCAAATCGATGAAGTACTCACATGTTTCACAAATAAAATTGTTACTGTGATATTTTGTTTATTTGCTTGCTGGCTGCCTGTTTTGTATATGGAGCTGTAGGCAGTCTGCTTGCCTTGTATATAAAGATGTAAGGGGTCTTGCCTATTGTCGGCATGCTTTGTATGTGGAGATGTAGGCATCACGCTTAACTATAAAGACACTTAGTAAGAGATGTTTTAAGACAATCTGTCTTTTGTTTGTTACACATTGTATATAGTAGATGTAGGCAAGCTGCCTACAAAGTGACCGTCCCTTTGTAAGAAGAATTTACAGTTGTGGCTGCAGATGTGAGCATTACTGCCTACAATGAGTATTACTATTCATCGATGTTGTTTATAACATATTTGCCGATGTGTTGATAGCTGATTTGGATCATATTTAAATACAATATTTTGTCTTTCCTTGGGAGTCATAAAAGGATTGCATTTTGCTTTTCGAATAATCCTCCGGTCAGTGGACGTTGACGACCTAGAACGTAATTTGTTTTTCTTACAATGTTTTATGGCATAGATCTTAATCCTATTGAAAACCTTTGGCGCCAGCTATAAATGGACATTTCCTAGTAAAAGACTTCAAGCCTGGAGAAGACCGGGTCGCAATGGACGCCTGGTAAAAGAAGCTACGGTGAAATGCCAAAAACTAATTGCTTTTATAACAAATGAGTGCAAGGATGTAAGAGCAAATAAATGGTTTTCAACAAAGGAGTTTGGCTTGATATTCACGTCCCTTTGCTACTTTTAACCACCTGATGAAGCTCAAGTAATTACCAAATATTTGATCAATTATAATTGATTAAATAACTCCATATAAGAACAAATATGTATCCATCCATTAAAACATTTTTAATATATATTATCACAATTATAATTTCATAGTTCAAAATCATTGTTGCAGTGTTGATAGAATCATTGGAAAATCTGCATGTTTAACACGCAGTTTATCTGATTATATAGTGCACTAAATTCATTTAATATATGAAACTTTTAGCACAAAACACTTATGCCTTCATAAATTCACTTATGCACAACGTGCACTTTGTTTTTTTTTTTTGCGTCGATCTGGTCTATGATTTTTACGCTGAATCACCACTTAAACGTCATTTTTATCTTACAGCGGCGCTACAGAGATAAATTAATTACAATTCGTGCCATGGTGTACATTTTATTATTTCATTTTTCTCCGCTGTTATGCATTTTTTTTACAAAGAAAAAAAAAATATTTACATTTGGCCCATTTAAACCACTTTTCCATTGATATTTAAATTTATTTACGACTTTAGACAGTAAGCGCCGAAAAATTAAGTTGGTGTAAGAAAAAAATAAAGGACCTAACTATATACGAGACAATACCATTGGCATGTACTCGTATTCACGCTCCGTTCGGTTGTAGTAATTGAGCACGTGCTCAGTGCAATTTACGCCAATTTTTTGTTGTTTTTTTTTTATATGATTTTAATGGATGTTGTTTAAATGGTACAGTGGGCAGAATTGCCAAGATCACGTCTTAATTGTGACAACAATTTTAGTTCATTGAATAAAGTTTTCATTTGATGGGCTAGAGTTGATTAAATGTCCACACTCGTTTCAGTTAATAAAGCTCGAAATATGAGGATATATCGGAACACGGCGAAAATAGATTTTAATCGGACGTTTTTATATTGCCTTTGCGTCACAGTTTTTTTATCGGACACATTCTCATACGGATAAACATTATTAGGCATCGAATTTTCGAAATATTTGTTATCGGTAGCGCTTATGTCTAACACCGGCTTAGCTACCCACATTACAGGGTGTCCGTCAAAAGGGACACTACTTTGTTTTGCCGCCATTTTGAAAAATATTATTTTTGACAGTTCCTTCTTGGAAAAATAATCGATAAGCCAACGTGTTTTAATAGTCAAAAATTTTATGAAAATCAATAAATGATTACAGCGATAATGAGAAATTTTGGGGAAAGTTTTGGAAGAAATAACGTACCAAGCTCAACAGTCGTCGGATTTGGCTATATCGGTCATTTTTTGTGAGGATATATGTATGAAGCGCAAAGTTTATTCAAACAAATCAGAAACTCATGAGCTACTAAAAAAAATATTTGCGATAAAATTAATGAATTACCGGTTGAAAATTGTCAAAATGGTTAAAAAAACCTGATTTGTGGGGTTAGCAGAGGCGAAGCTTTATCTGATATTGTATTCCATATATAATTGCCAACGTTAGAAAAAAAATTTATCAACACAAGATCCATTCTATTACACTTAACCAAAATTTATCTATATAAATAAAATGATAGCCGTTTTCAATGTTCGCGCATCACGCAAAAATTACAGGACCAAATTTAATTAAATTTGTATAACTTTTTTCCTTCGACGTTTGGTCTCAATCTCCAATTAAAATTATCACAGTATTCCTGTTAAGTACCAAAATATTAAAGTTTTCAAATTTGCTTAAAAAATGATTTACACACAAAGAAACAAGAATGCAAGCATAACAAATCGTTTAGTGGGAAGTTAATGTGTGTGTTTTGTTTTTGTCTTTCCCATGGCAATGCACTAGAATGTTTATGGAAGAGAAACAACAGATTATTCAAATTTTACTCTCATTCTCAATTTGTCAATTTACATTGCAAACAACAATTACTCGGGATTCGTGAAGAATGATCAAAAATCACAGCAGATTCACTAAAAAAATTTGAATTGATTGCTTTCGCAGTAAAAACTAAAAAAAAAGGCTATGCGTACAAGGCCGCGGGCGTCAGCTTGTAATCAAATAAATAAGTATACCTTCCCGGCAGACACCATGTAAAGTAGAGTGGTTTAAAATTAAAAATAATACAATGTGCGACTTTCAGAAACTTTGAATCCTGGACAAGAAAAATTTTGTTTTTTTGTGAAACGCCAGGGGCTTGAAACTCATTTTTGGGTGTTAGTCAACTTTTATCATTTTAAAATTTGATTTAGAAATATATTTATAAAAATTAATCTTATATTGAAAAATTTCATCAATGGATGAAGGACATCATCAATGGTGGTCCGACTATAAGTCCGCTTTGCATTCATTTTTGTTCCCAGTTGGGTTTTTTGTTTCCTAAACTATGAGCTTTTAAAATGAAAAAGTCAAAGGTTTATTTATATACAATCATCTACTTTTTGGTGATGACGATGGCTTTCAAATGTGAAAAGTATCATCAAAGCTTGATATGTCTTAATTATGAAACATCAAAATTCAACGAAGCTCGGCGTCCAAGATATACGATCGCCGGAAAAGGTGATAGGGACAATGAAGGGTAAGTGAAGAGACGCATGTGATAGGTATTAAAAGTTAAATCGAAAACATCAAAAAAGCTTAATGTGAGTAAGTTCTTCATATACTTAATATTTTGAACCATCTTAATCCCAATGACATCTATAATTCTTAGATATTATTCCATGTTTGCAAAATTCGGTTCACATTTTTTTTTAATTTTTTGATTTGACACCATGTTCGATATTAGTGACCTTAATACCGATTTCCATAGAGACCCTATCATTTTTCGCAATTCAGTCAGTCATATTAAAACCGTTGTTTCATTTTTATAAAATTCTTCTTCATATTTTTTATCATCGACTTCAAAACCCATTAATACCGTACGTCGATAAAATTTGATCGATTTTCAGAAACGTTCGAACATTTTGAATATGCATTTTTTATTTTTTTAAAACCTCACTTTATATATGTATGTTATCAGTGATGGGATCTAGAATAGCTTCAGTAATAAATGATATGTCAAATTAATCTACTCACAGAGCAGAGTACTCGAAAACTTTCAGTTTCGAGATCGGTTTACCAAAAGCTGAGATATAAGCGTGGAAATATTTTCTATTTTTTCAACCGTTCAACTGATTAACTACCAAAGAGGGAAAAAAAATCTACTACTCTCTCTCATTGTAATTTTTATTGTTTCCAAAGTAAGGGTTGTTGTTATTGAAATATCAAGAGCAATAGTACATTACAATGAGAGAAAGTAGTAGATTTTTTTCTTCTCGCTATGGCAAGACTTTTGTAGTTAATCAGTGCAATGCTTGAAAAAATTGAAAAATATGAAATTTTTCCACTCTTATACCTCAGCTTTTGATAAACCGATCTCGAAGTTGATAGTTTTCGTGCACTCTACTTTGTGAATACTTTTATTTGATGCATCATTTATTGCTGTAGCTATTCCAGATCCTGTCCACTTAGGCCTAAAGTCTTCGAGGAAAAAACTTTACCAAATTAAAGTACGGCTAAAAAACATAGTATCGCTTTTTGTGTTTCATTATACTCACATAATTTCAAGTCACACCCGTGCTAAGGGAGTTTTACTTCAAAAAATATTCAAGGATTTTTGTCAATTTTGGGTTCATATTTGAAAATCACCCAAACATTTAAGGAGCAAAGCACAAAAATTCCTAAATAAAAGGAATATAAAATTTTGGGCATTTTTTCAATCGAAACAACTTTTTCAAATTTGATATTGTTTTTAATCGAATTACCTCTTCCTTCTTCCATTTTATTATATTTACATTATTTCTCTATGCTATGCCCACAGTACCATTGTACAGTACCTCAACACTCCTTTCAATAGTCGCTCAGAGTCAGTGGGACCTTATCTTTTCATTTCATTTATTTTTTTCCTTAAAACATAGCTTTATTTTTTTTAATACACTTCACTGGATCTCAGGTGTTTAATAAATTCGCACAAAGCGAACACAACAAACTTTCAGATAACAGAAAGCTGATATCTCAACACACAAGAAGATAGATCGCGATAGATGTTGACCAAATATATATTGCGACGGTAAAAAACAATAATAACAAGCGCTATAGGATAAAGCAAATAGCCAAAATCCAAAATCCAAAAAGCGATATAAATTACCACTAGGAATGAACAGCAGATTGACCATTATCAGCACAGATACCATTGTATCTGTGTTAGCTGTGTGTGCTCACATCACATAGTATCCATGAGGTAACATTTGTAATTCAAGCCTTAAACATAATCAAGATACGAGCGAGCGCGACTTAATTGAGTTTAAATTCATAATTACGCGCACTGCAGCGACACTTTTATGCGAGTCTTTAATTAATGCTAAAATACCGCCAACTCCTGCGAAATAAACAGAAAAAATACCAAAACTTTGATATTAAAAATCTCCTCGTGTTTGGTAACTTTAAACTTTTTGCGATAATCGAAACGCCAAGAAGTAATGCTGGATAGATTCTAGGAGTTATTGCATAAATTCATAGCCGCAGTTCGATTTCGAGTCAAATGTCATGTTGGATGTGTGTACGCAATTAAATATCACACATCTCTCGCTGCTGGCCGTTGTGTAATCGCATTGTAATTGCAATTAATATTGGTAAATTATATAAAGGCTTATTTTCCGCATCCGTTGGGCTGCTGCAGCCACGATATTTTGTTGCAATTCTTAATCGGCTTAAATGCAGTGGCAGGTAAATAAATTCATTTGTGTCGGATTTGGCCACGACTAATACCAAATAATTGCTCGCACACGACACTGTAATTAGTGCAAAGAAATTATAGCAGTTTTTGTAATGAATTTGGTCTGTAACACTTAATTGCCAACGAAGGTGTTGACATTTATGGGCGAAAATTCATTTGCTGGACATTAAGTATGTGACCTATTTATGTGCAAATAAATAAAAGGAACAAGTATTTTATTGGATTTCTGATACATAATCTGCTTTAGAAATAAGTTATGCAACTACATTTCAAGTTTCAATTGATTTCATTGGCCTTTGCAGTTGCTAGTCATAAGCATTTGAAGTAAAATTTTCTAACTTGCGCTAAAGTGCAAAAAATCTTTATGAATATGATAGAACGAAAACGTACCCATGATGGAAATGCTTTATAACTATGACTATGAAAAAGCAAAAAATATGTGGTAGTGCTAAGACCATTGGAACTTATAACATCCCTATACTGCCCTCCGATAAATTTTGAAATTAGCATAGCACATCCTTTACAAGCCAATGTCAATGGTTCCTGCATAAGAGGAGTAGAAAAATTATGCTACAAACTTAAGAAAAATTACCACAAATTCGGCTAACTCGAAAACTAAAAAGTTTCCAAGAAAATCAAGATATCAATAGAGTACATCTAAACAGCTCATGTATTGAATGCTTGAAACTTGCCTAAAACTTAAAAGCTTACACGCTTAGAAGCATATATGTAGAAATAAAAAAAACTGACCAACGTTTCAAAACTTAAATATATTGTGAAAAAATAAAAAGAAATTAATTGTTTTCTTATCAATTTTTTTTTTTTTTATTTCGTTCCGTTTTTTCTGTTGTACACAAAAAAATTGTACGCAGCAGAAAATGGCGGTTTTAGTTTTTGGTTAAACAAGAGCGGTTCGAGACAAACGACTGCTAGTCTCTGTGATTGGTGGAGTAGGATGGGTTACAACAGTATTTGCATTTGGGTTTTGTGGAAATTTACTGAATGGAGACTTAAAATGTACTTTTTAGATGTCGAATGTACTTTTTTCGACATAAACATAAAAAAGTCACTTTAACAAAATTTTTTATATTCGAACAAGCTCTACAATTCTGAAACTTCATGATAACTCCTGACATTATATTAAATTTATATTTTCATATGAGTGGTTTCACCTGAACAATTCGAGAGATGTCATTATTTTGTAAAGTTCAAGCTAAAAAATTTTAAATTTTCATACATTTTGTGAAGGGGTTCCCAGGTACCCTGTCATCTGGGGAAAGGTGTATTTTTTGTCACGCACAGAAGGATTAAGTTACTTAAATTCAGCAAAATTTTAACTTTTTTTACTAAAAAACAATGTCAGCAAAGTTTACTCCAGGCATATTTTGCGGTGATTTTACTAAAAAAAAAACACTAATTTTTAGAAACTACCGAAAATGTACTAAAAATGTGCCGAAAATGTACTGAAAATCCGCCGAATGTACTGAAAATGGGCTAAATGTGCCGAACGTACTAAAAATGTGTGACTACGATTTTCCACGACGCAAATGTACTGAACAAAGTACAAATGTACTGAAAATACATAGACCAGAGTTGTACCTTTGTGATACACTCAAAGAGAAACATCCATATTGATTTAGGTTACCCAGGCCGACAAAATTTAACCAACATTCAGACCCAGAAACCAGACTATAAATTTCCGAAGATTTTGATGCGCTGAATCCAAATCTGGCCTCGGAGATGCTCTATCAGCTCTGGTTTTTGAGATATCTTAACCTAAAAGTGCAAAAAAAACCGTTTTTGCCCATTTTTGAGGCTATGTAGCACCGTGAATTTTCTTTTTTTTTCATGAAACTATGCAAAGGATCTTAAAATACAGGTCTTCTTTGAAATGTCGTTGAGTTTTCTGAAATATCGTAGTTTTTTGCACTTTTCGGTTAGGATATCTCGAAAACCAGAACCAGATTTGGATTCAGCGCATCAAAAACCTTCGAAAATATATAGTTTCTGGTTTCTGGGCCTGAGATGCTGTCGGCCTGTGTTGTTTAATGAAAAGGAAGAGATTCCGTTCCTCCAAGCGTGTGGCATTTTTTCCAAAAAGACTGTGGCTAGTATGATGACGAATCCGGATTATGCAGAGCTATGAAATTTCTTGAAGGCAGTGATGTACAATGTCTAGCGTGTTTGTCAACCTTCTAGTTTTTCTCAACACTCTTATGAACTTTTACCTGGAAGTCTCATTTAAGGAATTCATTAATCCTATTCCTGACTATCCAGGAGAGAAAAATGAAGGTAACTGGTCATAAAATAGTCAATTCTAAAGGATTTGATCCTCAATTGATTTGAGCAGGTTTTTTAGACCATATATCAAGGCTCTAAGATGCCTATTTAAAATTATTTTAGAAAATTTCCTTATTTTCATGCAGCATGCTTTAGATACGAATAATTTGTAATTAAAAGAAGCCAACGCTTTTTTATTTTTTATAAACCTAGTCGTCATACTACGGTCTATGATTACAATACTTTTGAAGGCTTCGTGAAATGTAAAACAAAAATATTTTTTAAATAGAGTTACTCGTATACGCTAATAAAAAACGGTATACTAAAATGTATCAATATTTTCTTAGATTTTATAGACCTAAATTTACTCCTCTAATTTGGTCCACAAAATCAACATTTTGGATGTTTTTTATTTGAAAAGATGTTTTTTAGTAATAAAATATTTCATTTTTGTAACACAACTATAAATTCTGTAATTTAAGCTTCCATACTTTGAATCAAAAAACTCTTACTAAAACTGCTAATTTCAGTTTCACTCGAAAACAATTTTCGGAATAATTCTTACATTCTAATATAATGTAAAATTCCAAGTTTTGTAGGACACTCAAAAAATACTTTTCTTGAAAAAGTTCCATTTGTCGGGCATATGAGTTATAAAAAAAAAATTATTTTATAAAGAATTATTCAAAATAAATCCACTTTGAGCTGAAATGCCTTATTTTTCGATCCGGCATTTTCAACCATCACCGAATCAACCAAAGGTCACAGATTAAATGTATATAAGTTTTCTGATAAATGCCAATTTGAAGAAAGCGTTTGACGAGAAAGATCAAGACGACTTTAGCATATCAGCAAATATCAAGTAAAACTTAGCCGGCATATGTTTTGGATTTTAAACAGAACATTCTTTAAAGGAAACTGTCGAAGAGTACTTATTAAAAAAATGAAGCAGATCTCTCAATGCATACATTGCTACCAGATTAAAATCCTGCTGAACTGTTCAGAGAAATATAAATTGTCATCCAGCTAAGCAAATTGGCGATATCTACGAACAATGATTAAAGGTTGTTTAGCAAATCGAAATCTATATAATATCAAAAACACAAAAAGAATTTTAAGAGGAGAGTATCAATTTGACAAATTGAAACAGTTTTCCCTTTGCTAAGTATTTGTATAGAAAACTTCACCACGCATACTAAGTTTCCCAAGAAATACATTAAATATAATTTATTGAAAACACAAGTTATGATCCAAGGTGTAAACCCATCTATTTTCAAATGTTGCTACGCTGATTCCCATAACAATTTTGTAAATGATATATGGTATCATTTATATGTGAAAATGTTGATGATTTAGTGTAAGTAGCCTGAGTAACACCTAGAAAATATACAAAATAACACATGCAAATAAAGTAAAGTGGGTAAAAATGCCACCGCACAAGTGACATCAAGCAACATCTGTAAAAAAATATTAATTTTATCAGCCAAAAAGGGAAAAACTCCATCGGAAAGTAAAGCATTATAATGGCGGCTTTTCTTTTAAGATGCCATCGACCATAAAGAGCAACATTTGTTTATTTATTAATAATTTTGGTTTTATTTTTTTCGACTGCGTATCAAATGAAAATGAATTACTGTCGGGGAAAAACAAAAATTTATCACTTTTGCTGCTGGTGCAAAGCAGCCTTTTAGGCGCTTAAGCTTCATGCTATCATTTTCATTTATTTTTAATAACAAAAATCCTCTGTCACGTGTTGGATACAAATAATTTTTTCAATTTAGTTTCATTTTAGTTTATAATTAGATGAACAATTTTTCTTTTTTTTTTTTCCTCGTTGTCATGTTTATTTATTTTTTCACGGCTTAACTCTTTTCAAAGTGATAGGGAGTTTTACGCTGCCGCTGCTGCTGTCATTAATTAAGATGCTCATTAGTCGTTAAGTACGACACACACACTTAATTCACTAGTATTTGTTTTAAGTGTCGGCACCCTTTATTTGCCACCGTGCCATTGGTCGTCGTAGTCTGTGTATTTATGGGTGTTTTTACTCTGATAGTTGCCACACTTTGCGCAATTGCATATGCTATGAAAATAGAAGGGGTTCAATTGTTTGTTTAATGTGCGTACTTGTATACATACATATGTACGTATATGTGTGCGTGTGTAACCCAGCTGTCGGTGCAGTAATTGTTTTAGTTTTGTTGTTGTTGCTATTTGCTTTGTTTTATTGTTTTAAGGACTTATTGGTACTTAACACTTTGCGAGAAGTCAATAAAATTGTTACCTTATGGCAATAATATTTGGTCGCTATCATTTTATCGCTTTTTACTAACATGCTGCACTCACACTAAAATAGTTTTATCGATTTAGTAGCGTTTCATTCTTATCTAGTTGTTGGTCGTGTTCTTATTCGCGGAGTTTGTATCTAAACATAATATGTTCTATATTATATCTTCGCAAAAATCCATTTTCTAACGCTCTCCTCATTCCTCTACCAATTGATTCCGCTGTTGTCTTCACAACTTCCTGCATACATTTTTGTCGATAGCTCCCTATTCATATCTCTTTATCCCTCTATTCGTGACCTCACGGCACACAATTTCTTGAAGAGTGGGCCAAAAATAATTGCCAGGAAAATTATGTTTCAGGCGTACGGTAAACTTGATGAGCGCGAAACCGAGCTATGAGTGGTTCGCAAGGTACTGAGTTCTGAACTTTGAAAGAAGTACCCAGAAATTCCTAAGGTTAATGTGTTTTATTCACTTCTAATACATTTATCATTGGTTGTATTTTCGATTTTTGGCAAAATACTAGTGGTATTCACCTAAACGTGCAAGTTCCCATTTTGTGCAAATAGACAATTTTGCGCTGTGTGTTTCACGAACGCCCCTTCGAATATTTTGTGCAATTTGTGGCAGTTGATGAACATGTAATTTTTTTGTGAGAGAATCATATGGGAAAAGAGAATGAGAACAATTGCACAAACAGTTTGCGCTACCAAATTGTCGCGCAAACTTTTCTAGTTTGTTCAAAAAACCTTCCATACGATTTTTGACAGTTCGTTTGCGACAGCGCAAAGCTGCACAACTTGCACAGCTTGCGAGGGTTTTGCGCGTTTAGATGAATACCCATACTATTTTGCAAAATTTAAGAAGTAAGAGTAGTTATTAGTGGAAAAAATTTCATGGCTCTGAAAAATTTTAAGCAGTCGCTTTTGTTGCAATCTGCCCCAAAAAGTAGTAGTAGCTCTTTAAATAGTTTAACAATGCCTCGGTTTTGCCAACATTTCACCAAGCCAAATTAATATCTCGAAGATAAAAAAGTTTCTTGAAAGCAACATGGGTCTCAGCATTCAGGATGAGTCGAATTTGTGGAAGAACTATGTAACATACATATAAGTAAAGTATGTATTTTATTTAGGCAAATAAGTTGGTCAAAATATATGAAAAAAATAATGCCAGTACACTTAAATCATTTCCTCACTTAAAAACCGAACAATACAAAACTGACAAAGTGCTACCATAGTACCATATCTCACTGGTCATCGACTGTCTGTCGGTCTCGCGTTAATATGTAAAAAAAAATAGTTCACTTTTCCAAAACTACAATTGCAGCTCATTAAATGTCTACTTGAGTGCTCGTAAAGCATTCAAATTTTAACATAAATAATATTCGCTTGAATTAATTTGTTCCGAGCAAAACCAATGTATGGTGCATTCTTAGCCAGGGTTTGGCCACTTGTCTTATGCAAACTCTTGCGTTACATACACGATCCGCCGCTGGACTGCCTGCGGTGCATGTGCAGTATTCTACATTTCAGTTGGTTAGGCGCCACTGCACATGCTATGGAGCAGCAGCAGCAGGAAAAAAATGAACTTCGACCACATGTGGGTGGCTTTCGCAATGATTTGCCGGATTTATAGTTACAAGTTATACGCAGGTTAAATCAGCATAAAAGGTGTTAATTTTTAAGATTAGCCAAGTTATAACTTTTTGTGTTCAATTCATGCAGCTTATCAATATTGCGGTCATAAGAACGACAAGCAAAACAATTGAACACATTTGTCTAATTACAATTTACAACATTCATAAAATGCAATTAAGTTTTATGTTCATTTTAATTGAATTTGTTGAATAAAGTTTACTGTACTGGTAAATATGAAATTAAGTTATAAAAATGTATTTAAGAGTTGAAAATAAATAGCTATTAGCTAAACAAATTATAGGAACTTTTGCCAAGAAAAATTCCATGCAATTTGGAATATTTTAAGGCAGCATCGGCTGGTTGTATTCGCGTCGTCAACGTCGAGCCAACAGACTTGGTCGTTTGAACTTAGACTTGGAATGTTTTATAGCTTATACGATGTCAAAATAACTAATATTCATGTAGTATAATATTCTTATAGCTATTCAGAGACTGAAGCTTTTTAGTTATGTATATGAATTAGAAAAACTAAAGCGAACTAGAAAAAGTAGGAGTAAGGAAGTTACGGATATAGCTTTTGTAAAAAATCTTATAAGTTGGGAACCCTTAAATGAATATCAAAAATATGGGTATCATAAGGAAGATAATTTAAAGGCCTATAATAGTATTATGCAAAACTTTGAAATTAAACCTATAGCTTTAGAGATATTACGATTTTTTCTGATATTTTGACAAATTTATTTTTAAAAAACCGTTATTTTTTCCAAAAAATGTGTGAATAACCTTTAATTTGTATGGCATGCTAAGAAAGCTTAATTTATTTCCTTTAAAATGGTATATAATTTGTTCTAAATTTATTAAAATTTATCCACTATTTGACCGAAAAACAAAAAAAAAAGTATGTGAAAATTTACAAAATTCACCCAACTGACTTTCTTTTTTACGAAAAAGACACGAGTTCAAATGAAAAAAATTTATGCAAATGATACATTATTTTAAAGGTAGAGAATATAGCTTTTTTGGCATTCTAAAAAAATTATAGGTCATTAACACATTTTTTGGAAAAAATAACGGTTCTTTAAAAAAATTTGGACAAAAATTCAGAAAAATCGCAATATCTTCAAAATTACAGGTTTAACTTAAATTTTTTAAGACCTATTATTATAGGCCATTAAATTGTCTTTCTTATTACACCCATATTTTTTATATCCATTAAGGGGTTCTTAACTTATAAGGATTTTTACCCGCAACTTTAGATGTATACAGCCATCCGAGCGGCGCTTTTTTTTCACTATATTATTTTGCATTTTACCCCGTATTACCCAAAAAAAAAAAATTGGAGAATGGGAGCTGCAGTACACCTGTTCCAAAAAGTTCGCAGTTTCCTTTCTAATCAAAACAAAGCCAAAAAAGGAATTTTAGAAGAAAATCATGGACAAATTAAAATGCAATTTTAGTCTGTATGCTATAGGTTTATATAATGTAATTAAAAAGAAGCACTTACCTATTGGGACTTAAGCTTCCTCTAAAGATTGTCCCGAGCAAATCAATGTACGTAGGAGCACTGACAAACAACGGATGCTGCAGCTTTACGTCACAACTACAATGCACTCTCACTATTTAACTATTTTCAACGAATATTTCTTAATAAATCAAACAAACACTCGCAAAATTTTGTAAAAATATTCTTATAATTTTAAGCATTTCTTGCTTTTTTCGCACAAATGAAATAAGTTTCAATAAATTTACATTTCCATTCAACACAACAACAAAAACAAACACAAACAAACACTTGCCGGTGCGCAGCTCTGCTAGCGGCCCCACTTCAGAAGAGAATTTGCATTTGCATGCAATTTCATTCAATTTCATTGAATTATTTTTATAAATTAACACTTTGGAGCTCATGAGGATAAATAATTTTATCTTTTTATCACTTTAGCCAATAATAATAATGAATAGATTCAAAATTAAACTTTAACTTTAACGCACGCACAATTCACAAATTCAACCAAAACTAAACAACAAGTGACAGCTGACAAGAGTGTTGCCATTTGCTACCAAATTACCATGAATGCAGACTTGTTTAGCGGATTATCAAATGTGAAAGAAAATGCAGAGAATGTATTGCTTTCGATGAAAACTTGGTGTCTATATAGTATTTACATCAGTGAGCGCATTTTTAGTACAATTTGCGTTGTGAAAAATATGTGTCAGTACATTTGACAAATTTTTAATATATATATCAGTACATTTGACGTAATTTCAGCACAATTTCTGTATTTTTCGACTATTTCTAATAGTTACGAATAGTTTTTTAGAAAAATTGTGTACATATTAGTAAAAAAGCGAATGACTCTTATCTTTTAATTTTAGTAAACGTTGCTGAATAAAGCGTTAAAAATCGAATTACTTTTTTTTTTTTGATAAGTTATAACAAATTTTTACATTCCCGTATTTTGGTAAATTTTGGTGTTCATGGCAAAACGAAAAGTATTCGCCCTTTAAAAGGTACATTATATGTCTTGATTCAGTACCTTTCTTTCCACAAAACCCAATACCATCACTGACTTACATTAAAAATTGAAAAATGTTGCTATTTTATATGTTTTAGCTTTGAAATTTGAGAAACAAATTCCAACAACATACTTCTTTCATTTTGAAAGAAATTTCTCTGAAAAATCTCTTGTTCTTAAGTACTCAACTGGCTTGCATTTGACCAACTAACTCAGGTCTCTCATATGGGGTTTATTTTATTGGTCGGAATCTTATGGGTTACTCTTGGAAATGTTAAAAAGATAGCTCCTATGTGGGAATGATTTAAATTTTTACTTCTGATATTCGTTCCAATTACACACTTTTTTATGTGAATTGGGTCATTTTCGAGTCTTCGACATTTTTTAACAAAAACTGATCTTTTATTCAAAAACAAAGTTTGTTTTTTTATATAAAAGGCAACTGAGAGTGGAGAGATAAGAGTAAGATAATTCCAGGAATCATATTCTGTGTTTGGGCTACGCCTCACTTATTGACGAGTGTCTTTTCCACCAAAAAGACGATCTTACTCTCATCGCTCCTCGTAATGCTTCTCTACTTTGCGTGCGCAAAGTCCGATTTCTTTGTGATATGTATGTTTTTTTTAACTATGCAACTTGTCGTGGATTCTGGGCACTAAAATTGATATCCCTGAATCTTCTTTTAACGGTTTCTACACTCGCTGCTTTATTTAACCACTTTCTTTAGTTCCGTAGCAGACAAAAAAGGATTATGCATCGAACGCCGTTTCGAACAATTTACGTCCCGGGGGGACACGCAAGGCTCGTCCCGGGGGGACACGTAAGGCATTCGGCCTCGTGTTTTTCATTTGTTTGTGTATTTTATCGTATTCGAAACCATTTTCGCATAACATCCGATAAAATTTTAAATTTCCGTTAAATTTTACCTTGCGAAATGGAATTTTTAATAATTTTACTTTGCTCTGTCGTAGAATGCTTTCCACGGCCAACTTAAATGCAAAAACTTGAAAAAATCATTGGAATACTATACAAAAATAATAGAGCTTACTTTTTACGAACACATTTTTTTAATAAGAGTAAATATCTAATCTTCAGAAGTAATGAAGTTGAACACTACTATTATTCTGATCAGTCGAAGTCACAAATTACCGTTATTTTTTTGGAAAAAAATGTCATGTGCTTATTTTGTGTACTTACCAAGTAACCATATTTCAAAAGATTAGAAAAAAAAATCGTCATTTGTTCGAAATGTTTTCTTTCAATTCATAAATGACATATTTTTCTGATCACAGCTGTATACCAAAATTAGCTTAAGTAAACAAAAATGTTCTAAAACTTACTTGAAAAAAGTAAAACTATTTCACAAAAACTTACACTAATTTTCTAAGAAAAAATTTAAATTTTAAAAATATTCCAAATGTACTGAAAATGTATTAAGAATATCACATGTGTACTGAAAATTCAACCATTGCACCAAATGAACTAAAAATTTGTCGAATGTACTGACGCATATTTTTTACAACGCAAATATACTGAAAAAAGTACAATTGTATCAAAAATGCACTCACTGATATAAATACCACATAGGCACCAAGTTTTCATCGAAAGAATTCCATTCGCTTTCACATTCCGTTAAAAAAAAAGTCTACATTCGCGGTAGTTTCTTAGCAAATGGCAACACTTATCAGCTGTCACTCGCTGTTTAGTTTCAATTGAATTTGTGAATTGTGCGTGCGTTGGAGTTAAAGTTTAATTTTGAATTTCTTTATGATTATAATAAACAAAAGTGATAAAAATAATAAATTAAATATCTTCATGAGTTCTAATTGTTAATGAAAAAATATATTTCAATGAAATTGCATGATTGCAAATGCAAATTCTCTTCTAAAGTGGGGCCGCCAGCAGAGCTGCGCACCGGCAAGTGCGGTGATTTGTTGTTCTTTGTTATTGTAAGTTCCAAATGTAAATTTATTGAGACTATTTCACTTGCTCGAAAAAAAGGAAGAAATGCTAAAAATTATGTGAATATTTTATCAAAATTTTGCGGGTATTTGTTGACTTTATTAAAACTTATTCGTTAAAAAATAGTGAGAGTTCATTGCATTTGTGTCGTGAAGCTGCAGCATCCGTCGATGTTCTTTCGGTGCTCCTATAATGATTTGCTCGGGGCAATCGCTTGAATAAGTTTTCGCTCCAAACGGTAAGTGCTTCTTTTTAATTACATTATATTTGAACCATAATATGCAGATTGAAATTGCATTTCAACTTGACTACCTAGATTTCCTTCCAGAATTCTTTTATTGGTTTTATTTTGATTAAAACGGAAATTATGCAAACATTTTTGCCAATATTTGTCCGCGAGCTATGGCTTAAAAATTTTGTTTACAATTTCACTTTAATGGTTTTTTATATTATGTTTTGCATCATTTTCGTTCGATTTGTTTGCGTTCGGACTTATTTTCAACGGAAATGGTCAAGAAATTGTTTGCAATATTGCAGTCCATCCCTTATGGGTTAGGACTTATGGTCAACAATATTTTGAAATAGGAATATGGGGATACCACCTCTAAAATGTTCTTCGTCATTTGCAATTCATGGTGAATGTTTTATCTTTTATCCGTGCTTAGTCGGCGTAAAGTAGATAGTCTGGCCTTAAGCTAAAGTTTCCCACAAATGTGACTTATGCTCTGGAATAATTTTGATGCCCAAAAACGAAAAAATATTGAAAGTGGTTTTCGGGAACCATTCCAAATTTTTTGTCAATTTTAATTTCCTAATGACGCCTTTATTGGAAAAATCAGCGCTATAATTGTCTACCTTTTCAATCAGTCAGCTAAAGGGACGTCTATAAATTACGTGAGTCAAAATTGGGGGTCCGGCAAAATCTCACCAAGGGAGAGGTGGGGTCAATAAAAGTCTCAAGTCAACTTTTCAATGCAATATATATATAAAATCTCACGGAAAGGAGGTGGGGTCCCGTCAGAACTCACCAAGGGTAGGGGGGTCCAAATTTTCAAAATAACACCTCACGTAATTAATGGACGGCCCCTAAGGGACAGACGTGTTAAAATAATTTATTATTGCAATTTTTAATATTGCAATTTTTAAACGCAGCATTAACTAAGAGGCAGAGGTTAACTATCTCGTATTTATAATTTAATTTAATTTATAATTATCGCAATTTGTCTTACGATAAAAGCGCTTAAATTTGTGTAAGTCTAAAATGAAAACAAAAAAAAAAGTAATTTCTTTTAAACGACTTACGGAAAAATGTTTGCAATCTCTTTGTTCAGCATTTTATAAAGTTCTTAGCATTTTTTCTTTAAAGCGCGTAAGATAATACACAGGAGAGTTACAATCACTTTGCCTGTAAATATATTACTTTTCGATTAAAATCATATCCTTGGTTAAAATATCAACTTTTTGCTGTCCAAAAAAAAACTTCTGCCAAAAATAGATATAATGGGTGATGCAATATGAGGCCCCTTTTCCAACTGGGTTGTTTTGACCACCGTCCATATGACGTTTGTGTTCAGTATTCAATACGACTCAATCATAAATAGACTTAATCCTGAACAACGTTTATTAATTGTGGAAACTTACTACCAAAATCAGTCATCAGTTAGAGATGGGTGATCCAATAAGAGCTTCCTACTTTGTTTTTTTAATAAAATACATAAAAATCAATGTATTGATGCAAATCTTTATTTGGAATGATGGTTCGGTTCCTACAACTCAATATTTAAAAATTATATCGTTCAAATGTTGCCCAGGGATACCTCTTAAATGGTCCATTCTGTAGGTCCAATATTCGACAACTCTTTCTAGTTTCGAGTTTGTCGACATAAGCAAGTGACTTAACATATCCTCAAAGAAAGTTATCCAATGGCGTCAAATCACATGTATTTTATTTAAAAAATAGAGTAAGAAGCACTTATTGGATCACCCTATAGTATGCTCTCCGAATAAAGAGTGCTGTGAAATATAAGTACTTTGCAATACATTTGAAATGTAAAAGTAATATTTATAAACATTCTATCCTTTGGCGAAATATACCAAACTAATTCAAATTATTCATTTAAGTTAAAAAAAAAATATTCAATTTTGCTTTGGGAACAGATAAAGTCAAATCAGCTGAACACGGTGTTTGGTTGATGATATTCTTCAAGTTTTTGGTTAAAAACTCTTGCACTTGATAGTGCATCATTGCGGTGCAAATTCTATAGTAGTCCTTCCATAAAACTGGACGTTTTCTCCCTTTTACAGTTTGAAGGCGAGAAAATAAATTTTGATGAATAAATAATTTCATTTTATTTAGTTTTTAATTTGTAAGTGCAAATTCATATGAAACTATGTACAATGTAACATGATAATGTAAAAGTAATGTGACAAAAATCAATAGACTTCAACTTCTTATTTCTCTTTCACTTTGCTGGACGGCAACTGGAGTAAGAAACTCTACGCCACGTAGTCAAAATTACCACCACCACCACCAGCGGCAGATCAAATGAGGTTCATTATCTAATCGCTGACCAAAAACAAATTGACAGCAACAACATCGACGATGACGATCGCGGTGGTGGTGACGTCGCTATATTTTAGCAACCCAATGGGAAATAATTTGAAAATGTGGTTACTAAGGCCTATGTATTTTTGAGGTTTGTCGCAATAGTTAAGCTCTTAACTCGATAGTAACTGGAGGAAAAATGTAAACCAATAGTCCCTAGGAAAAATGCTATTTCTTGGAAACTTTTTTTTAAATAATCCTTTGCAATGTTACTTGTAATAAAATAAACAATAACACAGGTCGACAAAAAATAAAAGTGTAGAGTCACAAGCTTTTCCTGATGGGTGTTTTTGGCTCGGAAAACGGTCTAGTTTAGAAATATTTCAAAAAACTTTTGTTCGAGTTCATACGATGATGAAAAAAAAACGATCGTCGTAAAATACCTTTTGTAAATTATTTTAATTATCGCTTAACAAACCAAGACTATCTACATGAAAATTATATATTTAATAACATAGTGGTCTACCATAACACCTAGAATGGTTCATGTGCCTTATTTTCGAAAGAAATGTGTTTGAACGATTCGAGATGTTACGGTAAAATATTGTTGACACCAGCAGATGCGGTTTTTTGCATTAAACGCAGAAAGATTAAATTGATTTTTTGAAATCATAAGACTTGGCTCTAGGATCCCAAAGTCTCCTACGGTGAGCAACGTTCAACCTATCCAGATCGATTGGTACAGTGAAATTTCTTACGAAAAAGTGGCCCTCCCTAGTAGCATTAAAAGGCCTCTTAGCTTCTTTTACAGGCCTTTTAAAGACAAGTAGAAAGATAACATATTATATATATTTATATATTTATTTATATATACGAGTATTTATATATATAAATTCTTTATAGGGGCTTATAAGAGCCATTTGTCGTATGAAGTATAAAGACACTTTTCCCTCATTGTTAACTTTCAAGAGACTCGATTAAGTATCTTTCTGAGCTGTTTAAAAGACACCTTAAAAACACTTAAAAAATATCCGTGTCTTGTAGAACTTTTTTATAATATAATTTTATTTTATTATGAAATTATTTAATATGCAAATTGTAGAAACTTTATTATATTTAATTTGATTTTATCATCAAATTTTATTTTTACTTACGATTTACAAATTTGCAAAGTCAGTCTCGAACCCATGTCCCAGAAATTCATAGTCCTGCGCGCTACCTACTAGGCTACCTGTCATATAGTATTATATTATATGTCAAAGGCGAATCATATCTTTCTTTGATTTGTTTTGATAAAGTGACAAAAAAATGAACAAGACGTCATATTTTTCAAGTGACTTACATGGCTATAGTATTAGGACATAAGAGACATGCGGTCTCTTTATTGTGATTTTATATCTTGTTGTAGCAAGATATTATAAAAGCAAATTTCACTACAAAGGCGAAGTATCTTATTATTCATGATACACAGCTATTTAAAATACATAAGTGTCTTGTAAGCTAGATTCTTGTTCTTATAACTTCCCCTGATGCTACTAGGGCCTACCCGTGTCTCAGCAGTCTTTGGGAATTTCAAAATTCATTTTTGATCTTTCCTATCAATATTGTCGATTTTAATCCCCAATGCAAAGATTCGTGCCATATTCTGCCATTACGTTAAATGGCAGATAGATTTTTCCCTAATTTAACTTTGTTCGTCATCAATTTTCCAAAGTCCAGCTGGGTCATAATACGCATATTTTCCAGTGTTTCCGTGTGTTTGTGGAAATGTGTGTGGCATACATTGCATGTTGCAATGTGGATGCACACATCATCATCGTCATCAGCATTGCTGTCATCATCATCGTCGTCATTAGCAACAGTTACAACAACAACGAGGCAACAATATCAACGCACTTCAGTTCAACGACTGGGCGGTCGAAACACTTCAAAAGATGCACCGACCAAAACAACCGACCAGGTTGCTGTTGCTGCTGCTGCAGCTGCTGCCCCATGCCGCGCACAACCCACATTAGCCCACTTGTTGTTACGCTGCTTTCCGGTTCAGTCCTTGTGCTGGTATCGTATGCGCTCTGTCTTGTCTTAGTCTATAACTTGTTAACTTGTGGCTAATGTGTATTAACCGCATTCTGTTTGTTTTATACTCTCTTACTGTTTTTGTTGTTGTAGTTGTTGTTGCCGCCGATGCTATTGGCAACATGTTGCGCGCGCACTCACCGCTGCATCTAATGACGTCTTTTAATGCCACAGCGCCTGATTTGCAACAATTTATTACTAATAATCATAATCATAATAATCGCAATGTAGCGGCGGCGGCATTGGTGTTGTTCGCCTCCCTCAACAAATGTTTCGCCTGCATTTATGATTCAGCTTGGAGTTGTATAAATAGTAAATTGATATTATTGCGTATTGAAACTTTTTGTATCGATATCATTTTTTGTATCGATACTTTTGTTGAGCGGTATTTTTGACTGTTTTCAATAACTTTAGTATTATTGCAGTATAAATTGAACTTTTATGAACTGACACTTTTGAGTATCGATAACTTTTAGAATCGATACTTTACTGTCTTGCTAGGGTTGTATGAAAACTGAACTACGAAGTTCTTTCATGATAGTTTTCCTCCAAAAATGCTGGCCACAAAATAAATCGCAATTTTTTACAAAGTTTTTTCGTTGATCCTCTGTAAAATCCTGCTTTTTCGTTAAATCGTTACGAACACAAGAAATATCGATCGCTTTCATCAATATCGCACCACATCCACAACTACATTATACCACCCTGTGAAAAAGAAGGCGTTTTATTTATTTTATTACTTGCGCCATTAACGTGGCATCTTAAAGGCGTAGCGCAGCGAAAGCGTGTGGCGGCCGACCACACGACACCACCGCATTGCACCGTTGCAATAGACCACGTTGCACGTTAAGGTTGGATGGAAAAGTTTTTTACCGACCGTTGTCGATATGTTGTTAATGTGCCCGTGTGCCGCTGTTGCTGTTTGTAACCTGATACGCCTTTTGTGTGAGATTTGCGCGTCCAACTAACTTGTCCATCTATCCATCCAACTAACCATCCAACCAAGTATCCATCCATCCAAATCATTCATTCAACCATTCATCTACTATGCGTCCAATTGTCTTGCTGTCTGTCTGTATATTGTACTGTCTGTTTATCTCTCAGCGAGTGCGTCTAATCTGTCGTCCGCGTGTCTTATTTGTTTCTGCCGTTGTAGATGTCTATCATTGATTTGCTGGTTCAGCGCGCTTTTTTGCCAAGCTTTTTTCTCCTGCTTGTCTCATTTTTTTTTTTTGTCGGTGTGTGTACTTTGTCTTAAATTGCTTTCAAATTGATTTTTCCGACATTGCGGTGCGCGCGCATGCGCTTTCTGCTGCATGTTGCCAAATTAAATGTTTTGTGCCACAATTTGTGGCATTCGTTGTGGGTCTAAATGGTACTAAGCTAAATGTTCGTTAAGTGCATGCGTTTAATGATGCTTGTACTCGTCAATGTTTTCCTAATAGATTTAGATTATATGCTACGTTCATAAATTTTCACCGCTTAACAATGGCGGTAGAAATAAATCGAAACATAAAATAAATTAGTTGAATGATTTAATGTTGATAAATTTGTCGGAAAAAAAGGAAATGTAGGTTTCTGAAAGTGAAATTCTAACAAAAAAAAGTTTTTTTCTTGATAAAATTCAGGTTTTAAGATCTATGTGAAATGTCGTTGAGATAAGACACAAGCTCTTTTCATACGTAAACTTAAAGTCTTGCTTCGTTTTGATCCATCTCTACTCTCAGGGAAATATTTGTAAGTTTTTCCACTAACTTGTTTTGGAACATCGCCGTGGAGCAAAGTGGGACACCTATTTCAGATCCTAATATATGAATCCATATAAATAAAATGATAGCCGTTTTCGATGTTCGCGCATCACGCAAAAACTACTGGATCAATTTTGATAAAATTGGTTTAGTTTTATTCCTTAGATACATGGTCTCGATCTCCAATTAAAATTATCATGATATTCCTATTAAATATCAAAATATTAAAGTTTTAAAATTGCTTAAAAAATTAATTTCACACAAAGAAACATATTCATAACCAATCGTTTATGGAATATTTATGGAAGAGAAACAACGAAATATTCAAACTTTACTCTCGCTCTCATTCTCAATTTGTCAATTTACATTGCAAACAACAACAACGTAGGATTTCTGAAGAATGGTCAAAAATTGCAGAATGTCTACTAAAAAAATTTCAATTGTCTGCCTTTGCAGAAACCCCTTAAACTAGGCTACGCGTACAAAGTCGCGGGCATCATCCATAAAAGTTTACAGAGTAGTGCCATTATAAAAAAATTGTAAATACCATATGGTCTTCCATTTAATGCACACTCACATGCTTACACCACACATACTTGCCCATTCATTTAAAAAAAAAAAACCTTACCAAGCAAGGGCTTAAACCCTTTCAAAATTGACACATCCCATAAACTTCTAGGAATTTAGCCTTTTATATAATTTCCCTTTTTTAGTTCAAGTTATCAGCGAATAAATTCCAAAAGGATAATGAACTCAAATGCGGTATTGACCAATGCCCACATATTTCTACTTTTAAATACATTGAATATTTCTCTAAGGACACACAAACGTAGATGGCTAAAAACCAGCGGGAGTTATAAAACACGCCGCTTACTGAATTGACCCCAGGGAAAAACTCGCATAGTCCAGCACAAAGTGAAAATGAAAAAAAATTTTCAACCAAAAATTTCAACATTCGACCAACTGTTGTGCCAACCAAATACCGTGTGTTTAATTTCTCTACAAAAATTAAATAGTCGCGCGATCAACACGCTGCCAACGCCATTGCCATCATTAATGAAAAGCGAATCATCAAAAGTGAAAATACCGAGCGTATCGTGTTAATTGGCCATATCTTAGACACAAAATGAGTAGCACACGCTTATCACTGAGCCAAGATCAGACGTATAACGCTAATTAAATGAATAGCACTGTACACAGTAGAGAACGGGAATATGACTGGTGTCGAGTTGGTCACTTTCGGCCATATGGCGTGCGTTATCCTGCCAAAGTGAAGCATTGAAATGAAGATGCATCGATTCTGTCTCAAATAAGAATTATCTTCTTGAAAGGTATATCCTTTTCCTTAGCCAAGTGTCTAATTTTATAATTCTGCCGCCGACACCTGATGTTTGATGGTCGAAATTACGGTTTCACTTTCAAGCATCTTACATTAAATCAGAACAGGTAGTTTTCCTTTTTCAATTCGCTGTCCTTGCGTATCCTGCGCACCTCTTAAGTATTGTAGATAAAATTAATTACAAGGATCAACATTTTCACTCTATTATTTTCATTTGTTCCTTCTAGAAATTAACGATCTGTTAGTTTATCGATGTGGCCAACACTTCGTTTGGTACACAAGTGGTCAGCAGCGTTGGGTCAAGACACTCTGAATGATTCGTTATGCGGCTGTTGTCGGTTCTTTTTTGGGTAGTTGGTGTTTCTTTCTGTTTTAACTGCTGTTATTTTTACAAGATAGGTTGGACTTTTGCAGCACATAATTGACACATAATAAAAGTATTTGCTTACACAAACGTGAAATTTGAAGAATTTTGAAAACTTAAATTGCGTAGCTCTTGAACCTACAAATGAATAAAACTATTAAAAACTAAGCAAAGTATGGTTTTGCAAAGATTTTAATTTTAGTCAAATTTTGAAAAAGAATTGGAGGTGCCATAAACATTGTTTAAACATTTTTCCATCAAGATACATGAACTGTCTCAATATAAGCCAATTTGAAGAGCATTCATCTTTTCAGACTTAACTACTATTGGATATTCTTAAAATAGGCTACTTTGTTTTCGTTATTCACTGTTTTGAACATTTTTTGGAACGAAATATCTCAAAAGCTATGGGAAATAGAATTAAAAAGCCAAGCACCTTTTTTATTCAAAAATGAAAAATGCTTTGGTTGAAAAAAAATAAAAAACTTTATATAAAGGTATCACAAAGCCCAGAGTGGGCGCAGCAGTACATGTAGGCGTGGCACCTCCCTTACAAGGGATAAACGCATAATTCACTATGAGTAATCTTCAGAAAAGTTGGTGTAGAGGCGTCGGCTACTATAAACTTTGAAATTAAAAGAGATCGACAAGATTTCGTTTGTGGGTGTGGCACCTTCCCGACAAATAAAAAACGTTTAGTGTTATACATATTTAGTAAGCTATGGAATTAATCCTAATAAAATTTAGTGTAGAGATATCGGTTACTGTAAGCTTTAAATTTAAGTGGAGTTTAACAAGATTGCATCAGGGGGCGTGGTACGTCTTATACAAGTAAAATGCGTTAAATCTTATGTAAAGAGTACTATCAGAATACTCCTAATAAAATTTAGTGTAAAAATGTCTGTTACTATATGCTTTAAAATCAAATGTAATTCGATGGGATCGCATCAATGGGCGTGGCCTACAAACAAAAAATGTTTAATGATATGTTTAAAAACAATAGGATTAATCCTAATAGAATTTGATGCAAAATTTGATATCGGTTACTATAAAATTTGAAATTAAATGAAGCTCGATGGGATTGCATCAGTGGGTGTGGCACCTCCCACAAAAACAAAATTGATTAAATGTTAATTTTAGTGTAATATGAGAGTAATCTTTATAAAATTTGGTATAGAGGTGTCAGTTATTGTAAGCTTTGAAATTAAATGGAATTCGATAGCATTGAATCAGTAGACGTGACCGTTTGCATATTAACAAAACGTTGTAAGCGCTTTTTTAAATGAACTATTGCAGTAATTAATCTGAATTTAATGTAGGTGATTTACTTGCCATAGAGGATCTATATATGCATCAAAAGCGGAGATATTGCATCAATGGGCGTGGCACCTCCCACACAAGTTAAATTGCATACATGGCTTATCTAGCAAACTATGCATGTGATCAATCATACTTAAATTTGATGTTAGAATGCTTATAAAAAGCTATTTTTGGATCAAAATTGAAATCAAATTTTTAATCTCGTTCAACTTGTTTCATCATTTTCAATATTTAATCGTCTTTCATTCAATTTTCTTTTTTATCATCTTCCATTATTTTCCTGACTTTACAACATTTTTCTGATCTTCAACATTTTAAAATTTTTTCAACTTTTTCGACCTCTTTTAAGTTTTTTTTTCAATTATTTTTTATATTTCTTCAACTTATTCAACCTCAACTATGGGCGGTTTCCTGATACAGACAGACTCTATACTACACTCTACAGAGCGAAATATATCGCTTCATTTCGTTTTCAGTATTGTTCCCTTCTTCTGAGCCGGACACTGTTCATGTCATTGAAGGTAGTCTCTTGATTAGAACTGAAGTACTAAAAAAATATTTAAAGCACCATATTTATTGATATCATCAAAAAAATATCACTGTATTCTGGCATTACCTTATTTCCAATGATAGAATTGTTCGTTTTCTATATATTCTCTATACATTAATATCTTAGCTAAATTATAGGTACTAGAAAGCACCCGTGTCAAGTCAAGCCAAGTCAAATCGAGTAAAATTAATTTTTAATCATTTAATTTTTTTTAATTCAATTAATTTTTCGCCATTTTATGCCTTTACTCTCTGTGTTTGGAGCATCCGTCCTTTTACCTTTCTATAAAACACGCACGCGTCAGCTCGTATGTTGCGCACACGCGTACGCATTCACATCCCCACTGACTGTCAGCCACTCGTACTCGTAGCGTAGAAAAAACAAAATTTAATTAATGTAACCGCCAAGTTATTTAGTAACCTCAAAAGTCGGTTTCACTTAAAATGGGCTTGGCTCAATTCTACAATTCGGCGTCTTCGTCTTTGGCATTCGACATTTACGGTCATTTAAGTTTCTCAACTCATTATTTATCCTCATACGTCGTTTCTAACGTTGTGCAGCACAACTTTATGGCATTCAAAGTTGACTGAATGTTGAAGGCGTGCGTTTCACTACGCACAGGATCTCATCCGAAGACCAAGCTATAAGCAGATCTATCTCCGGTGTGTGTGTGTGTTGATGCAGCATTATATGGATTAGTTATGAGTTCTTTGGCATCAACTCTTAATGTTGACTCGTTGTCCAACAGCTGTTTCGTTATCTGCAACCATTTAGGTACTCGTACTTTGGTCTCAATTTCTTCGCGGCGCATATTTTGTAGGCGTCTGTTTAGTGCAAATGTAAACAATTAATCTTTTTTGTACTTAATTTTCGATAGTAGTTGGTGCAATTAATCAACACCAACTTATATACTTAATGTGTCATTAGTTGACAGCGTCTTTTGTCTTAAGGTAATTTGATGCTTTCGCGTCATAGTCTGGAACTTTATACAAATTTTTTATACTCTTATGAGACATATTATACTAACGTTTAAGCATAAGAAATATTTCTCATAAGCTTATGCGAATAACAATTAAATAAAGTCGAAATAAATTCTTGGCAAGAAATTGTCAGTAATGCCCAGAAAATACATAAATAATTCTAAAGAGAAAACGGAAGCGGAAGAAAATCTCTCTTCTTTAGTAATACCGTTCCACTCATAAATATTTATTGATTTGAGCAGGTATTTGATGATGATTTCAACATTTGTACAATAAATTTGATAGACTTTCTTTTTCTAATGCCACACAATTGACCTGCGAATCATTTGAATACAATGCCACATTTTACAACAGATTTCGCAATCAATAAAATACAGAAGATCATCGCAGTTACCAAGCGCTGCTGTGCACGTTGCCTTTTTTTTTTTGAATATGATGGTGAAATTTCTATGTAACCAAAAAGCATATATTTTCATACGATTAGCGTTCCAAAATGAAAGCACACGCATCTCGAACATTTATTCAGTAGATATTGTAACGAAAATACATACCCTGCTGGAAAAAAAAAATATGTAGAGTAAACAGAGTAAATTGATTAAGCAAATTGGGGAAAGCCAACTCAATAAATAGTCCAAAGTAACAAGACTATTAAATGATTAATTCCATTCAGTCATGTCATTCAAACTTGAACACAAATATATATAGATTTCACCTGATCTGTATAATGATACTTTAACAAAATAGCCATCGACTCCGATCAACACCTATTTGTGGCTTCTCTTTGGCTCAAAATAGTATATATATTAAAGCTGTACAATGAGCATAACTCGTTCGAACCAACTCGAAACTCACGAGCTTTTCACAAAACTTTACCACCGAAGCAAGTTCAATTAACTCGACTCATTTCAGTTCGTTTAGTTCGATGTGTTCGCTCAGAACTCGTTGTTTTGCTTCTGTTGGTGCTTGCGTTCAAGTCGTTCCAAGAAAATAAATGAAAGTCGTTTTGCGTCGTACAGTCGGAAAAAAGTCAAAGCTCGAACAAACAAGTACCTCGAAATCCATGAGTTGCAATCGTTTGATATGGACAATGAACCAATTGAACATGAGTTGAATCGAGTTATTCGAGTTTGACTCATTGGGTATGACAAAAGTTCGAACATGTTAGATCGGCTAGTTGCATAGACTTAATATACATACATATACACAACGCACCTAAACAAACAACCAAAAATCTCGCCATATATAAACTAAAGAGTGCCTATTTTCCAAAAACTTCACCGACAAATTAAAAAATTCAGCAACACTAACTTTTACATATCAATCGAATCTTAATGAAAAAACATCAACTAGTGGGACCATACTTGGCTCTACCATACGAAAGAGAAAAAAACCCTGATAGAGTAAAGCAACCTGGAATATTGTAGAGGAAAGGAACGTTGCGAAATGAGCAATATATGAGGCGTTAACAGGGGACCAGAGCCTAGACGCTCTCACCAAATAAGTAAGAGCCTCTTCTAAAAAAAGTTAACGATAATGATCTCAAAACCAAACAATCCGGCAAAATTAGACTTCTTCAAACTGTTTATTTAAATAACACACGACATGCAAAAATTTCGGACGAAATCGGCCAATCAAAACCAATAACTGAAATCTGTTGGTTAGATTAACTTTCGGAGATCATCAGACGTCTACCGGATAACATTTACCATACACCTTTTTCTGAGAGAAGACTACAGTGGTCAGTGAAAAATTAAACTAATTATTCCAAACCAATAGTCAGGTTCTTAATCACTTATTTGGTTAGCGCCAAAACACTTGATGACGGTACAATACGGGGGTAATAGCTGGGAGTCTTCGTTTCGAAGTTCTTGAGACAAATATGAAGCCAGTGGTTTTGAACGGCTATGAAACTTGGTTAACCAACCGGCCTCTGTTACACAATTAACAAGTGCTCATCGTAAATGGATATGGATTAGAAATACTTTGCGGAAGTCATCAACAGAAGTCTGCCGCCAAGCGTTACGATCTCTAGAAAAAGATATTCGTGAATCAGGTTAATGTTAGAGCGAGTTGAAAGCCTTCGCTATTGATCGTTTATGTTCGCTGAACTCTATAGAGGCGCTAAGTTCTGTGAGTAGATAAAGACCACAAGAAAGAATGACAGCAAACGTTATAGTGAAACCAATAAGGTAGTAGTAAACAAGGCCGCTCTTATTCAACCCGGAAACTATCACCAGAACAAAAAATACATGAATCGGGAAAATGTTAAAGTGAGTTGAAAGCACTCGTTATTGATCATATACGTTCTCTAAACTCTGTAAAGGCTTTGCGAGAAGATGAAGAACACAAGAGCGAATGACTTCAATGGCATTATATAGCATTGGTCAACTCTTCAAATGTTTTCTTCTGTGATCTTTTAGGATCTTAAGATTTACTAGTCACATCGTCTTAACTTTCCCTACTGGGAACATTTCAAACACATTGTGAATGAGGATGTAACACTGGGACAAACATCAGATCATGTTACCATTAAGCAACCGGCAACTTTATCTTTAGCGTCATCATCACATTGTCATCAACAGCAGCAATAGCATTGGCTATTTGCAACTCTACAATTACAATAAAACAAAACGTTGCTATTAAATTCAATGAGTTGAAATTAAATAAAATGTAATCGAGTAGGTAATGCATGTAAAACTGTTGTTAAAACAAAAAAAAAAAAAAGACACCAAAAATACCGAAAATATAAGACGTAAATCGAAGAAAGCGGTATAGTAAAGCGCACAATATATTCCGGCTGTCTGTCTGCCTATTTGCCGGTATATTGACTCGTCTGTCATTGTTACAATATGTGTCAAACAGATGCAAAGTATTCTGATTCAATTCAATTTACAAGTATTTTTTTTTTTTTTTGTTCTTCGTTGCCTTTTATCTGGAATTTTAAATTTTTATTGTTCGAGATGCTTCATTTTGCTCGCATGCAATTTGGTTACTATGACGTAGCCGTATAATGGAGCTGATGAGATGAGAAAGGGTTGTTACTTGGTAACTGTTGTTAACCAGGAAGTAGCGACAAAAGAAGTAAGCAAGGTATTCAAATTATAGTTTCATTAACTTCCGGTAAGGTTGTGATGCATGCATTACGAGAGGTTAGAAAAGGTAGCTGTTCAGGGAAGAAAGTAACTTTATTTTTTAAGTATTTAAATACTAATGGGAACACGTTTCATCAAATGCACTTTATTTGTTAAGAGAAATAATTAATAGTCCCTTGATGCAATTTCCCGAAAAAATATTCAAACTTTTCAAAGATTTCAAGATTTCCTGCGATATGTCCTCAATACCAATGTTAGCAAATTGATATGCAATCAAATGAAAATTCATGATCATCATTACGTTTAATCAAACAGAACCGTTAACATTAATTTGCAGCTGGATATGCAAATATTTGTGGTAATTAATGGCATAGTAGAGAAACTTCGTTTACACGCTTTATCCACTATCTTCGTTTAATTTTGCAAAGTTCAAACCATGACAATGAACATCAACTGAATTGTGCTCCTCTTGAAAACTACGATGAGTATTAATTATGCAACCCAATATGCAGCTATGAACTGAACATACGATCGGTTAAATATAAGAAAATATCAGCACGTGAAAAATCAAAACAACAACAATAAGAATAATGCTTCCATAGTTAGATCGAAAAATTATCGATACTATGTTAGTTGAGCAAAATCAACATTCGAGACATGAGACAAATTGTTCATTCCAGGACTAAACCTGCTTCAAAGTTCGTTACCGATCGGCAACCTTAATGAAAATATATTCCCTTTCTCCCCATTGTCTAATTCCATCGCATACTTTTTGGAGAGAACATAGTTTGCTTGGGAGAGTCCTATATTTGTAAAAAGCTTTTTTTACTCAGAAGTATATTTTCCCTTAGTGACACTGTTGATTTCGTAAGCTAGAAACGGGATAATGCATAGAGGCTTCCCACCTACAAGGAAGAAACTTTAATACGCTTGTAGTTATTGATCTTTGACACTCAAAGCTGGGAAAAGCCGTACCGCTCAGTGAAGTTGCTGCCGCAAAACTCAGTATGTTAGAGTTTATTTTGAAAAGGATCTTCCAAGAAGAATAGTTGGGAACGATCGTAATACTCGTGAAAGTATTATACCATACTGCGATACATTTTTAAAAGTTTTAAAAAAGTCCAAAAATATTGAAAAAATTAGCATATACTGAAAATCGAAAAATTCCAATGTTCCCAAACTATTCAAAAAATACAAATAGCAAATGTATCAAAAAATCATCGAAATGTGATAGAAAAAATGAAAATTCAAAATGTCGAATATTTTGGATACAAAAATATAAAAATTCATAATAAAAATTATTTTTAATCGAAAAAAAAAGAAATCCAATACAGCGATTATTTTTGATCGAAAAAAGTAGAAATTTAAAATAACGATTATTTTTGATCGAAAAAATAGAAATCTGAGATAACGATTACTTCTGATCGAAAAAAAAAATAGAAATCCAAAATAAAGATTATTTTTGATCGAAATATATAAATAAAAATAAAAAAATAACGATTATTTTTGATCAAAATAAATTTAAATCAAAAATAACGATTATTTTTGATCGAAAAAAATAGAAATCCAAAATAACGATTATTTTTGATCGAAAAAAAGTAGAAATTTAAAATAACGATTATTTTTGATCGAAAAAATAGAAATCTGAGATAACGATTACTTCTGATCAAAAAAAAATATAAATCCAAAATAAAGATTATTTTTGATCGAAATAAATAAAAATAAAAAAATAACGATTATTTTTGATCGAAATAAATAGAAATCAAAAATAACGATTATTTTTGATCGATATAAATAAAAATCAAAAATAACGATTATATTTGATAGAAAAAAATAGAAATCAAAAATAACGATTACTTATGATCGAAAAAAATATAAATCCAATAGAACGATTACTTTTGATCGAAGAAAATAGAAATCAAAAATAACGATTATTTTTTATCGAAAAAAATATAAATTCAATAAAACGATTATTTATGATCGAAAAAAATATAAATCCAATATAACGATTACTTGTGATCGAAAAAAATAGAAATCCAAAATAACGATTACTTCGGATCAAAAAAAATTATAAATCCATTTATAACGACTACGCAGTGATTTCTATCATAAAATTCATAATCGTTACTGTCCCTGCTTAAAACCAAAGTATCGACTAATAACAACACCTTGTCCCTAGCTACTATATATTGCAAGTTGCCCTCCATGAAAGACATACATGTCAACAGGGATCATATGATGATCATATGTGATGACAACAATGCTATGAATAATAACGACAATGCTTTCAATGATGACGTTGATGATCATCATCTTCATGATGATGATGATGACGATGACGACCAAGAAAAACATGTCATCCATAACCGCCCATCGATTGTAAGAGGCAACAACAACAACAAAAATACATAACAACATTAACAGCTATAGTAAAATCGCTTAACAACATTCAGTTTTATCAACGCTTGACGATCTACAAAAGCAAATACAAGAAAATCACTCACTCACTCACTCACTCAGCTGAGGTCTTTGGTCTCTTCACTTGAGCCTCCTTCCTTCATCTACTGAATGTTTGTCGCCGCGCTGTAGCACAAACGTTGTTGCACGTTTTTTATGCAAACCCTCAACTGACCCTGCTCCCTTGCTTCTTTTATGTTAGAGTATTTCCAGCTTATTTGTTCCTTTCTCCCCTTCCCTTCTATCACTTTTGCGGCTTACATTAAATACTTTAGAGATGTAATTTTAAACTTCATTCTTCTACTTAGCCTAGAAGCGCAGTTAGCCACTTTATACCGTTAAGGTCGTAGCCACAAAAGATGATATATATGCGGCAAGTAATGTTGACAGGTTGTAACAGCAATAACAACAACGACAACAGTAACACTACCAGCATCACAGTGCCGCGCACGCTGTGTGTGATAAAAGTTCATCACTCGTTCGTTGGAAATTCTTTAGTTTAACGTTTTTGCATAGTTCGTTGTTCTGCTCTCGTATGTTGAAGTTCCTCATGGATATCAAATTGAAGTGGAGATTGAATGAGATTTTGATTTGACTTGATTAACCGCGTGTCTTTTGACGACAACAGCTCGTGAGTCGCTTGTCATGATTGTTTGTAATTCTTGATGAATAAAAGAATTTTTTGATTGTAAGTAATTTTGAGATTTACATGCATAGCTCAAAGATCGATATTCTTGGAATTTTATTAAAAGAAAAAAAACTAAAAATTTGTAAACTGATAGGTAGGTTGATAGCTAAGTAAGGATCAGGATCTATAAGGCAGGCTTTGTGCTCTCAGAAACAAGAACAAGTTGAATATATCAGACTAATGTCATTAGGTTTTTTCATTGCACTCTAAATTTTATGATATATAGGCACATCGAACAAAAGTTAAATCACAAAATACAGACTGTCCTTTTGAATATGTATATGTTTATTTCAAAAGCTTTACATAAAAACATAATGAAAGTAAATCTTTTTCGCAAGTGCAAAATATTTTATTTCTTAAGTAACAATATTTTTTCTTTTGCACATAATTTTTCTCCTCACTCCCGCTGTTAATCTAAAGCATTTTAACTCCTAAACACTCCATATCTTGATCTTACGAAATTGCAGTTACGAAGATTAATGTTGATGCTTTTTCAATTACACATTCATTGCCTTAACGCTGTTGTTGTTGTTGTTGTTATTCATACATTCATTCATTCATTCATTGCTTACAAATAGATAGACATTCAAACATTCAAAGACAGACAAATTCGAACTAAATGTTAGATAACGCTCGTAGTGTACGACATCTAACTAGCCAGATTTTGATATGAACTACGATAAGTTGGTCGACTTGGTTTATGCCTGAAACCCCCTTTTACTGGCGACATGATTTTTTATAAGATTTTTTTATTTTTTTTTTTTTACATTCGCTACAAGCATTAAGCCACGTATTCCTTTATTCAATCATTTCAATCTAATTTGATTCCTTTGCGATTCGATACGATCGTTTATAAATTTGATCGCATCTACTTAGTTAAGTGAGTTCAATGCCTTGACTTCTTGTCAATTGCAATTTGTAGTATTTAGTATTTATTGTTTTTAGTAATAGTGGAGACTTGTGAATTTTCTGCAGTTGTAATTAAAGTGTATAACACTAAAAATATAACACTGAAGGACAAATTTCAACTTTTGAAAACAAAATTTATGTGTAATGATGTTTTGAAAGCTTACAACTTAAAACTCAATTACAGTGGGTTGCAATGAAATGATATGTGATCAACCTAAATTTTTGATGAATTTTGTCTTAAGAACCCTATAGTGAAATTTTACGTGGAAACTTTGTATGAATATTTAAGCGCATTCACTCCCTTTTTTTATTTGACTTTGTTATTTTGCAATAAGTTGAGTTGTAATGTACAGTGCTTTTATTTGGCTGTCTTATTTATAAAAAAATAATAATAAATATTTACAACTTTTGGGATATTCTTCAAGGTAATAAAAGAGCTGCAATAATTTTCTGTGCCCAAATTAAATATTTCTTATATTTGTTGAGCTTCTATGCTACATATATATAAATAAATTGATAGCCGTTTTCTATGTTCGCGCATCCAGCAAAAATTACTGGACCAATTTTTATTAAATTTGTTTCTTATTATTCCGTAGGCGCTAGGTCTCAATCTACAGTTAAAATTATCACAATATTTCTGTTAAATATCAAAATATTAAAGTTTTAAAATTGCTAACAAAAAATAATTGCACATAAAGAAACAAGCATGTAAGCATAACAAATTGCTTAAGAGAAAGTTTATGTGCTTGTGTGTGATTTGTTCTTGTCTTTCCCATGACAATATAATGTCGACGTTTACAGGAGGAAAGTCTGAGAGACAAATTCTTGTCCATTCTCTTTTGTGATTTTCGTTTCGCGTTTGCAACATATGACAAATTTTTTACCTCGTCCCTTTCGTTTTTCCTCTCTTGCCGACAAACAAGGAAACTTTGCCGAAAAACTTTCGTCGTGTAAACCTTGACAATGGAATATTTATGGAAGAGAAATAGCAGAATATTCTAATTTTACTCTCTCTCTCGCATTCTCAATTTGTCAATTTACATTGCAAACAACATCAACGCAGGATTTGTGAAGAATGATCAAAAATTACAGTAGGTCTACTGAATTGTTTGCCTTCGTATAACAAACTAAGGACAAGCTACGCGTACAAAGTCGGGGGCATTAGCTAGTATACAATGAATTGTATACTTCATTTCCACCTGCTTTGCTAACTGAAGACAATTAAGGTTGGAAAATCTTAACCAGAACAAGTGTTTCCAGAGATCACCAAAAGATTTTTAATTCATAACAAACCCATTGAAGCGCGAAAATACGTCATATTGTCTGCTGCTGTCTACTTAAAAAAATCAAAAGAAAAATCATTGCAACAAAAATAAATTCTATAACAGATCTTCAACAAAAGGATCTTAGAGTATGAAATACCGACAAACAAAAACGCACGCTTCCGAAAAATGAAATGACTTACACCAAACTGCAGAAGCCAATCTGCTGAAAAAAATAGTAGGCTGCACTAAAAATCAAAATCTTTAACGCCTGAATTGGCAGCACTAACAACAACAATCGAAAAACTGTTGATAATTTTGTTGATGGATTTGATTAGCTGAATCCTTAAAGTATCATAGAAAAAAAAAGTTGTGGCATAACCAGCTGCAACTTTTGTTTGCACAAAACAAAAACGAAGAAAGCAAAAATCAGAGCATAGCCGCAAGAATTGTGTTTACCGCAAGTCAGAAAAAAAGCAAAAAAAAACCTAAAGAAAATAGAAAGCATTGCATAACTTTTGACAGTAAAGGCGGCCTATTTGATCATCATCATCATCATCAGCATGGAACAGTAAGCGCCTGTGCAGAAAATCGACAATGAATTGTCAAATAATAACTGTCAGTTGGAGAGAGAGAAAGAAAGCTAAAGAAAAGAAAAAGTTACGAAATGACTCGAAGAATGTGCACACTTTTTTCGACTTACCCAGCTAGGGACAACTTGTCTGCTCCTGCTTAGACATCAAGACGACAGGTATTCAAGTCATTTGAAAAGGTCACATTTGATTGAGTACATTGCGAAATCTACCTATTGTCAATGAAAATATATGCATTGTTCTGGTTTTCTTTTTTAACAAATCTGGTCTAATTTTTTTTTTTTAAAGAATTCTTGGAAACTGCAAGGTGTCACCTGAATGAAATTTTCTTTATGGTACTTAGTTGCTAAGAAAATGTATTGAGCACAAAAATGTTCAAGGTGTTTGGATTTTGCAATGGAAAATATAAGTCATTCTTTGATATATTATGGATTTCTTAGTGAGCACCTCAAAAAATATATATTGTTTAAGTAGTTATTTATCATGTGAAAATAAAGAAAAATATACTGTACTTTGTAAAATTATCGGTATGTAGATGTTTTATTTGTTCCTAAATTCTATTTATTCTCAACTTATTCTGGACTTAATTTAGTGGTTAATATTAGGGGAGACAAGAGAAAAAAAAAACATTTACCCAATACACTTGATCCATTGTTTTTATAGTTTCTTAGAACACTTTTGAATGATATGATTTTCAAAACTCTTCAAAACTTTTTTACAGGGATAACCTCAGCAGAAGAACCAAGAGTCTTTCCGTCAAACCATTTCTTTAAATTCAAAAACAGGGAATAGTCGTGTGGGAACTAGATCTTGTGAATATGCTGCATATGGAAATAATTCATATCATAATTCATTAAAATCTTTTATACTAACGACAAATGCGTACACCCGTGAATAATTTTCCCTCGCCAACTTCCAGACTTTTTTTGAAAACATTTTTGAAATACTATTAGTCTGTAATCGGGTTTTGTTTTTTCAAGATAGTTGATGTGGATTGTGCAGCGTATGATCAAGAAACATGGTTCACCGATAAGGTCGTTTTAAACTTTTTCGGCGTCGATCCGCTGTGAAAACTCCACGGCGATTTCGATTATTCCTTGATCTCTGATTTCTGTTTTGTTCATAGTTATGAGTCGATGTCAAACCTTGTTTAGATCGCGTCTTAATCAAAATCATCAAAAACTGCCACACCTATGCGTTTATAGTGAATTGTGTGCAATCGAGGTGCCTTTTCTAGCAACAAGCTTCTCATATCGAAACGATCATTCAAAATTTTCTACACTCGTTTCACTCAGATGCCAAAAGCCTCATCAATCTCGCTCTCCTTAATCTCCAAATCACGGACTTTCTCTATCATTACTTGGATGTTGATCTTATTTTGTCAACCTGAACGTTCTTTATCACCAATGCTTAGATGCACTTAAATTGAATTCATTTACTCCGCTATATTTGGCAACTGGGGCAGACATTTTTCATTGTACAAAAATTTTAGATTATTGATTTCGATTCATTACCGCTCTAGAAGTTAGTTCTATATTACTAATTGCCATTGTTCTTTCTATCTATGCTTTCACTACTCCTCAAAAAATTTGAGACTTTCGTTAGAATACTCAATTCCTAACATTTGCATAGACTAAATTTGTATACCTACCAAATGTATTCCTGCACATTACATCCTTAAAAATGTCATACCGCCAAAAACTAAATTAAGAGCACACTTCCTATTCACTTTACTATGCAACAATCCTTTAAGAAAATATTTGCCAAAAGGTTTCACACAAAAAAAGAAAAGGTTTATTTTGTTGTATCTAATAGTGGCACGTTGTTTAAATCGGGATTGCAGGTGTTGAATGTGTACATAAATCGACAAATAGATGACATACTTAGAACATAAGCCACAAGTATGTTGGCTGTACATTTTAGACGAATGTCAAAAATTCCAGGTAGCAAAATATTTGATTAGAGCTAAAAATATATGGAGGTTGACATATATGCGTAGGTTTCAGAAGAGCTGCATTTAGATGCTTCCTCTATATGTTTGCATGACAATTTGTGTCATCTTATCTTAAGCGAAATTGGAATAGCAACAAAATAAATGAATCCTTTGTGTCAACACGTTTACATTTTACCCACTCTTCCTTTCCTTATTGTTGACATTTTAAAAGGTGGTCTGATCCTTTTTTATTTCCAAATCAGCTGTCTATGTTTAGTAGACAAAAATGCAGCGATCTCTTGAGTTATGCAAATAAAAATCAAAATATGAAAGATATTGATATTTGAAAAACCAAAAAAAACCTAACAGCGTTATGCATAATAATAACAAAGATTCCTACTATAAAAGCCACATAATCCTAAGCAATTACAAAGGGATCGAGAGACATTTCGTGTTCAGACACTCGAAAAGTATGCCTTAAATCAAGCGTGGCGAAACTTTTGACAGCCGAGTGGGAAGTTCGAAAACTAAGTTATTTGAAAATTGGAAAAAACAAGTTATGATATTTATAAATGACAGCGATTTCAAGCTAGTGCTATACTTTTGAGCTTCATAGTACTTAAATTGTACATGTTTTTTGGTTGAACATTTTAGAGGTAATAATTTTGTAACATACCCTTACTGTTAAGAGGGTTAGTCTTAAGAAATTATGTTTGATTATATATAAACATGCAATTTGAAAGCATAACAGAGTGGTTCGATTTAAAAGTAAATCCAAAAACTGAACTACCTGGTTCGTTGTGAGTAAAAAATTTTAGGGGAATGTGGGGGTTTATCTTAAACAGTTACAGGATGTTTAACCAAATTGCTTCAGAGTAGTACTTACAAACAAAGATTATCTCATAACATTCTAAGAAATAAAGCTAGAGCTACTATAAGATAAGTGAGTTTCATTAGGTAATTAACTCGTATATTTCTTAGAGGCACCATTATTAATAGCCACTTTTTCAATTCAGAATTATCGTTTGTAAAAGTCAAAAAATAAAAACAAACAAAAAACGGAACAACTTTGCATCAGACACTAAGCCTCACAAAGTTGAAATAAAACGAGGAGCAGAAGAGCGTTTGTTACCGTGTTAGCTACCAGTTAATTTTCCTGTACCTCGAAATGCTGACGTGTAGGTCAAAATTTAATAGAAAACTCGAGCTTAGCGATCCCAAGCTCTCCTAAATTGATATCATTCGATTTTCCTCCAATTTTTCTGCGCACAATGTTATTAGAGTAAGAGTTTTTTTTTTGGCTGGGAGTCTTCCAAACATTTATGACAAGACTGCATTCATTCATAAAAATATATTATACTGTGTTAAAAGTATCCTGAATCTATATAAGTAAAATGATAGCCGTTTTCAATGAACGGGATTCACGCAAAATCTACTGAATCAATTTTGATCAAATTTTTTTAGTCATCTTTCTTAGACGCTTGGTCCCAACATAGAATTAAAATTATCACGATATTCCTGTTAAATATCAAAATATTAAAGCTTTGAAATTGCTAAAAAAAAATAATTTCACAAATAGAAAGAAGCATGTAAGCATAACAAATCGTTTAATGGCAAATTAGTGTGTTAGTTAGTGTGTGTGCGTTTTGTTTTTATATGGCAAAGCAATGGAAGAGAATATTCAAATTTTACTCTCGCTCTTATTCTCAATTTGTCAACGCAGCAACGCGGAATTTGTGAACAATGAAAAAAAATTACAGTACGTTCACACATAGAAAACACACTTGCTGTCCTAAATGGCTTGACAACATGTGTGACTGTCAATATTGCTTTGCGTTCACATTTTCGTGCATGCCATCAAACATCAATTGCAGAACAATTTATGAGCGTCCACATCGAAGTGAACTGCATGAAATCCTATTTAAAATGAAAAATGTTCACTAGGCTTCATAGTCAGTTCACACAGGTTGTATGGTTGGACAAGCCAGCAGGAAAATCAACAATTTTTGAAATCCATCCAACATGTGTGTCAAGCGGTCGTTCCTAGAGTTCACATTATCGAACATTGATGTTGGACAACATGTGTGATAATGTGTACTAGGCTAATTGAATGTGTTAGTTTGTGTGTGTGCTTTGTTTTTGTCTTTCACATGGCAATGCAATGGAATATTTATGGAAGAGAAATCAACAAGAACTCTAGATCTATGAAGAAGAATCCAAAATTGACTGTAGTTCTATTTAAAAAAAGTAAATTGTTTGCGTTCGCAGAAAAACAGGCTACGCGTACAAAGTCGCGGGAATCTGCTAGTTGATAAATAAAATAAAACAAAACCACATTTTTTATTCATTAAGCACCGAAATGGCTACGTCCGACATTTTACTGAGCCCGTAACTAAAATTGTCACTTCGAGAGAGGCGCTTTGAATCGGTTGAAGTCATAAAAGCAAATTCGCTGAATTAACTGAAGGCTATTAGCTTACAAAAAATATATTGAGGACTCAGTCGACCGCTGGCGTAGTTGTATTGCTAATGGTGAAGATGAAGGCGACAAAATAAATGTTGATATATTTTACATAGAATGATTCTTAACAGAACTGTTTTTAGACTTTTACAGAAATATCATAGACAAAACTTTGTTTGGAAGCAGAAACTAGGCTTAAGCAGAGTGACAATAATATAATCCTGAGAACGGTACACTTAAATATTTTTTTCTGAATAAAATTATAATCCGCAAAATACACACATTTCAAAATCAGAGGGGTTTTAAGGTAGCCTTTGCACCGGAAGTACATAAACTTGAGTGGCCTGTCTTGTGGGACAAAGTTATTTCATATAAAAAATAACATGTTGCTGTAAATTTTAAAAATAATTTTTCATGTGGAACACATTTTTTGAGAAAAACTTTATGGTGACTATGGAAAAAAATTTCTCAACAAGGTTTTCTAATTTGTTTACTTTGCTTGGAAATTTGATTCAAAATCTGCAAAACAAAAAATCCAAAAATCGAGCATAAAGAGGGGATTCATATAAAGTTTAAAATTTTCCATTTTTTAGAAAAAAAAAATAATAAAAATGTTTCTTTTCATTTTTTAATGTTTTCAATTTATTTCATTGTAAAACTTACTAACTAAAACTTAAATAAATAAATAATTTAATTAACTTAAGAATTAATACAACATTTTATAAAATTTTAATAAAACGTTAGATAACTTTAAAAAGAGTCAAATGTTTGGTTGAATGCTGTATAATTTAATAAAAAATAATATAATACATGTTGAAATAATAATTTAAACTAAAGACTAGAACTTACAGAACAAAATCTCTATGCCAAAAAAAAATTAAGTAATTAAGAGTTAAAATGAGGAATAAATAAACTTAAATTAATGAATATGCTAACATAGCACCAACTTCTTATAGATTTCAATAAGTCCTTATTATTTGAGTATCCTTAATTATTGTCCAACAAATTTTGACAGACTCCATTGTTTGTACTAAGTAATAAATATTTCTCCATATCCTCTCCAGCGGAATGTAAATCGAAGCGTTGTCTTCTTCATCTCCCTCTTCTGCAACTTTTGTTTTGTCTGGAAGTAATGCAGCCAATCTACGCAATTGTGATGGTACAATTGGAGTTGGCATGCTTGTTCAGTAGTGACATGCGCGAGAAGGACTTGTGACAGACTTTGCAGGCGTATTTCTTGATGTCAACGTGAGTCTGCTGATGAGCGCGCAAGTTCGAACGATCGGCGAAAGAGCGTGGACAATCAGGGCACTGGAATGGCTTCTCACCAGTGTGTGTACGTATGTGACCCTGCAGCAGCCATGGGCGTGAGAAGGCCTTGCCACAGATAGGACACTTGCAAGGCAGCGTGTGAGTGCGTATGTGCATCTTCAAAGCACCAATGGTAGTGTAGAGCTTGCCGCAATCCTTGCAGGCATGTTGTTTTTTCTCTTGATTACATTCAGCCGCCGGGCAATGAAATTGCTGATGCTTGGAGAGGCCCATTGAAGTTGAATACATCTTGCTGCAGTTCTCACACTTGAAGCGGTAATGTTTCATAGCTGTTGAAGCTCCAGATGAGCCCGCTGCTGAAGAAATTGTGCTGTAGCTGCTGGAATTTATGGATGCTGATGTTGAGCCGACTGTTGGTGCCTCGTCGAATAGATGAAAAAGCGCTGGCAATGGTATATCATTACGTACCGACAGATCCTCTGGTTCTGATGAACTGGAAGCATCTGAACCGGGACTCGATGGTGGTGTCATTAACATCAATTGGCTGCTGCCGCTGTAGAAATTGTTTGGGCGAATTGTTGATGGATAGATTGCGGTATTGCCACCAACTTGGTATGTGTGCCACAATGCTGTCATCGGATTGCAGCCGGCGGCCATAACAAAAGCGGATTGATAAGGATTTGTAGTGTACACCGTGGTTGCTGGAGTTAGTCCACGCAAATGTATGTCAGTTGCATGATATTCCATGGAGCTATCAAATTCAACTTTCGGTGAAAGTATGGTTGAGCTCGTTGCGGATAGATCGCTAGCAACTGAAATTGCTGGTGACTCTGGGCGATAATATGAAGATGTTGGTTCGCTTTGACGTGCTGCACTAATTGACAGATTTAAAACACATTCCCGCTTCGCTGGCAGCGAGTAGCCCTCAAAAATTTGGCTGACCTTACGTTTTAACGATAAATCCTGTGGTTTTTCCTCCTCGACGCAATGCCATATTGGTTTTGGTAACTCTACGATCTTTGGTAAATTTTCCGGTTCATCCTCTTTGAAATAAACGATGGGACGTTTTTTGAGTGGGCAACTTTTGTACTTGCTCGACATTTTGGTTGCCATATTTTCGAATTTAATAAAATAACCGAATTTAAAACCGAATATTCAAAATAAAACTTCTAATGTTCTTTACTGCTTGAGCACTTGGGCTGTTATGATGACAGGTTCGCTCACCGCTCGACTTTATATGCGAGCACACGAGTGGACACACGCTCTCTTCGTTCATTCGGTCACATACGGTATTCGTTGTCGTTCCGTTGCATATTGGTGGTGAGTCTTCCCTTTTTTTGTTTTTTTTTTTTTGAATAGTTTCGTTACTGGCTTTGTTGTTGTGCTGTCACTTTATTGCTTCAATGAATTTTCCCATTCCCTTATTTATATGCTCTTCCCAATAAAAACACTTTGTCTACCTGTGAGTAGCTTGAGCAATCACTCTCTTTGAACGCTCTTCCCTTACAATTCACATTGGGAAGTTTTTTCTTGGGTTCATTCGGAAAATACGCCGGAATCACTCATTGCGCTCAGTAGCACAAATAGTGAGCACCCTCAATTTCACCCTTATGCAGGTAGTATGTTCAAGATTAGATCGTGCATTGCATGTGGGATCTTTACGGGTTTTTTGATATTTCGTTATATCCTCCAATGTGTTTATTTTGGAAATTTTTGAAAATTGGAAAAACTTTATTCTCCCCTCTGTTGTTTCGCTCTTCATTTTGGTGTTGTTCATCCACCTTATTTCTGTTCATTCTGCGGCAGGTATGTTATGTATCTTGGTTCGGGACTTTGTTTCAGTTTCCAGTTTGTTTTATGTAATTGTGTTATGTACGAAATCGAATTAGAATTTAAAGTTTTTTACTTTCAAACGGGGTTGATTTTTCCTTGGCATTGAATGGACCCCTAAGAGTAATGCACGTGTGAATGCTATTGCTGTATCAGGCATTAATGGAATTATTCTCATACGTTGTCATCGTGGCGTATGCTGAGCCAACATCTGGTTTTAATATATAGTTTTTTTTTTTGGAAACACATAAAATTTTATGAAAAAATTAAATTTATATGTACCTAACTATGTAGAAAGTACATTGTAGATCATTTGTGAAGAAATGTTCAATTTTTTCACTTTTTCATTATTTGAATTAGTAAGTTAGAAACGGGTCTCCTCAACAAGTCCAAAGCTTACAAACAAAATATTTGAATATTAGAATGTGTCAGTTAAATACCTAATGAAACATACAAATCTTATTGCTCTAGCTTTATTACTTACTAAGTTATGAGATATTCTTAGTTTTTTAAGAACTACTCTAAGGGAACTTTGTTGAACACTTTGTAATTCATAGGATGTATGAGATCGCTGCCCCCCTTCCCCTCCTTTTATTATTTCTTTAAATCATTTGCTCAAAATGAACAAGTGAATCAAATTTTTCAGTAAGTAAGTGCTCAATTCCATGAACATGTCGAAAATTTTGACCAATTATACTCGTATTCTAGAAAATATTTGAGTGTCCTCGTTTATACGGATAAATTTATTTTTTAATATTAAAAAAATATGAAATTCGATAAGCGTATAGCTTTAAAAAAATGTACTTAAACACGGCAATCTTTTGTGCGGTAATTAAGTTATCTAGTGATATATGTAGTGTAAAGTAATGAATAGCTTAAGTCGACTTAAGTCAAATGGAGTTGAGGCAAATTTTTCATTGATATTTGCTTTCAATTTTTGAGGGTTATTAAAACCTAAATAAGCTCTAACAAATTTCCCTTAAACGAAAGAGAAATTTCATCCAGAACTATTGGAAAATTGGTCTTAAATCTATTTGAAGAGCTGAGATGCAAATCCCGCCAAGTTCATATTTTGCGTTCTTGAGAAAACGAAAAAACTGTATTCCACTGGAATTTAGCTGTAGTAAAACAGTATATTGATCCATTGTAATAGTTGTCAAAAGTTATTTAAATCCTGATTTTTCATTACATTTTATGACCTAATCTATAAGGACTATAATAAAAAAACGTTTGGACTTCGCGGGTTTTGAAACAAAACTGTAGACTTGGCGGGTTTTTGAAATTGAAAACGTGGACTTGGCGGGTTTTTGAAATTGAAAACGTGGACTTGGTGGAACCTCGGGACTTTGCGGATTTTGGAAAATAATAGTAGTAAATGGTTTCGAAATCATTTCAAAAAAATGGCTAAGCTTAAATTCATTTCAAAACAACGTTTATGCTTACAATATTTCTGCATTTTGTGATTTTAATATTCTTAAGTTGGTTATACGATTTAAGTACTCTCATATCATATTAATAAGGATTGATTACTTTTAATTTGGATTACTACTCACAGCTTTTGGAATACCCATAATTTTTTCACAAATTAATGTTTCGCTAAAAATAACAAATAAAATTGGACTTGGCGGGTTTTGATTTTCAGAAATGTGGACTTGGCGGTTTTTGATAAAAAGTATTTATCAGCAATTTTTGCAATCAAAAGTTTGTGAAGAGAAAATTTTTTTTTTACAATTTAGAGTATGCAGGCTTGTAGACAAACAATTTTTCTGTCCCCTCCTACAATATCACACATTTTAATTTTTTTGGACTTGGCAGATTTTGCATCTCAGCTCTTCAATTTGTCTTACGTTGACGTAAGCTCTTTTTCCTTTTTGCCACATACCACATACACATTTGTTAAATGTTTAAATAACTGCACAGTTTCCGAGTTAATTTTTCTGATATTTCTGATTTTTATATATTGTTTAGTGTTTATCGTAAGGTGAGTTTTGAGCATATATAAAGCTTCCAAAAATATTTCTTTCTAAAAAGTTATGAGACATTACAAAATTTGCTGGTAACAATTGGGACACAATTTTACCTAATGAGCCTTAGTTCACGAGATATCGTAGTTAAAAAACTGAAATTTCGCCAAATGGACTTATTATCAAAATTCAATAAAACTTACACAAACATATCACTACAATTATTTTAACTTCATTTAAAAAAAAAAACTTAAAATTTATATAGTTGTGAGCCAAAGCATTAAAAATGATACGTAAGGACACCAATGATAACCATTAAGCTACATCATCCTTCTTATCTCAAAATAGGTCCTCTTTGATTTCCTTAATCTGATGACATATTAATTATTGATAAATTAGCTACCTTGTGTTAAAATTTCTGCCTGGTGAAATAAAGCAGAAAAGTTTTGGCCATCGAATAGTACAAATTTTGTATAGATAATATTTCTATTAAGATAAATCCATAATATTTCTGTTCAAAAACTACGAATGTTAACACGGCATCATGTCAAAATTGACTTATTTTTTAGGAATTTCAAAGGTGGTGTCAGATGATTTTTGAGGCTCAGAGAACATGATCTTTTAAAATACATTTTTTCAACAAGAAATTGAAAAAAAAAGGTTTTTTTTTTTAAAATTAAACTATGTTGAGTTTTGGTTTTTTGGGTTTTTGAAAAAAAAGTTTGATGGAATTTTGGTGAATTTTCTAACTTCAAAAAAATAAATTACCAAAAACAGAAAAATTTACTCCTTAATTCAGAAATTTCCTAAGAATTCCATATGCTGTACAAATGAAAGTGGTAACTCGTTTTTGCACCTCACTGAGACATGAAGAGACGTCAACTTCCGAAGTGATTTTTTTATAAATTTAAGTTTTTGGTTGAAGCTCACTTCAGTTTAAATTTCAACAGACTTTGTTTATAAGAAACTATTCGAAGCATACGTATTTTCTAAGTTTAAAAACATGGTTGTCGCGCCGCGCAGCACTGTATTCATTATAATTTCTAAAACAATTTTAGTCAAAAATTTTGTCAACGGATTTGAATTCCTCTGGGCTGTATAAGGAAGTATAGTCACATTTTTCTCCAAACATTGATAAAGTCCAGAATACCAATCAAAATTATTTAATTATAAGCAATAAGAGTTAATAACTTTATATTTTCACCGAATGTCCTCGATTTGTCTCGTACTCATCTGTTAATCCTAATTAAATGCATATAAAAAAGAATTTTTACAAAATTTCCATCCAATTAAAACTGCGAAAAAACCAAAAATAACAAATATTCCCAAAAGAAAAAATATGTAGTAAATCAAGAAATAACCTACATATAAAACTACCAAATGGAAAATATCAAACCAAAACTTATGGCTTACGAGAATACCAAATGCAAAAATGGAATTCCAATTTCCTTAAAACATACGCAAACAACGTATTTCCCCTGGTAGGGGTGGAAAAGGAAAAACTTGAACTTCCCAATCAACCAACCAACACACAATGTGTTTGCTCTTTCCAACTTATTTAACATGGCTCTCCTCGAACTATAACTAAAATCATGAACACAGAGAACTAACTCATCAATGGTGTTCGAATTTGTGTATTTTCCTAAATTATCCAATTATGCAGTCGTTTTTCACATGCCACATCACACAGGACTTGGTTATACCGCGATATTGGGTTTTATACGCTGGGAAAAAGTTATTGCTCTGGTAATACCTGCGTGCAAAAAAAATCCCAACATAATAATTTCGCCGCCTCACACATACGAATTAACGTATGTAATTTTCCCAGCATTTACCTGAGCCGACGATCATATGTGGAAAGTCCATTATAATAAATGTCATCCTCTAATCAGCCGCTAATCGACGCGGAAATTTTCAATATTAAATTTTTATGGCGTCTGCTACGTGGCTTCGTAAATTTCCAAAACAAAATTACCCAAAATTTGAGTTTTATTTAATAATATGGAAATTCCTCAATATGTTATTGCTATGCACTTGTTTACATTACGTGCAGGTATACAATTGGGCTCTTAACCAGTGATCATAAAATGCAACTCATTAGCATTGCAAGCTGTAGGTACTGTATCCTCTTTTCCCAAAAATTTCCAATTGTTAAATTCATTCATTGATTCAAGTGGAATTCGGCAGGAGGTAAAAAAACCCAAACGATTATTACAAAATGTTTCTCTTTGGAAATTTTGCAAAGCAAATCTTAACAATTGTATTAGTACAGGTGCTCATGACATTCTTAGATTTTATATTGCACCGGCACAAAATTGCAGTAATATCTTTTTGTAAAAATTTGCGAGGGAATTTGGCTTTGTATAGAAAATGTGTGTCAATTTCTTAACAATAGGAACATCCCATTTTTGCACCTTGACTGGGTTTGAAAAAAAATGTCAATATTTTCAATGGGTGCAAATGTACGATGTAGGTTCCACAAACAGTGGCGTTGCACTAACTTTTTCGAGAACTATATTTTTTTATAATAATACATATTAATAAACACAAAGACTTAGACAAAATGGTCTAAGTCATTATCAAAAGATTATAATCGGAACTTTTTAATGCTGAGGATGATATTTTGATATGCCATTAAATTATTTTTTAGCGTCTGCCTCTAATGTATTGTGTCAAGGGCATAGTTTAGATAACGAAAATATAAAAGGCAGACATCCACTTGCCGAATTTTTAATAACGGCAATTGTTAATATGTAAAAAAATAAAGTCTATTCAATAATCGTTTTCTTCCCGAATTTCGTTGTCTTCAGTATTGTCCGTAGAAGCTGGAAATACAATAGGCAGACGTTTAAATCTCTACTTATGCAAAATATTTGTGGTTGTATTTGTTAATTTTAGCCCAACTCGGTTTTTCCGAATGTATTTAATTATTTAGTTGAAAAGCTTAACCTTTTCCCTTCAAAACCTTTATTTTCAAAATCTTTTTTTTCTTTCTCCAAAATATCGTAAGTTTAAATTATCCATTTATCCTGCCGTACTGGATATTACCTATATAATAAATCTGTATCTAGTAATAATTTTCATCTAACAATATCTCGGAGAAAAAAAAATATGGCTATGGCTTATTATTTACACAAAAATCATAGGTGCAAAAGCAAAATGGAAATGCCCCATATACACAGCTAGAATAATAAATAAAAAAAAATAACACAAATTACCGAAAAAATAGAACGATAAATTTTGGATAGTGAAACTTCCACGGCATTGGTTTTATAACAAATATATCCTTAATCAAAAACGTCTTCCTTCGAAAAAGCAGCGCTGAAATCATCTGCCTTCTTCCTTTTTATGTTTTTTATAAATAAAGGAACCAGTCAGCCAAGAAGCAGACGCGTTAAAATGATTTAATACTGAATTTTTTAAAATGTTTGTAATATTGTCATTTTAAAATGTTGCAGTATTTAAGTGCCAGAGCTCTTTTCTCTCGTTTCTTGTGAGGATAAAGTCACTTAAGTTTGTATGAATCATAAAATTTTTGGAAAAAAATTATTAACTCTTAAACGCAGCAATAAAAACGTCTGCCTTTTGCATTTTTCTGTTTTTGTGTAAAGATGCATTTTTTAATATAAATGGCAGACGCGATAAAATTAATAATAAAAATTTTGAAAAAAAATTTCTTCACTTTTAAATGCAGCAATAAGTTTTAATTTTTTAATATAAAATGCAGACGCGATAAATTGAACCATAAAATTTTTGAAAAAAATTTCTTCACTTTTAAATGCAGCAATAAAAGCGTCTGCCATTTGCATTTTTCTGTTTTTTAGTGAAGACACATTTTTTAATATAAAAGGCAGACTTGTTCATGGTACCATATTTTTACAGTTTCAAAAGGCTCGCAAAGGCAGAGATTGCTTATATTACATATATCACTTATGATTTTCAACCTCTGCCGATGATACGATTAAATCACATAGAAATAGAAAGAAATATAACATTCGCAAGATGAATGATATTGATTTGCTCAAAATTAACTTTCGAGTTTTTCCTGAACAGAAGAAGGGAATCAAAATAAAATATAAAAAGTGAAGATATTGTTGATTTTCAGAAGAAATTTTCACCAAAACTGATTTGTCTCTAATTGTGCATGGTCTGTTCCTCAATAGAAAAATACTCCAAGTGCTGAGAAAGCATTAGCCAGCAAAAAGAAACACCTTTAACTACAATATCTTAAAATGGCAACTACTTAATTCTCAATGCAACTCATGGTGACACAATTTCACTTTAAATTTGACCATTGGAAAGATTACCCAAGAATTTAAAGTAGTCCTATATACAAAAAGAAATATTCCGAAAACATAGTAGGCTTCAATAAGTTTTCGAAACCACCACTGTTTTAGCCTGGTGCTAAATCATTGCCAAAATCAACTTAAACCTCAACCATACACATTTTCTTCCTGCTTCTTCTGTTCATAAAAACAATACAAAAAATCACATAAATAAAAGAAAATCGATCAGCTTCACCCGAAATAACAAAGTGAAGAAAAAAAAAATAAGTAAACGATGTGTGATGTCGTTGACAAAAGAACGACCAACAAGACTTTTCTTTAACATGATGAAAATGACGTTTATTATACTTGGGTTTTCTACTGATCTTCGGTTGTTGTTTTTGTTTTCTAACAAAATTTTCTTAATAAAAAAAATCTCCTTGCCACGGGCCGGTGTTACACAATATTGTATATCCTATAAAAATCACTACAAAAGAAAGGACATTACGGCACAAAAAAGGGAAGAAAAAAATCACTGCAACATCAACATTATTGCAAAGAAATCAAAACCAACATCATCACATGGACAGACAAGAAGCTAAATGTTTTGAAAAGCCAGTAAAAGGAATTGCTTCCAGGAATCACGATTAAACGTACCGATCAAACGATCTATTGATCGAATCTCATATAAAGTGAAATTCCATTGTAATGTGGAATCACCTGGCACAATGTTCGATATTGGCGCAATTCTGCTGGTATTGCACTATTGTTGATTAAGAGACATGTGTTGTACCTGTATCTCGGCAGTGTAAATGATATCCTTCTAGGACCCCCACCAAAAAGTTGTTAATAATAAAAGTTAAAGCGTACACTTGCAGCTGCAGCATTGAAAATACCATGGCATTGACTTAGGTTTATGCCAATACAATACGTCATGCTAGCAAGCCTATTCATGCTTCGTTATCCTGTCAATACGCTAGGATTATTATTGTCATCAACTGTGTGTTTGAATGGCGTACGTTTTGGAATTTGATTCTTACTTCCATGTGTGTGTTCCATCAATTAATAAGAATAAATATTAATTTTTTAACGCTTCAATATATAATTTAGTCAGGTGTTAAAAATAATAAACAGGATATGAGTGGCTTAAGTAGTCCTTTTAGCAGCACACTTCCTTCCGCTTTTAAGCTGCTATGAAAAAACAAGTCGCTTCGTTAGCTCCAGAATGTGCAGCAAATGCGTTAATACTGGCTTAATACAAATCGTACCTCAGGATAGAACTATGATCTTTGGACTTAAATCATTGTTACATACAATGACATATTTTTAGATAGAAATCAACTTTTCTTTTGTTGAAAACCAAAATGCTATCCCATCACAATATATGTATTGAGAGCCTTGAAAATCTTTACGCAATTAATACAACTAGAGTTTGGCTGAAATTTAATCATCATAGTGACAATACAAAAAAATTCAGTATCGTTTAACCCAATTATGTGTCATTGCTCCCAAAAATTAAAATCTCTGCAACATGTTGCCCTATTTCTATCTGTATCCCCTCACTTAAAGCTAGTTTTTGAAACCCTTTTTTTGGATTCAATCTATCTCCAAACTAAGTTTTATCGAAATCGGTCCATTAGTTTGGCCATACAAACTTATTTTCCTGTTGGAGACGTAGCACCGCCCACTATTGGGATAAAATTAGATTCTTCACTCCCCCATTCACAACTTTTGTAATGGGTAGATCGTTAGAGAAACTGGTCGAACAGAGCTTTGCTTAAATCCCAGGTCCATTAGTTTGCCATGCAAACATATTTTCCTGTTAGAGGCGTGGCACCACCCACTAATGGGATAAAATAACATTCTACACTCCCCCATTCACAACTTTTGTAATGGGTAGATCGTTAGAGAAACTGGTCGAACAGCGCTTTGATAAAATCCCCAGGTTGAGACCAAGAACGAATCATAACTCGAATTGAACTGGCTGAGCATAAAACAATAGGCCAGTTATCGATATGTAGCTATATAGCTTTTGCTCAGATCATGTGATCCTGAAAAAGTTTCATAAATGTGCTATGAAGCAGCATAAAAATCTTCAAAAAAAGTTGTTAAACGCAGATCATTTAGTCGATGTATGAAAATCATTTTTTCTTCAGAACAAATTATCATCCATGGAACATCTGCGAATCGTCCGTACAAGTACGAGTACATCAATGTAACGTCTTAAATTTTTCTCGCCTATATCTTACCGATATCTTATGCAATCAACCGCAGCTGCATTTGAGGTGATGCTAATGGTGCTATTTATGGTGGTGGTCTTATTGGCAACATCATCCCTAAAGTGACACCTTCTAACAAGATGTTGATGTCGACGTGCCGTTGCATCGAAGTGCGCTACTCTTTAAGAAATTTATATATACATTTTTCTTGTGATTCCTTTAATTATGTACCTACTTTTTATTTTCTCCCCGTTCTTATTTAGCAAGAAAAACGAAGAATTTTGGTCCTTTTAAGTACATCTGCAGATTCAAGTAAATGAAAATAATTCAAGCAAAGCAAATAATGCAAAAAAAAAAAACAACAGCAAAAATTAAAAAAATTGGAACTATAAAAGTCGTCACACTCATCTTTGTCCCAAATTTGTGTGGAGTTTACCTGGTCATATTTTTGCTTACTTGTTTTTCTTATTGAATTTCTGTTTTTTGTTTTTTTTTTTCATTGAAATGCAACCGCAATTCTTTTCATGAGTTGGCATGTGCATACTTTCTTTATTTCGGCATTTTGATTTTCATAAAAAAAAACTTTCATTGTTATATAACAGCTGACAAGTTATTCCAGCAAAAGTGTGATATAGAAAACAATTTTTCATTTCAATTGGAGCTGAAGGAAAATGTTACTTAAGGAACACTGCATAATGAAAAGTGTCTTGACTACAAGTTTCTGAATAAAAACCAAGTTGCAAGTTAGACCCTAGTTTTGGATGCTGCATCACTGTCCTTAAGTGTTGAGCTTCCAGCCAGTTTTTTTTCCTCTCCTAAATGACTTAAGGTACTGAATTCAATATATCTGTGATCCAGCATTATTTAACAAAATTTATCCACTAGTCTTATTCAAAATAATTTGTTTAACAAAAAGTTTTCAAGATATTATCAAAAAAAAGCTTCATAGCTTTTAGGATTCAAGGAACTTGAACAAAAAATCTAATAGCACAACCCCATAACAAAAATGTTGTTCTCTGGTCTGGAGGTCACACCATATTTAAAAAAATTTTTGAATGGTAATTTCAATATACAATATTTTGGAGAAAAAAATATCTCAAAGTAGGTATTGAGAGGAAAATGTAGTGAGTTTAGACGCCGAGTATTGATAAGAAAAATTAATTCGCTGTGTAAATATTCTTCCCGAATATATAAAAAAAAATTGGTTTTTGCATTTTAAGGTTGGGATATGCTGACGTGGTGGGGTGATTCTGAGGCTGAATTCGATTTAAAGGTCCCGAAAACATATTGTTAATATAGTATAAGCTCCAGATTAGAAAACAACAATATTTTTGTGGAACTGTGTAGTTCGTTTGATAGACTATTTGCTCCCGAAAAGTCGTGCACAAAGAATGACTCCTTACTCAGGGATTTTCATATTTAAAATACAATATTACTTTGTTTCTCTATCCTCCATATATTTATTTCCCAGCGGCAAATCGATGAAGTACTCTGATTTCTCATGTATGAAAAGCTATACCCTTTGTATTGTATGTTTCACAAATAAAATTGTTACTGTGATATTTTGTTTATTTGCTTGCTGGCTGCCTGCTTTGTATATGGAGCTGTATGTAGTCTGCTTTCTGGCTGCCTGCTCTGTATATGGAGCTGTAGGCACTCTGCTTGCTTTTTATATAGAGATGTAAGAGGTCTTGCCTGTTGGCTGCATGCTTTGTTATGGAGATGTAGGCAACTCGCTAAACTATACAAGCAATTAGTAAGCGACGTTTTAAGGCAATCTGCCTACAAAGCGGGCGTCTGTAAAAAGAATTTACAGCTGTGGCTGGAGTTGTGAGCATTACTGCCTACAAAGAGTAAAACTATTCATCGATATTGTGTGTAACATATTTGCCGCTGTGATATTTATTTCATAACCTGTATTTATATCTCCATCTTTCTGCATCCCTGTATGAAATATATATTTTTATATTTCGATATCTTTTCCAATTTGCGTCTCTTTTCGTCAGTTCTGTTTATCAACAGCCTTCCCCCCGCCGCTACTTAATTGTTATATTGACGGTATTTATGTATGTTTATATAATCCAGACTAGATTCTGGATAGAATTTGGTTCCGATTAGCGTTTCCTACCCAAAAAGTTAATCAAGTGTTAATAGTCCTCAAAACTTAAAGGAATTGCTCAGGGCTTTTCTCAACTTAGGCATACCATTTATTACTCGTAGTAAGGCTGAATCAAATATTTCATATGTAAATCACCTTTAGACACTTCTTAGAGTTTTACGTAACCTAATTGATTCCCAGTTATAAAAGTGCCTTTAAAAATACTGAATGACTCCAAAAAAATGTTTTTCTTACCTTGAATAAGACTAAGTGCAAATTGGGTCACTGAGGATGACACTATTGTTTGGTTTGATTACAAGAAATATTTTTTTTTTGTTTTTTGCTGATATATTTAATTTGTAGTTTATTTACAAGCCTTCTAATTATTTCCATAAAAGAGGATTGTATCACTCCAAAAAAATCGAAAAACTTGTATACACTGAAAAAAATGTTGCTAGGAATGTTTTTCTTTTCATAACATAGCAGACAGCCATACGGATATGGCTGCATATAGAATCAGAAGAAAATGCTCCAGATCAAGAATATATACATTATAAATATATAAAAAAATAAATACCCACCTTATGCAGGGTATAAAAACGAATGGTTACGAGAAAAATGGAATAACACACCAGCTTCTGGTACTTTTTTGACATTTTAGGGGCTTTATTTCCGAAATTCTCATAGCTTATCGAGAAGCGCAATAATGAGTTTTAAGAAAGAAAGCAGACAGAGTCTACGCAGTACTTTGTACAACTTCCGAAAATTTCACAGAAAACCAAGCACTTAAGTTAATCCAAGTGGATCACATCGGCATGCCTATATTGCAGAATATAAAATTGTAATAAGTTTAACACATACCTACACAAAAGTTTAATGCCTTAATGCTTATCTACCACAAATATCTATAAACTTAAGTCTCGCTTACTCGGATGTCGCTGCTTCGATTGAAATCAAAAGAATGAGCAATACACTTACGAAGCTACGCACATATTGGAACACTTGGCATATTAACATAACTAAAGTATTTCAACATAGAGAGGAGCGCAACAACAAAACAACCCATAATTTCTTTAAAAGTCAGACAGAGGCTATAGCAAGTATGACGGTGGCATAGCTTGCAAAGGTTATGGACAAGCGACGACGCACCTGGATAATATAGCTACCAAATATATTCAATATTTAAAACATAAAGGGGAGGACTTTTTAAAACTCTGCGGCATTACAACGCAATTTAATGCTGGACTGTAAAATACGCAAAACAATGAGACTGATTGTCGACAACTGATATCGGCTCAAGTCAATAGGTATACGAATGGACAGGGAAGCAAGGAGCGGATATGTGTTGTGTTACTCTTGTTAAGTTGGTGATAATTATCACCAACATATGTGCGTAAATCATCAAAAATCAATTTAAAGAAATCTATTAAATAATTTCATGTACATAATATGGGACAAAGAAGACCCGCAGTTCCATGTTACAAAATCGTATTTGATGATATTCAAATTATGTCAACACAATGGTCCCAGTTAAAGAAATGGGACCATGTCACTGCTGCGATTGTATCGCCGCTGGGGTAATTGCTAAACAATTATTTATATATGTTAACCGCAGGGTAAATATATAATCAAATTTGATAGATATAACACGTACCGATTGACAGACATGTTGTCAAACCTGACAAATGAAAGTGAAAATATTTCTTTGTTATTTTCCATTCAACTTGAAGAATGTGTCACGTGTGTGTTCCAAGCGCCATCATTTTCTGTCCGAAAGATTGTTGTTCTCATGCTGTGAGTTTTGTTGTTTTTGGTCTTGATTCTCTTTTATCAAATGCGTCAGTGTTACAATAAATTACCATTGATCATTTATAACACTTATCGGTAGCTAGTTATGTTAAATCTACAAAACAAAGTGTAAATTTGTTAACATTTTTGTATTATTCCTGGTAATCCTGAATTGAAGGATTTGGGAAAATTATTTTTTACACGAAGATGCTTAGACAACACGGTTGTTTCTAAATGGGGGCTCATTATTCCTAGGAAATGAAATGGAATATCGCTTCTTTGGAATGTTTAAAAAATAACTTTGCATATTCACTTGAATTATTCAGTTCATTTTCTAAATATTGTTAAGTGGGAACGGAGTTTTTCTCATTAATGATTCTAGGGTATTATACAATATCTTAAAAATTTTTTTTGATAACATTTTGATTGAGATCAAATGAAGCAATGCTGCTTCAATTTTGATTTGAGGTATGTAACAGTTTTTCATGGAATCAAAAATTTACAAATCTTTGTTAATTTTCTAAATTAGTGTAACCAATTGAAGGACACATATTAAGGGGTGTTCTAGATTTTATACGTTCAAAAACTATTTTTTTTTTACAAAAATATTCAAATTTAAGGCTTGAGCGGAAAAAAATCAATAATAGATTTGGATTTTAAAAATTTGCTAAGAACGTTGTTGGTCAAAGTTCCAAATTTTATCACTTTTTTTAAACCATCAATTTTCAGTAAAAATCGCACTAAGTAAAAGCAATTATCTCTAGTAGCAAAAGTAGTTTTTATACCTTTCTTTAAAGAACTTTTATATACAAATAGAAAGTCAACATATTATATTTATAACATCTTTATAGAGGCTAATAATAGCTATTTCGCGTATAAAGACATGTTCCCCTCTTTGTTATGTTTCATGAGGCTATGTTAATTATATCTCTGAGGTGTTTAAAAGACACCTTACAAAGACTTAATAAAGAGTTGCGTAAAAAGTGTTTTTCCTAAAGACTTTAAAGATGTATCAGACCATTTATATGCAAATTATAGACCTTTATTACATTTAATTTTATTTTATTGTGGAATTGCATTTATACTTACGATTTTTGCGCCGGTCTCCAACCCATGTCCGAACGATTCATTGTCCTGTACAATATTATACGCTAGAGCTAAATCATATCCTTCTCACATTTGTCTTGGAGAAGCGCCTTAAAAAGACAAAAACAAAAATACAATAATGTGCCCGCGTGTCTAAAGTCACTTAAAAGTCATGATGTGGCATGACTATAGACATTAAAGTCATTTGAAAGGCATGCCGTCTCATGTTTTCATAAGCATTTTATTATGTGCATACGACAGATGAGGTGGCATAGCTCGTGCATCTCTTTATATTGTTTAACATTAGATGACATGCCTTTCATGTGACTTTTATGTCTATTGTATAAAGACACACACGAGACATGCCAAATCAAGGTTTCGTAAGCATTTTATTAGGTCTTTATACTGCACATAAGAAAGTGCTTACTTAGATACTATGCAAATTCTCAATAATTTATGTATTATGGACCGAGTGCAACCACTCGCGTCGTAATATATGAACTTAATGATACATATATCTTTAAATCAGTATTGAAAAACTCGAAAATGCTTTTAAAAAAATGGTAGAAATATGTAGATAAAGTCAACAAATTTTAAAATAAATCGTGAAAACCAAAAATTTTGATAAAATTCTAAGCCTGAACAAATTAACACATCCCTTTACTTAACAAACGCCTGAAAAACAGCGTTCAAAGTGTAATTTAACGCAACAACAATACTACGTGTGATTATCCATGATAGTTAGTTTATTCCAGTAAGGACTATCTTAAAACAATTTTATACCTCATACTCACGAATGATATAAAAATTGACAAAATGATAAATTGAAGAAAATCACTCTTTCTCACTCCAGGAAGATTTGAAATCCTTCAAGGTTTGGTGTTGTAATGATAGTCTTTTACTTAATACTGAAAATATGCCACAGTATTTATTTTACTTGTTGAAACTCAGAAATTTGCTATAAATTATAAAGTTATCAACTTTTGATTGCAATGATACGAGTATATTCAAGGGACCTGGAGTAATTATAAATAAAATGTTTTTTATTCTTATTGTAAATATAATGTTAAACATATCATTATATAAATGCACCAACAACAAAATAGAGACCCTAATTTGAAAGCAACAAGTATTTCAAACTATATCCTTACAATGGCAGAAAACCACTTGACACGCGCAAATTAACACCGTTTAAGCAACAAACGTTCGTATTTACCTGTTACCCAAGATACAAGGACCACGTCAATATTTACCTGTGCAGCATGCGACGACATCAGGTGATTAGGATGCGTGCACCGCAACTAACAAGGATAAAGTCAAGTGTGTCTGTCGTCCTGCGTAGTTGAGTAGCAAAACAGTGGCTGACTGTTTTAGTAGGAGGTTTCTCTATACAACTTTAAATGGTACCTGTGCGTTTTAAATGACCACAGTTTAAGAATGCTACCATAGTGTCGATGATGATGATAATGATGCTGAAGATCGGTCATTTCATATAATAGTCACGTGTTTGCATGCGGTGCATTTCAAGTGTACAGAATCTTTTGAATATTGTGGGTTTTTTGCTTGAGTGCGGATTTTTGAGAGCTATGTGGATTGGAATTTAAAGATTCGTATGGTGGATATTTTTAATGTTAATTATAGTTGGATTTATGTGAAAAATCTTTTTGAAAACTTTAATACTATTTAATAAAATGGAAATGTGATGTTGATATTCAATGGCTCTTTAAGATTTTTATTCCCTACTGGCAAATTTGTTTGCTTATGTTTCGAACCTTAAGTTCTTAAAACTGATTTTCCACAGCAAAGTGGGTACATTGTTATATATTCTTCGAATTTACCCATACTGTTTGTACATGCTGCTTTCCAAGGGCCAACAACAAGATAATTGAACTTTTTGAATGCGATATCTGTGAAAAATAAATTTTAGCGCCTTCACCTTCAAAAAGGTAAAATAACAAATCACCAATATGCTGCGAAATACAATATGTGTATATGATATGTACTTACCAGCAAGGACCCGTTAAAGGCAAAGGACACACACACGTTACGCATGTTTTTCTTAAGCTGCGATGTTGTTACAATCGTAGTTGTTTTTACCACAGCGCCATACCAAACGCCGGAAAGTTTTACTTTTTAAATAAAACAAATTTTTCTCACATCAATTAGTAGTGGGAAATCGGTATTCGCATGGAATATTGCATATGTTAGCAATAAGCAAACGTAAACCAAATAGACACAACTCATGTGCAACATATGACCCATGAAAGATGTGTGTGCCGCACGTTGCAAATAGGTAGACAACAACGTCGGACGAAGAAAGGCACCAAGCTGTCTGGTCATCCTGAAAAAAAATGTATTTTGCTGCTGCTGCTGCTGTTGATTCAGTAAATTCCATGCGGTATTTCCTTAGTGCTGCGTTGGAAAATTATAGGCGAGTCTGTGAAATGTGTGCGTATGTGAATGTTGAAAATCGGACAATTACAATAAATTTATTTTTTATTGTTGCTCTATGATGAGTAAAGTAATAAAATATTACGGCGATTTTATAGTCATATGAAGATATGTAGTTGGATAGGTATACATATGTTTGTATGTATTTGCGAACAGACAGCTATGTGCTTCAACATGTACGGCTGTTATGGCTTGCATGACTTCAAATGTTTACCAACATGGGTTTTTTCACGTATCAATATGGGAGAATTGGAGGAAAATCCTTTGTAGGCATAGCTTTCGCTGCATATATTGGAATTTTTAATTTTTTCCAATTTTCAACCAGCTGTGTTCAACATGAGAAAATTTGTTTAGGGAAAATCGCGGGATATTTTTGAAATATCAAGTTGTAATGTGATCAAATTTATAATTTGTAGCATAGCTTGCAAAAATGCTGTATTTTTCGGAAGCTTCAGACTTTTTTACTGAAAAGGTACATTCGAGATTAAATTGAGAAAAGTTGTGGTCTGTTTAAAATAAGTCCTTTTAAGCAACTTAAAACTTTAATGAAAATTATCAAAGATAAAAACTGAACTCGAAGGCTAAGAGCATTATTTTTGGACTCTGTAATCATTTAAAAGGTCCATTCTTTTACTTACAAAAGCTTAAACAAAAAACGTAAAAGATTTAGTTTCTATATAACTATGGATCCCTGGAAGGAGCTTTTCGTGTAAATCTAAAATTGAGTATGGTGCACTTTTAGTTTCTTCCAGAAGGATAAACGGTAAATAAGGAATATTATATAGGCATCATGTGGCACTTGTGTAAGAATGTCCGCCGAAAACGACCAAATTTGTTGAACGAAAAAAACTCATAGGCTTAGCACCACCACATAAAACTACACGGTTAGAAATTTTGGAATAAATTTTAATACTTTTGGGCTTACATATATGACTAAACCAGAATTGTATTAAAATTCAATACTGTCTAGATATTAAAATTCATTTTTAATACAAATTTGTATTAAAATTTAATACTCGTTTTTATTAAAATTAAAAAAAAAAAATATGTCGTGTCCGTCCACTGGAGTTCGAACCTGGTTCCCTTTCAATACAAGGGTTGCATGAACCTTTTAACGACATCAGCCAACGTAGTATCATATTTACGTTGGCTAAATGTAATACTTACGATAGCATCAAATGTTATAAAATATCGTTTTAATGTTTGAACTGTATTAGAATTTAATACAAAATGTATTCAAAAATTTTGTAATATATTCAAAAGTATTAAATTTAATCAAAATTATATTAAAAATCTTTGTAATACTTCGCTTGTATTAAAATTTATTCCAAGATTTCTAACCGTGTATACTTCTGAAAATGTTCTTAGTCGAAAAGGCTGTCATTTCCCGAGATCGTTTTCAGTTGATATGGCACCGTCTGACTTTTTTCTGTTCTCGAAGCTTAACTTACCACTTACAGGAAGGCTCTTTGATTCGGTTGAAGCCATAGACCAAATTCTCTGCAGGAAGTGAAGGCTATTCCTCAATCAATCTACGAATAATGTATGGAGGACTGGATCAAGCACGAACGTAGTTGTTTTACAAGCGATGGGGTTTTCTTTAAAATGTGATCAAAAAAATTTTAACTTTGTTTCGTTTTGTTTAACAATTTCGAAAACTCTTTACACATCCCTTCTCAACGGTGCAAAAATTGTATATATCATGATATGAATCATGCATATGAATCATTTCATTGCAAGTCCGTCATACCTTTTACCCAAAAATAGGAGCCACGTTGAAGGATTTGTAGGGAGTGAAGCCTAAGCTTATTGACTCCGAATTTTTCCGGACTATGACGTTTTAAGAAATATTATTATCTTTGAAGTGAAAAACATGTCAAGTGTCTTGAGTTAAAAATCGAAAATTACCGATTGATCTAAAACTTGGACAAAGTTATCCAATTGGATGGTATTTAAGTATATTCCATAGTATTTTTCTGTTTCTTCAAAAACTGGCTGAAGTAGAGGGATGATACTTACTTACTTACTTACTTGGGTGGCCATAACAACCCGTTACCGGGTTACGGCCGACCTCAAAAGCTCTCTCCAGGCGCCTCTGCTTTGCGCGCGCCTTCTCCAATCATTCACACCAAGCGTGGATAGGGTTTCCTCGGTTTGGTCTTTCCATCGGAGGCATGGTCTTCCTCTTCGTCGTCGCCCAGCGGCTTCCGCATCAAACACCTTTTTCGCCGGAGCTTCTTCGTCCATACGCACAACATTTTCCAGCCAGCGCAGACGTTGGATAGTGATGCGCTTGACTATGTCAATGTCAGCGTAAAGCTCGTACAGTTCGTGGTTCATTCGAATACGGTAGTCGTCGCCAACGTGAACAGGACCGACGATTTTGCGAAGAATTTTTCTTTCAAACACCCCAAGCGTGGCTGCATCAGTCTGCGACACAACCCATGCTTCTGCGCCGTAAAGTAGCACGGGTAAGATGAGCGTCTTGTAGAGTGTCAGTTTTGTCGGGCGAGAGAGGTCTCTACTACTCAATTGCTTACTGAGACCATAGTAACACCTATTAGCAAGAGTTAGTCTTCGCTTTATCTCCAGGCTGACATCGTTTTGAGTGTTCACGGCGGTGCCAAGATAGGTGAATTCCTTGACAACTTCGAAAGTATAGTTGTTCGCAGTAACAAAGGATCCAATACGCCGCGTCTCCCTGTTTGTGGACAGCATATACTTTGTTTTGCCCTCGTTCACCGTCAAACCCACTTTCGCTGACTCTTTTTCGATAGCAGAGAACGCAGCAATAACATCTCGCTTATAACGTCCAATGATATCAATATCATCGGCATATGCAAGGAGCTGGACACTTTTGTAGAAAATAGTGCCATTACGATGTACACTGGCTCTTTGCAACACCCCTTCCATCACAAAGTTGAAGAGGTTGCAGGATAGTGGATCGCCCTGTCTGAAACCTCGTTCGGTATCAAATGGTTCGGAGAGGTCCCTTCCTACTCTGACGGAGCTGGCTGTGTTGCTCAACGTCATTCTGCAAAGCCGCACCAGCTTCGCAGATATACCGAACTCAGACATGCTGGCATACACGCAATCCCGTATCGGGCTATCGAAAGCTGCTTTAAAATCGATAAAGAGATGATGGGTATCGATCTGTTTTTCGCGGGTTTTTTTTTTTTTTTGTAGAGGGATGATAGTTTGAGATTTTTGGTTGAGACCCTCTCTGTTATGTGGATGATTTGTTTCTTGAGCTAACTGTAAAAATCTAATAATAAGTATAAGCGCTTTCGGTAGAATTGTTTAATGCCCTTTCGAATGTTCGTAGTTATTTTACGAAAACTTTAAAATTTGACCTAGATTTTTAAAAAATAAAAATTATTTAACTTTTTTTTGAAAACGGATACTTAAATTTTTTTTTTTTTTTTTATTCTAGAAAGAAACTGAGGTAAATTCCGGAGAACGTTTTTTCACATTTCGAGAAAAAACTCATTCAATATTTCAGCATAACTTTATTCCCAATAACAACTGATTTCAGCCACCGTATTATATAAGGTGAAATAAGTAAGTTACTAATAATGACACACACACAACAGCCGTTTGCAACTTTTGATTAAGGACTTGCTCCGACTTTTATGTTCATTTGAACTTAAATAACATAATTTGAAAACACAAGGATAAATGCCAAGAATGTTATTTTTGCTCGTAATTTGAGGTCCTTACCTTTTTCCACAAGCAAATGAAATGAAAATGAAATGACAAATGAAATTTATAGTTTCCTTAGACTTTCCATATGGTGGGAAAAAATTTCCATAAATGGCGTTTTTGGTATGTATGAAGCTAATGTCTTACAATCCTGATTGATTTTGATTCAGCATCAAAAATCTATTCGAGATCAAAATCACGGAGGTTGACAATTGCAAATATGTTTCTGAGGTTGTACATTTTCATGCAAAAACCATTGTTCTGTTTGTTAGACACATTCTTACAGTATATGTACCTCTGTCGTTCGAAATCAAAACAAAATCTTTGTTAGTTGACGGACCTACATATAATTCAGAGTGTATTAAGAAAATTCTGAAACTTTCCGTCCAAAGTACAGGCAGTACTTCTTGCCCATCCAGAAAACATTCTTACTTCGAGAGTTTAGACTTAAGTGAGTTCTAAAACGAAAGAAGTTCCCGTAATGGATAAAAATGTTCGAAACTTTTTGATTCTCAAAATAAATTAATTTGAAATTTTTAATCGAACTTTACAGTCAAATTGCAGTAACCAATATTCTTGTGAAATTTCACAAATCGGTTAATGCTTTATAAACAAACATGACAAAGACAACAAATGGAACAATTTAACCTGGTAATTGGTGACATATGTTTCGGCTATTACCACATATATACACATATTCATATGTATATACATAGCCTCATCAGACCAGTTTTTGGTTAATTTTGTAATGTGATTCGAACCCCCGACCATTCCATGAATTATATGTGGACGGCCGCTCTAACACTTGAGCCACGGAAGAACACGTCCAACAATTATTCGAAGAATAAAAGTGGCGGAAGCCCGAAATTCGAAATAATAAAGCTACATCATATAGCAAGTCCTTAAACCGATGGTTTAACAAAGCTATGCAGCAAAACGAGAAATGACAATAAAATGACAACAGATGGCGCAATCGCATAATATAAATTGCACTTTGTACATGTTGTTCAGCACAACCTCCGTGGCTCAAGTGTTAGAGCGGCCGTCCACATATAATTCATGGAATGGTCGGGGGTTCGAATCACATTACAAAATTAACCAAAAACTGGTCTGATGAGGCTATGTATATACATATGAATATGTGTATATATGTGGTAATAGCCGAAACATATGTCACCAATTACCAGGTTAAATTGTTCCATTTGTTGTCTTTGTCATGTTTGTTTATAAAGCATTAACCGATTTGTGAAATTTCACAAGAATATTGGTTACTGCAATTTGACTGTAAAGTTCGATTAAAAATTTCAAATTAATTAATAACATTCAGTCGACTAAAAACAAATTAAAAATTTCTAAAACCGGAAGAACACGTCCAACAATTATTCGAAGAATAAAAGTGGCGGAAGCCCGAAATTCGAAATAATAAAGCTACATCATATAGCAAGTCCTTAAACCGATGGTTTAACAAAGCTATGCAGCAAAACGAGAAATGACAATAAAATGACAACAGATGGCGCAATCGCATAATATAAATTGCACTTTGTACATGTTGTTCAGCACAACCTCCGTGGCTCAAGTGTTAGAGCGGCCGTCCACATATAATTCATGGAATGGTCGGGGGTTCGAATCACATTACAAAATTAACCAAAAACTGGTCTGATGAGGCTATGTATATACATATGAATATGTGTATATATGTGGTAATAGCCGAAACATATGTCACCAATTACCAGGTTAAATTGTTCCATTTGTTGTCTTTGTCATGTTTGTTTATAAAGCATTAACCGATTTGTGAAATTTCACAAGAATATTGGTTACTGCAATTTGACTGTAAAGTTCGATTAAAAATTTCAAATTAATTAATAACATTCAGTCGACTAAAAACAAATTAAAAATTTCTAAAACCGGAAGAACACGTCCAACAATTATTCGAAGAATAAAAGTGGCGGAAGCCCGAAATTCGAAATAATAAAGCTACATCATATAGCAAGTCCTTAAACCGATGGTTTAACAAAGCTATGCAGCAAAACGAGAAATGACAATAAAATGACAACAGATGGCGCAATCGCATAATATAAATTGCACTTTGTACATGTTGTTCAGCACAACCTCCGTGGCTCAAGTGTTAGAGCGGCCGTCCACATATAATTCATGGAATGGTCGGGGGTTCGAATCACATTACAAAATTAACCAAAAACTGGTCTGATGAGGCTATGTATATACATATGAATATGTGTATATATGTGGTAATAGCCGAAACATATGTCACCAATTACCAGGTTAAATTGTTCCATTTGTTGTCTTTGTCATGTTTGTTTATAAAGCATTAACCGATTTGTGAAATTTCACAAGAATATTGGTTACTGCAATTTGACTGTAAAGTTCGATTAAAAATTTCAAATTAATTAATAACATTCAGTCGACTAAAAACAAATTAAAAATTTCTCAAAATAAATTCAGAAGGAAATGAATATTATGAAAGAATAAATTGGTTAGAAATAAAACTAACTTGCCTATTCTTCTAATAACATTTCAAAATTAATTCTAGTAAGGAAAATCAACACTAAACATAAATTTGGCAGACATTCTATGCCACACTGAGCACTGTGTTAAACTAATGACACAAGCTTTTTCAAAAGTGTATGAGTACGAGAGATTTTATGGATTTATAAGAGCAATAATCACCTGAGGGGGAGGGGCTTAGGTGTGCTATACCTGGATAGTTGTAAGCTTTCTTCCTTGGTTGGTTGGTTGGGAATGGTAGAACTAGGGTTGCAGCAACCTTTCCACAAAAATTTTTCATTTCCACCCCTCCAGGAGGTGAAAAAATATCGGGGTAGGGAAGTTGAAATTGTTTTTCCGTACTGTACTTTAAGGCCATGCTACGTACAAGACAATGAGCTAGATCTGACATCATTTACACCTCCTACGACTTTTCGTTTATCTGTTTAATTTCTGTTAAATTTCGTAAACTTTGAATGAGAAGCGCGAACGGAAGATATTGTCTGATTTCAAAAATTTGTTTTCCCTGAGCTTGTATTCATGAGCAGCAACTTTTACACACTCTTACGATTCGACTCTTTACTTTAAAAAAACTTTTAAAAACCGAGCAAAGGTCAGTATACGGGTAATACCAATTATGGCCATTTTGCTTCTGTGATATTTTTAATTCTAATTTAATTATTATTTCCACTTGGTACGAAAATATTGCCTAAGATGAGTGTCTCAAGTATTACAATAATATGATGTGATTAAATGTAACTTTACTTATAGTTCTCCTAAAAACTCATAACCAATGCCGCTAATCAAAATATTGACCATTATTTTTTATAAAAAATAAAAAACTGGGTTAAACACCAAATTATTCACTGTCAGCCAACCAAATAAAATAGGAACAACAACAATAGGAGCTTCTGACTCGAGGCTGCTCCTGCTTAGCTGATCCTCATCTTTGACAAATGAACATTTGTTGGTTCAATTGCATCGAATGAGCGCGCGGTCATTAAGCAGCAGCACGAAGCAGCAGCAATCGTAGCAATTTTACGATTGTTGCTGCAATTTTCTTGGTGATTTTCGATATGCTGATAAGATTTTTCTTTATTTTTGTTGTTGGTAATTTTAATACACAAGTTTTTTTTTCGACAAAAAACTCTTTTTCAGAAAATTTGCTATATTAGTGATTTTTATGCGCCCGCATTTGTGTGTTGAGTCCATTAAACAGCAGCCGCTTCAGGTTGTTATGCTCACTGGCAATTGCCAACAATTGTTGCTATGGTTTTGTTTTATATTTTTTGCTCTTTGAGTTTTTTGGAGGACTTTATTGCAAATTTGAATATCATCCGCATTAGTTGGGACAACGAAGCAGGTCATGGTTACCCAAATACGAAAATAAAAAGCAACATTGTGTTTGCGCATGCGCGCGCATTCACGCGACGAAAGTTGCAAAAACTGAAAAAAAACAAATATATTACAACGTTGCTGTTTCATTTTACAAATAAAATAAAAAAAAAGTTTTTATAATGGTTTTCTTTGATTTTGATCGGTATTGGTTGATATAGAAAACGAAATCATTTTTACGATTGAAGTTTTATTTATTTTTGGGAATTTTTCGGTGTTGGCAACACGCAGCGTTAAAAATATGACACAGTTTCACGCAGTAAATTAAAATTTAGTGTCGATTTTTCAAAACGCAGTTGAGTAACTGATGAAAATTATGGTGATATTTTCAAAAAAATAGACAAGTTGAATATGTACTGTAATAAATTGAAGTAGAGACTGTTTAGATCGAGCTACAACGGGTGTGATGGCTTCATGCTTAAGCGTCAGTAAAGCGTTCTGCTTTAATCTGATATGACAGCTTTCAGGATCAGTATAATGTATACGATCGTTAAATTTTTTCACACATTGCACTCCCAAATTCATCGCTTCATCATCATCATCATCATCATCAATCGCTTCAAATGCAAATGTCATAGCCTTTCAAGCGATTTTTATTCATTTTTTCTGAATTTAACGATTCAAATTTATTTTATTTATTTAATTTTATCGTTGTTTTTGATGTATAAATTGAATGGAATTCAGTTTAAATTAAAAATTCCTTTAAAAAATATTTTAATTTAATGAAAACTTTAAACATCTCTTCTAAAATTTTAAAATATAGTGGGAAATATCCCTAGTAAATTTTTTTGGTGGTATTGGTATTTCAATTCAACTACATGAATAAAACCCTGCTCACCAGAATCAGTAAAAAACTTTTCCGGAAACAACAGGCAGGATAGCACCCGAAATCACATTGTCGTGTAACCGATAAATGAGTGGCAGTCTACGTTTCACTTAACTTTCATCGACTACTGTACTGCTTTTGATAGCATGAACTGAAATTGCCTCTGGTATACATCGAATACAGAAGATGCAGCAACATAAATTGTTGATCTCATCATAGCTCAATATGAAGGTTTCAAATATAGAGTATTACATTACTGATCGATTTAAGTCTTCACAGGTTGCTTGCTATACGCACTCTTGTTTCTGCTAGTAATGGACATTGTTTTCAGCAAAGCTCTAGATTCTAAAATAGTGACAGTCAATAGACATTCAGCGAGTATCTGGAAAACCTCACTTTTACCGATGGCAAGAAAAACCTCACTACCTTCAGATCTGCTTCGGAAGAAGAAGGTCTGAAAATCCACATAAATAAAACGGTAATAAAAGTCAAAATTAATTTCTTACTTAAAAATATCGAAAATATTAAAACAATTTGAGTTCTTTAAAAATAACAGCAAGTGTGCTATTTCTATGTCCAAGGCTATATGTTCATCCAATATACTAGTAACAGCAATAGCTTCATCCAGCATAGAAGAAGCTAATCACTTCAATTAACAGGGCAGCGTAATAGCCTCAGATGGCAATACCTATTAAGACATCCATCAAAAATCTTTGAGACAAAGTCAGTACTTTTGTACGACTGTGAAATCTGGCTAGCCAACAGCACTCTGTTGAACAAATTACATGTGTTCACCGACAATTGCCTTCATTGACTTCTGAAAATTTCATCATCCAGTACCATTTCCATGTCGAATAATTCACCAGATGTCGCAAAAGTCCGATCTCCAATCAAATCAAAAGACAAAGAAATGAAATGGATTGAGCGGAAATTAACAAATGAAGTCTGCCAGCAAGCATTGGAGTAGAATACTCAAAACTTTACTACGCAGACAACGCGGTCGACCGAAATCATCGTGAAAATACGTGAATCGGAGAAATTTTGGAGAGAAATAAAGGCACTCGCTACAAATCGTGGGAGAGTTTTGTAGAAGTCTAATGCTCCGTATGGAGGTAAAGAATATAAGAGCGAAGTGATACTGAGATTTAATTTCCTCCTTCACTCAACTTTTAGTGGAATTTGAATTCTGTTAACATTCAGTGCATAATGATAATAGTTATATAGCATTGAACTTTCACAAGGGCTGTGCCTGGAATTGGCGTGCCCCTCGGCTGAATATGTGTTGCGGGCCCTATAGGGAGGGGGTTTTGACTAAAAAAAGCAAAGAAATTTTTCTGAACAGTAAAGAAAAACAATTTAAAAGTTTCATCAAAGTTTTTCCCACACATTTGCTTTTCTTAGTTAAGACATTTGAGACTTCACAGTTTGTTGTTAAGAAGTATTACTCTCAATAGTCCTATCTCACCCGAAGCAGTTATTACTTTCGTAGTTGCTCAGATATGATAAACCTATGTCTTTATGATCCACCAGTAAAAATTTATTTGCCGAATTTAATAGCAATATCATGTATAGTTTTGGATACATACATTTTTGGGCAATGCCACGGACCTATTGAAAACTTTCAACTCCCCTAAGTTTATTTTTTTTTCTCATAAACATGCATTCTCCCAAGTTTATTTCAAATCCAAATTGCTTTCACCGTCTCAAAAATGAAAGGAAATTGATCTGGAGGTCTTTGATTTTTCGAATTTTCAATTTTGATGATTTTTTTTTTGCTGGCTATATTTCACTAATCTTAAGCTTTGGTTTTGAAAATATTTCTTATCGCTGTAAATATCATAAGATATTTGCAGTGAAAATCAATTGCTTTATTTTTCGTAAATTTTGAAAAACTGTAACGCAACAATGGTTCAACCAATGCCAAAATTATTTAAGATAAATCATCAGTTATTCAAATGGTACCACGAACAAAAAATCAGCGAATTCGAATAAGTTTTGACAATGAATGTCTCATATATAATGGCGTAAGCTATGCCTTATTTGAGAAAGTTCTTCAGCACAAAATGATACATCTCACCATTATCAATAATGATTTTTTTAAAATTTCTCCAAGCACTATCACTTAATGCTGGGAATACTAAACTGGACAAATGTTTATTATGCTGTTGCTCAGAACTTTTTGTCGATATAGTTGAATCCGTAGAATCTACCTTTCTAACTTTAGATTGATATATTTTTCGTGATTTTATTATAAATGTAATTTTTTGTGACTCTAAAAATCGTATCATATATCCCAAAATTTAAATTTAACATACAAAAATGCTGCTACAGTTGGAATCCTAATAACTATGGACATTTTTCAAACAAATAAAAAAAATTAACAGAAAAAACAAATATCTCCAAAATTGTAACAAATTCGTGAGAAAACAAGTCTCGACATCAAACACCAATTTCTGTTAAGGGGGGGCATTAGAAGAAAGAAAAAAAGGAATCTTAACACAAGAAGAAAACTACACCACCTCGAGAGATCGTGACATCACATCAGTAGATTGTCATTATATTCGACAATAATTTGTTGTTGTTGGGATTTCACTTTTTTCTCTCTCATTGTTGTTGTTGCTGTTGTAACCTGAAACTTATACAACAATTTAGTAGCTGATCTGCATAATATTAAATATTTATTACAATTATTTTTATTTGTATTCATAATTTTTTGACTTTTTTTCTTTCATTTTTTGATCTGAACAATTGCAACTGTTGCTGCTGTAGTCTCTTTTTTGTTTGGTGCTTTATCGGTGATTTCATCGTTTCACTGACTATTTGTGATGCTTTTGTCATGATTTCCTTTAGAAATGCAAAAACTTTTTGTTGCCTTCGTTATTGTTGCTTTTTTCTCCTATGATTATTGTTGTTGTCTGACTTCCTAAAAGTATTAAAAAAAAAAAATACACAGCAGCAAAGTTTAAAGACATACGAAACTACTTGTCGTTAGTACTTTTTTTACTATTCTTTATTTTGCTTTTAAAAAAAAAAAGTCAAGCAAGTTCATGTCGGAAATTTGGGTTATTGAACTGCGTTTCGAAAAAGTAACTGTGTATATATATATATGAACATATTATATTTTAGAATATGTGCTCGGGATTTCATATCCTTAAATTCAACAAAGTATTTCTATATGAACAAGTTTTCTCAGATGAGAGCTATCCCCATGATCATTAAAATGAACAGTTCTTCGTTTATTTTGGAGTAATAGCCGAAAAAATCGTTTAGCAATATCGTTAAGAAATATCCTAAATATCTCGAAATCTTATACATATGTGGAGACCTGCTGTCGAGTCTTTAAGTACGTTTCCAGTAAATTCTGAAAACGAACGGGTACATTATCTCAATATAGTCAATTGAAACTTGCGACGCAAAAAGTCCATTGTTGATCGCACAGTGATGCATGTCGCGCTGTCTTGTTGGAACTAAAAGACACCCGGACATTTTTCACACATTTTCGGTATCACAAAGTGTGCCAATATCCACCAATATCGATTGTCATTGGATGTCGCAACAGCTCTGAAGAAGGTTGTGGCAGTGATGGTTTTGGAGCAAACACCGGTCCAAATAGGTGTTTCATGAATTATCTGAGTATTGTCGGTGCCCCAAAAGCGACAGTTTTGTTTGTTAATGGCGCCAGAGAGTATGAAATGAGCCTTGTTGACTCCAAAGAATACGGATCAGCTTCAACCATTCGAATGACGACATTCGTATAAGCCAATTGAGGCGGCTTTTCTGTTTCTAAAAATATATGAGTATATGAGTCAACTGTACTTTGTATGAAAACATGTGATTATATTGTATCAAAATATGAAAGATATTCAATACTGACCAGATTGAGATTATATTACTAATTTTTTCCAAAAAACTTTTTTGACATATATGTATTTTCAAAAGTTGGAAACAAAAAAAATTTCATTAATGAATGGGGAAAGGTCGAAAATGATTTTGCGACAGCAACGGATCTCGGGAGAGCTCATTTTGGACTCATTCTTGGGAAAAGAATTATTTTCCAAAATCAATGCAGAAAGTTCCAAAACTAATTTTGGAAACACCAGAAGGTAAGCGCCACTCTAAACGAAGAGTTTTGGACCCATTTTTAAAGAAAATTGTATTGCATCAATCGATGAGAAAATTATGGTAATTGACTTTGGTAGTAAGAAGGGTGACCCTTGTTCAGCTCAAGAGGTGTTTTGGACCCATTTTTGAAAAAAAAAATGTATTGTAGTAACATCTAAAATTTATTTTGGAAGTTACCAGAAAAATCCCCAACCCTCCCAAAACTTCCATATCAAAATCGAATAATATTTTTTTAGTAAATTTTTGAAAAATTTTTTCAATTTTAATGAATTTTGGTGTCCATGATAAAAAAAAAGAAGTACATTCGCTCTCTAAAAAGCACATTCGAATTCTCGATTCAGGCATGAGTGAACTTTGCTCTTAATAAATTTCTTTCGAGACACGAAAATGTGCTCAGTTTGTTCAGTTTTCGAGGCATATTCGCGCTTAGAGGAATACTCTTAGCGACGAATTACACAACAGAACATATTATAAACAATATGTATGACTATCATTTGTTAAAGCTAAAAAAATACTATTTTTCTTTAACATTTGAATAGAATTTTTGGCTTAGACCTGCTATAAGTGCACATCCAATTCACAAAAAATATCAGCTTTAAAAAAAAAACTGGATCAAATTTTGTATAATTTTTTTTTTTCAAGTTGTATGCAGTAAACTTTGTTTGTCATCTTATTTAAATTAATGTAATTCCTTTAGTTTTTTTTTTTTGACAACATGGAATACCAATTAGGTGGAGAATGATATCACAAACAGATCATTTTGTTTGTAAAGGTGTGATAACTATTATGAAACAACGTTGAGAAATTCAAATGTATCCGAAATTTCTTGGAAGTGCAACGAAAGGAAGAGCGTGTGGTTGGTATTTTTAATTCAGTTTTATTCAGTTGAAAGTAAAATTCATGTAATATTTATTGATTCTCGATTATTGCAGCACATAACGTATATTCGTGATATTTATATGGTTGATACATTTCAGATTCATTGAAAACATGGTGTGTAAGATATTGTGAAGAGAAAATATACTTAAGTAAAGAATATATTTTGAGAATGGAAAATGTTTAAAGTTTTTTGGGGCGATGTTTGAGAAACTAATCTGAGTTCAAGTATTTTTATAAATTTTGATTTTCGTAAAAACTTAACATTTGTCCATCACAATATGTGCTGATAAAAAAATAGTTTTTAATATCTTGAAAAATTATAGTGCTATAATTTCTAAAATTGTCTTTTAAACAGCTTTTAATCTAAACCACTAAAAAACACGTTTGAAACAAAACTTAAACTGTTTAAAGTACAGCCACAAGTTCTCAAAAAAATGTTTTAATTCCATGCTATGGCGAACTCTCACACAAAAAGATTCCGTCAAAAGTCGTTGCGCCATAAAGTGCAAAGTTTGGCAATTTTGGGTTTTTTTGTCTTTAATTTTTAAACTTATTCATTCATATTAATGCAGCATGTGAACGATTTGATTTATATGCAAAATATTTTGGTTTCTGATTTAATATTTTAGTTCTCTTATGATCGGTAGCATAAAAGCATCCAGTTCAATGGTCGTTCGAATCTTCATGGACATTTTAAACAGGGTATATTGCAACTTTTGACTTAGCAGTCGACCCACTGAGTGTCACTGGTAACTTTCGTTGTAAACTATCAATCCGGTATTGATGCATGCAAGAATGTTGCCTGTGACACTTAGTCGGCAGACTGCTCAGTCCTTGTATGCACTGGTCCTCAGGCTTAATATTAACGAACTAGGCTTAGGTCGTCATAAAGATTTGTTCTGATGTGGACCTCATTAATTGATATAGGTGGTGAAATATTAGTGGATGTATGTATGATGAAAGTTCCAATATACCCTATCTAAAATGTCTATGATATTTTAATCGACCATTGAACAGTGGCAAAAGTTTTTTATGGACGGAACTCCTGCCATGCTTGGTTCCCGCTCCGGTCTTGCAGTCTTAATAAACCAAAAAAAATGCGTCATTCATTGTCAGACAATGCTTTCGAAATGAATCGCAAAAATACTTTCGAGACAAAAAAGACTTTAGTATGAAAAATTTTGGCTAGACTTCATAAATCAGAGTTGACTGATGACAATATGAAAAAGAAAAGAAATTTGATTGTCTACTGGGCTCAAAAAGTACCAGATCACTCCGATGCTAAACTACTGATGGCTCGAAAGTGTGCCCGAAATATATATGAATGTTATCAGATTAAATTTTACTGTAGCGTTAAGGACGACAAAACATACTTTAATGCAGATTTGAAACAACTACCTGGGCACAAATTTAATACATCTTCGATGAAGGGGGAGCTACAGAGAGCATTTGAAGAAAAGTATGGTTTCTATGGTAATTTATATTATGAGCTTTAATAGTACTAGTTCATTTGGCAAAATTATTTCTCATGCATTGAAATATAATCAGTGTTGAGCGATTTTGATTGTTCGAATAAATTTCCTTTTTCGAATAATTTTTGCACAACTCTCATGTAATAGCGTGTTCAGAGTTCGCTAAGTGAATTGCATGGAAGCATTAATAGCTAAAATTTATCAAAAAAATATGAATTGACCAGCGAGAGCGCAGCAGCTTTTTTTTTTTTTTTGAGTTCAATTGGCCTAAATATTCCAAAAAATAGCTAATAAATTGCAAAAAAATAAGTTTTACTACATTGGTATTTTTCAGCAAAATTTGTGATTTAAAAAGCTGATTTATAGCCAAGAACTATTAGCATAACGAGCTAGCGCTCTTGGTAGTGCGCATCAGTATAGAGAAAAGAAATGTGTGTGGATTTTTTTAGCAATAATTTGAAGTATGCATGCAAAATAAAAGCTATAAAATATAGCCATTGCTTTTACTGTAAATAAACTTTAAATGCGCTTTAAAAGGAACCATGAATCTATGCTATGCTCTGTGATTTCTTTTAGCTATAAATGCCAAATCAAAACAATAAATATAGTTGCTTTTGTTTAGCTGTAATCTTTTCGTTAAAGTATAGTTCATAGCTAAAGAAAATAACAACGAAGTTTTACTAGTTCTCAGCATCTATTTTAGCTGTATAAACGTTGTTAAAGCAGGCTAAGAAAATATTTTGAAGCAATGCTAGACACAAGCTGTAAAAGCGCTTTTAAAGAATAAAAATGTTCTTTTAAATAAAACTTAAAAAAAGCTAATAAATGACTTGTCTATTGCATTAAAAGTGTTGTTACAGCTTACTCCTAGCAATTATTGCACGTTAGTATTTCAATGCTACTTGGATTATATTGAGGAGTGCCTCGAAAAACAACTTGGAGTAGTACAAATGCAAAAAATTATTTAAGTATTTTTTATTACTGAAAAACAAAGTTTAAGTAATTGAGGAATCGGTATTTTCCATTATATTTGCATTGCATGATATTGCAATTTTGACCGTTTATACCTAAAACTTTTAAAAAAGTTTACCATTCTAATAAAAGGATAATATCGAATCGATAATACCCAACCAGATGCACCCTGTTCGAGCATAGCATGTTTTCTACGTTATTGCTCTAAGTCTACACCTTGAACCTAATGCTGACCTGCTTGGCAAAAAGTTAACGATGTTTCTATGCAAAATGCAAATATTTTGCAACACAAGTAAACAAAATCACACTTGAAATCAAAATAATTTAGTATTCCATTGGGATTCCACTGAGAAGAACTTAAGTCGGATACCTTTTCTAATTTTCGACAAGATTCTAATGAAATTTAGAATATTTGGTAGTATGATACTGTTGTTGTCGATCTCGATGTTGATGTCGATATATGACGATGTTGATAAAAAACACCAAGTTGCGCATTGCAAACGTGTAAGCGCTTGCATTTGGCGCCAAAAAAATTAAAAAATTCTGATGAGTGGCTAGCAGCAGCACAAGATGCCAAAAAGTCGGCCACAATAAAACCAAATGGAAAGAAAGAAGTACCTGGTGGGTTCAACGTTTAGCTAAAATTATGGACACATGCCAAGGTGGGTTAACTGTATTTTTCTTTAGAATTTTTGTTGTTTTTCAAATGCAATGTTTTTGATCCTAAATGCAAATGAATTTGTATTATTGAATTAAAGATATTTTTTTTGCATTCGCACAGAATACACTAGATAACATTGATTTTGCTGCTAAAATGTTTTTTCCTGTAAGAGATTTTTTCTTCTCAGGAATCAGTTTGCTCCCATACCAAATTTGATCAAAATTGGTGTAGCAACAAAGTCGTGGCTACGTTTTTTTCCCAAGAGGAGCGGTGCCACGCCCGCTTAAAGGACTTAGAGTCTCTAATAAACTTTTTTTTGGTACAATCTATCTCCTAACTAAATTTCATTAAAATCGGTTTATTAGATTTGACTTGGAAAAAGACTTTCCTTTTAGGGGCGTGGCACTGCCTACCATTCGAAAGAAAATTATGCCTAAAAAAAAAAAATTTATGCAATTATGTTGTGTTATGGCAGTTAATAAGTGGTTTTGCAATTGCCTATACTTATGTTTGCGAACGTGACCAACTTCAAACAGCTTCAAAAATTTTAAATTTTATTTTTTTTGCACTCGTTGTTGTTTTTTCAATTATGTACATGAAACTCTGTTCAAACAAAAATTTTGACACAATTGCTGCTGTTATCAATTTCGAAATGAGAACAAGTGATGTTTTTCTATGTAGAATGTGACATTAGAACATGAAAATCAAATTAAAATCGGTTCGATGTTTTTGCATTTTTTAGCTAATTGTTGTTAGAAAAGAGATTTTGCGCAATGACTATCATCATGTATCACCTCTCTTACAGACTTAAAAACTTAAGGCAAAATAGTATTCAATATTACAAAAAAAAGAGAAACTGCATTTATGCAAGTTTGCAAAATACGCCAAAATAAATATTAATGAATAAATTCATTTTGTTACGTTTTATCTAACAATTTCAAATACTTTTTATTCAAAAGTTGCAACAGCAAGGGTCGATTTCTACTGTCTGGCATAAAATATTTTTAAAGAAATTTTTTTTTTATTTCAATACTTTCCTATGTAATGCTAATGTTTGCTTACTAGTGTCCCTAACGTCAAATTCTAAAGTCTTTTTGTTTTCGCATTGAAACACGCTACATGTTACTAGTCGTTCTTATAAGCGAGCAGCATTTTTTTGCACAGCATGGTTGTTTTGTTTTTAATTCGAGATAAGCGCCATCTGCATTTTTGTTTTGTTTTATTTATCTTGAAAGAAACGCAAAATAAATTAACTTGTTTACTTCCTTTGATGGTGCGATGCTTTTCATAAAAATATATGTAGTATATTAGAATTTGAAGATGTATAGATTCTGACGAATGTTGTGCGAAATTGACTACATTGTAGCATTGGCGGCATTAACATTGGAAATGGCGCAGTCCTTTTAGGCTGTCTGATATGCGAACATTCGAGCACATGTGCTTAACATGTGTGGTAGCAATGGCATAAGATATCTAAAACGGGTAGTGCATATAGTAGGTGTGAGGTATCTGCGAAAGGAGTTACTGTAGATTAGAGAAGGTTACCTACTTGTGAAATGAACGCTGCAAACCCTCTGGAGTCTTAGTGTAAAAAATGCACACAGATTTCTATTTTTATTTTTTTTTTTGCATGGTTTCATACGAGAAATAAACAAAAAAAAATTATTGTTTGGAAAACTTATCGCAAAAGGTTTTGTATCTAAACAGAAATTTGTATTCTGCGTCAATAGCTAGATTTTGTTCTTTTTTATTAATAAAAGCAGTTGCTATAGAGTTTTTCAGCAGCAGGATTTGCCAGATTAACGAAATATACGAACTGCATTAAGAATTTAGTCTAAGTCTTTTGAAAAATATATCAAAAGATCCTTCCTCCTTTTTAGAGGCGGCTGACGAAAGCCTACATGCATATGCTTCGGGTGCTGGTTACAAGATCAGTTTGGGTGAGAAACTCGAAAATATATTGCAAAAAAGGCTATTGCTGACGAACATTTTTTTGAATTTCACAAAAACCTTGGCTTGAAAACAAAAATTACACAAACAAAAAGCATGCAGTGAAAGCGAACTGAAAGTATTCACCTCGAGCAATAGAAAGACCTGAATGAGCCGGTGCTTTGAAGATTATTAAGTTACACAAACAAAAAGCATACGATGGCGATAGTGAAACAAAACTTAAGAAACGGAAAGACACAAACAAAAAGCATATGGCGAAATTGTTTAACTTTAACTTAAGATAGACATGAATGAGCCGGCGCCTTGAAGACAAAATTTCGGAAATAGAAATTGCTTAACTTAAATGGCGAAAATAACTGAACTAGCCAATGCCTTTAAGATAAAATTACGCTAACAAAAAGCATGCGGCGGTAGCAATCGAAATTGCTTAGCTTGAGTAATGAAAAGAGTTGAATGAGCCAGTACTTTGAAGACCAAATTACACAAACAGAAAGCATACGGCGATAGCAAGCCGAAATTATCTAACTTGAGAAACGGAAAAAGCTGAACTAGCCGATGTTTTGCAGATCAAATTACACGAACAAAAAGTATGCGGCGATAACAAATCGAAATTGTTAAGTTTGAGTAACTAATAGAAAGAGCTGAACGAGCCGGTGCTTTGTAGTCAAAATTACACAAACAAAAATCATACGGCGATAGCAAATTTATATTTTTAAGCTTGAGTACCGGAAAAGCTGAAAGAGTTGATGCCTTGCAGGTCAAATTACACAAACAAAAAGCAGCTGAAAGAGCTTGAGCTGTGCATCATTGATTTGCGGCATTCTGTCAACGCTAAAAATTTGTTAAGAGATGTCAATCTATTATATAAAACTCATTTTTTGTCTGTCCGTCTGTATGTCTGTCTCTTAAGCATGCGGAAACTATCTAGCCGATTTTGATGAAATTTTTACAGTATGTTAGTATCGATCGGGCGGGTGTAGGATAGGCTATAAAACTTTTATTAAGGGTGCATATTTAGGGTAGCTCTCATACACAAATATTTTTAAAATAGCGATTTCTCAAAGACAGGCCAATCGATTCTCATGAAATTTACACAGTATAGCTTTTATGTTAAGGGGCACATATTGAATGGTAAAAATATTATTTAGGGTGCATACTTAGGGTGGCCCTCATACAAATATATTTTTAAATATCATTTTCACGAAGGCAAATAAATCAATTCGCATCGAATTTACACTACGTATCTCTAATGTTAAGAAGCATAGCTTAGGTCACAAAACTTTTATTTAGGGTGGCCCTCATACACAAATATTTTAAAAATAGCATTTTCTCAAAGACTGCATAATCGATTCTCTTGGAATTTACACCAAATGGATTTTATATTAAAAGGCAGAGACTAGATTGTAACAGTTTTATTTAAAGTGCAAAATTAGGGTGGCCCTCACACAAAAATATTTTTAATTATCATTTTCACGAAGTCAGGTAAATGGATTCATACCAAATTTACACCACGTGGCTCTTATATTTAGAGTCATATAAGTCATATAAGGCTTCAACACTTTTATTTAGGGTGGCCCTTATACAACAATTTTTTTTTATATCATTTTCTCAAAGACCGCAAAATCGATTCTCATGGAATTTACATCATATGGCTTTTATATATAGAGGCACAGATAAGATCGTAAAAATTTTATTTGAAGTTCAAACTTAGGGTGGCCCTCATGCAAAATTTTTTTAAATATCATTTTCACTCCGAATTTACACCACGTAGCTCTTACGTTAAGAGTTACAGTAAGAATACGCTAAGAATACAAAACTTTTATTTAGGGTGGCCCTCACACAAAAATATTTTTTAAATATCATTTTCTCGAAGACCGATTAATCGATTCTTATGAAATTTAAGGCTTAAGTTGTAAAAATTTTATTTTGGGTGCATACTAAGGGTGGTCTTCATACAAAAGTATTTTTGAAATGGAATTTTCACGCAGACCGCACATCGAATCTACACCACGGTTGAGGTGAGGCAATGCGCACAGGGTAATGCTAGTAGCATTATAAAAATGGTGACTCTATCAGTTGAATTCGGCCATAAACAAGAGACCTATGCCTGAAAACAACCCACAAACATTTTTTTTCAAATTATATAAAAATTACTAGAGTTTTCAGAGAAATACTTAACTGTAGAAATATGCTCAATAATGATGATTTTATATTATCTGCTACGTTCTTCATCGTTTTGGAGACCATAGCTCCTCCTGATGGTTGCCTTCTTTAGGCTCTTATACATACTTTATTCGATGGCAGCTTAGTATTCCGTTAAAGTATCCTTCAATCTATACTATGGTAATAAGAACAAAATGTTTTTATAATTAGTAAAGAATGAATATTAAAATATTGTAAGATAGTGCTATCTTTGATTTTGGTGCAAAGCCATTTGGAATTTATGATCTTAACTCTTATATCCAAAGTTTAGAATTCAAATATTCTATTATTCTCACTACTCTTATATTTGAAACGCAGTTTACTTGATTTTTTATTTTTTTTAAAATATGTTTATGTATGTACCTATTGAAGACACTTAAGCACATGACACTTTCAAAAGTCACCTTTATTTCGCAAAATTATCCACGGTTACAAAGGAAATTTCAACCATTAGCATATACATAGCTCTTAAATCCAATGACTTGTGCGCAACATATGCGAAAAAGTCTTGTGTTCGTCACAGAATTTTCCCTTTTTGTTCAAAAATAAGTAAAACGATCAGTGCGGCGCTAGGATAACGCAGGATTAAAGCGGCGTTTATTTTTTCAGTATTATACGCTCTTTGTTTTGCCACATTGATGTTTGTGATGCTGTTGCTAAGTTTATGATGGGTAAATTGAATTATCGCTGTACGGCCCACATGTGTGATGCAGATAGCCAATACGACGACGACAGCAAAAATAACACAACATTTTGAGGTGTTAAAAACAACATTATTCATGCGAGAACTTACAAATTTTAGTTACTGTGGCAATGAAAAAAAATATAGAAATAAATATTATTTCTTCGTACTCCCACCATGTGAGAAAGCTAAAGCGAAGACAAGCATGTTAAAGGCCAATATAAGGGGTGTGCAAATATTGATAAAATGAAAAACAAGGCCTGCATAGTGAGTGATCTTATAATCCTTGACGTGAATTCCTTTTAAAGAAGCAAAACTCGTACTATGCTATACGAGTAAGCAGTGACGGAATTGGGACCGAAAAAGGCCGTAGCCTGTTGGTGTTCAATGAGTTTTGCAATTAATATGAAATTAAAACTTTGTATTGATCAAAGCTTGAAAATTTTATTGAATTTAAATCTGAGGATACAGTTTTTTTATGAAAATTTCAATATTTTCTCAGGGAAGAGAACGGTAGATTGTTTTATTCCCCTGAGAAGCAAGGTAAAGCTTAAGTCTCTCAGTACAAATTGAAATTGTTCTCTAAAACACTAAAAAACTTTGAGTTTCTCAAGAAAGTACCATACCTTAGATACCGAAGGCAGAACAGTCTCACGAGGGAAGCGAGTGTGCGGAAGCGGGGCAAACTGCTTTATTGTTTTTTAGAATGGAGCTTCATGCATGATAATTACCAGAACCACACGGTCAAGATCATAAGAACCTGGCTTCAGCGAGAGAAAATAAGCATTTTTGACTAGCCAGTTCAAAGTCCGGACCTTAAACCCAAAGAAAGTTTGTGGAGTGACGTAAAGGCAATAAGATTTTAAAAAATTTTGATAAATTGTGGACTGCAGTCCAAGAAGATTGGTATTCATCCCTATAGAGAGGTGTCAAAGGCTTATGGAAAGCTTCACTCAAAGATGCGATGCAGTTATACAAAATAAAGGATTTAGTACAAAACATTAAGTATCCTTAATCATTTACAGTTGTTGTCAACTAATTGGAAACGAAGTCTTTCGTTGTGTTATTCGTAGATTTCTCATTTATTTTTCAATGTGAACCAGAAAATTTATAGATATTATAAATGTGGAACATATAAGCTCTAAAAAAATAACATAATTGAAATTAAATTCGTAGCATAAAATTCAGATATGACTGAGTCAACTAATTGGAAACAAAAAAATAATTTGCAAAAAAATAAAAGAAAAACTTGATAAAAGATTCCAAAAATGATATTTTGATCTTGTCAATGCTTGTAAGAACACTTTTTGACCGAATTTACTTATAAGCGTATCCTTAATCATGGGTTGTGGCCAATAGTTGTACACCGGTCACGCGTAAGTCAATGGTTGAGCTTCGAAAGACAGCCCTGAGATAAAAGGCGATTTCAACACTGCTAAATTATTCCAGAAAGATGGTATTCAATGCACTTGATAATATCAATAAGTATGACACAAAAAAAAATGTTCCGCGCAAAAAGAGACCTCGTAAGACTTCTGGGTACAGGGATCACTAGATTGTGCGCATGGCGATATTGGATCCTCGTAAGACTGCTGCAGACCTCCAACGCGAAATAATTGATCAATATGATGCACAAATATCCAAGCGAAGTTTCGCTTGTCGATTGATTGAGGCTGGACTCCATGGACGAATTTCACGCAAGGACCCATTGGTGACAGTTAAGTAGAGGAATAGCTGCATACCGTTTGCTAAGAGGCATGCCGGTTGATCAACCGCCTTGGCCTAGATGGTGGAACTTATGTAAAACGTCCAAAAGGGGCGTACTTTCATTTAATGAGCGGAAAACCGGCATGCGTCTTAGCAAACTGTATGCAGCTATTCCTCTACTTAACTGTCACCAAAATCACAGCTTGGTTTTATATTCAACCAGTGCGAATACTTTCTGACAGTCATAAGTGTGTCAATTTTATTTGATTCCCACACAAACATATGTACATGTGTGTGGGACTCAATTTCTTTTATAAAAATTTCTGCATTATTATGAAATAGCATGCAGCAGAAAATGAAAAGTATCTTAGTAAATAAAACCTCCCACGTCTCCCCAAAGACATTGTCTTGTATATGCGCCCATACGCAAGGTCGTCTCTGCTATTATTTTATACAAAACGTGAAATCCATGCTACCACATACCTACAAGTAAAATGCTAGAAAATGTGAAAATTCTTGAAAAATGTGCCATTGTCAGATATAGAGAAAAGCAAAAACAACTACCTATTGAATACGCCTTATCATTTATGTATGTATGTACCTATAATAGGGAAAATAGGAGAAAATCGTATCTATCACAGTGTATTTTTCTTTTGCTCACAAGCACATCCTAGAAATTTATGAAATCCTGAAACTGTGCGTTAACTTATCATTTTTCAAATGCTTGCAAATACATTTGAATAACCTAAATGAAATATTGCAAAATATTGTGTGATACATTTTGTGCTTTGCATAAAATGGGTACATTGAAGCGATTATGCGATACAAAAAATTGTATTGCATGAATTCATGCCTAACATAGAAAAGAAAATTAAATTTTCAAGAGCTTAACAGTAAAAATAATATAAGAAATATTTTTATCACTAGAAAGTGACAATACGAACATTATCACACATAACAGGAACAGAAATAGAAAAAAACCAAGTAGAATGTACCTTATCACTTTCGTATGTACCTCGTATTGTAAGAGGAACTGCTTAGACTTTACTACCCACAAACACATTCTTAACCTTTATGACATCCTGGAGCAGTAGGTTCCTTTATCAATTTTAAACTTGTGATAAAGAACTTAAACGAAAAAAGACATCACTGTAAATTCTTTCAATGCAGTAAATAATCGAGTAGTAAATTTTAGATGATTTTACTTACCGGTTGCACTGCGGTCTATTTCATTTGACAAAAAAAAACCAAGGACAAAACCCTAAAATTTTCACATAATATAAGCTGTGTTTCATTCGTCAAGTCGCTATCTATGTACGAATAAAACAACCAAGTTGCTAAGTTTTCTACTCGCTGTTTATATGAGTACTCGTTGTTGTACTTTCTACATTTTTTTTTTTTCAAATTACTTATTTTTGGCGGCTGACGCTTTAAGCAATTATTTTTCCACTTAATATGAATTTTTTTGAGATACGTCCTGTACCAAATTTCGGTAAAATTTTGTGTATAGTTGAGCAGTATAAGGTTGTTGTCGCAACTATCAAACAAACAAAATTCGGGTAAAAAAAAGTCGACGTGCGCCGTCCATATTTTGATGAAAATTGGAAAGTTTTGAAGTCTCACCAAAACTCGAAAGGTTTTGGAATGGCATCCAAGAGAACAGAAATGTCGATATGACTTAAATAGAATAAAAAAGTATCGAAAAAGTCTTTAAAAGCAGAACAATACCCTTAAGGTCCATAAAAATTGAAGTGCATTTTCTAAGGAATATTTTCCTTTATTTCCTAAGGGTAGTCGCTAAGAATCGGACTACTCTTTAAGTGTGTAATCTTCTAAGATATGATTAAAATTTGGGTCTTTCATTATACAGTACAACCTCTGTATGTCGAACTTGAAAGGAGACCTCAAAAGAATTCGAGTTATAGAGTTTTTGACTTATGGAGGATTTCGACTCAAGCGAGTTTTGTAAGGAAATGTTCGACTTGTAGAGGCTAAGATTTATTCCAACTAATTTTGAGTTAGACAGAAATAAATAAATATCCTAGTTATAGAGATATTAAACATGTGTGTGTATTGCAGTAGGACCAAACTATTTCTGATAATTTTTCAATCGACAACAATAAAGAAACTTCGCTAAAGTTCAAATGAAATCACGTGTTAACGTCAGTCATAAATTCCTTAATCATTTCATAAAATTGGTTTATTGTAGGCTTTACTTTGATTTCTAAGAACTAATAATGTATATTGTCGGCATATTCTCAAAGTCGTTATCTTATTTTTCTTCGAGCTATAGAGGCAATAAGTTTCAAATAAACGAGTTGAAGAGGTTGTAAAATCAAACATTGCTATGATCAAATTTATTTTTTTCGAATTATAGAGGAAAAACATATGCTAAATTTACTTGTAGGGACTGATTTATTATATCGACTTATAGAGGGGTCAGATTTCGAGCATTGGAAATTTTGGGGCTTGAAAAAAAGGGAACACATCATTTTTTCGAATTTGGGAGGTTTTCGACTTATCGAGGTTCGACTTAAAAAGGTTCCACTGTATATCAAAAATGTATAAGATTTGAAGCAATTTCTTGATTTTATTTATGGGCTCATTGTAACTAGATTTTTAGTGCAATTAGTTATGATGTCCTGGACGATTTTTTATTATTTTTCAATCCGGACGATTTCGTGATGAATGTGCCATAGAAGATAAAGCCCAAGATCTAACGTTATTTATGTTTTCCTTCAAAAAAAATTGAAAAATCACATTTAAAATAAAGCAAGATTTCAGTTATGATAAATGAAAAAATAAGCTAAAGTTTGAAAATAATTATTTTTTAGGAAAATTTCCTTTAGAAGTTAATCCAGAAATTGGAAAAATATTTTTTTAAAGGCATTTAGACCTGTTCTGATTTCGATTTAGTTCGGAAGTGCAACTGAATTCCAAAACTGAATGTCAATAGCTCGTAATAATCTAATGGTTCAAATTTGCCATTAAACGTTTTTCGAACTTTGAACTAGACCCGATAGTCTGACGGATTTCCATTTTTTTATGATCCTGAAATAAACTTCGAATTTCAATTCCGTTTCCGAGGCAAATCAGAAACGGAATCAGAACTGGCTTATATTTTTCAACAATTTTATGCAAATATACACAAAAATATTGACTAAAATATTGACTAAAATATTGAGTGAAAAAATTTAGAACTAAGAAACAAGAAACTTCCTTAAAAATTAAATAGAGTTATTGCAAAAAATCGTCGAAGAAATTACTTAAAAATATTGGAGTGAAAATTGCCCAATACTCATTTTGTTTTCTTACAAAAAATCGCACAATTTTTACTGACGGTTTTTTTTATATACTTTTTATTTGCTAATTTTTCGCAGAACTAATTAAAAGTTTCCCGAAATTACATAACATTAAAAATTTGTTTGTACTGTCCGATATCACAGTGATATCAAAAGGCAGCACGTGGAACCGACCACGTGCTCCAGTTATCATTAACGCATGTACACACCCATATTTAGGGAACAAACAGAAATACCAAAAAAATCGATAACACATCTCTCTCTACCCATACACACACATTCTGGAACTTTATGAAGTCCTGAAACAGTCAGCATTCTTATCATTTTCCCAACTTGCTGTAACACAAAACTTTCAGCAACAGCAAACGGCAAACGAAGGAGAACAACAAAAAATCAATAAAAAATGTTCTGTACACTTAAGTGGGACGACAAAAAAGCATTTGCTGATATCACCGGCCGCGGTATGTCAACGTCACTTGTGTTATTTTTAGGTTCCAGGATATTAAACAGGAATGAGTACCATAGGATGCCACAATAGAGAAACTATAACGTGTTGCCCCCCAAATAACAAAAGTATTTGCACCAGGTTTTTGCTTCCCTGTTAGCGTAAAATGCGCACAACTTTGATAACTGTGAATTGCATTGATTTTATTTTTACTACATATTTTTTGCGCCAATAACCAAACAAATAGTTTGCAACACTGCCCGACTTTCGTTGGGAAGCTGTAATTTTTATCACCGAAAATTTGTTGACGTCGCCATATCCTGGATTTGCGCCATGGGAGTAAAAATAACTCAAAAAAAGCAACAACATTTTTGGATCCAAACCGAAAAATTATTAAAATGCACAACACTGCAGCGTATGCTGTGCTCCTGTTCGATTTGAGAAGAAAAATCTTCACTAAGAAGCTTGAGCAAAAAATCCTGCTGATAAACAAGGGATTATCCTTGCTGACAAAATAAGCTCAAATTATATTTGATTATAGAAAAATTACTAGATGGTTGCAAAAAAAAAAAAGAAAAAAAAAAGACGCACACTGTATTTAAATATGCATGATAATTTAATATGATAAGCCTTATATTAAGTTCTTAATACACAAAAAAGCGCAGCACTGATACGGAAGAAGAGAGAGTCTGGGGTAGCATAGTCCTTAAAGCATCCCTGCGCTATCTCAATTATGCGCGCAAACACACACACATTTACACTGGCCACACGCATACACTGGCGTATTGAAAATTCTGCCAAGTTAAAATTTTGAATTTTGGCGCCTTCAACTAACAGGCGCACAGCACGTACACAACATGTCCAGTTGCTGATGACGATGAAGCACGATGTTGTAGGACTATGCATTTATTTTTGCATGCTCTTTCTCTTTTCCAATTCCTAGTGAAATTTTCGATTTGTTTGTATGCAGTAGGTATGTATGTATGTTTGTCTGTTTGATATATGCATAGAACATTTGTCCACTAGGGTTGCCCAAATAACTACTGCGCAGTTTTTCTACTTCAATGATTTTTTCGGTATATCGTAGCGATAAATGTCACACGGTGGGATTTTTTGAAGAATATGAGTTTAAAAAATCAACCCCTCATGGCGATTTTCACATCTTTCGTAACTTTTGTTTGAAATCAAATAGATTCCATGCTTAAAAACTCAAGGAGCATTAGAAAAAAAGGTTGACTGAAATGGAATAATTTATGTATGTATGAGCCATGTATGGGGTTATTCTCCAAACTGTTGACGGCCCTTGACCAGTAACTAAGTGCCATTATTAATTTTAAAATGCAGCCCTTTGCATTTTCTATCCTCACCCAGTGGCTATAGCGCACCAAAAAAGACTACCGCCAGAAACAAAAAATATTTTATTAATACGGTTTTACCTATTTGGGAGGTTTTGTCATGATTAAAATTAAAAAAAAAAATCCAATCGAAAGCCTTTATCTGATTAATTTTGAACAGTTCTGTTTTTACACGGTAAATACGATCCAGACAAAACCGTGTAAAAAAAAACATGTTAAAAAAGAGATGAAGTATACGTATGTATCAATACATAGAAAAAAAGTGGATTAGTTCCATATTCTTCAACCCTATTAACTTCCTAACCCAATTCCCTAACTAAATTTCTAAAAGAATACGATTAGAAAAAATATTTTTCTTTAAATTTTCAATCAAATAACTTTTTAATCGTGGCAAATCGAAGGAAATCGTGTAAAAGCGGAATCAATTGTTATATGTTAAATCAAAACCGTGTAAAAACAGAATTAGGTGTATATCATTTTTATCTCTAAAGCCGTGCCTAACTTTTTAATATTTTTGCCATTAATATAGCTCTTTGAAAATTACCTTCAATATTATTAATAGAACTTTGCTGTACGTGGCGTATGAGTAACATTTAATTGTTTGGCACCGAAAGCTTTTCATTCGTCACACATCAGAAGGAAAGTTATTTTCAAATAAATATAACTTTTTTTAAAAATAATGAAAAGTTATTAACTTAAATATTTATTTAAAGACAAAACTGCCGAGTTTTATAAAATAAAACCTAATTGAAAAAATATAAATTGGTGGCTACCCACTGGGCATTAAAATAATCGGCAGCTCTCGATGAAAATCGAAAGCATTTAATAAGCATTTATAAGGTTCTAAATTTATACCAGAGTATTTATTCGCCTCTTACGAGAATAAAATTAAATCCTGCGATGAAAAATATTTATGAAACATTTCAAAACTGCAAATTAAGATGCTTACAAATACAAAAATTACTTAGAACTTTAAAAGTATTTATCAAGGTCTTAACGACGTTTTGTGAGAGGTTCTTAAAACGTCTATAAACATTTCTTTCTTAAGGAGAGCTAAGGTATTTATAAGGTCTTAAGAAGTATTCGGAAGATTTTCATAAAACGTTTATAAATATTTTTGTATTCGAAAATTTAAATATTTATCAAGGCCTTCAAAAAGTGTTTGATAAAATAGAAAGATTATTGTATTCCCATGCTGAAGGTACAGTAGAAAATACAAAACCTTTTTTTTCAACACTTTACACTATTTTGAACGACATTTTCGCATCAAAAACTAAAATTATTACTATCGTTGAATGAATTTAATTACACGAGTACGTTAAGATTTTTAAAAGTCAAAATATTTTAATATGATAACTGTACTTCTTTAAATTTTTTCAAGATCTCTATAGAACTTTGTTAGGTTAATGTATTTATCGAACTCTTTCCATGAGGTCTATAAAACTTTATTTAGTTTCAAGTATTCATAGAGCTCTGCGCAAGAGCTCCATAAAACTTTTAATGATCTCACAGTTACCGAGGCAGCAACGTACATATTGAATAATAGGCTTACCAAACGTCCGCAATTTAATACAAATTTTTAAATGACCATTAATCTTACAAAAATTATAATAAACTTATAACTTACGCATTTTTTGAAGTATTCAAGATTTGGAATTTGACAAATTCTTATATAGCTAATATATCTATTTTTGACTTATGTATCCCGTTTTCACATTTCCGCCAAAGTTAAACTATGTTTATAAAAATGGTCACAAGCCACCACATTGGTTGTCCAATGCTAAAATCTGATCAACTAAAGAGGCTGACAATCGAGTTTTGCTCAATAACTCGGAAAGTAAGCCACAAAAAGAAAAATATATTGAGACCAATGTTGTAGAGCAGATGAAAATACATTGATTTCATACCCTAAAAATTTCCATGTGACAAGATTTGACACACCTTTGATTAAAATTTGCAATAAGTACTATAATTTAAAACAAAATAGTTCTTTTGGGCGCAAAATCCAGTTTTCAGAATAAAACAAATAATATTACCTTAAAATTTTCCACAAAAACATTTTTCGCCAAAATACTTACTATTGTTCGAAAATCGCGATGGCGGATGGGTATTTTAAAGCTATGAAAGGGGGGTCTAATCTGGCCATACGGAAATGGTTCGGTTATAAGATCGATTTGTTTTCATCTCCTCTACAACATTGGCCTTCATATATTTTTCTGTTTCTATCATGGCATTGAACCAGTTTACGGGCAGGTGACAATTTTTATTACGTACACCACCAGCATTGTCGAATGAAACATAATTTATCTTTGATTTACGAAATTTTTACAAAATTTTGTAGATTGCAATCACTAATCAAAATTAATCGTTTAAAAATTATATATGCTAAATTTGTTTTAAAAATATAAGGTATTACCATAACTAAATTGAGAAAAAAAAATAAACGCAAGATGGCCCAAAGTATGTTCATTCAAATTTGGGTTATAATTCATATTTCTATAAAGACTACATACAAAAATAACTCAAAAGCGCTTCTTCATTACTTTACATCATATGGTAACCCTAACAATAGACTCAAAACCATTCTAAATAAACAATTTAAACAAACTTAAACTGTCAAGTTTTATTAAGCCCTAGAGATAATCCTTAAGTTTAAAGTACCTCTTATGAAGCTTTTGAGATAATCCTTAAGTTTTAAATGCCATTTACCGAGGAATTTTAAAAAACTGGCGTCGTCCGCCATCTTTTTCAAAATACATGCCGACAAAATAGCAACAACAACACAAAATTAAATGAGTTTCTTTTCTTTTGCCAAAGTAATGATTTTTTCTGCACTAAATCTTTTTATTTCGATATGCTTTTACCTAAAAAATCATTAAAGCATATTTTGAAACCTAAATATTAAAGAAAAAACTAAAAACATATTTCGCCCAAATATTTTATTTTTCTAAAATGCAATATTTCGGAAGCGCGTTAAGTTTTTCGAAGCAAAACCACAAACTTCACCATAAATCTTTGCTCGCACGTATATTTTGTTCAGTAATTGTGCCGAAATTCATAATTATTCATTGCATCATTTCCATCTTGCCATTTTATATTTCCATTTGTTATTCTCTTTTTATCTATTTAATTTTGTAGTACATACAGCAAAAAGTATGTATAACAAAAATCAAATCTTTATTAAAGCTTCGTCAAAATAAAATAAACCTCATTAAATTTCCGTTCAAAAAAAATTGTGTATAAATATTTTCAAAAACTCAAATTATTTATAGACCTCTAACCAGCATAAAACACATCATTTATTGACCTCTTCAATAGGTTTTGAAAACGTCGTTTCTAACTCTTACATAAACCTCTTGAAGGTCCCCATAGAAGGTGCCCTTTTGGTCTTAAGTAGCATTTATTCTGTGTTTTAAAACCTCTTTAGTGAATATTTTCAAGAGTTCTGCTCTTAAAGAATGGTTATATAGAACTCTTGAAGAGCCTAATAAATGCAAAAATGCCTAGTGGGTAAGTAGTAAAGTTACAAACAAATATGAAATCGCGTAAAAGTTTTAAGTTTTCGATTTTTGGCTCAAGATTTATCTATGTATATTTATATATATATATTATATTTATTTATGTCTTCTCAACGCCTTATTTCTAACAATGTCGAGAGAGAGATTACTCTCATAATTAGTTCTAAGTCATAATAAGAATTTAAAGTTGTTGGTCTTTGAAATAAATGGAAATAATGTTATTTTTACTATTTTCAACTTCAAAATTTGCAGCTTTAAGTCTAAAAGAAAATTTTCAGTGTTACAATGCCATTTTTCTATGAGTGTATTAGGTCCACCATTTAAGTTTTGTGCAAACACAGAAAATAAAGAATTCAGTATTTATGAGTTTATATCTCAAAATTAAGCAGCTTATAGAGTTATTATACTACCAGACTTAGATGCTTGATTTACAATGCATAAAAATTACAGATAGCGGGTTACAAGTTGTATATACCATTTTATAAAAAATTCACTATAAAAGTATTGACTTATGAGTCTTTGTATCCAAAACTTGACCTGAACGTTTAGGATAATTTGTCAGAAAGCGCGAAAAACGAATAACGAACAATAAAAATGTGTGTTTTTTGGAAGAAAGTGTACTTTTGCACAACGTAACCTGCACCATTGGATTCCTGAAAGGATTTATATAATTAAATTTATATTTAACTCAATTTCATAAAAAAATGATCAAGTTGAGTTTTGGAAATACGCGACTCGTATGTAAAATCGTTGCTTAAAGCCAAAAATATCGTATAACATATATGCTACCGGCCAAACTAGTCTTAGGCCAAACTAGTTACCGTTTAACCTAAAGATATGCAATGAAATCTTAATGCAAAAGCACTGTAGCTAGTGAAAACTAAGGCAGTAGCGAAGTAAGACAATAAAACTTATCAATTTTATTGATTATTTGGCAAGTGGGCGGCCTTTGGCCGTGGTTCAAGACTTACATCCTTCAATATGTCCAACACCGGCTTCGCGGTGGTTAAGTCTACAACATGTGCAAAACCGGCTTCGCTATACACAGTGCTTCTGTATTAAAATTAAATAACATACTTTAAGGCATTCAAATTAACTAGTTTGGCCTAGGAAAAACTAGTTTATCCTAAAAACTTGTTTGCCGGTAACATACATATGTATATAATATGTATTTACATATATATTGGATGTGTTAGAAATTCTTTTTCCAATACTTAGTAGGCTGACACCATATTTACTCTCTTCCCTTAAAAACAATAAAGTAAGCAATATTTTTCACCTTTTACTTTCAAGTGCAATACGGAAAATTTATTTTCATTATGGCATTCCACTTATTTATGTTCCATAATTTTATCTCTATAGCTATAATTCATGTGGTTATTTCTTAAATGCTCCACTGTACAATTGGGTTCCAGCTTCCCTTAAATTCATAAGAGAGTTAAGTACTCGCTGTTATGTAGCTCCTTACTGCGCAAGAGAGATAACGGCTTTCTCTCTCTCCAATTGAAAACAACCCTAATGTGCGTTATCCTGCTATCTGCATTGAAAATGTTTTGTTTTTTGTTTTTGCAATGTGACCTTGTTTTTTACTGCGCAAATTTCGATATGACATAATTTTTCCCAATGCTGCTGCAATGGTGCTGTCAACATTTTCTACAAAACAACCGGAAGTTTGCGCTGCTAACTTTTCTGTTTTCCCATACGTAAGGATGCTTTTTCGTTTTGATTTCAGGGACACACACTATCAATGCGGAAGGCTCCAGTTATATACGCGCTGTGTGATTGTATTGATAAATCGGTGTTGCAATAAAAAGGAAATAAAATAAATAATTTTAATTCATTTTGAAAATTGTTGTTCTTTGTAAGCTTTGTGAGCCTGGTCGTATTACAGACAAAATTTTAGTTGACTGATTTTTAAGATTTGAAACGTTTTTCTTGTGTTTGCAACAGTATAAATAATAGAAAGAAAGACAAATGTAATGATTAAATTAAATACACGCCTGCTACCAAAAAACAAAAACCTTCAACATTTATGCACCAAAAAAAAATAAACAGAAACAGTAAACACCAAGTGTTTCACTAATTACGTGCTACTTGTGCAATTACAATAGCAATTTAACTCACAGCAGCGGCAACAAACTTAACCGCAGTATCAACAACAATAAAAAGTTTACCAAAATTTAATCATAAAATTGCAATCGCATTAATTCAATACGTTTGCTGCGATTATATTTTTCGCGGGCATTTTTGCGCCAATTTATTGTGCTCACATAATGCACTGCACTGCACTCCATTGCAACCAATTGGCGGTTAATTTTAGGCAATTTATTTATAAAATTTATTGAAAAATATTTTGTATTGAAACTGTATGAAAATGCAATTTTTTCCATTTTAATATGTAACGGCGCCGTGGTTTTTGAGAGAACGCCCTCTTGTGGTTGTTCTAATCAGATTTTATGCATCTCTGCAGTTAGAATGCCAACTAATATGAAAATTGTCAGTTGGCAACATTTATTGCTAATATTTTGGCTAATGTACATGAAAAAGAGACGCGAATTAATGTAAAAGGTTAAAGGTACACGCGGTATGGTATGCGAAAACTAAGCGGAATATACCTTCATACATACATTTCTATTTATGTACATACTGGACCACTTGCCACATAGTGGAACAAATTTAACTTTAGTTTTAAACATAATTATGACAATTATAAAATAGCTATGCTATTTAGTTTTTAAAATTAATATTCTTTGCTATGAGTTCGATTACTGGCTTGTGTTGCTATCAAAAACACACATTTTAATGTTTCAAAAATATTTTTTATTTACTACACATAATAATTCACAAGTTTTACTTAAAAAGTTCACACACTTTATTACACAACACAATTGCATTTCTATTTTTTTATTTACTACATATAATAATTCACACGTTTTACTTAAAAAGTTCACAAACTTTATTACACAAGACAATTACAATGCTATTCTCTACAAATCAAAAACTTAACTTACTTTGCATTGCAGAACGTGACTGCTCTTTTGCCTTTCACAGCATTCCCGAAATATTTTACTAATGTAAATTATATGAATAAAAATCTGTACCGCATCCCTCCAGAAATAGGGGAAAATGATTTTAAGGAAAATTTAATCTTAATGCTGTTTGTGGTATTTAATTTTTGGTTCGACCAAAGATAAAATTTTTACTGGTTTTAAGTTATAGAAAATATCATTTCGGGTTGTTCATTCATTTTAATTCATTGAATAAATTTCCTCCCTAAAGTATTACTCGAAAAGAACTACGTAATACCCATTTGTGGCTACCAATACCCCTACCTCTTAATTTAAAACGTTTTCCCGACAGAAATCTTTCAAGATTTGGAATTAGGTACTCGCAAGTGACCATTGATATTGAGAGGACTGAGGCATTTGGAGTACAATTCGTTTACGGAAGCCCTCCATTAACTAGTTTCTTCCAGAGACATTTAAATGCAGTGATCGTGGTATATTTTCTAATAATTTGTACTTCAAGTCCATCAACTTACCTATGTATTCTTAAGGTATATTTGTGAGAAAGTGCATTTTTTGTATAGAAAATTATTATTTTAAACAATTAAAACCATTTCCAACTACAATAGTTTGTCCAAAAGTGTTCCGTCAAATATTTTACCATTTAGAGAATAGCCCATAAACAGAATTCTTTTCCCATTTCAGAAATTTCTGGCCATGACTCTTGTGACAGATGAAGTGGCCTTCGCCTTTTTAAGAACAGTGCCACGTCTTTCACCAATGTCTGTTAGATATTTTTAAAATGGTTCAGATATTGCTGAGAAACTTGTATTCGATATTGGTCAGCAATTCGAATCTTCTCTAAATCTTTCTCACATTACTTCTACCTTATTTCTTATAGCCTGAGCTATCTCATAAATCTTTAAATGCTCTAATAAATTACTAGTGGTATTCATCTAAACGCGCAAGTTTCCCATTTGTGCAAATAGGCAATTTTACGCGATGTGTTTCACGAACACCCCTTCGAATATTTTGTGCAATTTGTGGCAGTTGATGAACATGTCATTTTTTTGTGAGAGAATCGTATGGGAAAAGAGATTAAAAAAATGTGTAAACAATACATTTTTGCTGAGAGAATCGTATGGGAAAAGAGAGTGACAACAATTGCACGATTAGCAACGCAAGTTTGCGCTACCAAAATGTCGCGCAAAATTTTCTAGTTTGCTCAAAAAACTTTCCATACGATTTTTGACAGTTAGTTTGCGAGAGCGCAAAAATGCACAGTTTGCACAGCTTGCGAGGGTGTTGCGTGCTTAGATGAAATATTCAAAATAAAGAGTTCGCTACCGGAAGACATTACACACTAAAAAAACTATGCGACAGGAAAATATGGTTCTATTGCTGTCTTCAAAATTTAAATGAAAGCCTTTGTAAAAGCTACAAATTGTCTGTTCTCTCGCATTTATGGATCCAGGATTTCATTCGAAAATGTTTGCAAAAATGGTCTATATTCGCCGATATGATCCAATGTGTTTTTCAATTACAATTTAAGTCCTCGCAACAATCAAAGTTCGTGATATCCTACTTCAGTCAGTTTCTACATTAAATATTTTTGTATTATTGACAGCACTATTCCACCGTGCAACGACCACAGCACACATTCAGTGGATGGTAAAATGATTTTATTGCTTTACATCAAGGTTGAACTACTTATGTCCATAGTAGTTGGGCGTTTTTATTTTTCTTTTTTTTTTTTGATTATTCGATTGCTTCATAATCGTCAGTGCAACACCTTCACATTGGCTACTTAACACCCATATAGATATGTACTCTTACATTTCAGACACATTGCCAAAAGCCCAAAGTCACTTGTACACAAATCGTTTTTTTGATTTTAGTACCTCGATTTCGGACTTGGCAGTGCTGGTTAGGTTCTTATTTTCTGGTAATTTTGCACGTTTCTTTAATTTCGTTAACGTGATAATAAAGTGCAAATAATACACTTTGTCTGATGGTTGCTAGTAGTGGGATGCCAGCAATCCTACCCCACCCATCACCCTACACACTGCTGTTTTATTGTCTTCACGACGACGGACATTCGGTCAATTTACAATTCGGCTGTGAGTGAGTGAAGGAGTGAATTCAGTTGTGTGATCACGGCGGTGTGATACTTACAGCATGTACGAACGATATGCCGCTTCATTATCTTGATAGAAATGCACCTGACTCTTGTGGTATTTGCACGATTCGCACATGAGTTAGTGGAGTCGTGGACTTTTCTGTTTTTCCTTTTTTTGTGTAATAGGGATGCCATGGTTGTTATTTTTGCTTTGGAAAAATCGCTAAAAAAAATTTGAAAAAAACTTCCTCATACATCAATTCATATGAATATGGCCAATATTTTGGGTGACAAACTGACTATTAAAGTTTTTTCTGGGTTATATTGGTTTAACAACTATCTCTTCCAAAGATAAATTGTCAAAAAAAAATAATAATTAACTACACAACTGCGCTAAATATTTAGGAAAAATTATAGCTATGTCTTTCGATGTTGATGCGCGAAAACTACTTTATCGATTTTAATCGAACTTGCTTAGTTATAATCCTTAGACGCTCGATCTCAATCTCCAATAAAAATTATTTCTTAATTATAATCCTTAGACCCTCGATCTCAATCTCCAATAAAAATTATGATGATGTTCTTATTTTAATATCAAGTTATTAAAGTTTTAAAATTTCGTAAAATAAATTACTTGTGAGAGTAGAAACAGCCATGCAAACATAGCAAACAGTTGAATGGCAAACTTATGCGTTTTTGTGTGTGTACGTTTTGTTTTTGTTTTTTCAATGGCGATGAAACACGCAGCGCATACAGAAGAGTAGCAGAAGTTTACATCTGAAATGACAATCAATGAATGCTTATGAAAGAATGAGAAACAAATGTACGAACTATTTGACGAGATCAGCACTGCCAAATGAAAAATCGGTAAATTTCAAGACTGAACGAGAATATTTGAAAGTTTTGTACAATTCTCAGCTGATTTAAAAGCAAGTTTGCTTATATAGGAAGTTAATTGAAGTTTTTATGTATACAGTATGTCCATTAAATAACCGGACGGAACTTTTCGCGTCGTTCGTGGTGGCGTCATTTATTGACGAACAACTGATTTTCATGGTGTGACACAACAGCTAGCCTCTGTTGAAATCTCATAAGAACCAACTGATTAGTTTCGGCGATGTCACGTTTTCAATGTCTATTGGTCGTCACAAAAACACGATGGAACAAAAAGCGAACATTCAGTAGCGAACCTAGGAAAGAGGACCGAGAGGCAGCCGCATCGGTCACATCGCTTTTTTTTTAGTATATAAAATTTTTCCATGTTTCAAAAAACACAAAATTTTCTTCCAGCAGGTGGGTTTCTTTACCTCGGGCACCCAATGTGCATGGTACGCCACTGTCAGTGTCGTGAATTTTTGGCCAAAAAAAAACAATTTCCCGTGATACAACATACGCCGTATTCGCCTGATCTATCACCCTGCAACTATTTCCTGCTCCCCAAGATAAAATTCGGTATGAAAAGAACGATGTCCGATAATATCGATGCCTGGATGGCTTGGTAGTTGAGAAACTAGCTATGCAAAAGTTTATGTAAGCATTGGTTGACCGTACCCTGCTTTGTATCAATGCAGAAGTAGCATACATATATTATAAAGGATCTTGGCATTCCATCAAAAAAGCGAATCGTCCCATGATAATTTTCGGAGGAAATAGTACCCAAAATCTAATATCTCATTAACAAATGATGTTTTAAAGTATTTTTCTTATAATTTAAAAATTTTATAATTTGTTTAAGAGAAAATGCTTTTACCACTTGATCGATTAATCCATTTCCCAAAAATCGAAGTTCAAGCATTACTTTCTAAAATCTAAACTTTTCGCTTTGACTTCATAAGACACTCCCTTTTTTTAATGCAAAATATTGGCAACTCTGGCAATTCTAGAAACACCATAAACATTCGCAGAATTTTTACTACTCGTACTTTAAAAATAACTTTGACTGCCACTAAAACAAGAAAAACAGCAGATAGATTTCAAATGGAAAAAAAATGGTGTAATTTAGCTGTTGGCTTCAATTTACAAGCCATGCAGCGCGCCAAACGTTGCAACAACACACTGCAGCATACTGATGCTGCTTGCTGTTGCCATTGTTGCTGTTGCCAATTACTTGGCAAACAATTTTTACCTTTAGCCTCAAGTTCAAATTTCAAAATCAAAATAAGCAGCTAATTTTCATTTCGCTTTTCTGTTTTTTCTTCATTTTACTCCTCATTTATTCTATTCTGCACAGGAGTGCATTTACCGAAGAAATATTCTCCCATGCTCAACAGGTTGCATTTTGGTGCTTTGATTGTTGGTTAGTTGGTTGGCTTATTCAAAATATTTTGAAGTGGGTAACCTGTTGCCGCAACTAGCCCATCACTAAGTCATTCACTCATCCAACCAACCAACCAACCATTCAGTCAGTCAGTCAATCAATGCTACAACAAACGTTTCCTCAACTTTAAGTTGCACCTTGCAGCATTCAGTCGGTATTCAGTTTTCAACTTTTGTTTCGCAAACTTACAACAACAACAAAAAGGACACGAAAATGTTTGCAGTTGTTGTTTTTAAAGTTTTTATTCTCTTAACTCATTTGATTATATGATTGCTGGAAAGTTTCTCAAAATTAAATTTGTGGCTTGAGAGTTGAATTGTGAACGGTGCATATTGGGGGTTAGTCGGAGAAGAAAATTCCTCCAAGTGAATATAGAAAAGTATGGCATTAATAGGCTGGGATATTATGTGCCAATTCAGCTGATTAATCCAGGATGTTTGGGCAATAAGTGTATAATATACGTATTAGTCGAAAATTAAGTTTTTTTAAGTTTTTAATCTATATACATAAAATGATAGCTATTTCCATCGATGTTCGCGCATCACGCAAAAACTACTGGATCAAATTTGATCAGATTTCTTTAATTTTTTTCCTGAAAGAGTTGGTTTCAATCCCCAATAAAAACTAACACGATATTCCTATTTCGTCATCGAGTAATTAAAGCTTAAAAATTGCTCAAAAAAGTTAATCGCGTGAATAGAAACAAGAATTCAAACATAAGAAACCGTTGAATGGCAAGAGGTGGCAAATTTCCTTTCATCCCAAATATTTGTCGTATTTCTTCGTTATTTTTACTGTACTTCAGTCATTGTTATTAGGTTAGGTTAGGTAGGAGTGGAAGTCAGTTTCGAACTGACTCACTTAGACCAAAATGTGATCCATTTTGATACCACAGGGTGTCTCACTATACCCTCTCGTTGAACCAACCAGATCTCTCAATAAAACTTGATAGCTGACCTATACCAACATGCCTCAGGTCATCTAGGCCATCGAATAGAAACGAACCAAGTGTCTTGTGGCGTTTCCTAGCAAGTGCGGGGCAGGAGCAGAGAAAATGTTTTATGTTTTCTTCCTCCTCTACATCTTCACAACTTCTGCAGAAGTCAAAAGACCTAACACCTAATCTCTCCGCATGTCTGCCGATGAGGCAGTGTCCAGTTATGACTGCAACAACTGACGAGACACTATGTCTAGTGCGAGAAATCAGTTCTGACGAACGCGTAGCATCCCAATTCGGCCAGATCTGCCTAGTTATATTACAAGTTGACCCTTGAGTCCACCTTTATTAGCATTTTTTAACATTTCTTCTTTAAGCAATAACTTGCAGGTAGCAAGTGGCATGCCAACACCTTCCTTGTCTTGAGGAATTTATGCAGTAGTCCCTTGCCTAGCAAGTTCATCAGCTTTGCAGTTACCGTCAATATTCCTATGCCCTGGCACCTATATGAGGTGAATATTAAAATGCTGGGCCATCTCATTTAGAGATGAGCGACATTGTTGGGCCACTAGTGAGTTAAGGAAGACGGATTCTAGAGATTTGATAGCAGCTTGACTATCTGAATACATGGTTATATCCTTTCTGGATACGACATTCATCCTTAGCCAGGATGCCACCTCTTCTATCGCTATAACCTCTGCCTGAAAATAGCTACAGTGGTCTGGTCAATGTTATTAAGAACGTTGAACCTTATTTTGAATTACGTTGAATTCCTTAACATCAATAAACATGTAAGCTGTGAAAAATGGGTTAAGCGTATAATATTTTTGTGAAGCATCCATATAGCAATGTAACTGACTGACTGATGAATAGCTTGGATGCTTGAATTGCATAGAATATTTAATTGAATAAAGGGCAATCTTACAGTACATTAACTTGTAAAGCTTTAGTTGAACTTGTTGCATTTGGAACTAAGAAACTTAAGGTGCTTTTTTCAGCTTCTGAGCTAATGCGAAAATTATTCAACGCCTGACGCGAGCAACCTTGATAATTTTGTGGAGTTGTAGGGGGCAATTATCATCGTTGTTGTTGTTGTAGTAACTACTGTGTGATTTTCTGTAATTTGAAGCTGCTTTTACGAAATTCTTTGCGCCTTTGCATGAGAACGTGTTTAAAAATGTTCCCATGATATAAAAGTTGGCAGCATGTTAGCGAAAATGTTGCAAGGCTTTAAAGTTTGCATTGTGTGTTCCTCGATTTGCATGGATTGTGCAAATTGAATGAATTTAATAAACACTTTTCATACTGATGTTCAATTCAATTGAAAGCATTTATTTACGGACGGGCATTGTGTAGGATTAAATACTGACAGGGAAAATTGCACAAGTGTCCTTGATGATTGGTAAATAAAAGAATTTTATATATCAAATTAAACAGTTTGAGTTTGTTATAATGAGTATTAAGAATATTTGTTTTTTCTTTATAAAACTGGACATGAATATTGCTTAAGACTTACTTTACAATTAAATATAACTGATTAAAATAAAACAACATTTTTCCATTACAATTGAAGCAGATAACATCATGTTGATTTTTTGGCTATAATTTCGCAATTCACAATTTTAATATTTTTGGCACATTTTTAAATTATCGTAATTACACGGATACGTACGGTGATTACAGTTTTCTTCCTTCTTAAGATGTTTCCTTTTCTCTTTATGACACGTATGTATGTTGCTTTTTGGAGTTATAAATATATTTGTTATCAGTGAAATTTTTTCAATATTGTTGGTAACGTGGACAAGATTATGATCGACAAATTTCCTTTGACATAAAATGTTGGTTACAGCTATAAAAATGTGTTTAGAGAATACTTTGCGTAGTCAGAATTTTTCAAAGTTATAGTACATAATTCTTTTGAAGAAAAAGTGCGGCTAGGGAAACTTCCAAAAGTAAGAAATGTTTGTAGATTTATTTCGGTAAAATATTTTTTTTTTTTTTTTTTTTTTGAATATAGCAGAACCGCTGTTGAGTAATAAAATCTTAAACTCGTTAGCCTTAAACTTTTGAAATTCCGTTATCGATTTTTTACTCTTTTGAAGACTTTTTGACTTATTTTATTTTTCATTATCCCTGAATGCAGCAAATGTATAGAGTCCTATACAAAATAATGTTTAAGATCAATTTGAAGGTCGATTTGTATCAAAGGTATTACTCTAAAGTGATTACAGCATTAATCCAGTATAGACGTTCTCTGATATCCAAAATGCACCTTCGGCTTTGAAAAAAACAAACAAAAGAATATAATATGTAAATTTAGCCAAAAATTATTGATTGTTCCAAAATGATACCAACAAAAATCATTGAAAGGATTCTCTAATGCTCAAATTTGAGCACTCCATACCAAAAAGACTCGATTTGATAAGATTTGCTCTTTCTTGGATTGAATATATTTTTTATTTTAAGCATTTAAGCAGTAACTACCGATAGCAAATATATTTGTGCAGAGGAATGCAATGTTTGGACCTTTTACGTAAGTGTCCTAAGTCATTTTCCCGTACCGTCAACGGTAGGACAGCACAAATAAAGTACTAAGTTGTATAAATAAGTTTGCATAAAAAATTTTATAAAATTCCTAGAGAAGGCTTTTTTCTGTATAACTGAATCTGAAAACAATTGATGGCCATAACCTACCAGGTTAGGCAGTTGAAATGATAATTTAAAAAATGAAAACAATCAGTTAATTTTCAACTTTTTTACTTTCTTATTTTTTATGTAAAGAAGTATATCCAATTTGATATTAGGCGTGTTTTATTGGGTTTGGTTAAACCAAAATTTCATACGAATTCGCTCATCATCAGCTCAGTTTCTAGTTTAATCGATTGAACTTTTTTTGTCTTTGCTAAATTGTACGCTAGTGAACAACAGATGGCGCTTATCGCAAGAAGATGTGGCCACAAACCTAAAATAATCAAAAATATATGGCAACTTTGCCGGAATTTTGAAGAAGCGTTCTTAGGTCACGCGAGGCCTTGTACACCGAGTCAGTGCTAGGCTCAAATATTAAAATAGAAACACATAGTAAAAATAAAAACTGTGATGAAACAACAGAAAACTTTTGTATTAGCGACACTATAAAAACAGTTTGAAATCATTTGATAGCAACAATTTGAAAAAAAAAAAAATTATGTACTGATACGTGAGGCCCCTTTCAACCACACGACCATAAGGTCGGCTCTGATTTGAAAATAGAGTTTCTTTCAAATACTGTCATGCCACCTGTTGGCCAAATGCAGAATTATAAAATGTTAAACTTATGCGTTTTATTCACTTTTAGGTTTAACCAAACCCAATGAAACACGACTATTGATTATTCATCTGGAATATACATGATGCTTTGATCAATATTGTTCCATGCTCGGTTCTTCAGCGACTCCATACTTTTATGTTTTTTTTGGCACATGCCCTTGCCTGCAAAATACCCCAAACACAGTAGTCCAGCGGGCTTAGATCAGGAGAGGACGACGGCCAAAGTTCGTGCCTTATGAACGATGGAACGTTTGCTTCAAGCCATTTTTGCGTTCCTCAGGCTTTATGCGACAGTGCCGAGTCCCACTGAAATGTCCAGCGCTCCGAATCGAAATGTTTGCGTGCCCATGGTAGCAGGCCAGGCTCCAACACTTTTCCCGACAAATTCGTTGATTTATTTTCTCCTCATTGCGTCCCATCGGTAGAAAAACGAGTGGAGACTTGCCATTTTCGGTTACTGCCGCCCATACCATAATTTGTTCAGCTCCTTTCCGTCAAGTAACTCGTAATTCATCTGAATGGTCGCTGGATCGTCCCTTTAGCCATACCCTATCGTTTTGTTTGTTTACAAACTGCTTGATGCAGAAAACACCAAATTGGGAAACTTGTTTTAGCGGCGCATGCGAACAAAAATGACAAAAAGCTCATTCTTGGACAGAACTATAAAAATATGTTGAGACAGCATGATATCGCTAATATCACCACTATACAAACATAAAGTCACATCGGAACTGATATTATTAGAAAAAACAAATAAACTGATAGTGTAATTCTTAACTAACGAAGAGGGTCCCAGCAAATTTAGTATTATTGGGAATGGAAAGTCTGATGAACTAACTAAAACCGTAGTTTTAGGTGAATTAAATTGCCCCTACTTACGCAGTGCTAATACAACCGTAACTCTACTCATTAAACGCAAAAATACACACCCAAACATTTTCGTAGAGTATCACTTTTATATTAAAACCTAATGCTTAATATTTTATGTTACTTTAAATGTAAGCACTCAAAAACGTTTTTGCACTAAAACGCACATTACCGTTAAATACAAATTCGTGATATTGTTCCAGTTTACAACGCAAAAAAAAAAAAAGAAATTAAGAACCCACCTTACATGCCGTAGTAAGGATTAGCAAAGTTCACTTATGCACTGCTCCAGCCCAGCAATCCTAGATAACCAAAAGTTGAAACTTATACTGCGAGTATGTAAATATTTCCTAGATCTTTACTCCACTGCAAGTGGTGCAAATATGTGGCGTATCGAACTACAAAAGTGATCACCTCGCAAAATTCATAGCTATGGTTGATTATACAGTGAAACAAACTGAAAAATAATTAAAAACTCTTATTGCGGAAAAAGGCACGCGCGGTTAAGTTTGCAATAACTGAATTAAATCGAATGTACCCAGGAACGGAGTGTGAAAAAGTGTCATTGCAGATACCCACAATGGAAGATAATACTCTATCTAAAGCAGTGTAAACTTACACAGATTCATGTTACCAAAACATGTCAATGTTTGATAACAAAATAACAGCCAAACGTAATCAAGTCATGCCGAATTGTATTTCGAAGCGCACACGCAGCCTCTGCTTGAGTTCTTCCGCAGTTGCCCGCGGGCAGCAAAATGGCTGTCACTGATCCAAACCAATAAACACATTCGTTGCGTGTGCAAAATAAAAACAGAACGAGAAAGCATGATTTTCTCTAAATGTTAAATCAAGATGTGCAATGGAGCTTTCATTTTTCATGCAACGTCACTTACAAAAGTTCTCGCAGTGTGACTTTCTATTTCTCGTACGATTTTTTGAGTAACGCAATTTGCGCTGAAATGCTTTGAACTTGACAATCGATTGTTCTCGCAACTGCTTCATTGTGCCTTAACGCACTATAAAAAGCACAAGAAATCGTTCGTCAAAAAGCTCTTTTTTTCTCGCAAACGCATCTCGCAACACATGTGCTTAAAACTTAAAGAAATCTTCGATTCGCAGATTAAATGGGAGGCAGGATCTGTGTTTAAGAGATCATCTGCCGTAAGCCTTTCAATTACATAACTTGCAATCTCAATATCCTTCAATATTCTCAAATGGCCCACTGTACCATTGGCTATTTAAATTTGTTCATTTGTACGCTTTCCGATTCACTTTGCAAAGGCTCTGCAAGTGATCGCAGTTAGTCGTACGTAACAGTTGTAGTTGTAAATTGTTGTTGCTAGTAATACAGTGTTGCCAATGCTGCTGCTGTTGTTGTTGTTGTTGTGGTTGTCGCTGTTACCAATAAAGTGGCCATGCCTCGCGCAACTGCAGCCAATATAAAATCGATTATTGAAACATTAATCGCAATAAAATCACTTTCATTTCGTTTAACACCTCTTTAACGATCACCATCCAATAATTTTGAGAGAAAAAAAAAGCACGAGCGCGTACAATGCGATTGTTTTCTTGTTGCTTTTGATTCTTTCACAGTTGTTGTTATCTGCGGTGTGGTGTTGTTGTTGTACGCTGGTGTTTTTATTGCATTTTATAGCTGGTGGATAATTGAAATTTTATGTTAGTGAATGTTGGCAACAGGCGGGCGGGCGGTCGGGCGTTCGGTCAGACTGTTTAGGTTCAGGTGAGCTCACTTTTCACCGATCGACACGAACGATGTAACTAATCCTTATGAATGTTGATGGTTATTTGAATGTTTAAACTTACGATCAATGATCGTGTTCAATATGTGATTGCAATGCGTTATGCTGTTGCATGGAACTATGTTACTGTGCTGGATTTTGTTCCGGGGTGTTGGCCATGATGTAGAGAGAATAAAAGCAATTTTTTAGGTGTTACAGTGGCGGGTATTTCATTTTTTTTTTTTTCTTTACAAAGAAGATTTTTATCTGAGCCTTTCCAGTCCAGATTTCAGTAAAACACAAAAATTACTAAAGCTGTGCAACGAGCCGAACTCGTTCGAACATACTCGAAGCTCACGAGCTTTGCACAAAATTCCAGCACCACACCAAGTTCGTTTAACTCAACTAAATTCAGTACGTTTAGTTCGATGTGCTTGCTCGTTTTTATGCTTCTGTTTTTACCTGCATACAAGTGGTTCAAAGAAAAGAAATGAAAATTGCCGTGCGTCGTACAGTGGAAAAACTCGAACAAACGAGTAGCTCGAAACTTATGTGAATTGCAATCGTATTATACAGATAACGAACGAACTGAACATGAGTTGAAAAGAACGAATCGAGTTGTTCGAATTTGACTCGTTGCGTATGGCAAAAGTTCGAACATGTTCGATCAGCTCGTTCCACAGCCTTAAAAATACATTCTCATTTGAGCTCAACCAGCACAATTTTCCACGAATGGCAAAATACATATGGAGCATAGCTTCAAACAATCCAGATTGGATATATATTTTTGGTAATAAGCCCCATTATGCCGTGCAAAATCATCGATAGACGACTCAAATATGAACTTGGCTTGGAGGAATGCTCAAAAAATGTCATAGCATCTTCCGTGATATATAGGTTTGATAGGTTCCAAGAATTTGGAATGCCGACTAAAAAATTAATATGAATAGGACCCCACGAACTAGAAGTCTCATTAGAGCAATACAACAAAAGTGTTTCAGGGTTCAACGGCCACTCCAATGGCTCCAGACCCATACATAGGCATCAGTCACTTCTTAAATTAGTGACATTATGAACACTGCTCATACAATGAGGTGGCCTGATCTTAATTCTTGTAAAATTGCAAATTTTTTCGCAAACGAACCGTCTAAAAAAGTTCACTTGAGAAAAAAGGATCCAAAATAACTGGCAGGGTTAATCACGGCACATAATACATATGGGCAGCACTTGTCTAGCTTGAGTGTCATCACCAATCCAATCGTCAATCGTCCCTTGAGGTTGATGATACAAAAAAGCACTACCTCTGTAGTTGTCCGGTTTTCGCAAGATACATGATAAGGTGTGGCGATGTCTTGGAAATGAGATATGCTCAGTTTATTTCTCTTCCGATACTTCTGAAATTTTTTAAAGAAACATTGAAGTTTGAGAAACAGTAACATCTTTTCGATTTACACTAATTCCCTTTTTATTTTCTTTTCGATTTCTTTTCATTTCCGCTTTCTCTATCGGGACTTAGTGCAACGGTCCTTGGGCTGAGTGCTATGGAAAGGTCTTTTTCTAGCTCATTCACAACTTTAAACATTTCTGAAGGTGATAGCTAAATAAAATGTTGGTTTTTTACCAGCTTCTGATGGAAAGTGTAATGTACATATACTTTTTTCTCAACACTTACTAAAAACATTACCAGAACAGAAGGTATCACGACCATTTTTCTTAAAGCGTTTAATTTTGATTCAATGTTTAGCTATAACACCAAATGCTTCAGAGCTTTTTGTCTATATGAGAGTTGCCACGCCCACTTGACCATTTCCGCGCACTATTTTATCAATTTCGTCTAATTACACATCAATATTTTGTAGCCCAGCTAACTACGGAACGAGCTCGCACTCGAATTATTCTAGAAACGAAACAGGTTCAGACCTCAGCCGAATCAAATTGTGTTATTTAAATCATTCTATAAATAAAAATTGTAGGGAAAATTCAATTAAAAAGATTTATCTGTTCCAGGATTTGAACCCACGCGTTCTGCGTCCCAAGTAAAAGTTACAACAACCGACATAAATATACATTTTTTTTTTTTTCATTACTGTCAAAATTAAATATAAATTCCATTTTGACATTTTAGTTTGTTGAAAAATACGTTGTAATAGAATTTTTTGTTTGAATTTTTTTTTACGCAGAATGTCTGTTATCTGCTAACTTTGTATATGGAGATGTAGGCAGCTCGTTAAACTATACAAGCACCTTTTAAGCGATAATGTAGACAATATACCGTTATTGTGTAACATCATTGTATATAGGGATGTAGGCAAACTGCCTACAAAGCGGTCATCATTTTGTAAAAAGAATCCCCAAATAGTATTACTATTCATCGGTATTGTATATAACATATTTGTCGCTGGACAATAGTTATACTTTGCTGTGCATTCTACTGGCTTTTAGAAATAGTTCAAAAAAAAAAAAGAGAAACTAATAAAGTCAAAAATAAAATATGAAAATTTTTTTAAAATAAATACATATCTACGCAAATTTAGTTCTTTTTTTTCATAAACAATAAGATTTTTTTGGGAAATTGTTATTTATTTAAAAAATAAAAAAAGAATGTCCGTTAGTAACAGGAAATCCAAACATACAATACAATTATCAAAGAAGCCGAACGCGAGTAACACGACAAGTGTGGATAAAATAAAATCGACTAAATCAATAACTTTCAATGAAGAAAATATTTCAGAAACGCGATATGCTGCATCTAGGCATCAAGGTAGCATCAGTTATTCCGAAATCAGAACACCTTACCCAAAAGCAACTGATGGCATTGATTCAATTATATTACGTAAAAAAATGGTGGAATATTTAGGAAATATGAAAAATCGAGATACCCGAGGGTCCATCAATACACAAGTAAGTGTGTCAGATGTCGACTTTGAGCAAATAATCGCTGACTCGATGCGAAATTTTTCCATCGGTCGAGACTTCGCAGAAGAAACATTTGAAGCAAAACGTAAAAAGTTCTATGCTTCAGAATACATACTGGCACAGCAGCGCTCGTTGAGCGACGTAATACATGGAGTTCCGGGACCTAGATATAGAGACGCGGATTCCATAGCATCGAAAGTGTCATTTAGAGATGTCTCAGTTCAAAATTACTTAAAATATGATCGAGATGATGTATGAAGAGTATATATTTCTTAAGTAATATTATGAACTGCCTTATATTTTACTATTTTCTAGTAATTATTAGATATGTCAAAATATATTACTGTCATTAGTATGTGTATACATATAAAAAAAGTTTACTTTTTATTGTGGCTGTTGGAGTAATTTCCCAGCTATTTAAGAAAGTTTAAATGAAGCTCCACTGTCAATTTATTTTTTGCTCTAATCGAGCCAGTGCGATCAACAAACGAAAAAAAAAACCTCATTATGATAACGTACAAAATAGTTTCGTAAATGAAGCTCCCAATCCGCGAAACGAGCACAGTCTTAGCTTAAGTTGGCTTGTACGAAGAAGCTTCTTTATGTTGAATTTTCTAATGATCTTTATGTTTATGGTAACTGGTGTGAGGTGGGTTTTTTTTTGCTTATCGGACCACGTTATTAAAGTTAATTGTAACACAAATTTATATAGTTTAGATGAGTCGATATATGGATGATTCAAGGAGACATGGATGCATAGAATGTACTAAGGCCAAAAGGAAGAGACCTACGAAAGATGTCTGTGTGCATCGCTTTCTCACGTTAAATGTTAAGTTTGATGAAAAAAATAAAAATATTTTTGGATCTGTGAGCATACAGCTCAAGATTAATTTTGGTGAGCAAAACCAAATCTTAATTTTTTATTTCCTTGAGAAAGGATATACATATAAATAGCATATGGGGGAAACAGATAGCCAACGACTCGCTAAAACTCTCCATTTCTAAAATAATCCTAGAGGTATCTACCTTCTATGTCAACTATACCATAAAGTTAATGTGGAAATCTTTCCAGATAACAAACTCTATTAGAAATTGACTCTCAGAAGATATGTTAATGACAAAATCTTCAGCTTAAAAACGGTTAGAGTGCTCTGGTAGTCTAAAAATTAAGAATATTCAGACGCTATTGTGATATTTTGTTTATTTGCTTGCGGGCTGCCTCTTTTGTATATGGAGCTGTAAGCAGTTGAGCTTGCTGACTGCCTGCTTTGTATATGGAGATGTAAGGGGTCTTGCCTGTTGGATGTATGCTTTGTATGTGGAGATGTAGGCAACTCGCTAAATTATACAGACACTTAGTAAGATAATCTGCCATTCGTTTATTACACATTGTATATAGTAGAAATGTAGGCAAGTTTTCTCAGCAATCCTTAAAAATGCTAATAAATCTTCGGTAGTAAAATAGTTTTTTAATTGTTTCACTATGTATACAGCAATATCTGTTATAAGGGAAGTGGGCATAATAAGCAACTGATTATGCCCATTTTGGAATGAGAACATTCCTATTCTATTCAAAAGACATCTAGAGAAAGTTTTATATCGATGTCAGTATTTTTCGATTTTTGACCAGCAAATTGAGTTAAATTTCCTAAACTGCAAGGTTGAATATATTCCAATATAACTATATAAAATATATCTGCGTTTAATAACCAATTTTTCCAAACAACTTTATACACTACTTAAGTATTTACCTATATACAACAAGACTTATGAATGTAATAATAAAACAGCAGCTTCATGCCATCATTGCTCCATTAACGTTACAAACTTCTGTTTTTACATAGCTTATAACTGGCGTTTTACCATGGCAGGATCATTCATCAAATTCTCACGTTACTCGTTTGTTTTGGCTTTTGGTCGTGATTTTTTTTATATACTACCGTTTGGGTATATTGCAGGTAAATTTTTTGGCAGTTAACTTTTTCGAGCTTAAGACATTGGTTTGTTTGTCTTAACACCTGGATTTAGTTTTTTATAGTTTGTGTTTTATTTTCCATAGCTACAACGCCATATAAATTTTTGCTCTTACTTTTGAGTATTGCAAATGAATTGTTAAACGATTTTATTGCCTTACAATTCCAGCTTAAATGTATGTAAATAATTGTTAACATTGGCATCTATCAGGAAATGCAGATACTATAAATTTTACGTTTGCTGTAGATTAAATTGAAAATGGCAAGCAGATTTTTAAGAGATTAAGTGAATTAGGATTTTGTTATTATTTTGAAATATTTTCTTTCTCAAATTCACATGGAAACCAACCCAAGGAGAACTTCAAAATTCTACCTTCCGAGGATTGCTGAAGATCAATAAAGTGGGCGTGATGAATCGATCGACGCCGTTTTCAACAGCTTGACTTGTGCATACCAAATTCAACCCGTGTAAGAATTGAAGGTGGCCGACCTTCCGTAACGTCACCGTTTCAATCTTTAGGCCAGTGGTGGGCATGGAAATCTAATAAAAGGGCTAAGCAGCAACATAAAGCAACAACAAACTAAATTTTTAAGTTGTTTTGCTGTCATTTCTAAATTCGCCAACAGCACAAACAAAAACCAAATTGCACTACAAACGAAAACAATTGCTACATTCGTCAATACACCATGTGGCGCCGTCGCTTATGCCCTTGTGTTTTTTTGTTTTTGTTTTCATTTGAATTCAAGTCAACGCTGTGCCTCGATAGCGTTGAAATTCTGCGAATTTTTTTTCGCTTGCTTGTGCGTCGAATAACGGTGAGAGCAATGAGAGCAAATAGAGCCACTATCTGCCCATCACTGATTTAGACTATTGAAAAGCTTGTGTTTGAGCAATTTTTTATTCAGCAATGAAGCCCATTTTTGGCTTAATGGCTACGTAAATAATCAAAATTTCCGTATTCGGGCTGAAGAGCAGAGTTTCCGAAGCTGCAATTACATCCAGACAAAACAACGTTTTGGTGTGGCTTATGAGCTGGTGGAATCATTTCTTCAAAAATGAGGCTGGCCAGAACTGTGGATGGCGCCCGTTATCGAGCCGTGTAACGGACTATTATTTGCTGCTTTAATTGGTGTCCGTGATCTCGACGACATTTTTTTTTTCAACAAGATGGCACTATTTGCCACACAGCCCGTGAAACCATGACTTTATTGCAAGAACAATTCAGTGCATAGTTAATTTTCAGCTTCGAACCGGTGCACATTGGTCCCATATCAAGTTTTTTTGCACTAAAATTGTAACACAAATTTTGTTCGAAAATAACAATTTTTTTTTTAAATTAAAGTCATCCAAAATGCCAACAAATCGTCAGAGCCCGAATTTTGAAAAAAAATTCATTTTATTCTTTTAAGTTAAACAATTTTTTTTGTCTCTAACTTTAAACGAAAACTTTTTAAAAATTCGGGCTCCAAGGACTTGTTGGAATTTTAGCAAGCTTTCATTTAAAAAAAATCGTTCATTTCTGACAATATTTGCGCTCTTTAGCAATTTTCGAACCAAAAAACTAGATTTGGGACCACTGTGCGGTGAATTGGCCACCTAAATTTTTTGCTATTAAGCCTCTAGATTTTTTCCAAAGCCTATATGGATAAGCCGGCTACGATTGACGAATTTTAAGCCAACATTATTTGCATCACTTTTTATGTTTTATGTAAACCCATTTTTTTACGAATCTTTAAAAAATTTTTTGCATTTATTTTTGGACCATAAAACTTATATCAAACATTTTGAAATGAACTTATGGTTTTCGGAATATTATACCTTTTCATCTAAGAAAAACATTTCAAAAAACTTTTGCCATTATAATCTTGAATTCCAAGCTATCAAAAACTTTTTCAGCACTTGTTTGATGCTGCAAGACCAACCCAAAAATAAAAAATGGATTTCTAAACAACTTTAACTCCCACATCATAGCACCAAGTTCCGTATCATGACTATATTTTTCATTTTTTCAACAAGCTGATTGACTGACTATCAATACACAGCTTTAATTGCTATTTTGATACAGAGCAATATTTTATTTAATGATTACCAGCTCAAACTCATTGAACTTTTATGCATAAATTATTTTAGGTGATTTCAAATGGCACCTAAAAGGTACAAACAACAACAACAACAACAGTACTGGCTTCATAAATTAATCAATTGACACGAGCACTGGCGCTTACAGACCGCCGCCGCCGCCGCCAATTGAGTACAACAAGTTAGTACGACTATACGTTCAGATCGGGCTTGTTGCTAAAGCTCTCTTTGTTGGTTGTTTTCAATTTGAAATTGTCACTGTTTGCCAGTCACTTGGCGCTAAGGCAAATAAATATTCTCGCGCTTTCATATCAAACTCATTGATGAAAAAATTAACTCTACCGTAGTATTGTGAGTACCACAATCATTGAAGTTTAAGATATAGTATAGTAAATAAAAGGCTAAGATTCTTGAATAATTATATTTTGTATAAAATTTGAGTTCATAAATTAGTTCGATTTTGATTCTTGTATGACTGTAATTGGTACCTAATAAATGCGTAGGCGTCCGTTCATGCACCAAGTGCAATATTAAGTGCAGCGTTGCCATAATTATGAACTTTTTGTGCATAAATCGATTTATTTCAAACCAATAAAGAATGGCTTAAACCTCAGATCAATTCAATCAAAATAATGTAGTTCCCATTTCGATATTTTTTGTGTATTATCTATATACTTTAAGCTACATATCGTTACCTTAATATAGAAAGGCCCTAACTAACATTTTTTCCAAAATCGAGATTTTTATAGATTTCGGTAGGTCACCCACTAATACCCCATTGACAAAAGATGAGTGTGCTACGATTGAAAATAAATCAATTACAAGCAAATAAAAAAAGCCATTACTCACTTTAACTCACAAAAACTTAAATTTTTTTTCAAGTTTTTTCGTTCTCCTGTAAAATAATAAAAATGTAAGATAGGGCCTTTCTATATTAAGGTAACGATATATTTTAAAATTAAATTAAAAGAAATTGTTGAAGTTCTGATTTGAAATTTTTACTTCGGTTTTCTACAAGAAAAAAAATTCAAATTTCGAATTTGATTTCATCATTGAAAAAAAAACAGTAAAGCCTCAATCACAATGACGACGTCATAATGGGACGAGAGCGCGACGAGAATCGTCGAAAATGTCAAAATTACATGTCGTCATGCTGTGAAATTTGTATGTCAATTTAATTTTTCTTGTCAAAATTTTTCGGAAAACAAAATTTAATCATTGCGCCAAATAACATTCAAACTTTTTCTTTTACTTTCTTATTTTTAATTTATCTTGTTGAATATGTTTCATAAAAATAAATTCAGTCGTTGTGGTTTTCTGGCGTGTTTGATAGCCATATATGTCATAGTCAGACAGCCACATATGTCAAAACTCTCGTCGCGTGAAAAATTCAACAATTCTGATTTTTAACGTCGCGTCATCACGTCGTCACTCGCTTGATTGTGCGAAGTTATATTAGACAGCGTGTGTTTGAAATATTTTTGGCAGCACAACTCGCTCTCGTCCCGCCGTGACGTTGTCATTGTGATTGAGGCTTAAGTCTCCCATAAAATCCACAATGTTTAATATTTTATTGTAAATTTGTTTAATTCGAAAAACTGCTTCATTTATTTCGATTCTTTAGAAGGCCATAACTTGGCAACTAAGTCTCGTACAAAATAAAAAATTGTGTGTTTATATTCTCATCTTCTGGAAGTACAATTAGGCCGAATGTGAATGAAGTTCAGAATGTCACTTTTTTTTTTTTATTCTTCCGCTTCACATGAAATGTCCGATATTTTGACCTTTCAGGCTTTCAAGACCTTTCCAATGATTTACACATCATTGAATTTTTCACATTCTCATGGCTTTGTAAAGAACCGTATTTTTTAGTTCTTCGTCCTTGCTGAAAAAATAGCGCCAAGAATATTTAATTTTCTGTTTTTTGTGTTTGTGGAACAGATCATAATTTATTATATTTTTTTGCTGAGCTTCTTATTCACAAAATATGCATAGGAGAATATAAAGCTCCCAAGAAATGTATAATATCAAATGTTACAAAAACAAACGCATACTACGGAAAAAAATGTGGAATTTCAACGCACTGTGATTTAATTTTGCTATGATTCTTAAATGCTTAATGCAAAAAGCAAAATATAGTATGCTTGAAAATTCTTAAACGTCGGCTAACAAAGCTTACTGATGATACCATGTTGCAGTGGTTGAAACTTGTATAAGCAGCTAGATGCCCTTTTTTGTTCTTTTATGCATATTGTGCTTATTATTTTTTGTGTTTTTTGCACTAAAAGTACTGAACAGGAAGCTCAGCACACAAATATATGAAAATTATTTTTTTCCAATACTCAGCAAAGATAACAGATCCTGTATACAGGGTGGTCTATCTAGCATTTAGAATATGAACAACTGTTTTTTTTTCTGGGTGTGGCAACTCTAATATCATTTGTATTATGAAGAAAGTTAGCTTTATATCTCCAGTTTAGGAAATAGGTCGATATTATTCGTTTTCGGTTCGCTAATTGGGCTGTCGCATTTGGGACACATTTGTGTGGAGCTGTTAAAGATAATTGTTATACTAACCATTTAGCAACGGATGTGGACGAAATAGTGTACTGTAGCAATCTAAGAAAGTTTGTTATCTAATGTAATATCCGAAAATTTTAGCTCATCGAGAAAACTGAAAAGTGCACCAGATTTGCTTTAAATGAATTTTTTGTTCAAATGTGTTGATATTTAGTTTAAATTTAACTCATTATACATATATAATTCAAGTTGTATTAATTCGCACAGAATTTTTCGCATTTGATTATGACAATGTCATCGGCGTAGCTAACACATTGTAAATTATTATGGGTAGAAAGCGTTTAAAACAACAGTCGATCAGGCGATTGATTCTAGTCCCTTTCGCGAAAGCTGTAAGCCTAGGTATCCCATCACGACAATGTCATATAACAAACATCTTTGGCAACTTAGCAGAGTTAAGAAAATATTCAAAGACTTACTGTCGATGATATTGCAATCACCAACAGACTATCATCTGTCCTAAGCGACACTTTATCTTTTTAAGACGAAAAAAAGAATCAGAACGAATTTAATAGAAATATTCTCATTCAATATCAAATTTTTTTATTGATATGGCATCACTTCTAATCAAAATAAAAATTTCTTCCAATTGAGAAAAGCACGGATTTGCATAACAATGACTCACTGTCAACATCATTTTGGACTTTGTACGCCATAGTTTTCTTGAACTCCCAGACCGCCTCCAATACGCTGGTATTGGTATTGGCGCCATCTAGTGACAACTGTGCTTGCTCACATTTAAGTAATGGAAACTTTGAGCGCAACAAATGAATTACGTGTGGAGGAGTTGACAGTTGGTTGTCGCTTGTCACATGTACGCCGCGAGTACTACTATGGGTCATAACTTCATATGAAAAGCCATTGCAGTTGTTGTTATTATTATAGCTATTTGTGTTATTGTATTTTGGCAATATGCTTTTGTTGTTATTATTCCTACGATTGCTGTTGTTGTTGTTGTTATCCGCTTATTAATAATGTCATAATAATGCGCATTGAGCGCCGTCACCATTCTCATATATACGTATTTAAACGCGATTTTCTGAATTTAATTACATGTCACAGCATTAGAGCAAAGTTGTAGTGGTGGCGTAAAGTGTTCAGTTCAAAGTTCCGTCATTTGATATCTTGATTATTTTCATATTTGTACATATTCTATAAAAACTTAAATTTCAATTAAGAAGCCTTAATCTCAGTTCTTACTCTATGTTTGCTCTGAAAATGACACTGCATCCGTTTCCTCTCCTTGACAGTAATTTTTTATTGAAATAATTGTTTAAGTCTGCTTCATTGTGGACAACACCTTGGCTCAAATCAAGTTTTATTTCTTGATTGCATCCTGATGCGACTATCGACAATATTAGTATATAGTGGATAGATTGACTTACTTCCATAATATGGCGGTGCTTCCATTCATCCTTCCCTGTTCATTGCTCTGCACGAGCTTAAGTATTAACCATGAAACAAAAATATATGTTAGGTTGTGTGGAACTGTCAAATTAAAATTTGAGAGCTCAGTGCAAAAAGTAAATAGACATTTTTCATCTTTACTCTTTTGTTTACATTATGTACCCAGCGGCGAACGGTGCCTTCTACGTTACAATCTCTTATACGATTTCACTTACACTTGGTGTTTCATGCTGGGTATGAAGCTTGTGAAAATGAATATTGTGCCCTTGTTATGCGATGCCGTATTTGTCATTGTATTTCGTCAGTATAAAAAGCAAAATTTTATGTAAAATTTTGCTAGCTCAAGCCATTTTTCATTGAAATTTTTAAAAAAGGATAAATTTAAATTTTCTTTTCCCAAATTTGTTATGGAAATTATTCGAAACTAAGAAAAGTTCGTTGTAAATTTTGTTTATATATTTTTTACTTAAAAAGTATTGGGTGCTTACGTTTACTTTCAATTAGATATGGTCGCGTAAGCAAGTCATTTCCGCGCCAACTTACGAAGTGTACGAGCTCGTAAGCAGATTGCTTCTTGCTAACTGAAAAAGTATACGAGCTCGTAAGCAGATTACCACTTGCTAACTTACAATGTATTCGAGGTCGTAGGCAGCTTTCTTCTTGCTAGCTGACAAAGTATACGAGCTCGTAAGCAGATTGCTTCTTACTAACTTACAATGTATGCGAGCTTGTAAGCAGGTTCTTCTTGCTAACTTACAATGTATACGAGCTCGTGAACAGAAAGCAACTTGCTAACTTACAATGTGTACGAGCTCGTAGACAGGTTGCCTTTAGTCTGCTTACAGGGTACATGTACTCGTAATGTGTTCATCGAATAAACTCATCGTCACCCTGATTTCTTTTGGTGATAGTGGAAGTCGTTCAGCCTATAAAACGGCCATGCATTAGCAAAAGTATATTAGGTGTGTATATAGGGTGGTGTGATTTACTGCTTTCAAAGTGTGCTACAAACTATCGATTCTGTAAATAATTTACTCGCCGCTGGGTATGTATTTGATTTTGACAACTATAAAGTCAATGAAAGAGAACGCACACTGAAGTAATGTAACCTATAACAGTTTCTCAACGAATCAAATCATCAAATGACATCAAAATTTCAAAAAAATTTTGATTTTTAAATTTCAGGAAATTACTCAACAAAAGCAATATGTCTACGAAGTTTAATTTTATTGTAAAATTTCTTAAGCGCGATTTTGAACTTCTACTTATTGCAAAAGCGAAAACAACAACAAAATTCAATTCTACCTCTCATATTAATTTGGTAGCACTATCGGTAGCACGATTTGTGATGCAAATTCAAGCGCTCATTTAGCACAAGTTGATGTTTGTCAGTTGAAGTGTCTTAGTGTCTGTTGAAATTTTGCATATCACTGTGATTAAAACTAAATTAACACTTGCACATTTCATCACTTGTTCTACTGCAGTCAAACATCAGAGTAACACAAATCTAAACCAATTGCACACTGCAAATACGTGGGAATTATGTTTGAAAAATACAAATTTTTTTTTTTTTTTTTGAAAAACTGCGGTATTCGCGCATTAGAAATGACAAAGTCAAGGTTACCCCAAACTACTTACAGCAACAAGCAAACATAAGCAGCGTCGTCAGACAGTTTCACTGGCGACCTAACTTGCCAGTTACGAAATTTTTCAGTCGCTTCCGTACTTGTGCCCATGAGATTAAAAGTACTAAAACATAGGGTAAAAAATAAATTTTTTAAAATCCAAAAAATTTTTAAAAAAATAAGCACCCTAATGTTCACACACTCTTTGAGTAGATAGGCCATAAATAAACGCTTTGTACTTGTCTATTGATTTTAAAAAAAAAATGTAAACCTATTTTTCCTAGAATTTTCTTATACTGGAGCAGACAAACAGTCTGTTATTTCGCAATGCCAGAATAATTTAGTTAAATAAACAAATGGGTGCAAAGTTTACAAATAACCAGATAAGCAAATTTTTCAAATTTTTTTACAACTATAAAGAAATCAAAAGTAAAATTCTTATCAAATGCTATGAGTGCTATAATTGCAAACAGAAGATACCAAAAAATATACGAGTAAATAAAGTTAACCTTTAAGTAATAACAAATGAACGAACACCATTTACGAGACAAGTCTGCCGTTGTCATTTTAAACCTTTACCTTTTATTTACGAAATGAAGTGCAAAATATTTGCACTTAGAGTTCAAGTACAGGTTACGCGGTGTTGCCAGTGACAAGCAGGGAACCTAAGACGACAGCAAGAGTTTTCGTACCCTATACGGAGAAGTGGTATGTTTAATTTAAATCAAAGTTTGAGAGTTGATTGGAACATTTACTATTGATGAGTAAAGTCCTATCATCTTTTGCTAAGAAATCAATTCTTTCAAAACTCTGTGCCGGTGTATCCTTAGAGAGCAATTCAAAAAAAAAAATTCAGAAAAGGTGCTACGCGAATAACACAAATCTTTTAAGAGGATACCATATGTATGTAAATTACTTACTTTTGTGCAGTTGGGGTCAAAGACCAGTGCCGGTTGATTTTCTGATTTTGGCATGTTCGCCAGAGTTGTAACTAGGCAACTGTGCTATATTTTTTCATTCCCAGTAAAAATTTAATCTCTTGCCGTACCCTCAGTTATCATTAGAAACTAAAACTGATAGAATTTTGGCATTACTTTGTTCTATAAAATGTTACATCTTTTTAAGAAGAGTAACTCTGCTGAATGTCGAATTCGATAAATAAATAGTTATTTTGTATATGACTTAATTTTTAAAATTTAATCTTGTAAAAATCGCTTAAAGCTTTGGTAGTAATATTAAGTGGGCTACCGTTGAGAAACTTAGATTCATCAAAATCAACCTTCGTCTTATCGCACAGTGTATTCGGTTAATGGCTTTGGCTTAAAGTGAATTTCGTCACCGAATTTTTAGTTGTGTGGTACTGGGCGTTTAACAATTCGTCCCAAGGAGGCTGGTACAACACGGCACAGTTAAACATGTAGTCGCACACGAGGCAGCCAATAGTACAATATTACTTTCATGGATGCAGATGTCACCACGAGAGATAGTGAAAAGCTTGCCTGATTTGACTGTCATAGACTTTTTCTTTGTGACTTTTAAAAGTCTTGTGTCTGTACCAAACAAGCCCGAGGAACTTATCGCCAGAAGTCTTAAGAAAAATCATCAGCTCTGGCAGCGATTACTTGACCGATAGTATTTTTGCGACTTAAAGGAAATCAACTTAATCGTCTAAGTCAGTGTCAGGCATTCTGTCGCCCGCGGGCAACTGGGGCAGAACTCAAGCAGAGGCTACGTTTATATACTCGTCGTGTACGCTGCGAGATACGGCTCGATTCTGTCTGGCTGTTTTTTTGTGTGCATGGCAAGAATAAATAATATAAAACATTATCAAAAAACAGAGCCAATTCTTTTTGTTTACTGTTTTGGGAAATTGAATGTGAACTTTTGCATCACCTTATAGAATATCATTGCAATAATGATTTCTACTATACCTCACACATAACCCACTTTATTCATTTTTTGTGGTAAGGTGCACTTATTAAAAGTGCTTTTGTTCTTAAACTATGAGTATTAAATAGGTTCTTTAGAGCAGACAGCGTCAACCGACTGGAAGTAATCATAAAGGACTTGGACGTTATCAAGTAGTTGCATTATCATCGGGAACATGTAGTGAGTGTGGTATGAATAAACACAAAAGGCACGATCTTTTGTAAATATGCCTAGTTTCCGGAGTATGCAGATGATGGTTTTCGTCGAGCGATTAGGGGAAATCGCTCCATTTCAGAAAATTTTGAATTTACAAACTTAAGGTTCGAAAAGAAGGGCAGGCCAAATGAAGAATCGGCAAACGAAATGGCACATTTCCAGTTGCTAAAACATTTTCACAAATGGCAGAAAACAGTTTTATCTCTGAACTGATATGAAAACCTTGAATTTGTTATCAAAAAAGTATGACATCTAGTGCCTATTTTATCTGTCGGAGACTGAAATTACTTGAAGTGTTTAACGTAATGATCACGATTCCATCAAAAAGCTGAAAACGACCCACAATGGACATGTGCCGTTCTGTTTACCGACACCTCAAATATTTTCAAGTGTTTTGTAATTCATGATCGGGCTACTAAATTGGAAAGAACTAACACAAAATCAATGACGATGGAAGACATTTTAAGTTCAGGCTGTGTCTATTGGTAGCTGTATAAAGTAAGCAAGTATAATACAGAAATATGTTAATATGAGAGATCACATACCTAGCATAAATATTTATTTTATTTAATCACTAATGGTTTTTACAATTTTATGTGATGCTTCTACTTGACCGACTATAATTCTGCTGCTCGTAATTTTTGGCAATTGTTGCAGCAACAATTTAGCACAGCACAGTTGACAAAATAAAAGATTTGGTGGTGATGATAATTTTATATTTCAACAGACAGTTGGACAGACAGACTGGTAGACGGACGGACGACTAGTGTCGGAAACGTTGTTTTGCAAGACACCTTCATCGTTGCTGACGTCGAAATTTAAGGTTGGGTCGCGTCATTTCGTAGGTGCAAAAAGGGCCGCTTGTTGTTGTTGTTTTTCTTAGTTTTTTTTTTTTAGTAGGTTTCATTTTAGGGTCGGCATCTTGACTGCTGTAATTTTTATTGGATTGAATATTTTTGATTAAAGAAAATCAATTTTTGTGATCTTTGCAGCAGAACAAAAAAAAATTATTTGAATATTTATTGGGTATGTAAAGGGAACGCTTTGGCATTTAGCTGACAAATATAATTTAATTGTAATATCGTAGGTTAAGTGTTTGTCGTTTGTCGCTCAAGTTTTGATGAATTTTATTTTATTTAATTTTTTTTTTTTTTTGGCTGCTGTAGTAATTCAGAAATCTGCAAAAACGTGAAAACAAAATCATAAGCAGAAAAATATCGCATCAAAAGGAACCTGAGTTACAAAGTGACCGGGTTAACCCGGACAGACTCGGAATTAGCAAAACGTGACCAGAAAACAAAAAACTTCATCAACTTTTTTACCATTTGAAGGAACTTTTTTTTTTCTTGAGAAAACTGGGAATCGCTCCTGTACGACTTTGTAACACTGAAAGAGACATATTTTTGAAGCAATACTAATTTCGTACTTAAAGCCAAATGTAACATTTAAGGTGGTGTTATACGTAAACCATTGCTTGAGTTTTATTTAATTTATTTTATTTATTTACCTTTTCAAGGTAAATGAAAACACTCATCCTATTCAAAACCAAACAAACCTTTGAGTTCATTGCCTTGCATTTTGTTGACAGTTTTTTTTTTACAGCGTAAATTTATTCACATAATTGAATTCCTAGAAAAACAATCAAATCCTTGAAAGTGTCAACACCCTCAAATTCAGTACAAAATAAATAAAAACCAAAACATTAATATACGAAATACGCGTAAAACAATTAACATTGCCAGAAAAAAAGGCGCGTAAATTCGTTTCTATAAACAAATCGAGAAATTAAGATGTCAACGCACTTCTTAAATCAAATTCGCAATTGACTTACCCCCATCATTCCCAAGTCGACCGCGTGTGTACAAGAACACAATCTCTGATTCGCGATACTGCTCATTTTACGCATTAAAAAAATTTTGAATTTCGCACAAAGCACCTTATGCGTGGTGTCACTGAGTCGTTTTGCCGCCTCGCGTGGTTTTGCGAGCGTCGTCTGGTCATTCATTCGCACTGGACAGAGAGTGTTGCATTATGCATGAATTTGCGCGTATTTAACATTATTTGCTTAAGCTTCTCCTTCTTTCTATCGTCTATGTTGTTTGCAATTAAGATTACGCACAGTTCGTTGTGATAGCCTTGAAAAGGCGCGAAACTCAATTTGTGAACAATGTGTCTGACCGGAAGCATACACTTTATGAGTTGAGTATTTTTGTAGTGGTGGGAAAAATTAAGCCGCTGTACAACGTGGGATATTTCTTAAAGATTTGTGTCTAGAATGCTAAGGGAAATTTATTCACTAATAGAGTAGAGATTTCACATGTTTCATCGATTGGTTTGTGCATCGGACTGAAATGCAAACTGTTATACTGTCATATGTCTTTCTACTTTTGTTCATTTGCGGAATCGCGCTAGATGACGCTAGTCATAAGAGTATAGGAAAAAAGTTGTTAGGTGACGCACATTGGGAAAGCCATGCACAAAGTGCGCGCATCTATAGCCTTAACCAAAATAGACGTGACGATACGGTAGCAATTGAACGAACGTTTGCACTCGTTTCGTCTGTTTTGACATTTAACCCAAAATGTTACGCTAGCCAACGAACCGAAAAAGCTGTTATGACGAGTAGCAACGTTTTAAAGTTCGGTTCTTACGGAACTCTTACGTCTCGTCAAAATGTTTCGTTCACTTTCGATCAATTACGTAGGTTCATTTTGGCTATCAACATTGGTTTACATACACTCGAAGTTACTCGTTATGTCTCGTCTCGTCTATTTTGGTTTAGGCTTATGCCGATAGCGCTAGATACTTGCATTTTGGTCATTGTCTACAAAATTCGTTAAAAAATTATGAGATACAATTTTAAATAAACACGCGTTTCAGTATTTTAAAAATTGAAGTCAAAAAACTTTTAAAAAGTAATTAAATTGAGTATATTTTGTTAAAATCTATACACTCAAAAAAATAAAGTGTTTGCCACAAATGATATAGATGGAACTACTTCAAGTGTTTGCGTGAAATAATAAAATGTTTGTCACAAAAACTTTTGATTTTACTTACAAAATAATAAAATTTTTTTTTGTCACAATAACTTTTGATTTTATTTACAAATTGATAGTTGAAAATTATTATACAAAACTACTCTTTAAAACTTAACATAACATAGAACACAGCCTGGCAACATCGTCATCGTTCTTTGCTCCCAAACACTTATAAATATTTGATATCGTATATGTACAATGCAAGTAACAAAAAAGCTATTTCGAATCAAAGCACTACAAAATATGAACATGAAAAGTTTATAAGTGATAAATCGTTTGTTGAAATGAATAAGTGTTTGGGACAAAAGACAAGTGTTTGTCGAAACACTTCCATAAATTGAATTGTTTGACTGAAATATTTTGACTATTTGTCGTAAATAATTATATCATTTAGAAGCAACATTTTATGAAATGTTTTGTTAGAAGTAATTGAATCACTTGCCACAACTTAACATTTGTGTCAAATACATTGGTTTTTCTTATATTGTCTACAAATACTTTTATATTAAGCATTCGGTAATTTGCTACAAACGCTTTCTAAACAATCCTTTTTTTGAGTGTAAATGTAAATAAAATGATAAATACATTTTCCATGTCACCGCATCACGCAAAAACTACTGCATAGATATCGAAGATTTTTGACACGCTAAATTCGAATCCAAGCTTAGAATTTCTCAAATGGTTCCGGATTTCGGAAAAAATCGAAAATCGCGATTTTTCGAGATATTTAAGGCAAATTTATATAGAAAAACTCTTCGTATACTCAATACTCGAGACTCAATGTAGGTTTGCCTCAAATATCTCGGAAATCCATGATTTTCGAGTTAAGGCAACAGAGATTCGACCAAATTTTTTCGACCTGTGTACGATTTTTATTAAGTAGACTCTGCACTAATTTAATTAATTTTCAAGGTAAATAAAACGTTTTCCTTCAAAAAACCAAGCAAAACATTAAGTTCATTGCCTCGCACTTTGTTGGCAGCTAACGCAAATTTGTTCACATAATTTAATTCCTAGAAAAACATTTAAATCCTTGAAAGTGTCAACTCCCTCAAATTCTATACTAAACAAATAAATATAAAAACCACAACATTAATATAGAATAGATGCGTAAAACAAAATCAATGTATGTATATTAATTGCCAGAAAACGGCACGTAAAGTCATCTCTATAAACAAATTGTGAAATTAAGATGTCAACGCGCTCTTCAAATTGAATTCACAATTGGCTTACCCCATCATCTCCCAGTCAACCCCGCGTGTACAGAAACTCAAGCTCCATGACTCGCACTACTGCTGATGACGCCCATTTTACGTATTTAAGAAAAAATTTCAGCTTCGCATGAAGCACCTGGTTGCTCGCTTACTCGCACCTCTTTAGTATTAAATTGAGTGTTGCATTATGCATGAATTTACGCGTATTTAATATTTTTTTTAAGGCTTCTTCTTTTTCTTTTTATTGTCTATGAAGTTTGAAATTAAGATTCCGCAAAGTTCATGACTGCAGCCTTGAAAAGGCGCGAAATTTACTTTGTAAACAATATGTCTGACCGGAAAAAAGTACCTTAACCCTTTGAGAACCATCTGAAGCGATTGTGCGAAGTGACTTCATAAATTGGCTGTAACCGTAATTATTATATTTTGAGTAAATCTCCAAAAACAGTGCTTGTGTTAAGTATTTTTTTATTATTATTCGTACTAAAACTAATGCAAACATTTATGCAAAAAATAAAAAAAATCAGTTTCCATCTATACTTTGAAGTGATTGGCAGCATGTCTTGGGGTGAGTATGAATTTTTTTTCTTTGACTTCGTAGTTCTTATCGAGAGCATGATTTTGAAAATACCGAAGCATGCATCCATACTTCGACATGAATTTAAGTTGCAACGGTTTTTTCGTTGTCGTGCTTTTTCAAACCAAAAATTAGATAACACAATTGTGTTCGGCGGGCATTAGTAGAAGTTTCAAATCAGGCTCACAATTGTGATATCTGATCAATTTTTAGGTAAAAAATTCGACTTTTCTAAAGATTCTGACCTACGAAAGGTCTTAGACAATCTTGAAAATTCTGATGCTGACTTTTCGTCTGATGATGACTTATATGAGGATTTTCTGATACCCAACAACATTTCAGAAAATGTGATCTCATCTGAGGAGGAATCTGAAGAAGGTAAGTTTTTTCTTGTGTTATTGTTATTAGCAATAGCTTCTCTTGTTGCTGAAGAAACAGTTCTTTCTACATCAGTTCTTTCTAGTTCAGCTACATCTGGTGAACTAATAGTTGATTTTGAAATGTTTCAAGGGGCAAGTACGTTTCCAGATAGTGGCCTTAGTCATGGAGCATCCATTGTCTTGAGACTTACTCAATGTCTTCCAAGAGGAAGCCATCTTTACATCGATAGATTTTTCACTACCATACCTCTTTTGGAGAAACTGGAAGAAAATGGATTCAGGGCAACAGGCAATATAATGTCAAATCGTGTTGGGAAGAGAGTTAATTTTCCGTTAAATAAAAATTTGGAAAGAGGTAAGATGTGTCAATTTGTCAAAGACAACACTGAAGCCGTTGTTAAATGGTGTGACACGAAATGTGTCACAGTTGCGTCAACTATATGTGGGCTGAACCCAGTTGGCGAGGTGAATCGTTGGGTAAGGAACTTAAAGAGAATATTGCCATTTCCTATGCCAGCCGCAACTAAATTATGTAACTCGAAAATAGGAAGAGTGGATATAGCTGACCAAATATTGGAATGTTATAGGATCAAAATGAAAACAAGAAAATGGACAGTAAAAGTTTTATTTCATTTTCCTGATTTGGCGATTTACAACAGCTGGATGGAATATAGAAGAAAGTTTCTGCATTTTAAAATGGAGATCGGAGAAGTGCTTGCAAAGTACAAAGATGCACCACAGCATATGGTTGCTTCCTTTCAGTTGCCTGAGGAATTCCACGGCAGTAAATATCGCCCCCACAACGCTTCCGATGACATAAGATACGACAGATTTGACCATTGGCCAGAATTTTTAACGGGAACTGCTAACAGATGCCGCAACCCATGATGTGAGAGTCGTACTAGAGCCTGTTACCAAAAATGTAAAGTGCATTTGTGTCTTGCAAAGGATAAGCACGGTTTCCAAGCGTACCATACGAAATAGGTTGAACTCAATCTTCTGTTTTGATATTTATTTACTGAAGTATTTTTGAAGTATTATTTTTTTAAGTTTTAGTTTGCTGATCTCAACATTTAATTTACTAAAAAAAATTTTGTATGCATTGTTTTTAAAACTATTATTTTTTAATAAATCTAAATGAAAGCTAAATGACCTATGAAAAATAGGAATTTAATTTACACGTTACGACCCAACCTACACAAATGTGTGAGGTCCTTTTTGGAAAAATCCTTGATGTCAAATATTTATAAAAATTTGTCTTTGCCATTTAAAAAAAGAATAAGCTTAAAATTTTAATTTTTGTGGCAAGGAGATCAAAAAATGTAGTTGGGTCTCAAAGGGTTAATTATTTGGAAGTAGTAAGCCGCTGTGTTGTGTAGGATATTTTCAAGGTTTGTGCCTAGAATGCAAAAAAAATATCGATTGGCTTATACCATTGTTTAGAAATACAGGATATGCAATTTAAGCTTTCCTAAAGATAATGCTTAAAATAATTTTGAAAATTATTCTTGTTTGTTGTACTGATTTCGCTCTAGTAATTTTAACAAGCATCGTATAGTGTGTAACTTATTTTGGTTTAAATTTCCTTGAGTGTAATCATAACTAAAAATGATGATTTATTTGTAGAACTCTACAGCACTAATTTACGCAATTTTCAAGGTTATCAAAAGTATTTCCCTGTTGGAAATAAAAAAAAACACATTGAGTTCATTGCCTAGTATTTGTTGACAGTTTTTTTTTTGTAACGCAAATTTATTCACATAATTAAATTCTTAGAAATTAACTCCTTGAAAGTGCCAACACCCTCAAATTTGGTACAAAATAAATAAAAATTAAAATCAAAACATTAATATGTACATATAAGGAATACGTGTAGGAAAGAGCAATTAACATTACCATAAAAGTGGCGCGCAATTTCATTTTTATATATGTACAATTTGCGAAATTAAGATGTCAACGCACCCTTTGAATCAAATTCGCAATCGACTTGTCACCAACATCCCCAAGTTAACCACGTGCGTATAGAAATTCAATCTCTATGAGTCGGCTTGTTTGAGCGTCTTTGGCCTTTTAGCACTGGGCAGAGAGTGTTGCATTATGCATGAATTTACGCGTAGTTAACATTTTTTGCTTAGGTTTCTTTTTTTTTTTTTTATATTGTCTATGTTTTTTAAATTAAGATTACGCACAGTTCGTTGCTATAGCCTTGAAAAGGCGCGAAACTCAATTTGTAAACAGTGTGTCTGACCGGTATTAAAATATTGAGTATTTCCGTTTGTTTGGAAATAATAAGCTGCTGTAACGTGTGGGATATTTTTGAAGGTTTATGTCAAGAATGTAAATGGAAATTTACTCTCCTATGGTTTGTGCAAAGAATTCGATATTACTTTTTGCACCGGCAATAGTAATGCCGAGATTTTCAATGTGTAGTGTTAATTTCACGAAATGGTTTCAATGCATTTTACAATGGCTCTTAAGGATACTTTTTGCGAAAATCAAATGGGACGCCCCCTGAATTGGTTCAAAACAAAGTAAAAAAATTTAAAAAAATATTTTAAATTTTAAAATTTTTATCTTTAACCCTTACGGACCCTATTTAGAAATAAAGTTTGTCCTAAGCTGATATTTTCTTAAATTATATTTTCTTAAGTGGCTTTTAATTTTAAAAATCATTATAAGTTGGAAACTCCTGATGCTCCAGATGTTCATTTTCACTTTGAAATAGGGTCCGTAGGGGTTAAAGATAAAAATTTAAAATTAATTTTTAAATTGTTTCCATCCTATTTCGAACCGACTAAGGGGGCGTCCCAATTTTTTTGTTTCATAAGAACCACCCTAATGTACATTTAACTTTTCTTATTTGGTTTTTTTGCGAACATCAAATGGGACGCCACCTCAATCGGTTCGAAATAGGGTAAAGAAATTTTAAAATTAATCTAAAATTTTTATCTCTAAACCCTAGGACCCTATTTCAAAGTGAAATTTGACCTAAGCCGTCATTTTTTTAAACTATTTTTTCTTGAGTGGCCTTTAATCTTAAGAAAGAATATATTAAAAAAAGTATCATTTGGATCTAGTTTTCGAGATATACAGCTCTTTCATTTTTGGCTACTATCTCGCGTTTTAGTCGCCGAGTAAGAATTGACTGTATGTTTATAAACTAAATTGCCGAGATAGTAGCCAACCATGAAAAGGGGGATAATCATGGGAAATTACGGATATTGCTTTTCTAAAAATCATTTTAAGTTGAAAACTCCTGAACAGATTTTACATATATTGATGTCAAAAAAAAGTGTACAAGTAAAAGTGTGCTTGAAAACGCTTGCAAATGATTCCAAATAATTTTGGATTTATTGTTTTCTATACATATTAGATCCGTGCACTTAGAAAACTTGTGTGTATAATGGATCAGAGCCGGATTAAGACATTGTGGGGTCCGGGGCTAAACACTGAGATCGGGCTCCTTTTAATGTAAATATTAAAAAAAAATTCGTTGACCAACAAAAAAATAAAAGGCCATTCAATTCATGTTTATGAAACTATTCAATAATTTTCGAGTTTTTTTTAAACTTTCTTTTTTAAATTTTTGATATTTTTAGATATAGAGTAAGAGCCCAGAGCCGCCAGACGTTACTTATTTTCTGAGTAACAAAATGTGTGGGATAGTGTAGTACTAGTATGTACTGTGAACGTATGCATACCCGTTAGCTTGGGCCGACGGCCAATTTACAGGTACCAGGTACGTAAAATCATTACTTACTTTTCTTAAATTCTGAGTGCTGATTTTTGTATATGTATTGTAGAATAATGTTAAAAATTAATAATCAGCACTGCCAGACACTTCCCTTCGGCGGTAATTTCTACCAGACGCTTTAAAGCTTTCCGCTTTGTTATCCGCTCTTTCGATACTTCTGAACATTTTTCTTTTATACTTTTCGAAACAGTTCAACTTTTGCTGACTAACATCGAATTTTTTGTACACTATTCGAAATTTTCAATGCTTGTCGACAATTTCGAAATCAATTCTGTCGATATTTTTCAATATTTCTCAATACATACCGTTTGCATTGATTTTTACGATATTTATTAACATTTTTTTTTTTGTTTTACATTCATATGTATCCAGTAACGTCATCTCACCAAATGCTTGGGGGGGCAGCCGAGAGTTTAAATAACAAATTGAATCAAGGCAATTAATAATAATATCAGATCCTTTGGGGGACCAATGTCTTCCCCAGCCCTACCCAATTGACGCCTCTGTATATAACTACAGTTTTCTGCTGATTTCATCGATGTTTTTCGATATCTCGAATTCATTATTCTAAAACGTTAAAATTTTACGTTCTGCCAACTTCTGTAGTCTAGTTAAACTACCACGATTCGATAAGAAGTAAACTTTTTTTTTTTTGTGCTCAGACTACTACGGTTTTTCTTACTAAACGTCCATTTTACTAAAATTTTAACTGACACACAGTGCTATACTGGAATATGAGGTGTTTTTCCAGCCTTCTCCAATACAAGAGCATAATATGCTGAGTGTATTTTGCTCTTCTGTTTATTAAGTTTTACTTAAGTTTGAGAATATTTGCTTGGTCTGCACTTTGCTCATAACACGTTTTGGTTCACGACATTTGATTAAGGGAGGGCACCTGCCTGTGGTGCCAAAAAGTCAAATCAGTAAACCTTAACGCATTGTTTTGACGAAATACTATAGAAAATTTTTAGGCTTAAAATATAGAACATAGTTTCCCAACGCCATTTATTAAAAAATTATTTCTTTATTTATGAAATCGTCACGAAGAAACGATTGTATGGAAGGAAATTTATTTTAACATGCATTTGTATTATAACTAATTCAAATAAATTGAGAATCAATTAAATGGAAGCTCACTAAGCTGGATATCGAGCTTTAAAAAGTCATCCCTATATGTAATGCGTTTTAACAAAGTACTGGAAATCTCCGAAACAACCATTTATTGAAATCGGTTCAGTAGTTTAAAAGTTATGAATCAGAATTTATTTTTAAGTACCTTTAACTACCCAAGCACACTTGTCCTTTTTAATATTTTCGTTTCAGCTACATCCTATTCCATATTTTCTTTCCAACATGGCAGAAATTTTAATGCGTAATGTGCCTTCCACAAAACATAGTGCATTTCAGATCAGAATCACCCCTTAATTTTATTATCAATAGTATGATAAACAAAAATGACGTCAGAGGAAACATTGTTCTCTCTTATTCTCAGTCTACGAATAAAACAAGTGGTATTGACCGAATTGGCCATTTTTTTCCAAGCAACAATTCGACATCCTCTCTTTTTTGACATACATTAAAGTTAATATGAATATTTGTATGTATGTAAATACGTTCTAGTTGTCATCGAAAACATTTCTTTTAAAAATAATTTTAAAATTAACGAACACTCATTTTTGTTTGTATAAACTGCGTACTTAGAAATTTTATAGATGTTCAAATATTCAGGTTATGTAATCTGTACTATATTTACTGAGTATTCTTTCCCATATTTCATTGAGCAACAAAGATTTATGTAGGTACATACATACATACATATGTAAGCACATAAAAAACATATGAACTTGAAAATCAATCTTTATGGAAAATTGAGTGAAAAAAGTTTTTTTTTTTATTTTGGTGGCATTTGTTAGGTAACATTTGCTTTCTTAACTTATTGAATTCTCTAAATTTATATTCTACAACAACCTCTGGACCTTCAATTTTTATTTCGCTTCAACGCTGATTTGGTGGAGTTCGAACTGTTAATCTTAATCGTGCCACGATAGTGAGTGTTAGTTTTCAATCAGCTGTTTATGCAGCAGTATCGAACTTGATTATGAAATTTTTTTAACCCTCAAATGCAGTACTGTCTTCTCTTACATAATAAGCCTACGATTGCGGAGATATAATTTTGCATTACTCATTAAAATGTAGTAATATTCATGAAAAAGGGCTCATATGTTTCCGAGAAAGTGATGGCATTTTCGGAACATTTGTACATTTGTACTGAAAAGTCATCGTCAGTACATTCGACAAGTTTTCAGTACGTTCGGTACATTTGCCCCATTTTTAGTACATTTGGCGAATTTTCAGAACATTTTCGGTACATTTAGACAACTTATAATAATCTTTTATATTTTTTTAGTAAATGGAAAAAATTATAATCTTATAATAATTATCATTTGTTTTATTTATTAAATGATAAAATCAAACTAAATTAATCGCAATGTGTAGACTTTATAATTTAATGTGAAATATATCTCATTTTGGTAGGGTTTTTGAGATGTTAAAAGTGAGGACCTTTTTTTTGTACATTTTAGTCAAAGTGGGTGTTGAAGACAAAAAAAGTACATTCAGCCTCTAAAAAGTACATTTGAAGTCTCGATTCAGTACATTTTCACAAAACCCAAATGACATCCCTGTTCCGAGATGCTTGGGGTTTTATAAATTATGGTCATATGTTTAAATGCTTGGCTTTTGGTACAAGATTTTAAGGAAAACCTATTTCTATAAAAAGATACTCAAATAATTTCTAAATTTTAATTTGAAAATTATAAATAATAATAATTTAATATAAATAAATAAAATCAATGAAATTTAGGATAAACATTAGACATGTTCAAAATAACCTCATGCTTTGGAATTCTTCGGGAACGCATAAAATTTGAAATTTTATTATTTTTCGAGTATATTCCCATTCAAGACCAGAACTGTAAGGTTTTAATTTTTCGAAATTTGAGTAAATAAAATTAATAAAACTGCACTTTTTCTAATATAAAACTTTTATATAAAGCTTTTATTTTTCCAGTTTAATAGCTCAAATTCTTTACTATTTTCGCTATATTCACCTTAATAAATACATCATTATTTGAAATTGTCAATGCTACTACATGAATATTGTTTAAGAAAATAAATGAGAAAAAGAAAATCTTTAATTTTTGATCAAAAATAATCTCTTTCTTTGAAAATTGTTTTTCCTATCAAAATTTTTAAGTTTTATTCAACAATTTGAAAATGTTTGAAATTTTGGTACAAAGTACAAATTGCATTAAACGAAAATGCTCATCTACCCAGAGTAACATTAACCCAGTGGTGATATTGAGAGTTAAACAAGAGCGAAGGTTATTATATGAATTCCATTGCTCACGTTTTGCGTTATCTCTACTGGAATAAACGTACGCTCGTACATATTTAAGTATGTAGGGTAGGATGGGCCGAAAAAATAACTTTTTGAACTTCTATTTTAAATAGTGTCAGAGCTTACAATTGAGCTTGAGTTTTTTTTTAAGAAGCCTGAATAGGTATTTTTTGCCCTTCCTTTTTTTTGAAGCTTCGAAGTTTTAGAGAAAAGTTGAAAGTAAAAAGAACGTTTATTAAAATTTGCTTGATATGAAACCCGCAAGGCAAGCGCTTACAGTAACTTGTTTGGAAGAAGTTGGAGCCAGCATTCATTGGGTTTTTATGAAACTGTTTAATTTTTTATTTTGAGAATCCTGAACAAGGGCATATATCATATTCACGTTCCAAATAAAAATTCGCAATTTCCATATACCTGTATCATTTGTATTTTCAGAATTGGAAGTGGTCAGTTTTACCATTCGTTTCATAGGTAACAAAAATATTATTAATGTATACCAACCACTACAGATAAACTTCGACCTGTGTGGCCTCTCGTAAACGGCTTAGTACAATAATCTCTAAGCAAAAATGTTAGTAAGCAAAAAAAAATTTAATTCTATTTTTATTTTATATAAAAACCAAATATGACTAATAGAAAACTTCTGTTGCTATTACAAATGGAATTACATATAATGTACTTTTCGGCCCAACCTAATGTAGAGTGCTTTGCTTTTGCCATCACAAGAGTAATCGTTATTATTGTTTTTCTCTAGGTTGGGAGAGTCATCTCCGCCAACAAAATTTTATATTGAAAATAAAAAAAAAAACAAAAATTTCCAGTTTTGTGTGCGGTTGGAATTCTGAGACAACTCAGTATCTCGGTTTGCTCGTTGCACGTCGTACGATTTGGTTTTTCCTTCCTCTTGCCATTATCACCGTTAATATATATATTTTTTACACATTTTTTTACACAAATGGATCTGCGGAAGTCGTCAAAATTTGTCAATCCATTCGGTTATCGCCCCTGGATGGGAAACCATGGAGCAGCTGCAGCAGCCGGTAATAGTAATCTAGGCGTAAAAGGCATCATTGCTGGTGGCATAACCGGTGGCATAGAAATTTGTATCACCTTTCCCACCGAATATGTGAAAACACAGTTGCAGTTAGATGAAAAGGGAGCCAACAAAAAGTACAATGGTATTGCGGATTGTGTCAAGAAAACCGTAGCGAGTAAAGGATTTTTCGGTCTATACCGTGGTCTAAGCGTGCTACTGTACGGTAGCATACCAAAGTCAGCTGTACGTTTTGGCGCCTTTGAATATTTCCGTGGTCATATGATCAATGAAAAAGGACAGTTAAGTAATGGTGCCAAATTACTGTGCGGTCTATTGGCTGGCGTAAGTGAAGCGATTCTTGCTGTCACACCAATGGAAACTATAAAAGTAAAATTCATCAATGACCAACGTAGCGCCAAACCTCAATTCAAAGGTTTCGCTCATGGTGTCAGTACAATAGTCAAGAATGAAGGTATAATGGGTATTTACAAAGGGTTGACTCCAACAATCTTGAAGCAAGGCTCAAATCAAGCAATACGATTTTTTGTAATGGAATCACTTAAGGACTTGTACAAAGGTAATGATCCTAATAAGCCTGTTCCTAAATTGCTTGTCGGTGCTTTCGGTGCTTTTGCCGGTGCTGCTTCTGTTTTTGGCAATACCCCATTGGATGTAGTGAAGACTCGCATGCAAGGTCTAGAGGCTGCTAAATATAAATCTACTGCTGATTGTTTCCTTCAAATCTGGAAAAAAGAAGGACCTACAGCATTTTACAAAGGAACCGTACCACGGCTGGGTCGTGTATGCCTAGATGTTGCTATCACATTTATGATCTATGATTCTTTCATGGATCTTTTCAGTAAAGTGTGGAAGGATTAGACGAGACGTGTAGTGTAGTAGGCTTGTTAATTATTTAAACCTAATTTTAAGCCAAACATTGTAAATTTTCAATATCAGGCTATGCTTGTTTATATTTTTAATATGCCAAAAAAATAGAAAAAAATAAGTGTAGAGTGGGTATGTAAAGCTGTTGTTATGCAACAATCACGGTCGGAGCACGTTCACAATTTGTTGCTTTTTTAATGTAAATAGCCATTCAGAAAGAAGAATGGAGAATGTACTGTAAAAAAAAGCAACAATTTATGAACGTGTCGGGTATCGTGATTGTCTGCATACCAACGGTCTAATTCGGCCAAGCCGAAACAAAATATTTCGTGCACTGTGTTAAAAACACCTAAAAAAAACTCCGATGTCGTAAAATGTTATGCATTTATTAAGTAACCTAAATTTGAAATTGTATTTTTTACAATACATATCAAAGTCACAATAAATTATATATGGAAAAACTTTATTTACTATGGTTTTGTATTGACAGGGTCTAGCTTTCAGAACGTTGCGTTTGGAGAAAATATTCTTTGATGCGGTGATCAAAATAGATTCATTAAAAATGCTTAACTTGCGAGATATTGACCGCGATAGTTAATTTGATCCTATATTTTGACGCGCTATTTGACATCAAAAAATTATTGGTTCGAGGGAAGTAGGCTGCTTAATGCCATTATATAGGCAAATACATGATTCCCTTAACACAGCTGTAGCACTGCCAAATGGTACCTCTTTCTTTATTTTATTCAAAGTGATATATAATTTATCAAAAAACGTCATAATTTGGTTAAGAAGAAAACTATTTAATGTTTCACGTGTGAATTTTTCTTAAATAGGTTTAATATTACAAAATTACTATGCCGAATTTTTGTGAATTATGCTCCAAGGTAAATCCAAAATTACTATGTCTGTTTCATCATTACTTGGAAATTAGTACAAATTCTTGATAATTTGTGCTTTTTTTACTATTTCTTGTTCTTGTAAAAAAAAAAAAAACAAATTGCAGAAAAGAGCGAATATAACTCCAGTCCCTACTAAATGTTGCCACTTACTGCTACAAAAGTTTCGTGTAAAATTATCAAGCTCATGCCTTGGCAGTAAATCTGAAATTTGTTCAATCAACGACGATCCACCACAACAAACGTAGAGTCAAAACATAATTTAAGCTAACGAACAGAACGAAAGAGAATTTGCGGGTACGGAAAATTCTGTACACCACCCTTTCGTTTTTCCCTTCTTGCCTACAAACAAGGAAACTTTGCGGCAAGAGTTTCCTCGTGTAAACGTTGACTATGATATTCACAAGCAGAAATAAATTCTAGTTTTCGTGTGTAAACGCAAAACAAATTCACAAAAGGGAATGGACAAGAATTTCTTTCATCGAATTTCTTTGTGTAATCCTTGACTAAGTCAGCGTTTATACGAGGAAACTTTTTCGGCAAAGTTTCTTTTTTCAATAGCAAAAGGGGAAAAACGAAAGGAACGAGGTAAAACATGTGTCATTTGTCGCAAACACAAAACGAAAATCACAAAAGAGAATAGACAAGAATTTGTCTCTCAGACTTTCCACGTGTAAACGTCGACATAAAGTTTTCTATTGTAAAATTAGGGCTACCATATGAATACTTTAGTAGTACATTCACAAAAAAAAAATTATTTTCTACTTTTTGGGTGAAATTAACTACTTTTCGGTGAAATGGACTACTTTTGAGTTATGAAGTGATAGCGAGGACCTCTTTTTTTGTATGAAAATATGAATATGGAAAGTGTGATGGACTTCTAAGTGTATATGAAGTGAGAACCTTTTTTTTTCGCTCGACAAAAATATTTTGGTTCAAATTATCAAATTTTGTATCTAACACCTGGATTGTTAGCCACAATAATTTTACATAACAATAAGGGTAAGTGGACGGCCTTCGGCTGCGGCTCAGGATTTAAAACTTCCAATAATCCAACACCGGCAAATTTTTCAGGTGGACTACTTTCGTAGGCAGGTCATCTGGTAACCATATGTAAAATAGCTCCACAAAAAATTGTCTTAAGGGGGGGGTAGAGTTTTGCCAAATTTTGTTTTTCCAATTTTTTTGTTGTTTTATTTAATAGTATAACTCTTCAAAAGTATCCTGTTGAAATTTGAGGTCGATTGGAGTAAAACTGACGAAGATACAGTGTCTTGAGTCTCGATGATTCTGTGAAAGTATATGAAAAAAAAAGACAGTGCTAAAACTTTAAACGTGATTTCCTCGAAACTAACTTTTCAAAGTCGGTGGACACTTTTTCTCAAAAACTACTAGACCGATTTTCTTGAAATTTGACACACTCCTTTAATACATATAAAACCAGGTAATGACGAGGGCTTTTTTTTTTCATTAAAACCAGTTCTGTGCAATAATAAACGTGCAGATTTTTGCCTTTTTTTCCAAAAAAAATATTTTTTTGACTTAAAAATTATGCCAAAATTTTAAAAATCGTCAAAGAAAAAAAACCCTTCGTCAATACCTTACAAAACTTATAAGTTTAAGGAATTTTTTTTTTTTTTTTTGATTTCAGATGATAACGTGATGAGATATCTTGTCCACCGCAAACCACCTTTTTTTTAGGCGTCCATGGAAACTTGCTGCCAATGGCTTATTTTCCAACATTTTTTAATTAAATTTTTACAGAATACTCTTTAAATATTGTACTTTTATATGCTCTTTAAATAAATAAATTTACTTTTACCGTATCCCTAAAAAACATTTTTAAACTTATGCCAAAAATGTAGCGCCAAAACCCTACCCCCTCCTTAAGGTAATAGATCACACGTTTCGTAATTGCAAAAAATTATGTAAAGTTAAAATCCTACTGATTTAAGTAAGTTTCCAGAACTTGTAAACGTTGTTCATTTGTAAAGTGATCCATGATGATTTAACATTTTTTTACAACTTAAGCAGTCAGGAAATTGTGCTTATGTTGGCTGAACGGGTCCATTGTCAAAATACGAAACGATGGAATGTGGCAACGCGCACGCCAACGGACGACGTAAAAACGAAAAACAAACGACGTAAAAAGGAAAACGAATAAGTAAAACGATGAAAGCGTACTTTAAAAAACGATAAAATGAAATTTACAACTGTCGTCGCAGTGAATAGTGCAAGCAATTGTAAAAGTTAAAAAAGGAGTAGAACGGAAATTTTTGTTATACGAATTCTTAAATTTAGAAAAGTTATTGAAATTATAAAAAAAGTATTGAAAGCTATAAATTTGCATAAAAGGAAAATAGAAAAAAAAAAATTGTGCAAAAAGATGGAAGAGCAATTGATGTAAAACTATTGAAGCTCAAAGAACACTGTTGAAAATTTTCGTAAAAAAATTGAAAAACTAAATCAAACGAAAAAAAAACTTATCAAAAATACGAATAAATTTAATAAAAAATGCAAGCATAAATTAAAAAAATAATAATTGTGAAAAAAGAAAAAAAAAGTTCTTACAAAAAGGAATTTGCAGCAAAAGAACGACGCAGAACAGCAGCGCCGCCGTGCATGTAAAGCCAGTAAAAAAAGCTGATTAAATAATAATTTTTAAAATCACAAATATTGCAAGCTACAAAGGAAGTGAAAAAGTTACAACAAAAAAAAGTTTATTAAAATCAAACCGCGCTCTAAGGCCAACACAAGACGCTGAATATAAACTAAAATTACACGAAAGAGCGCTTTTCTGAAAACGCTGCATTTGTCACTGCTGCTGCTGCAAGCTGTGGCAGAGAACTGAATTCCCTTAGTGTCCCGTTAAAAAGTCACCAGCGTAAAGGTCAGTTTTGCCAATTTGCGTGTTAACAATTTAATATTTTTATAGATTTCTTCTTATTTTAGTCGCATTCAAATTAATCACATTGGATTTAAAAAAATTTTGCACGCATACATACACATTTACATGCCATACACATACGCACACACAACCATTGTGAGATATCACAAAACTATTGGAAAAAATCCTTGGCCTTTGATTAGTGTGGAATTGTAAGGCCCTTCCGCCCACCTACTATTGAACGCCCATATCACGAGAGGTTCTTAAGAAATTTTACATTCATTAATTTTTAAAGTTTTAACCCTTTTCCAAATCATTTGTTTCTATAATCTTACGTGTACGTGTCAATGGAATGATTTTAGTTCCCGGTCACCAAGTCAAGATCATTGATTTAAGAAAAAAAATATGCAATTTTTTTGATAACTTCACTGATGCTCAAATTATTCAGTATAAACATTTTAAAATTGGATGCACCCTTCAATGTATCATTTTTCGTAACACTGCAGTTATCTTTACTTTTACTAACATCATAGTCCCATTTCTAAGCTGCTGTTTATTTGTTGCTTTTGCTGTAGCAGGAAGCTTTTCTCTACACGTAAGCAAATGTGCTTTAACTTATGCCTCCTTTATCATGCTACACCTATTAAATTGAAGCTGTAGTAATATGTTCCTTTTTTATATTGCCGCCCATTTTTATTATTTCAATGACTCCCACTTTCTACGTTATGGTTTCGGCTTTTGTTCACACAAGCAATTTTTTGTTTTGTTATTCGCAAGATAAACAAAAATAAAAATAAAATTGTATGAACGTTAAGTATTACTTTCTGAAATCACATGTCACACCTCATGATTATATCGGTTGCATCTTTAAACTTATAGGGCAATAAACCAACGTTCAAGATATGTACCAGCCACTCTTAAAGCCTTTCAGCTTATCTCAAAGTTTTTTGCTTTGCTGACGGCTCCTTCTTTTCATCTGAACGACGTCCGCTGCCAGTTAAAATATTTCACTAGATGGCTCTCCTCGCTTTACGGAAAATGTATAATTTTCTCTTCGGGGGCTGACGCTTGAGGAGACTAGTAAGTATGTTGAACTCGAAAAGTGCCAGTGTTATTCTTGTCTCCTTTGAACAATATTCCATTCATATGTTCGACAAAGCCAATTCGAACAACCCAATTTTTGCAAACTCACATAAAGCTGGACGAATATCATTAATAACTCGAACGATGTTAACTTGGAGTACATCAACTGTTCGTGACTTATATGCATAAACAAATGACTAAGCCCCACACTCAACTTCGAGAAAAACTTTCAGGTGAAGTTTCCGGAGAGGGTTCAATGGGATGAGGGCACTATTAATCTTAATTTCGATACCACCATTTACACCGATGGGTCAAAGATGAACTGCGGAGTAGGTGCTGGGGTCTACTCTAAAGACAGAAAAATTTATCAATCTTTTCGTTTACCTAACTCAGCTATCGTTTTCCAAGCAGAAGTCTTTACTATTCTAGAAGCCTGCAGATTAGTGGGCAATTCTAATATGGGAACGCTAGCAATCTTCTCCGACAACCAGGCCGCCATCAAGGCTCTGAACTCGGAGACTAAAAAATCTAAATTAATAGAGCATTGCAGGAGGGAACTAGCTGGGTTGGGGCGTCAGCTCGACGTAACTCTCATATGGATTCCAGGCCACAGGAACATCGATGGTAATGAAAGGGCTGATGAATTAGCAAGGCACGCTTCCTCTCTTGACGAAACTGAAGCTTCCGAGCGCGTTCACACTCCATTCAACCCTTTTTGCCGCAGTTGTCTGAATGTAAACGAAAAAGAATCAGTTAAACATTTTCTCTGTTACTGTCCGACCCTTGCCAGAACCAGGATCAGATATTTAGGACAAGCTTTCTTCAACAATCTCAGCGAATTTGCCGAAAATTAAATCGGATCGCTGCTCAACTACCTAAACAGGACTAACTGGATATAGCTTTTATCGCTTTTAAGGCTTAATAAATCCTCTTGACAACCCTTTATGCATGTGTATTATTCTTATCTCAAATACGGCAATTTTTTGGTTAAAGTATTCATTCAACCAAAAATGTGCTTATTCGAAAACACGATTTTTTTGATAAAAAGATCTTTTGACTGATTGACGAATATCATTTTAATTAGTTTTACATTATATCGTTACCTTAATATAGAAAGGCCCGATCTACCATTTTTGCTACTTTACAGGAGAACGAAAAAAACTTAACAAAAATTAAAGTTTTGTAGTATTAAAGTGAGTTATGCTTTATTTTCAATCGTAGCGCGCACATTTTTTTATTAATGGTGTATTAGTGGGTGACCTACCGAAATATAGGGCTTTTCTATATTAAGGTAACGATATGTAGTTCAAAAATGTTGAATAAACTCTTTTAATAATTCTCAATTGTCGATAATGATTCCCGACTTAATCGAATTTAAAACAGTAACAATAACACCTTTTACAGCTTGCTAACAAAGTATTAAACAAAACACAAATAGTGATAGTTAGATAATTATATGGATCATTCTTTGAGTTGTTTACATCGTTTCTCGGTTGAAGTTTTTTGCGTGAAACTTTCCTCTGAGTGGCTTTTTAAAAAAAGAGAAAGGTGAACTTAATATGCTGTCTCAGAAAACCACCTCAAATTTGTTTGTATCGTTTGTGAATAACTTTATAACTTTGATGGTGAACCAAAAATCAAAAACGTAAAAACTTTACTTGATTTCTTATTTGTAGTTGACTACTTGGCCACCAGAGCATATATTCTCAATAACTCATAGAATGACTCATATGTATGTATATACGTGTATTTTCCATAACCGATGATGAAACAATCATAATTAAGTAATACATACACGTAAGGAGAACATGAAAACCATTTAAAACTAAGAGGAAATTAATTTCACAGACCAATCGGCCGCATTTCAAACGATCGGTCAAATATAGATGTCGTTATGTTAGGCTTTCTATTTTAAAGGCTATGTCTAGATTGTTAAAAAATGTAGGAATTTGATGTTTTATAGTTTTAAAAATTTGTTACAAAGCACATATATTAATATTGTTTTCAAAGAATCAACCTAAAAAGCGAAGTGTATAGTTCGATTGTAGATGCGTGGCAGTAAACCAAAAAGGTGTAGCATTAAAAAAACGTTTAACTTTGACCGTTACTCGGCCAAAAAATTGCAGCCTTTGGAAATATTGTATTTAGTTTTTTGCGTGAATCTTCCCTCATTTGTGTCCTTTATATCTTTACGGAGCATGGGGCCTATTGACAGGCCTGGATTAACCTTACAGGTAGAGTAGGCATGTGCCTAGGGCGGCAAATATTGGCGGAAACTTTGAAAAATTGTTGCATTTTATTGATTGAAAAACTTCTGAAATTTTGTTTTTAATTTGCTAGTGTTTTTCGTTCAGCAACGAGGATTTTTTTTTTGTTCATCAAAAAGGTTTTGAGGAGGGGGGCGGCAATTTTTGCAACTGCCTAGGGGCGGCAAATTTCTTAATCCGGGCCTGCCTATTGATTATTTCCACTCCAATTTTTGCCGAAAGAATTAAATTCATTTCCATTTCCGTCAGTTGATTTGAATAATCTTGATCTGATCATTTTCATACCTAACTTTGTCCGAAAAAGATCTGAAGGCAGTGAGTTCATCGGCATAAGCGAGATCTTCGTGATGCTCACTGAAAAAACATTGCTTAGTATTACCAGAAACAAAATTGATGACAGCAGACAACCAATTACGCTGACTCAGAAAGATCAGAAAGTTTTGTATTATGTAATACTCTATATTTGAAATCTCATTGAGCCTTGATGAGGTTAATGATCTTGGGTGCTGCACCTCGTTTCTTCGATGCATCGAAGATGCAATTGCGTTCGATGCTATCAAAAAGCGATACTGTAGTGTCATTGAAAGTAATATATAAAGAAGCATACCACTTATTTATCTGCTTCCTGATAAGAGCATTAATTTGAATCAATGTTCGGGCGAAAACCTGCCTGCTGTTTCCGGATAAGTGACTATTGTTTCATCCTTACCAGAGTGATTTAGGTCATGACCCTGGATGGAATTGATAGAATCATTATGCCCTGGCATACTGATAAGTCCGTATTTTGGGACTTTCATTAAGTATTATATGAGCCAGAGTTCAGGTATTCATCCTTCTTCCCAAATTTAGATAAGGACAGGGATAAATTCCGGGAAAAATTAAAATATTTCGGTAACTATACTAACTGTGCCCGGTGCTCTGTTGGTTTTAAAAGATTTTATAGCTTTTATTATCTCCGTTAATGAAAACAGGCACAAGGCCAATCACTGTGGTCTTCACTCATGGAAAGGCATAAGGTAAATGTTAACGGGTGCAGATGGACAGTTGATAGTCTCCGAATAATGTTCCTTCCAACGGATTAGGTAGATATCTGCGAAATTTTTTAGTTTACACTGCAGTGTTTATTGTGAAATATTGACGGCAGCTAAAATGGTATCACTTGCTTAATTTTCTTAAGCAAAGCTTAAAACATTTTGAAACATTCTCCTCAATATATTCATGTTCACTGTTTAGAAATGTTATATCTTGCATGTTCAGTATCTTTGACTTTTAAGCTACGTACGTGGGTGCCAGTATCTGGTACCTTAGCGCAACATTTACAGCTCTGAGTTATAGCTCCTCCTTCAATTTTGAAAAAAAGTCACCGAACAATTGTTGATTTTGTAGTTAGTAAATTAAGATTAACCCAAAATTATTTTATAGAAATATGCTGCCTTATTCCACAGCAGCATATTTTTTAAGATAAAGCGATATAAACTAATACGGTCTTTGGCTATGGTCTTCCTTTTTTTAGGACTTAACATGAGTAAAAAGAAGGCATCTTCATTCTATTCGCATATTGCACGATTCAATAGCCAATAATGTTCGTTGATTAAAATAGTTGTGCTCGTTTTTGTTGCCTTGTGCTATCTGTCATGATTTTACTAAAATGTTTGCTTACGTGTGCGTTTTCTAATGCATTTATTATAGATTTTCATAGTTTAGTAAAGTATCAATGGTTTAATTGTTAAACATTATGACAAATTTTTGGTTTGTGGCTTAATAATTTTGAAAATAAACAAATTTTTGTGTTCATGTTATGGAAGAAGTTGGTGGTATTAAGGCTTAAATAACACAGTAGAACAAAAGAATTGACAAAGGTCAAATATATGTATATTTTTTGGATAGGTAATTTTGTCGCTACCAACTATCTGAAACAATTCATACCTATATCACGTTAGGTTTTTTCTTTAAATGCAATCAATGCTTGGGATTAACATACCCTTCGATACGGTTATCCCATAAACTATACATGACAAACAAATCTTGGGCAAGATTCATAGCAGCATTAAATTCCTACAAAAGTTTTTAAACTTCTTTCATTTAAACTTTTTACAATGAAATCTATAGTGTATACTTGGATTTTTGAATGAATTGTATGAAGCTTTGAGTGCGTTTAAAAAAAAAGTGAAATTGTTTATTGCTTTGGAAAGTTGATCAGCTCAAAATTATATTTCCCAGCGGCATATCGATGAAGTACTCTGATTTTTCATATATGAAAAACTATACCCTTTGTGTTGTATGTTTCACGAATGAAATTGTTACTGTGATATTTTGTTTATTTGTTTGCTGGCTGCCTGCATTGTATATGGAGCTGCAGGCAGTCTGCTTGCTTTGTATGTGGAGATGTAGGCAACTCGCTAAACTATACAGGCACTCAGTAAGCGATGTTTTAAGGCAATCTGCCTTTCGTTTGTTACACATTGTGTATGGAGATGTAGGCAAGCTGCCTACAAAGCGGACATCCCTTTGCAAAAAGAATTTGCAGTTGTGGCTGGAGTTGTGAGCATTACTGCCTACAATGAGTATAACTACTCATCGATGTTGTGTATAACATATTTGCCGCTGGGTTGAGAAAATATATTTTTTTATCTCTGTTAACTAATTAAAATTGTTTGGAAATTAATCTGCAGTGAAGTCCGAGGCTGCGCTAAATTATTTACCAGTTGTGTTTTCATTACTGATTTTTGCGTTAATGAGCCAAGCTTAGTTTTAATATCCACTTTTATTTGTTTTTATTTAAAATGCCGCGTTGCGCACACTTACACTTTTGACCCGAACTAGTCACTTATTAATAACAACAATTAAAAAAAAAAAATAAATTAAATAAAAAATTTCTGTTTTCATTGCTAAGCTTAATTTCACAATGTATCTTCTTGACTTACCTTGTATAAATAAAATCGAATTCTTCTTTCTTTCAGATGCATAATATTTGTGCTCTCTTCTTTATTGTCTTCTTAAGAAATTCATTGAGAAATATAAAAGTCACTGAGCAGCGTTTTGGCCTCCACTATTAGGAAGCAAAAACCATAATAAGCAAATAACGTCATTGAGCAAATTATGTTTAGTCCTATTAAAAATCTAATAACATATATACAGAAGAATGCAAGCGGTACGTCATTATTTGGTGGATCAGCAGCGGAGGCAGAGGTAATTCAAGTATCTCCAGAATCTGAAACAGAATCAATACAAGATAGTGAAAAATCGGATTGTAAAGAAGCTAAAGAATTTTACGAAGAAAACTTAAATTCAAGAGAGGAATCAAAAAAATTTAGTGAAATGGAAGTAAGCGATATTAATCATAAAGTAACTGTACCACTGGTCAATTTGGATGAAGATGACATTGAAATGCAAATAAAATGCAATACGGTGTTGCGTAAATCTTTTGACAAAACTAACACTACCATTGTTGTCGATCATGATGACGATATTTACACCGATAACGACTCTTCATCATCGTTGGTAGTCAACGAGAGTCCAACAAAAAATCATGATCATAATCAAAATCATGAAATCATTGATGTGGAATTGGAAGATTTTCGTCATGAACCAGTAACAGTGGTCATTGAAGATTTTTGTTCACTTAGCAGTGAAAGTGCAGTGGACGAGGAAAATGAGGAGCCACCATTTTTGGATTTGACACATGAGCTGGATGATACGTTTCCGAGTAAGTGGTAGCTTAAGTAAAAATACAAACTCAAAAAAAGTAAAAATAAAGACTTGTTCTTTACTGTTTTGCTGTAATCTCTTACATTAAATCCATTTCAAGCTGAGCATTATTTTGCTTTTATCTTACTCGTACATATGTATGTACACTCTCCTTAATTTATTTTTTTTTATATATATTTTAGGCGAAGTAGTTGTGATTAACGAACCAGACTTAAACTCTTCCATAAATTCAGATTTGCTCTCTGAAGATCCCTTGGCAATTGAAGATATTGCTGCACAGCAGCATACTACAAAAATTTGCAGTGACAGCAATCATTTGGATGCGAACTACACTGATTCGCCAGGCGATATACTTTGGATAAATATTGATGATATAAAATCGTGTGCAATATCACAAAAAGACTCTTGCGAAAGTACACCAACTACAACATCGCCACAAGAAATTGCTATAGCTGCCACTGCTACTACTTCTACAGCAAGCTGCTCTAAGGACCTAACTGAAACTTTACCAGAACCTAATACATCTGTTATCGAGGAAGAACATGCAACAGAGGAATTACGCGGTGATGGCTCTGATTCTGGTTTAGGCTCAGAAACTTCAACCTTGCAAACAACGCTCACAAGCGCTACAGATACAAGTTTATCTAGTAGTATTGCGCCGACTCCTGCAAAAATATTGCGTTCCAATCTAAAGCGTCGTCTCGAAACAACCGAAGATGACTCATTTGATTCAACCGGAGCTGCTGAATCAAGTGCTGTGTCTAATGCTGCCATCGCTGATGGAAACACAAATCAAAAGAAACCCAAACGTTCAATTAATTTTGAGAATGTGCAGGTTTACTATTTTCCACGTCAACAGGGTTTCGGTTGTGTACCGTCTGCAGGTGGTTGTACGCTTGGTATGAGTGCACGTCATATTTCGTTTAAGACTCTCACTTTGACAGAGCATGCTGCAGAACTGCGACGTGCACATAGACAGCAGTTGCAAGAGGTGAATCCACGCGGTTCATCAAGTGAGGAGAGCGAAGAAAGTGAAGAGGACTATTTAAGCGAGGGTAGTGGCTCTGATTTAGATGCTGAATCGAGTGGATTTCTACAACCTGTATCGCCAAAGCAAAGACGTGCTTTGCTTAAAGCTGCAGGCATACGCAAAATTGATGCCAGTGAAAAAGCTGAATGTCGTGATATACGCAATTCGCGTGAAGTATGTGGTTGTACGTGTAGAGACTTTTGTGATCCTGAAACGTGCGCTTGCAGCCAAGCTGGAATAAAGTGTCAAGTAAGTCAGTTTACTATTATAAATTAAAATTATCAACTCAACTCTTGAAATATGTTACGGCCAGCTTAACAAAACACATTAATATTTTCAGGTTGATCGTGCTATGTTCCCTTGTGGCTGCTCACGTGATGCATGTGGCAATACTGTCGGACGTGTCGAATTTAATCCATCGCGTGTGCGTACTCATTTCATACATACCATAATGCGTTTGGAAATGGAAAGCCGACATCAACAGAAACCTCTTCCTAATACAAATATAAACTTTGGATCATCTTCGTCTATTAACGCTCTCAATCATATGTCCAATAATTATTACAGTATGCAAACACAATCAAATTATAGTTCAGGATATGCTTCTCCGGCATATCCCAATGAACAGACTCTTAATTACTACCAACAACAGAATCAACTTTACAGTCGAAATGGATCAGATGTCTTGGCTCAAACACATCATCAACAATATCAAGTAGATAGTTGCTTAGAATCAAGTCTCTTTTGTGGGACTGCTACAGGTTCGCCCTCTTATGGTGAGTTAATGCCTGCCTATTCGAGTGTAAGCGCTGCAACTGGAACTATACCTACATCGTATCATGCTCCTTTAAGCTACCCCACGGTGCAGCATGGCATTTCAGCAACGGTAAGTTTTTAACGAAAACAATTTAAGAAAAAATATTAGAAATATAGTACGAAATAAGGGGAATATTTATTTAACGCTTTGCATAAAGCAGCTCAGCCATTAAAAGTGAAATCTCTGTTGCTGGCTGTTTGTTTTAGTGTCTGTAACTCCAATTGGTTGCGCCATTCTGGCAATACAACACCTGGAGAGAATCTGTGTTGTGTGATTTATCAGTCTTCATTATACTTATAGACAGATCGTTTTATCAATCAAAATTTTTTAGCTTAATACACCCAACCAACAATGTCAAAAGCTATTGTTCTTGGTCGTAGGTCGCCAATATTCTGCTTATTTTGACCATTTTGTAATTTTGCAGGTTTCCCCATTCTCCACTTCAAATTATCTTCCAAGTAGCAGCGATATCAACAGTAACAATTCAACGACCCTGAACATAAGCGGCTACAGTTCGTGTGCAGTTCCTTCAGCGCCACCATTCGGAACAGCAACAACGACAGCCGCATCTGCACACTATCTTAGTAACTGCAATCCAACGCTAGAAACTACAACTGCTGCATCCAATATCTTGGATATTAATAGCAGCAGCACTGTTGGTAGTAGTAGTAGTTTTATAAGTTTAAATTCACCTATTTCCAGTTCCACACGTCTATCAGCAATTAATGATTTACTTCAACATAATCGCAATACAACAGCTGCATTGGTAGCTGTTTCAAACATCTCAACAAATTCGAGCAATTTACTATGTAGCACAACAGCCGCAACACTTTCGGAAAGTAGCTCTATTGATACACCACCTATAGAGTATACATCGCATAAAAGTTGTCTAACGTTTGAGGAAGTTCCAGCGCCACTAAATCCAACGCCTATTGTTGCTGTACACGAGGAAGGCCAACAAGAAAACAAGTCTAAAAATGTTGCATTTGACAGTAACACTAATGTGTTGCCTACAAAGACACAAGAAATTGAGGCGCCACCCGTATCAGCTGACACAGTGGTGGCAGTGGCAGCACCAGTTGAACAATCAATTGTGGAGGTATCCATAAATTAGGAAATGATTGCTGCTCATGTACGTTGAATGGCGCAACATTGTATGTAACATAAAGTGAAGACTTGATTAGTGTAAGACATTAAGAAAGAATACCAAGAAAAAAATTGTTTAGCTTATTACTATTAACTAAAAGAGAACCAATTTGAAAAGTTTTCTTTATTTATTTGTAAAAACTTTGTATAAAAAAAAAAGCAAAAAATTAATAACTTATATGATATGTGAAGAAAACAACACCGTTATAAACAAACAATTAAAAATAATTCAATTAGAAATATAATTTACATATTAAAAATAATATTTAGAAGTCCTTTTTCAATGCCCGATACCCGATATAATCTCTACTCTGTAGTATTTCAACTATTGTGGAAAATGCAAAAAGTACAATCACAATCTATTTTTTCTTAAAAGGACAGTAAAACTAATCTGGATATCTCGAAAACTCATTGCATATGTTATTAGTTTAACAAAGTTGATATAGTATACATTTTAGGTTGGCTCGAAAAATACAAAGTAATAGAAGCAACATTTATATTAAAGATTGCTGATGTGTACCATCAGATTCACGCAAATTTAGAGAAGTTGTTGGTGAGAATAAGTATTTTTTAATGTTTGCTTGCTTAGTTCATTAATTTGTTTCTTATAGTACGACTTGTAACAAGTGTATTAAATTCAATTTTTAGCTTTTTAGATAGAGTAACTTTGGGTATTATGATATGGGTATTTTTGTATTTTAAATTACACGTAACTTTTATAGCATAGGTTTTACTTCTTTATGTATTATGGTTTGTTGATGCATTCTAATCTGAAGCTATTTCAATAAAATGGAAAAAAGCCAAGTGACACCCCTTAATGAAATTGGCGGGTAATGTGATATATAGCGTTCGGATAATGTGATATACCATCATGAAAAGTAAAACAATATAAAACAGTAGGAACTAAAAATACAACAATAAATAGAACTTCCATAAAAATGGAAACTAGATTGAAACTGAATCAATAAGCGAAAAGCCGAACATATTAAAGTCAGATAGATGACTCACATACACAAATTGCTTGACGTCTTGAAAGGCAATCCTTGTGAGCCCAAATTAAATCGCATTGCAGGCATTGAACTCAGGTCTGAATCTTTGTATCCCTATGGAAGGATTTGTTGCAAAAAGCACAGGTAATGTGTCCTTGCTGGGTGAAGCAAATTGAACTATATCACATTACCCGTATTTCAGTTTTAATACACTCAGGTTATTTTTTATTAAAACACATTTCAGCAAATAAAGTATATCCACCCACTAACAAATTTAAGTACTTCGGCTGTAATACTAACTTTTTTTTGGGCTTAATTCACACATGAAATGCACACAAATAAAATCTCGCCTTGTGGCTAAATCAATTTCACCACACTGAGACCAAAAACTGTGAATGCGAACGCCCAAAACCTTGCAGTACGCATCTTTTTCCGTTACTGCTATGTTGACAAAAAAAAATTTTGTCGAGAGTGGTTTATTTAAGGAAATATGATAGCATATCACATTACCCTACCATATCACAATCCCCGAAGTTACTCTACTTTAAACGGATTTTCTCTAAACGTTCCAATTAATAATTTTTCGATTTCAGACGAGGTTTCTTATTTTCTGTCAGAGCCTTTGGTTTCAAGATAAAATTATGGATATTAAATAATTTTTTGTAGAACACTTCATTAATTGCGCTATTCTATTCATATTGTGCTTTTCCTCCCAAAAGTTTTTGTAAGTTTATTCAAACATTCTTTAACCACCGCGACCAATTTTCCATAATTATTAAAAAGTCGGAGCACTAAAAAATAAATTGAAATGTTTTCATTTTTTCAAAACAGAAAAACAGAACAGAATATAGCCAAAATATTTATCTATATATACAATACTATAGCCAGATTAAAAATTATGCATCAAAAACAAAAATTAGTTCTCAAAATGTTGATGTGATAGGAACAACTGAAAATATAATTATAAACCGGAACTTAAATTTATAAAAAATTCCTAATTTGGAAAATGGAGGCGAAACAATGTTGCCTAGATTTCTAGGTGTCCAAAGTGCAACCCACTATTTAGAGCTAAAACTCTGTGCTGTAAGTTCCACATCATTTCGAACGAACTTGATACCTGTCTTTTTCAAACGCACTTTATGCTGTTTTTACTTTGTAGCATAAATATGACTACACGGACGAGCCACAGGCAAAATTGAAAGCTAAAGATTTTAATCAAATATTTTTTTATTTACCAGTAGCTCATTTTTACAACCGATTATTTTTTTGAGCTAAAAATATTCGACCATTAATTTGTTATAATTCTATGATTTTAAAAATATATTAATCAAATTGTTGTGTTAAAAGATTTTCTCAAACGAAATGCATTACTCCCTTCGAAATTACGTGTTTCTCTATTGAATTTACTGAAACGAACTTACTAGGTTAAAAAATATGCAAAATTTGGCTTAGTTTTGTTTTTTTCTCCATATACCTTTCATTCTAAAGCAGACTGACATTGCTTTGTATACGACCCAAAACAAAGAACACTTTTATTATTTATTTGTTACTATTTCTAAGACTTTCATTATGGATAAAGATTTAGAAGAAAACCTGTATATTAAGTTCCATTTAAAGTGATGTAATGAACTGTCACTGTTCGATACGCCTTTTTTAATTTTCATTTAATTTTTTTTTTTTTGATAAATTAATTGTATAGCTTGAGCTTAATATTAAAATTTTTGTAGCTCATTTTAAGACCCAACAATTTTATATTTCTTAAAAATAACGATTCTCATATCATTTAATTACATATTATTTTCCAAGAGTCTTAAGCAGCTTAAGTATGAAGCAACTTGTACGTGTATTTAATTCATTTAAAATTATTGCTCTGTATCGTTTCTATTTTTCATTATTTAAGACCATTCATTATTAAGATGAAGTTTGTTAAGTTTTCTAAATAGTGCATTTCTAATAAAAATAACGTAATGAACCCATTAAATAAAAAATAAATTGATAATTTCGGCTTTATATTTTTTATTAAAATTAGTTGATTAACTAATAACTATTTTTATCTATTCTAGCTATGAAGTTGAACAAAAGATAGAAAAAAGTACGAAACTATGACGAACTAGTTTTGGACTTTCAAGTACGCGTCGTATTTTCCAGATTTCAAGTCGGTTCAAATTTCAAGTATATATGAGTAGAGTTTTGAAGTTCCACAAGTTCTAGTACAAACTTTAACTACAAGTTCAGACTTTCAGTAAAGATTTGAACTACGAGTCAAAATACAATTCCAAAGTGCAACATAAGTAAAAGGAGAGTGTATTCATCGATTTCAAAACCAGATTTCAAGTAAAAAGCAAATTTCTAATTCAAATTTCAATTTCGATTTGAGGTAAGAAAACGAGTGAGAATTTGAGTCCATTTAAATCAATCGCGAATAATCGCTGTGTTTTATTCGCCAAGTCGCTATCTACATGCTAATTTCGTAATCACTGTTTATACGAGTACTCGCTGTTGTAAGTTCTACTTTTTCATTTCAAATTGCTTCTATTTGCCACCTGAAATTTTAAACAATTGTTTTTTTTGCGAAATAGCTCTTTTGTAATAATTCATTAAAACATTTATGTGTTTCACTTTTATTAAATAAAATTTCATTGTATAATTTTATTATAAATCTAAGTTCAATACATCATTAAAACTCACACCAATTTGGCGCCGTATCTCGTCTTCAATTTTTATCAACTCTAAACTTTGCGCATGTGTGTAAGTTGGACATTCGACAAGACGTTTTTCAATACATTGACGAACTGCTTCTGCTTCGTACCGCAACCCAGCAGAATTTGTATGATGAAATTCATGTTTAGCCGAAGGTAGTGGCCAAGTTTCAGTATTATTATTTGGCTTAGTTATGGAAGTGCAACACCAGTAATTGTTGAGCTTGAAAATAAAAAAAAATAATCAATACATATCGCTCACTTACTTCAAGACTGGCATAACTCAAAAAACAAAACAAAATCGTTTCAATAGATAACTTTTCTTGCACATTATATATATGTGTATTTATGTCTCAAACTCAAATACTGTAATAACATATTATTCAAAAGTTAAATAGTTTCGATTTTACACAAAAGTTGTTTAGCAAATTATTATCACCTAATAACGGTCACAGATAACAGCAATTAGCAATCGCTTCCGTTTCGTTATCAACGAATGATAGATAACCTTTCAACATTTTACATATTTCTAGCAAACGTATTAAGCAAATTTAAAGAGACTCACCTTAATTTCCCCTTTTGTGCCCAAAATTTTAGCACAACTTTCGACATTCTCTAGACCAGTAACAAATGCAGCCAATTTTCGATTCTGCCCATAATCGAGTATAAACTCAGACTCTACATCCACGCCATCGGTATTTAAAACTCCACTGGCCTTCACACTCACAGGTGCACAATCAAATACGAACTGACCCAATTGCAACGCATATAATCCTATATCCAAAGTTATAGAGCCACCAAGGCTACGTGTCAATATTCTCTCCACTTGCTGAGCACGAAATCCATGCTGCACTTGTATATGCGATACCTCACCTATGCAACCAGCTAGGAGCAGTTCACGCAATCGTAGATAGCTGGGAAAGAACCTTGACCACATACCCTCCATGAGAAAAACATTTCGCTCCTTGGCCAAACGATATAGCTCAGCTGCTTGCTCATAGCATAGACACAAAGGCTTTTCACATAGCACATTTTTTCCACGTTCCAACATCAGACGCACAACGGTATAGTGAAAGGGATTAAGTGTGCCAATATATACTATGTCCACCTCTGGATCGAGTGAAAGTGCATCAAAACCATCGTAATATTTAGCAATATTATGACGTTCGGCAAAGTCCTTGGCCCGTTGCACATCAACATCGGCTACTGCGTGTACCACGTGTCGTGTATGTTCATCGATTGTGGAAAGGGCCGTTACAAAATCGTGTGTTATACGTCCAGCAGCTGCAATGCCCCAATTTAGATTTTGCATTGTACGAGCTCTGTTTGTTTCAAAATAAGTTTTTTAACTGAGTGCTGGATGTTGAAATGCAGTTGAGAAAATTGAAAATTAGTTTTAGTTTAGATTTATCACTGATTGAAATCTTGTTACTTGTTTTTTTTTTATTTAAAAAGCACTTCCTTCAAACTGAACCTTATCAATTTATATTGTAGCTAAACAATATTATGGTTTCTTACTTTGAAATAATGCATGTAAGTAGTGATCGTTTTAATTTGCATCGGCACTAGATTTGTTTAAAAATTTATTTTTGACCTTTTCTCATGGATTCATATTCGGCTTTTTCCATCGACTGATGAGATAATGGGACGAGGGACACTACGCCATTACATCCAGAGCTATGAAAGAGTGCATTCATTTTCAATTGAAATCCATTGAAGTCACTGCCAAAAATGCAGCATTCAGAGTGCAGCTATTTTAAAATGAAGTCACCTGCCATAAGTTGTCAGCCTTTTCTATCAGAAAAGAATGCAATTATTCTGGTGATGTCACGATTTTGATTGGAACCATGATTGGAAGAATTGTGATTGCATTAAAGTCACTTTGAACTCACTGAAGTCACTTGAAGTCGTTGAAGTCGCTGAAGTCATTTGAAGTCACTTGAAGTCAGTGAAGACAATTCAATTCAATTCAATTCAATCAATTCTTTATTAATCCGTAGATTTGTATTAAACAATATTATCAATAATCTTAAAACTAAATAAAAGATTAATAAAATGCAGTCTGTTGTTCAAAGAACAAGTGGCGAAAGCATTAAACCTAAGAAAATACTAACAAATAATACATAAGATAAGTAGTGGGGTCTTTATCAATATAATTCAGTTTTATAATCAAAAGAAAGAAAGGCGATAAAGAAAATTATAATACCAAAGCCTAAATAATAAGCATAAATATCATCGAGATACTAAGATGGAACAAAAATAATTGAATCTATAATATCAAAATCACTATTAAAAAGCCATGATTTCACTTCTTTGAAAAATTTGTTACCATTACGAATACAACGAATATTACTGGGTAAACTATTGAAAATTCTAGGAGCAACGCATGAAAAAAAGTAAAAGAAATGTTGAAAATTGTGCGATGGAACATTGACAAGGTTTTGATAATTTATCCTTAAATCGTGACTCGTATGGGTTCGATTATGCAAATAGCCAGATCTATTGTAATAAACCTTCAAAACTTTAAAAAAATATAAATGCTTGATGGGTAATATATTTAGGTTTTTGAACAATGGAAAACTATGATTCAGTCTATTTTTATTGCATACTATGCGGATAGCATGTTTTTGAGCGATAAGCAAAGGTTGAATTGAAGTCAGCTGCTCTGAATTGACTAGAAAATCCACACATATATCTTCTTAACTCACCCTAATATGCTTTTTGTAAACCAATGTTAGAATGTAATTTTATATACTTAATTATGCAAAAGTGCTCTAATTTGTGGGATAAAGCAAATAGACCAAAAACTTCTGAGTAAATAGTATCAGTATTGGGCTCAGAACTTAAATATCCAGTTGTGACAAGGTGGAACTCTCTATACGATGCTATGAAAGGTTCCAAACACAAACTTTTAGCGATAGAGACTTCAACTACTTGGAAGAATATCTGCACCTTTTTTAGCATCGTATAGGTAGTTCCAGCTAGTTAAGCAAATTTATTGTGTCTATGTTGCACTGCGCAGCTCAAGTAATTTATGTCTGGAATTTATAACTGGAATTTCGTATTCAGTACACTCTTTATATTTATCAAATTCATATCTTTAGTCAAAATATAGCCAAGGTTGTGGGCCGACCAGCTAACCGTTGTTCGTCTTAGCTATGTTGACATAATATACGCTCCATCGTGCTTAAGAACTGAAAATATTTCTACCCCTGATGATTTCAGTCTTAAATGTATTATAGGTCATTTTTGCTTAAATGAAGTGACCATCCACTATGCTACACCCCAAGGCTTCCTGATAGGATTTTTTTAGTGGGGAAAGCCCCTCTTTGTTGAGAAGATAAACTTGAAATGTACTATAAAATTTATACCATCTCTTTCTTTTCAAAGACGGACTTGACACCCAATTCCAAAAACAAACAAAAACGCACAAACGTTAAGTATTTCAAAAATATTTTATTATCATAAAAAAATTATTTATCAAATATGAGCTAAAAACCATTAATACATTAGTAATGGCTACATATTTCCACGCATTTCGTATACGTATACATGAATCACTGTATAGTACATTAAGTGCTGCTTTCAAAAGAATTAAATTTAAAAATTCTACTTGCGCCTTGCATCACATACATTTCCGTAACATAATTTATTAATCTTCTTTATATACGACACCTATTTGTTTCCTTATTTCGTCTTCAATATGTGCAATAAGTAAACTTTCATTATGGCTAACGTGATCATTCTGCAGTTGACCTTCTAATATACAATTGCGTACAGCTTCCGCTTCATAACGTAATCCTTCTGAATTGTTGAAATTTGTCTTATATTTTCCCTTCGGTAGCACCCATTCTTTTTCTTTTCCATCAATATCAATTATTTTGGTTGGGCACCAGAAATTCAGCAACTGGCAATGAAAAAAAAAAAATTATTTATTTCTTTAAAAAAAAAATGTTATAAATAAACATACTGTTATTTGACCTTTTGTTCCCTTAATAACTGCTTTATTTTCCAGTTCTTTCTTGCCACTAAAAGTCATATTAGATACGCGTCCGCCAGTGTAATGCAATTCTGCTTTTACATCGATATCAATGCCATCTGCATTTAATTCACCAACAGCGACTATTTTTAACGGTGGCTCTTGGAAGGCCCATTGAGAGCATTGTATGGCGTAAACACCTAAGTCCAAAACAACGCCACCACCCAAATCTTTATTTCTACAGAGAGAAAAGAAAAAAGATTTATTTTACGTGAAAAAATAAGGTTTTCTCAAATCACTTACTGTATACGATCAACATCGTTCAATGGAAAACCAAAACTGACATCAACCTGTTCTATTTCGCCCAATACACCAGAAGCAATTTGCTTACGTACATATTGATATGCTGGAAAGAAACGTGACCATATTGCTTCCATAAGGAAAAGTTTTTTGACTTCAGCATACTGAATTAGTTTTTTCACTTGTTTTCGATTTATGCAAAGTGGTTTTTCGCAGAGCACATGTTTACCATGTTCCAACATTAGCATCGCAACCTCATAATGTTGCGGATTAAGAGTACCAATATAAACAACATCTGCAAAAGAGAATTTAAAATTTTAAAAAAAAATATTTTTTTTTTTTTTTTTTTTTTTTTATAATTTTATTTGCAATCTGTTACAAAACAATAAGCAAATTAGATATTAAATAAGAACTTAACATATTATACTGTGCACCAGTGTACACAATAAACTTACGTACAAAATAACTCACTTAATACAAGTTAATAACAATAAATATTTCAGACTAATTCATACAAATTATATAAGTAACATATTAATTAAAATCTAAATGGCAGATCTAAGATGTGCATTCTCTTAAGTCTTCTTACATCTTCACTTTCATCTAGCAGACTAATCGCCAAGGGATTGGGATGATTACTAAGCCTTTCTAGATATCTATTACTAAAATTTTTAATTTCTTCTTTTACTGTTGGAATATTTAGATCTCTATGTAAAACGTTATTTGTTACAAACCAAGGTGCATTAGTAATAAGCCGTAATGTTTTTGACTGAAATCGTTGTAGATTTTCTATATTTGACTTTGATGCTGTGCCCCAAAGTTGAATTCCATAAGTCCACACTGGTTTGAGGATTGTTTTATATAGAATCAGTTTATTATTTAAATTCAATTCTGATTTTGGACCAAGAAGCCAGTACATTCTTTTTGACTTAATACTTAACTGTTGTTTCTTCGCTTTAATATGGTCTTTCCATGTTAATCTTCTATCTAAATGGAGTCCTAAGTATTTGATTTTGTTAGATTTTGGAATTACGGTTCCGTTTAATTGCACGTCAGGACAATCACCTCTTCTCATTGAGAATGTTATGTGCGCAGATTTTTCAGTATTAATATTTATTTTCCATTTTTCTAACCAGTTTTGTAATTTGTCTAGTTCAGTTTGGATAAGGTCAGAAGCATCAGATGGTGAGTGCATCGAAGCTAATAATGCTGTATCATCAGCATATGTAGCGACTGTGACATTTTCACTAGTTGGCATATCTGAAGTAAATATTGTGTATAACGTTGGACCAAGAACGCTGCCTTGTGGTACACCTGCCTGTATGTAACAGATATGGGAACAGTCTTGATCAACTTTTACATAAAAGCATCTATCGCTCAAGTATGATTTCAGCACTAAATAGAAATTAGCCGGTAATGAAGATTTTAATTTAAATAGTAATCCTGGGTGCCAAACTCTATCAAATGCTTGTTTCACGTCTAGAAACACTGCTGAGCAAAATTTTTTGTTTTCCAGTGAATCAGTTACAATGTTTATAATACGATGAAAATTGATATTTTTTCCATTCTTTAATTCACAACTGTTAGCTTCGAGAAAAAAAACAGGCCGAGCCTTTGGTTCACAGATAAGGTAAGGACCGCCCTTTCGTTCACAAAACTACAATGAACTCTGATGAGTTCAAGAACAATGGATAGCTAGAAGTAATTCAAAACATCTCTTAAATTTTTACTTACCAATATCAGCACACTTTGCTAACTCCTTGTAGCTGCCGAAAGCATTTGGAATTTCATGCAACTTAGCAAATTCAGCAGCTCGTTCCTGTTGACGCGCCGCAACAGCCACAATTTTGTGCTCATCGAAGGGCAAGGTACTTAGCCCAACACAGAAATCGTGACTTATTTTTCCAGCAGATGCGATTCCCCAACGTAAAGGTTGCATGTTGCAATGATACTGGAATTAAAATGACAAGTAATTTTTGTTAATTCATATCTGTAATCGGGATTTTTATCGATGGCAGATAAGCAGTCAGTGTGCGAAGGAATCTATTGGTTATCAATAGGGGGAGTCAGATGAAAAGACGGTGGTATTTAGTTGAGTACCACGTGCTATGAATATTAGGTTTGGTCTAGATTAAAGCAACCACTTGACTCTATAGTTGGTTAGTTCCTCAAGGTCATTGCAGCTCCACTGAAGTGCATCACAACTTGATAAATTTTATCTTAAATGCTACTTTACGAAAATAATATTTAACACACTTATCTCCTTATTTGATTAATACTTAAAATTTATGAAAGTGTTTCCAAATATAAACTATAATTAAACTTACCAACTTAAATTGTAAATTGAAGAAATTAATAAATCCAAGAGTTTGAAGACCACGGCCAACGGCAGCGAACCCTTTGATTAAAGTGATGCCAGAAGTTCTATATAAATGTGATGCCAGAACACAAACCATAGTTAATTGAAGCGCTTAGAGCTTTACACCCTATCGCGTATTAAACAGATTTTTCATGAGCTACTATGTTCAGACGTAATAATTGTCGGCAAAATTTCTGATATTTTATTTAAAAATCCTATTCTTTTCGAATAGGAAGGACTATGTATTTGAATAAGGAACTAATTCGTTAAAAGTATTTTATTGCCTTATATGTTCAATTGTACCCTAAAAATGATATAGCCAAAAGTGCGATTAAATTATGGTTTGGTCTTTTTAGTACGGTGCAAATTTGTTCACTTTTTATTTTTTAATCATAACTCAAAAACCATATATTCTTAGCAGTTACACATTATCAGACTTATTGTAGAGAATAAAATTTGCTATCGATATGACACTTTATAAAGTCAAAGAACTTATTTTTTCATCAAAATAAGTCAAAAAAAACTATGTAAAATAAACCGAAAAATTTCAATGTTGTGATTTTTTTTTTCATTTTTGGGCATAATTTTTTTCAGAGAAGATTTTTGGCTCTCATAAAAGAAAGGTGATGAAGTTTCCGTTAAAATGGTGACCCACAAAAGTATTTTGGGTAAAAATTGGATGAGATAAAGTTGTTCAAAGCTAACTACTTTTGTATGATTTCACCAACTTTTACCTATACACCATGATAGTTTTTATTTTTTACACACAAAAGTAATGTTAATTCAATAAAAACAAAGTAATTTTCAGTTAATCAATTATATATTAATGGTATTTGTCCAAATTTTTGATGAGGTATATATGATCTTAGGGGCCGTCCATAAATTACGTGAGTCAAAATAGGGGGTTCGGTAAAGTCTCACCAAATCTCACCAAGGGGAGGGAGGGGGTCCGAATTTTCAAAAAATACCTCACGTAATTTATGGACGCCCTCTTATAATGTAAGGGCTTAAATCATGAAAACGCTTATGTTTCATTGATATGCTATGGAATGATATACCAATGAAACCGAGTTGGTCAACTATTTGTTATATGTACGCGATGACCCTAAGTTATAACATAGTTTTGGAATCAAACGATATGGCAACATCACTGAAGTGACAGTTGCTTGAAATAGAAACAAACAGCTGTTCAATGGTAAATAAACCTAAGTAGGGACTATAGTAAATTTTTTAATAATAATTTATTGTAAGAAATGTTTCGAAGAGCCTTATATTCAGTACACAAAAATTTTCATGTGACGTACCAAGTACTTAGAGTAAGTTAATGTAACATATAGAACTTGAATAAGAATTAATATGATTTTACTTCAGTTACACTCGGAACACGCCACCGCCACAAGTACCACTGTCCCGATTAAAATTAAACCCTCCATAAAAACCGACGCAAGAGACCGTCAGCAATCTCTTGAGCCTGTACATATACAAGAGGCCATTAAATTAGAGCCAGCTTTAGCAAATGGTTCACCAGAGTTATGGCAGCGAGCTCATGATACTTTCATCAATCATGGAATGGAGACCATTGGTTTTTTACAAATTGTGACTCGCAACCCAGCCTTACTCTCACGTCCGCCAAATAAAATAATAGAGTGTTTCGAATACTGGCGCAGCTGCCAGTTTGGTGAAAAGTTCCTTCATCTACTTCTCATTAAATATCCAGAATTATTTGATGTAAGTGATGGTCATCGGCTGCTGACACGTATTACCTTTCTCAAGAGCTATGTTGATACAAATAAAAACATTTGGAAGCTGCTTATGAATTCACCGGATTTATTAGAGCAAACAGAGCAAAATATCACACGAAAATTTGATTATATCCGAGAGAAAATGCGTATTGAGATACCGGAAATTGTTAAATCTGAAGCACTTTCACAACCATTTGAAGAGTTACGTTGCCGTCATGTGTTTCTAGAGCGATTAGGTCAATTTAAGCCACGTGCGCTGAAATCAAATCCAAATGAACCGACTAAAAATAATCGTCTTTATCAAATAACAGATACTTCACCAAAATCGTTTGCGACAAAAATTTGTCATGTAACTCTGGCTGAATATGAGGCTTTTCAGGAATTGTATGAGAAAGAACTTTCGAAAAAACGAAAAAAAGCTGATGACGAAGAAAATGAGTTAATAAGTGATGATGAGATTGATAGTAAATAGGGTTTTGTGCATATCCTTTGAGTTAATAAAATTTGATGCGATATGCGTAAAGGGACATTATATTGCCAGAGGTAAAAATGGAGATTGATGAATATTCGTGTAGAGGAAAGTATAAGCAATAAAACAACCCCTATTTATCCAAAACTTCAAACGTTTTAAGCTTTTAAAGATAGGAACTTAACTTACCCTGGCGTTTCAAATCGACGCTAGTGCGAGTTTTGGACGCTGGATGACATTTTCCGCTCTCTTGAAAACTTTGCTCTGGCAAAATAAGGTCAATTTACGCAGATGGCATCACAAATTAAGAAAATATTTATTTCAATTACATAGTTGGAGGTTGTTAGGTTATTTTTTGTTCGTCAGAGAGTGAAGATTTTGTTAGGGTGGTGGCTTTGTTTCTAATTAAGATTGAATCACTCACTAGCTTGTGAAAGAAAATATATTAGATGTTGTTGTGTGGGTCGATTTTTCAATACTCATTTATTTTTTTTTTTGTTTTATAAAATATGTGTGGAAATATTGGAATTATACATATAACACTATTTTTTTGTCGAATTATAGATTTAGTTAAAATTCGACCGTAGATTTAATTTTAATGGAGTATTGAAAAATCGACTCAATTTTATTGTTAATTTTTTTTTTTTTTAATACAAATTTAGATTTTATGGGTACAAGAACGATTTCTATTTTGCTTATAGTGTTTGCAACCAAGGATGGACTTTAAACCGCTCTCTATATCCATCGTCATCTGGATATTTGACGCCGATAATTGACCGAATGTGGTCTATAGTTTTAGCCAGCAATAAACTTTCATTATGACTCATACGTGGACTTTCAGTTTTTTTATCCATCAAACATTGACGCACTTCCTCGGCCTGATAGAGCATACCAACGCGGTTAGGATAGTTAAATTTATCCTTAGATTTGGGAAAATGATATTCCTTTAATGTGCCATCAACATCATGAATTTTTGTAGGACACCAATAGTCTGGAATCTGTAACAAATATATTGTTTTCATATATCTTTTTCTAATAGTTCCTGCTAATTGATTTTATCTCATACCACTAACTTTCCTCTAGTGCCCTGTATTATAGCTAAGTTCTCCAATTGTTTTGTTGCACTTAAATCGAATTTAGCTTGACGATCGTTGTAAAAAAATTCAATTTTCGCATCGGTATCAACACCATTTTCATTCAGATTAGCATCAGCATTTATTTTAAGGGGTGCCATACGAAAGATCCATTGAGCAAATTGTATTGGATATACGCCAAAATCGAGCGTTACTCCACCGCCTAACTCGCGTCTTCTAAATGGGAAAAATCATATATGAGACTAAGTTGAAAAATGTAGACTGGAAAGTATTATTTAAGTAGACTCGCTCGCCTATATCAAGGCAATTATATTTTAAATGCAGAAAACATTTTATACAGTTGTCAACGAATTTTGATAATGCAACTAAATTTGAACACATTACCATGTAGGAGGTAACAATTGTTGAAACTTACGTTAGACGCTCCTTATCCTTGCTGGGAAAACCATAACTACATTTAATCTTAGTTACTTCACCTAAAGCTCCATCTTCGATGCGATTCTTTATAAACTTATAAGCCGGTAGAAAACGTGACCACATTGCCTCCATTAGAAAAAGATGCTTGCCACGTGATATATCTATTAGTTTTAAAGCCTGTTTTTCATTTGTGCACAAAGGTTTTTCACAGAGCACATGCTTGCCGTTATCTAACATCAATTGGCTCAGCTCCAGATGCATCGGTGTCAATGGTGAAATATAAACAACATCTGGAAAAGAGGTCAGAAATATTCGATGGTTTATCTTTAGCTATGATTATTTGTCCTACCGACATCGTTGCTTTTAGCCAATTCCTCAAAAGTTGTGTAAACTTTTGGAATGCCATGCTTTCTGGCAAAATACTCTGCTTGCGTTTTATAGGATGCTGCGCATGCGGTTAATTGATGATGTCCTTTAGGTAACCAGTTTAGTGCCTTCGCAAAATCATCAGCAATTAAACTAACAGGCGCAATTCCCCAACGTAGTTTGAGTATTTTAGGTAAGTTGAAATAAACCTGTGGTTTTATTTTCTGAACAACAGGCTGCTTAGATTCGTCCTTTTTTTCTGTTTTTTCCTCGATTTTTTTGGATTTGGGATGGACCTTGGACTTTGCAGATTCTCTGTCGACGCAACATGGACAGTAAAGATCTAAAAAAAAAAATAAAAATTTTCATTTTTATTAATGTATAATGTTCAAAGGTTACATTTTATTTACTATTTATATAAATATGAAAATGGTTTGTAACGCTTTGGCGCAAAATGTACTGAACCGATTTTAATAATTTATTTTTTAAAATAACATATTTGTGCTAAAGAAGGTTACTGCATACTTTTTTCTTTTGTTTTAAAGTTAAATATCCTTTTTTTAGGATTATGTTTTTGCAAAACCTCACACGAAAAGTGTCGTTTAAGTTTTCATAGCTGATGCTTATGCTGCTTCATGAGTTCTGTGTTGTTATTGTTGTTTTTCTTCTTCTCATTTGTACCGTTTGTATTTGGCTTGGATGTTCAAAGAACAAACTCTCTTTCAATTGTGTTTTTTGTTTTGTTTGAACTACTAGTACATATAGTACATAAAAGTCAATGTGTGTGAGTGTTATTTTTGGACTCCTAAGTGTAGACACAAGGCATGTTTCGATCATGTGATAATTGGAAAAGTGTGGACAATCTTAGAGCTGACGTCAGAAGTCATACATACGCAAAATAATATCATTAATTACTTTAAATTATTACAAATTAATTTCAATTTACAAAAAAAAAAATATGTAATTTTTACTTAATAAAAGTTTATTGGACAAGATATGTATGCTTTTATAACTTTACGAACAATGGCAGTGTTTCAACAAAGCAACTCAGCAATTGTTGTTGCTGCTACTGCGACTGCTATTGCTGATGATGTGGATATGCGAATATAACTAATTATGGAGGAACTAGACAACACAGGCTATGTCGACGACAAACCAAAGCTACAACTGCAACACTGATACCATAAGCAGAGCAGTTTAGTAGTTATCAGTGCTTCATTCATACACGCATTCATTCATTTTTATAAATGCATTGGTTACTCTAGCATTCAGTTAGTCAGTTGGTCAGCAGCCAATAATTTATGATTTTTGGCCATAGAAAAGTGGTAGCCGGCTAGCCAGCTTTTGAATCTTTTGGCAAATGGTAACATTTGCAAGATCAAGAAATCCATTAAAGTCCAAAGCGTTGACAACTTAACCAAAAGGAGTTGTGCAAACACCCGCAATTTCGCCATTTCTTGGAAACAACACTAACTCTTGGTGATGATGTTTAGTGGTTTAGTGGTGGCTGGCATTAAAATTTTTCTTGTTTCTTTTATTTTCTTTCGATTTCATTTTATTTCGCTTTTCATTTTGTAGCTACGTTTCGTTTTCACTTGAAAATGTGTATGCGCAGAATTTGAGCTCTTTAAACATAGAGAGGGATAAGTAAACGATTTTCAAAATTATGTATTTAAATTTGAAATACATATATCTATCTGATATTTGTATATAGTACATATAGTTTACTGCTCTAATTTTCAGTTTTTATTATGAACATCAATTAAAGGAGCATAGACGAAAAATGTATGGGAACTCGTGCTAGCAATATCAATAGAGATCAGCATTTGATCAAATGAAAAAAATCGATAAGTTTCAGGATTGAGCGAGAATGTTCGAGAGATTTTTAAAGTATGCTTTTTTGTTAGAGTGATAGATTTTTAAACTCAAATGAGCTCATATAAATGAAGTCCAATCTTTTTTTCTTTATTTGATTTAGTTAATTGTACAACTAGCTGTGCCTTCGCTTGCACACGCCTCGTGATTCATTTTCGCCAAAATTTCAGAAGGAACTTTGTACAGGCAATATAGAACGCAGGCACTAAGGTATAGAGTTTTAAGGGGACATGACACCTTCAAAAATTTTTTTCTTAAGTGTCTTAAAATGCGTATAATTTTTATAAAAAAAAAGATATCATTTTTAAACTTTACACATATGTATATTTTGACACAAAACAGTATTTTAAAAACTTTTTTTTTTTAAATTTTTTATTAAATTTATGACCACTAGAATTTTTTGAAAAAAGCACCAAAAAATCATGGCGGGCATGATATCAGCTCACTGGAACATCTGAAAAAAAAGCAAAATAATAAGAGGTTTTAATCACCATCAAAGCCGTCAGGGAATGAACTACAGGCAAAAATTTTGGTCCAAAAATAACAAAATGGGGTAATTTTTTCGAAAATTGCCAATTTTTCGGGCCAAAATCATGACAAAAATCCAGTAGTTTTTTTATCATGCCCGCCAACTCGAAAAACGTGGTATCGAGAAAAACGCATTTAAAGTTTTTTAACTATAGCTTTTCAAGTACTATAACTTTGACAAGATGTTAATAAAATGCTCGCTATTTATTTTATAAGCCGAGTTTTTCAAACAAGAAACAGTTAAAAAAAAATTTTTTTAATTCTTGAAAATTTGAAGGTGTCATATCCCCTTAAGTGTTTTAATTATATAGAATGTGCCACACCCCATTTCTCAATCTCGCCTACATTTTACTATGTGCTTAATACAAACAATATGTAACCATTTATCAAATTTAGCAACTACACCTGCCACAGGTGCCAAGATAAGAATTTTTATTGTGTGAGGGGTGTCAGACCCCGTAAACTAATTACGCCCATAAACAAGTTTCTTAAAATGGTCAATATATATCCATGTACCAAATTTCATGGCTATAGTTGCCATTGATGCCAAAATATAGCGGTTTAAAATTGTTCGTTATATTGGGGGTATCACGCCTCGTTGTTCAATCCCATCTAAGTTTTGCACCTCTCTCATTTTTGTGTAGGAGGCGCTACTCACCAAAATTTATCGCTTATGTTTTTCTTTTACTTTTGTAGCTACTGCGATTGCGCGTTTTGTTGAAAAAATGCGAACCGAGTGGCTTGCTCTTAGTAGACGTACCCATATGGAATCAAACAAAATCGAAAATTGGAATTCAGAATATTTATTTTTTTGAAATTTTATTCGGATTAAATGAATTGTCTTCGCAAAATCATGCTTATTTTGTGCAATTCTGTTGCTATAGCATATTGTCTTTCTGATAAAGTGGATCAAAATCGATGAAAATCAAAATACCATGTAGTATGACGTGTAAGACGTGTAACTAAAAAAAAAAGTCTAACGAAGTCTAATGAAGGTTTTCGCTTGACAACTAATACGAGAGAAAATATCCAGTCTCCTCTCTTATTTAGAAGCCCTACAAATATGATTGCCAAATTTTGTTTTATAAACAACGAAAGCTCAACTACATCCGCAAACGAAAGACTTAAGCGATAAACTTGCATTCAATTAGAAACGAAAAATTTGTTTCTATTTAAATGAACAAATTTAATTTTTGATAAACGTGACATACCTCACACAATATAAAAACAACAACTTACAGCAAAATGCCACCTGCCACTTGAAATTTATTGAAGAAAAAAAAAAAAAAAAAATCATTCATTCATTACTTTCAGTTTTTTTTTTTATAAACTTTCGTTACCTTTTGCGCACACTGAATATTTAAATATGCGCAAATAGCAATGGAAATTTCTTGTTAATATTTTTGTAGTAGCAACAAAAACAACAACAATAACAAAAACTCAATTTTAAAAGTAATAAAGAAACAAAGTTCTGTATTGCCGCAGGTCAGTTTTAACTTGGCGTTGAAGCCAAACCCAACATTAAAAGTAGCGACAGCAGACAGACGGCACATGCAGCATCACTCTTCAGCGGCTCGTACAATTTGTTGTATGACAGATTTCTGCAACAATGCGTGCTGTTGTACGTCTGTATAGATTGAAGAAGCTGCTTCAAATACTCAAGAAAATATTTTTATTTTGCTTACGAGTATGTGCTAAAAGCATACCCACAATTATGTTGTTGTTTGGGTGTGGAAACACATGTAAAATGTGTTAAATAACAAAGTTCGGCTTATTGTATTTAATGTCAAAATGATACTTTGATACTTAAGATTTTGTTAAAAATTAAAAGTCAACATAAGCTCATGTTTTTTTGGGTGTGAGAAAAATCACCCAAGTGATTAATTGCAAAAAAGATGCCAAAAATTCAACAAAACAATGGGCGCACATTTTTTAAGATTTTTATCCATTTTAGTATTTGAGAAAAAATGACTCAAAACTAAAAAAGAAAAAAAAATGTGTTTGCAAAATATTACCTTAATGAAAGAAGTCGACTTTTTTGGAGGGCTTTAAATTTTATTTTTGTACTACTTTCCATTCAATTTCTGTTGAAGTTAGGGTAACTTTTTTATTTTTGGTAGTCCTGATTTTCCATTTGAATTTTTCGCTTTTTCGCGATTACATTTTTCAACGTTTTAGAAAAAAAAAATTGTTCAACGTTTCAGAAAAATTTTAACTAAATTTTGTAAATAAATTACAACTGCAACCCACGCAATGAAAGATATATCGCTGCAAAGCGTTAAAGAGCCAACAGCAGCTAAAGCAATGACAACAATAACATAACAACATCGAGTAATGTATGTAAATTGATATCAGTTTACAATATAATTCAACTAAACAGCATGCAAAATAACCTAAAGCGTTGAAGTTGCACCAACATGATGACAAACTGACCAAATGACTAGCTGACTGACTAGTTGTCTGACTGACTAGTCAGCCTGCTGTTTGTCTATTAAATGTTGCATGCAACTTACTTGCAGCAGTGAAGTTACACAGTTATATACATATGCAGCTGAGTTCGAGCTCTTAACAAGTTTATGAGCTGGTAAGAGTATAGACGGATTGACTGAATCATTACTTAATGAATTTATTTTATTAAATTTTCTGATTGCTTGAAATATGTCATATAAAAATTTTGAAATCGACAGTAATAAGGATGCTAGCAAAGATGTTGATGGATTCAAATATTATACACACAGAGAAAACAATTACTTGTATACAGCGAGATTTGGTATTAAGTAACAAATTGTATATTTGATATACCTATGTTATAACATGTCACACTTTCCACTGAATTGAATCAATCACATGTTTGCTAATATTTACCAAATATTATTTTGTTTGAAACAAATATTTCTTTGTAGCAAACAATCACTCGTTAATAATCACCTTATCATGTATTTGACGGAAGAAATATTTTGTGTTCGCAAACGCATACAATTATTAATATCGGTTTGTGCTAAAAACCGATGACCAGAAACGATATTTTAAGATATCGATTCATAAATAAATCGATATTCCCAATATCGTGACATCTTTACATTGAATGTTGTTGGTATTTACACCTAAATTGCAAATACTTAAGTAGTTACTCAATTATGTTGAGAATTGCATAGTTTTCTTATTAATGTGAAGTGAAATCAAAAAATAGAATTATCAAATATATATTCAACCCAACCAAATCTCTTCAATCGACTCAAACAAATATTATGTTTGTTGTAAAGAGTTAAAATTGGCTTATTTTTCCCATTTTGCCTATCGCTGGTCTAAGGTATAATCTGGTAATAGCCTGTTAATTCGGAGACTACGGAGCTGTACGGATCTACAATCTCAGTATTATATAAAATTCATTTTTTGTCTGTCTGTCTTTAAATATCATTTTCACAAATACAGTTTAGTCGATTCACACCGAATTAACACCACGTAGCTCTTTTGTTAAGAGAAATAGTTAAGGATACAAAACTTTTATTTAGGGTGGCCCTCACACAAAAATATTTTTTAAATATTATTTTCTTAAAGACTGCTTAATCGATTTTCTTGGACTTTACACCACATGGCTTTTATATTAAAAGGCACAGACAAACTTAAAAAAGTTTTATTTAGGGTGCATATGTAGGGTGGCCCTTACACAAAAATATATTGAAATATCATTTTCTCGAAGACCGCTAAGTCGATTCTCATGGAATTGACGCTATATGGCTTTTATATTAAGAGGCACAGATAAGGTCGTAAAAATTTTATTTAGGGTGCATAATTAGGGTGACCCTCATATAAAAATATTTTCAAATATCATTTTCACGAAGACAGGTTAGTGTATTCACACCGAATATACACCACGTAGCTCTTATGTTAATAGGCATAGCTTAGGCTACAAAACTTTTACTTAGGGTGACCCTCACACAAAAATATTTTTAGATATAATTTTCTCGAAGACCGCTTAATCGATTCTCATGGAACTTACACCACGTGGTTTTTATGTTAAGAGGCACTGCTTAGGTTGTAAAAATTTTAATTTGAGTGCATACTAATGGTGGTCCTCATACAAAAGTATTTTTTAAATAGATTTTTCACACAGACTGCACATTGAATATACAATACGGTTGAAGTGAAGCGATGCGCACAGGGTAATGCTAGTATATAATATAAATGATAAATTAATATGAGGCTTTATTCATACACAAAGATGCATCTATTCCTCAACATAAATTTTTAAAATAAAATAAATCTAATAAAACGTTTTATTTCTTTCAAAATATCGTTCATATTTACATCCGTATAAATTTCTTTCACCCATCCAAAGTAAGCTACATTTTTGTGTTTGAGTTTTTAACAAAATATAAAAGAAAGTAACGCAACAAACGTACGCACATGTTTTGAATATTAAAAACTTTTAGTTTTCTTATGGAATTTCAAAACCTACAAATAGAAATTCTTTTAATTTCTTTTTAACATTTGACAACTTTCCACACCATCTACTCTGCTGAGTGCAATTCAATTTGGCATGCAGTCTCAGTACAGAAATAATAATAAAAAAAAAACAAAAAAAACAGAAACGAATTCGACTTAAAACAAATCCAGCGTGAAATCATAACTAAAAATGTTTAAGACATTTACAAATGCAACGTACAGGAAACACCATGAAACTAAGTTAAGTCCAATTTTTCGATGGTACGTCAATTTGTCTCCTTAATACATTTTACACATGTACGTAGTCGTACGTACTATGCAAATTTGTAAAATTAAAACTTTGCGCCATTGGCACGTGTTCATGTAGCTCCTCTTGTTGAAGAAGTTCATTTGTTATATTGTCAAGCATTCGTCAGAAGTCATGATGCTTGTTAGATGTTGTTGTTTGCAGCATACAGTCAATGCCATAAATATGCGGCTTTTATATTTCAATTCACAGAATACAAGTTTTTTTTATATTATTATATTCAAACCGAGAAAATTATTTTTTATTATTGAACGAAAAGCATTTAAAGTTATTTTTTAATTTTTTTATATTTAACAATATCACAGGTCTGTAAGGTTTTGTTGTTGGGAAACTAGGCGTCATTTTCACAGCAATTTTTCACGCAAAATTTTAGTCCGGGATCAGATTTAATTTGCTCAGCACTTCAGGATTTTCAAATATTTGTGCTAATAGTCCAAGAGCCGGCTGTAGAAAAGTCGAGTGTATAAGATTACAGGATGGGATGCATGCCAAATGATAGAGCTCGACGAGCCTAAATAGAATATCTAGGGTTGCCTTGCCAAAGCCTGTCCCGATGGCCGAAAAAACCCGAATTTTAGCCAATTTTATTGTTCTAATTAAAACTGTAGTACATAACAGCTCGAAATGAATGCCAAATGATAGAACTCGAAGAGGCCTAATTATAATACCTGGAATTGCATTGTTGAATCCTGTCCCAAACATGGGTTTTCACCGGTTTTTTAGGTCAATTTTCATTAATGAAGATAACAGCTTGAAATTTGTGCCAAATGATAGATATCGAAGAGCCTTAATAGAATATATAGGGTTGCCTTGTAGAATCCTGTCCCAAACATGAGTTGCCACTCATTTAAGAAAAGTTGACCCCAAAAACGGTTGTCAAATAATGTTTAGGACATGATTCGACAAAGCAACCCTATATATTCTATTTAGGCTCTTCGATATCTATCATTTGGCACGAATTTTAAGCTGCTATCTTCATTAATGAAAATTGACCCAAAAAACCGGTGAAAACCCATGTTTGGGACAGGATTTAACAATACAATCCCAGGTACTATATTTAGGCCTCTTCGAGTTCTATCATTTGGCATACATTTCAAGCTGTTATGTACTACAGTTTTAATTAGAGCAACAAAATTGGCTAAAATTCGGGCATTTTCGGCTATCGGGACAGGCTTTGGCAAGGCAACCCTAGATATTCTATTTAGGCTCATTGAGCTCTATCATTTGGCATACATCTCATCCTGTAATCTTATACACTCGACTTTTCTACAGCCGGCTCTCAGCCTATAAATAACAGAAAAGTTTCCTGAATGGCTTTGTTTAAGGTTATATGTACACTGAGGATGAGAAGATGTTTCCTTCAAATAAATGTATTTGGTTGATAGATTCTAAAAATATTTATTAACTATCATTACATTTTGGTAGATATTACTATGCTCTTAATTAGAAATAAAAGTGTTATTTATTGGGCCAAACATGTTAGCTATTTGAGTCGATTGAATAGAGTTAATTGAATCAAATATATATTTGGTAATTTAATTTTTTATTTCACATTTATATGAATACTATACAATCCTCAACATATTTAAGTAAAACACTATTTAATTACCTTCTGATTGGTGCACAATTCAGGTATTTATGATTGTATAAATAAGTACCAACGTCATCCAATATAAAGATGTGACGATATGCGAAAATATCGATATATTAATGAATCGATATTTTAAAATTTAGATTTTTTACTTAGCGGTTTTTACCCAAGTCGATATAAATAAATGTTAATTTCAGCGACAAAATAATATTTCTTTCGCCAAATACATAATTTGATGATTATTAACTTATGAATGTTTGCAACAAAGAATTATTTGTTTCAACCAAGTTCTTACCTGATAATTATTATCAAACATATGATTGACTTTGTATAATTATTCATATAAAATTAACTTATTACTACCAAATAAATGATTGATTTGATTATATCAAATGTTCATATCGATGTTTTATCGAAATATAAAAATAAATCGTTTTTTATGTGTGGGAATTAAAGTAGCTTTTTTCCACTAGTTGCATAAGTTAGTACTATCCATCATCTTCAAATACTTAGCTACGATTTTTCCTCACAAGCTTAAGGTTATTTATGAAATTCAATATTGCATCAAATTAATGTCATCTTTAAATGGCCATAGCTTCGCAAAAAAAAAAAACCACAGATAAGCAAAGATAATAAGGAAAGCAAATTTTTGTTAAGTAATGCACATAATCTCAAACACCACCGAAACAGCAATTTTTCGGTTATTTGAACTTAAAAATCTCAAAATAGTGAAGTGATGAACCAACTCTGAGATTTTAATTTTGCGCATAAACTTACTATAGTAATGATACCCATATGACAAAAGAATTCATGACAATTTACTTTTAAATTATATATTAATACTTAGTCTATAACTTTTGATTACTTTGTTTAATAGGATAGGCACAGCATAAGTATTTGTTTTAAAAAATGGAAACTAATTTTGCACAATTTTTCCGATGTCAATTTTTGAGTGAAATTTGTGAAGGTGTAGAAAGAAGACTTATGAACTCATCGGGTTATATTACTTATTTCACAATGTTTTAATTGAATTAAGGTCATAGAACTAAAAAGGTGTGTGTGTTAATTTTGAACAATTTTTTAGAAGTTTTACGCAAACAATTTTAATTTAATTTTTGAATGATATTCTGTTATGGTTATAAAGTGCTGAAATACTGCATCATTAAAAGCTTTTGAAAAAATATTTTCTTAAAATATTCCTTACTTATACGCTAAGAAGTAATGTAGGGGAGGGTGGGGCTAAACCACACAGTCGCGATTAATCAAAAACTACTTTGAATATCGGAATGGCCATATGCGCGATCAACGCACCCTGTCATAAGCTACTAACTTCCCAAGTGTCGATGATATTTCATCATTCAGTTTAGCGTCAGTCGTCGAAGAGTGCAGACACATGTATTTTTTCGCTTAAAGTAAAAATTTTTTTTTCAAAATTTTTGGATTGTGAAATTAATATACAAGTGCGCAGAATACTCGGTGAGTGTTTTTAGGTAATTAAGATGTGCTGAATCGAATGGTGTTAGTGGTTCTTATGATAAAATATTTTTCATCAATGTTTTTCGATAGAATTAAAAAAATGACACCATGGGGCTAAGCCGGACACTTTTTGGTGGGGCTAAACCGGACACCTTATTTGTCATTTTAAACTCGTGTTTGTTATTCATAAACACTTCTGAAGCACATTGAATGTTTCTACGACATAACTAAAGCACAATAAACATTGATATTAATTATTTTAAGTTATTCACAGCAAATGGTGCGTAATTACAAACGTAAAATGCCTGCAGTCGAAAAATGAAATTAGCTGTTATTTCGGTGATTCGTGATAAAACGTCGATTCGAGATGCATCAGAATAGCATGGTGTCAAGCGAGCAACATTGGCAGATTGGATCAAGAAAACCAGATGAAGATTTTGAATGAATTTCAATATTTTCTGATTTTCCGTTAAAAAAATATTTTCATTTTTCTATCATCATTTTGCGTTTAGCACTTAAAATCAACATTTTTTCAATCAAATACAATCTTTTCTTGTACGAAACACATCGAACGAAATACATCAATAAAGATTCAAAATAACATTTAAACATAATGTGCCTTCATGTTTGTTATTCATTTTGGTTTTGGCGCGACTGTTCGGATTAACCCCACCCCCTGTCCGGTTAAACCCCACCATTTTTGGCTTTTTCGATTTCGAAGTTGGTATAGTCTAAACGAGCTCACGCCAAACTGAATACATATTAAACCATCAAACGATATGCGATTTGTAGCTAAAGGATGTAGCTTTCGAATGATATATAACACCCAAGGTTTCGAATAATTTTTTTACACTATTTTTGCAAAAAGACAAATAGTGTCCGGTTTAGCTCCACCTTCCCCTATTGCAATATTATCATAAATATATATCATAAATATTCTTGTTTTGCATACTTGCTGCAAAAATTGACGATCTCTTTAAATTTTAAATTTGTTAACCATAAATTAATGGCATTCACTGTACTTATGTATGTATGTATGTATGAACATGTGCTTACGCAAGTGAAATTCAGTTAGGACTGAAGCAGTTAAATTTAATAGAAACTGAAAGTGTTGGGTTTATTTTATGGGCGCAGTGAAATGCATAGAAGGTATAGGCTACTAAATTTTTTAACCAAAATATTCGGATTATTATATATGGAACTAGCATAAATTTTCAAAATAAAGTTGCATTTCATTTGGCATATATTTATTAGAAATAAATATTTCATAATTAAAATTCAATCCACGTCCAATTTGTTAGTTACCATAGACACGAAAACAAATGTTAACGCGTATTACTGATGCAAAATTTCACCTAAAAATGTCACTTATACTTCTTTTATAAGCACTCTGTATGTGAAGTGAAGTGTCAATTTGTATTAAAATAGCAATAACAATATACTAGGGTACGGTGACAAAACTATTTTGTATGACTTTTTCCTGGACTACTTCCAAGTTTAGCGAAAAGTAAAAATTTGTAAGTAGCATTCGTAAATACGGTTAAAAAGTTTCATTTTGTCGTAGACGCATTCTTGCATGCCGGTTGTCTGCTTATTAAACGATATTATTAAAAAATTAAAATGTAAATATTTTAGTTGAAAATGGGATTAAACGTGGAGCAATGAAAGAGAGTAGAGTTACATGTTACACACACGACATGTTGACAAACTAATGCCTCTCCCCAGGAGTATACTCTAGCTACACCAATGATCATAGAAAATAAATAAAAATTTTTTTCAAACAATAATACAATAGAACTAAGGCACGAACTCATAATTTTATATAATCTCCCTACTTAACTGAAGTTAAATTACAAATGACAAGGAAGCGCTTTTAACGCTTATGCGATAAAATATGTAAATTAACAACAACAAATATATTATCAATTATTATCAACTTCTAATGTAGCTAGCAATACAAATAAAAAGTAAAAAGAAAAACATTTTAATGTCTATAAACATTTGAAGTTAAGCAACATGTTGCTGGCAAATAGTGTATCATAAATAATTTTAACAAAACGCTGTATTTTTCGCGCTGCCAAACCAAAACAAATGCAATAAAGCTTAGCAACAACAATAACAACAACAACAATGGCAGACATTGACTTGACCATAACATTGGTATTATCAGCAGCAGCAACAGTATAACGTTGCAGACAACACAACAACAACAACAACAACAATAACAGCAATTGCAAACAACCAGACAGTTTTTATTGATTTGCTTTGGTCAAGCGCACGCTGTTGTTTGTTGGTTTTGTATTTTGGAGTTAACTGTTTTGTGTGTTTATTTGTTGTTGTTGTTATTGTTGTTGCTTTTTGTTGTTCATTTAGTTTCAACTTGCGACAAGTTGCTGGTAATGTGAGGAAACAGCGCAAAATCAGTTAACGAACGAACGTTGATTTAAGCGGATGTTTTTGGCGGCAACATAAGAAATAAATACAAAAAAAAAATAATAGAAAAAAAACTTACAAGGCAACTAAAACGTTCAAATAAAATAAAAGTGAAATTTAACAAAGTAATATAAATTTTATATTACAGTAAAATAATAAATAAAGGAAAAAATCAATGTCTAGAATTATGAACAAGTGTATGTGAAAAAGGGATTATAGAAATATTAAAAAAAATTTTAAATTTAAATTCAAATATTAATAAAATATTTAATTACAATAATAATATCTTATGAAGTTTAAAATAATCAAAGTTTAAATTTACTCAAAAATAAGCGTAAAAATTGTGTGCAAAAAAAAAATTCTGACACAGTCAACAGTTTATGGTGTGTACCAAAATTTAAAAAAAATATATAATAAATTCATAAGCAATATCCTTAAAAATATCATTATGCTCTCCCTTTATTTGCTACTTTGAAAATTTATCAACGACATTAAAGCAACAGCATCACAGCATCAACATCTTCATCATCATTGTCAACGCAATTATCATCAGTTTCACTTATCTCACTGTCAGCTTCTACATTCAACACTATTTGCTAAGCAGACAGCATGTTTGACAGACAAACAGACAGTCATGCGTCTTAGTGTTGCCAATGTTTAGTTGGTCGTTTTAAGTGAAAAACTTACTTAATTCTATGTTTAATTGTCGAAATTTCTTAAACGAATCAACGAAAATAATTGTTTTTTTTTTTTTATTTTGAAAGTTAAAAAAAAATAGAAATTATTTATTGAAGACATTTATTTTTTAAATTTTAAATCATTTAATTTTAGTGCCTGACAAAGTGTTTAGTAACAGTTTCAGACAAATAATTGAAAATTTTTATTACTAATAAAAAAATAATATTATTTAACTCTAAGCAACTTGGAAAAAAATTTTTAATTTTGGATTTTGCAACGCAAATATTCACGCGAGGCTTATGACTATAGCGATAAATTCGAGAGGAAAATAACTTTTTCGGTGTTGTCGAAATATTGGAGAAAAAACTTTGAAAAATTATCTTTGAAATAAACATTACAGAGCAATAAATATATTTGCCCCAGGTGGTGAAAATTCTCAAATATTTTATTTGTTTTTTTAAGAAAATCCTAGTAAAATTACACAGTGTAACGGAATAAATTGCAATAATGCATTATAAAAGCTTCACAAACATGTGTAAGAATTCGTCATACAAACATATAACCCAGCAAGTCTGGGTTTCCGGGTGAAGGACCTTAACAGAAGCGCTAATATACTTCACCGTATTGCGTTTATTCCCCGAGGACTAATAAGGAATAAATATACGAATAATTCTCGTCGAATAAATTTAGAATTTTTTTATAAATCTAACCTTAAAAGGATAAAAATCGAAACTATAAAAAAAGCTATGGACCACACAAAATTTGGGGCCATAAAAGTTGCAATTTTCGAAAAATTAAGCCTGAAAGTTTAATTTGATGTAAAAAAAAATTTTTGCATCTTCGTTCTTGTCAAAGTTTAAATATTGTACAAAACCATGTGCCAAGTACTCTTGTCAAAATCTACCTACTTTTGTATAGTACTTGTCTCAACCATACCTAATATTTGCGTACAATTTGCTTGTATTATCTTAATTTACTCCCTCAGAATAGTATATTTGAGTTTTTGCTTGTATGTTAAATGCCACGTCCTCTTCGTAAAATAAACCCGATTTTCAATTATTTTACTGAGCTTACTGTTCAGTACAGTGAAAATCAACACAAAAAAAAAATACAAAAAAAAGTTTCATACATAAATCTAGTTTCATTCATTGCTAAATGGAATCATCAGTGACTCTTAAGCCGATTAGTATGAATTTCCAATGTTTCTCTTTTTGCATAGATTTGTTGAGAACCCAAACCCATAGTGAAACAATTCCGCTGTGTGTCTTTGTTTTTATAACTCATTTAGTATTACACTTTTTTATTGTAGGCGCTGATGATTCCATTTAGCAACGCATGAAACTCATATGACTAGCTTTAAGCCCATTATTATTTTATGAACCTTTGTTTTGTGTAATTTTTTTTTTTTTTTTTTTTTTTGAGACATACTGTACGAAACAGATAGTTCACTAAAATAATTATACATACATCATTTTCTGTTCAGATATACCACAAAGAAACTACCAAATTTTCGTCCAGAGCTTATCGAAATATTCCTAGCATTTTTGTGAGATTTGTATGTATTTGCCTTGCTCACGGCATGGTGTTTTGAAGTTTTTGGTTGTATTGGAATAACCACGTCCTCTTTTCGAATTTTGCATCTCACTTTTTGTATTATGATTGTCTGAACCATTCCTAGTGTTTGTTGTAAATTTGGCTGTATTACCACATAAGCCATAATACAAAGGTTGACAAATTTAACATATTGAAAATTTATATTACTTATCTTATAAGGAAATGTTGAATTAATAATTCATTTGAAAAACCACATATGCAAATGAACCTTAAATCTTAAAATGTATTGCCCTTAAGAAAGAAAAAATATTCCATGCAAAACTGCACTTTCTTTGTCTTGACATAAGGGTCTCTTTCTGATATCGCTCTACAGGTAATTATTTTAAAAAACAATTGCTAAGCCTTTAACTTAAAAAAAGTTCATAAATTGTTAATATGTATCTACATCTCTGGAGAATTGGTAACCCGGCCATAAAGCAAATGAATCTTTTCATTATTTGAATTCTACAGCCAAGGTAAATCTACCCCCACGACATAGAAAGCCCTATCTCCGAAGAACAAAATTTTATAGAAAATAAGGAAAAACTGCGAAACTAAAGTTAGGGTTAGGGTATTTTAAAATATAGTTTAACACTGAATGGGATTTAGGACTTTCTAATATCATAAGAAGGTGCTCTTTTTAGACCGGTTCGAAAATGCTACAATTTTTTGTATATTTTGAATTTTTCATAAAAGAACATTTTCATTTTTATGGATTGATATGTAATTCTAAATAATTTTTCATATTTTTGTTTTTAATATTTCAAATAAAATATTCTGACTACATTTTTAAAAAATGGCAACTCTATTTTTTTTATCAATTTAGACTGTTAGGAAGTTATTTTCTATATTTTATTTTGATTTATTTTGCTTTGCTTTAATCTGATGTTAACTTATTGCATTTAGCTATTTATCTTTCACTTAAAGTGAAGATGACATTCTTTAAATGAAATTAACTGCCGCCACCAGTGCTGCCAAGTGTTACGGTAGCCATTGCTATCAATGCTGCAAATGCATTATGTGCAATTAGTATCTGTTGTTTTTGTTTGCTTAATGAAAATGCTTGTTGTATTTATGCTTATATTGTTTTTACACTTGTCTATGTGTAAGAATACTATATGGGATGTTTCTGCTGTATAGACGAGTGAAAAAATTTTAAGGTCTTATTAAAAATGACAGAAAAAGCGTAGAGCAATGCGTTTTAAAATTGTTAGTTTAAAAATTAAAATGTTTGCATAAATTCTTCTATTTCAAGTGCTTCGAATAGATTATTCTTTAGGCTATGGCATACTTTTGAATATCCAACTTTTTTGTCGAGAAATTTCGTTTTAAAACCTCTACTTCACAAGTCTTATTTTTAAGTCTTTTGAAGCGTTCTTGTTCCCTTTGGATAGGTTCTTTTTTAACAGTTGCCAAAGAAATTGATATAACAAATGCAGGTTTGCATCTTAAGTTTTTTGTTTACAAATAAGAGAAGCAAAGACTTTGCAATGAAAATTGAGTTCACTACTTAAGTCATTTCTTATTTAAAAAGTTTATTAACTTAACTGAGCTTATTGCTGAATTTTTTTGTTTCTAAGCAATGCCTGAATATTAAAAAAAAACATAAAACTGGTGTTTCAATATTAAGTCTTTGAAAGAAAATTTGCATTGCAGCTTTTTTTATTTAATTTTTTTTTAGGATGGCAATTTAGTTGCTATATTCCTAAATAAAATATTGCTACATATAGCTACAATGTAAATACATTTTTAATTGTATATAGAACTCATCAGATTAATTTTGCTTTTTTTTTTGGTGTTACAAAAATTATAAATTAATCAAAACTGCATAACAAAAGACTTAAGAAACAAACTTAAAACATTTTTTATCTTAAAAATTGCACTTTCATTTCAACTTACATACCACACATACGTACGTATAATATAATGCATTATGATGTGCATATATTATTATTTGCATTCCCTAAGGATATTACAATACCAACACACAAAACAATACAAAAACAGCAAACAATCATGAGACCATTTAAGCTAAAAACACGCAAGACTCAGGAATTCATAAAAAAAAAAGTTAAAAAATAAATAATGAAATGCAACAAAATACAGCCCACCCCGATAATGATTTTTTTGCTCTCATGGTTGATGTCTGGTTAAAGGATGCCGACAAAACGAGCATCTTTTGACTTCAGTTTTTGTTAAATTTTTTCGTATTTCTTTTTTCTTATGTTGATTTTGGTAATGTTTTGTTTGGAGCGATAACTGCTATTGTAAGATATTGAAATCGTGTTATCGTCATTATTATATATCTTTTAAAATTATTAGAAGAAAAAGAGCAGTTTTTGACGCGTGGAAAATTATAGATTTCAAATATACATATATTGGGAGCTGCCAAAAGGCGCTAGTTTTTGAAATTAAATTTGTAAAGTTTGAGATTTTGAGGGTTGCTTTTAGAAATTGCAGATAGTGGCCCAAATAGCACCATCCAAACAAATAAACCTTGGCGTCAGTAAAAGCACAGATAGAGAGTTTATTGGACTCATATCAGTATAATTTAACATCAATTATTAAGCAGAAATGTTATTTGTGCGGAATGTTATTTTTGAGCTCTTTTTAATTCATGCAATGGCCAAGGTTTCCAAGGCAGTTTCGTGGTATTTAGTGCCATGCACTGAGGCAATTTATTTATTTATTTTATTACTGTATTCCGAACACTCTCTTGTGTAACTATATACTATATACGATCACTCTCCCAGTTTTTATATTGTTCTGTGATGAAAGGGAAGACGATGTTTGGACTTTCGCTTCGAAAATGCAAGCGCCTTAAGTCCTTTGCTCAACGCAGTAAATATATCTGCGCTGCTGAAATCATATTATTTTTTATCTTGTAGGAATTGATATATTTCAATATTTTTACTTTCGTAATTGACTAAAATTCAGTTTTGGGTCGTACCCTAAAATTGTCCCACTTTTCTTTTGTTATTTGCTTATATCAATTAAAGTAATTTAGCAAATTATGACTTGTATGGGATATGCCACACCTTTTTAAAATAACAAGAGATATACTGTAGTCAACAAATTTCGCACCTTTTTTAATTGTATAAAACTTTTAAAATTTGGTTGATTTTTTCCTTGGATAATCCCAAGGAAAGCTTAAGAGGTAGGCGTGCCGATGAACCGATTTTACTCATTTCCGATCACACGAGTTACAATTCTACGAGTCTAAAAAATTTTACGAATTATTTCGCTTTTTTTCTTTAGTAGTGATTTTCTCCGATATATGAATATGTTCAGATTGATTTACGCTATAAAACGGATTAAGAATATATTTACTTTTTATACTTCTCACGCCACTCTTCTATGTTTTACAAATGCAAAAACTTTTGCATAGCTTTAAATAATTAAAACAGACACTCTTTAATAAAAAGGAATTTCTCTTCAGCTTCCTATTTTGTCGCAATACTAAATAGTCCTTACTAAGTAACATTTTATTGGTAACAAATACCAAATCGAAAATTTGGTATATGAGGGAAATTTCTACCCGTGATGTTAAAACTCAAAAAATGCTTTTCCAATAGATCTACTCATACAAATTATGAATATATGGAGAAGTACATTTTGAGAGATATGTCATAAAAGTACACCATAAATAAAAAAAAAATATGGAACCATCTTTACACAAGACATGAGTAAAAATTTGTATACTAGAAAATAGCTTTCGAATGAGGTATATAACGTCATATGTGTCAAAATCATTTTTGTCATTGACATCGCTTAATACTTTGGTATGAATATTTTTTCGGATTTCGACCTCTTTTCTCTGAAAAATGAGTTTGGTTCAATTTTCGATAAACAAATATTTGAAGATTTTAAAATATAGGTTTTGTGGCCATACTTTTACTTTAGGAAGAAAAATAAGCATAATAAATTATTTTCAAGTTTGTTTCTTAAGTCTTTTGTTTACAAGTATCAAGTTAGAGAGCATTAAACGTGATGAAGTGTAAGTTATGTTTCTAAGGTTTTTTTTCTAAGTTACGTATTTTTATTGCGTTTTTTGCATAAACTTAAACTTGTTTAATATTTTAATATAAATTTCAATATTTTTAGTATCATAGCACATTAAATATGACAAAAAATAAAAGTTAATTTTTATACAAAAAAAAAAAATGCTTTTGCGACATTTTCAGCAACAAAGACATTATGTTGGCTAGATGGCGCTTAACTGCAATCAAAGTTACAACTTTATTTACCACATCGCTCCCCCATATAACCAACAACAGCAACAACAATGATCGTACAAAAGTAACAGCAATTTTTAGCAGCAATAAAACATCTTTTGTCGGAACAGAAGACCAACACAAAAAAAAAATTTAATAAAAAATAAAATAAAAATATAACATTGGCAATGTAATGTCAGTCTGCAAATCTGTACGTACGCGTTTATGTTCAATGCCTGGCTGCAAGTTGGTCAGTTGCCCGGTTGCCTGTCTGCCGATATGTCTTCTTCAGCTGTTGCATTTTTTTTTTGTGTTTTATTTCTTATTTTCTTTATCAATTTTTAAGTTTAGCCGGCGCGTTGTTCCCGCGTCGGTCTCACAATGCGAAAATAATCTCTCAGATGACTTTCGATTATTCTTGTGAGTTTTTTTTTCTTTTGGGTGGCTTGCGCTTAATTTTTCTTTCCGATGCTTTCGTTGCGTGCCAGACTCTTGATCAGCTACTTATTGAGTTGAATTTCGGTTTTTTTTTTTTTTATTTTTAAATTTTCATGACATTTTGATTTTGTTGAATGTGCAAATAAAATGTAATGAAAGGCAATTATGGGAAATAAATTCGCATGTGCGTGTGTTTGTATGTGTGTGCGCGCTTACTTGTGTGCTGATTTATGCATCGAAAAAGTGAAATGTTCTTGTGTGTGGTCCAAGGGTTGTCGCTATCGTGGGAAGTTTTTCTTGGCGTCGCGTCGGTGTAAGGTTGTGGCACACATAAAGTTCAATAATTTGTTACAGTTAACATAAAAAAGTCGTTCATAATTAATTCGATTTGGAAATAGTTTTAGTGAAATCATTGAACATTTGTTCTACAATCAGCTTGAGTCACTAATGTCTAGTTGACGAATTACGTTACGTTTTTTTCGTTAGGGCTGATCCATATCCTTAAAAATATTATATTTTATTCACAATTGGATCATGTGCATATTCTCAATACTTAAACTTGTAGTGGAAATATAATATAAGGATGTGACGATATTGAAAATATCGATTTACATATTAATCGGCATTTTAAAGTATCGTTTTAAGAAGTCACTCTTAATTTAAGATCTAAAATAAATTGTGGAATTGTGAAGTTTATTTAAAAGACCTAGCAATCGTTACGAGGGCAATTTGATAAGTTAGTGATTTTTTTAATTTTCCGCGTAGTAACTTTAAATGCAACACTGATCCTGTTATCTTCCATCTATTCATAGGCTACTGTCAAAATTTCAGCTCGCTGCGACGCTTAGTTTGTGTTTGGCAGCCATTGACATCTTGCGATTTTGTGAATTTTTGCGAAAATGGAAAAAAGTGAATTTTGTGTGCTTATCAAGAATTATTTTTTGCGCAAACAAACCATCAGCCAAACCAAGGAAAGGCTTGATAAATATTATGGGGACTCTGCACCATCGATTGGAATGATTCACAAGTGGTTTACTGAATTCCGATACGGTCGTACAAGCACAAGTGACGCCGAACGTTCTGGACGCCCAAATGAGGTCACCACACCAGAAACTAGAACTCACGATATCGTGTTGGCCGATCGCAGAGTTAAAGTGCACGAGATTGTTGAGGCCGTAGGCATTTCAGACGAACAGGTGTGGAACATTTTGCGAAAACATTTGGATATGAAAAAATTATCCGCAAGATGGGTGCCGCGTTTGCTCACTCTCGACCATAAGCGCGATCGTGTGACTGATTCCAAGGCGTGTTTGGCGATGTTGAACAAAGATAAGAAGAATTTTTTCCGTCGATTAGTAACCGTGGACGAAACATGGACCCATCACTACACACTGGAGACAAGGAAACAGTCCAAACAGTGGACTTCACCGATCGAACGTGCTCCGAAGAAGGCGAAGACAGCGCTATTGGCCGGAAAGATTATGGCGACAGTTCGAGTATTTTGGGATGAATGGGGTATAAACTACATCGATTACCTTCCACCGAAAATAAAAATCAATGGCGAATACTATGCAGCCGAATTGGACCGTTTCAACGACGCTTTGAAAGAGAAACGTCCCCATTTGGCGAGGAAAAAAGTGTTCTTCCATCAAGACAATGCGTGCGTTCACACCATGGCGAAATTCCATGAATTGAAGTAGGAATTGCTTCCTCATCCAGCATCATATTCTCCAGATTTGGCCCCCAGCGACTATTTTCTGTTTCCAAACCTTAAGAAATGGCTCGACGGAAAGAAATTCACCACCAGAGAGGAGCTCATAACCGAAACAGAGATCTATTTTGAGGACCTACCCAAAACGTATTTTTCGGATTGGATCGAAAAATTGGAGGAACGTTGGACGATGTGTATCGAGCTAAAAGAAGACTATATTGAGAAATAAAACGTTTTTTTACCGTAAAAATTATTCCTTGTTTCATTTTTCACGGAATTATTAAACGGCCCTCGTAGCACATTCCAGGCAGAAGTTTTTGCCATTTTCGAAATCTGCAGATCAGTGGGTAGTATTAGCTCAGAGAAGATAGCAATTTTCTGCCAGGGCCAAGCCACTAGCAAAGCGATGAGCTAGGCACAAATCAAATCGAAGCTAGAACAACAATGGCCACAGGAACATTGAAGGAAATTAAAGGGCTGATCTAATAGCAAGGTATTGTTATTCTCTTCAGAACGTGTTTACACTCCTCTCGGTTTAGTTAAGAAGAGAATTTACTTGAATTTTTTATCTTAAGCCAGAAGCCAATAGAAGTCAATCTGGTCCCCTTATAATAAATTGAGAACCACCTATTTACTGTTCAGAAATCTATTCAACATCGCGAGTCACCGCAAACTGCACAGGACACTGAGCAATCGGCAAAAGGTATTCCATTCAAATCTTCCTGCCTGATTTAATGTAAACGCGAATGAATCAGTCGAGCACTATCTTTGCAGCTGACCAATCTTAGCCAGAATCAGAATCAGTCTTAGAAAACTTTTCTTCAATGACCTCAGTGAGTTTTTCGCTTCTTCTTGTATTCTCGCCAAAATTTCCCAATTCACGTATTTCCTGTTCTAGCGCACGTTTCAACGATTGTCTAAGTTCTGCTACCCTTAGAGTTCCACTGCAATGCTTGCCGGCAGACTTCAGTTGGTGATTCCCATGTGCCCAATCAATTTCCACTTTCGTCGTTTGATTTGAATGGAAATCGATTCTTGACGGCACCTTGCGAGTAGTTCATCATTGAATATGATCCTAGGTCACAAAAATTTCAGAATTCGCCAAAGAGCGGGAGGGAGTTTTAACTTCTAGCAAATCGTCGGGTTGCTTAATGTGGTATTAAAATGGCACAATTGGTGCTTCTTCGGGCTTTAAGCCCGCTTGGTAAGCCAACGCTCTAACTTAAGTACAGCATCTGAATTGAATCTTTTACTGCATTTTAGAGCACTCTTCGAAAAATCTACCACAGGACGGGAAATGGGTTAAGCATGCAAACTAAAAATTTAGGTTTTGGTGCAATTCAATCTCCACTGCTCATGCAAAGTCTGTTAACTAATTTTGCATATTTTTATGATACTTTCATCGATTTTTATTTTCTTCTAAGTAGTCAAACAATAAAAGCTCACTCAAGCCAAGCGTTGCATGGGTTGAAGTTGTTTAACCAAAACAAACTTCTTCTCAACATTTTAGACTAGCTATGGTCGCTACGGCGAAACCTTTTTGATTAGCTCTACGATATCAAAAGTTGGGTTTCCAAAGTGTTTCTTATTCAAGAAAATAAACATAAATAATTGATGCCAATATATATGGAGTTAACTAATGACATAATAAGATATATATTAACTCTTATTACATGATTTATTGCAAAATCAATTGCAATATAAAGTAGGTGTATGCACATTTTTTTTTTTTTTTTTAATTTTCTACAACATAAATTATAAAATAATTTCCAATAATAATGAAATAATTTGATTCGTTACAGATCCCCTAACAGCAATGATTACTGATCGCAACAAAATAATATTTGTTACGATATGTTTTTGTTGCTTTTGTTGCACGAGTCTTATGACCAGCACAGAGGCGGCAACGATCGTTAGTGCATTAACAATACAACAACAACAGCAGCAGCAACAACACCAGCAGATAATAAAAGATAATGCAAAACTACAACAGGAAGCATCAGGTAATTAATACCACCACTATGAACAAATATTCGATATGATTTTTTTTTTCTAAGGAAGAGTGTGCCTTCCGTCATAGGTTGCTTCCTCCTTTCACTGATTGATATTGAATTAAGCGGCGCATAATTGAGTGTAAAATGATATATTTTCGCTGATAAAAATGTAAGACCACATTTGATAGCAATACTCTTAATAAGGTGCTATACATTAAATATTTAGGAGGCTCAAGTGGGGTCAAACATTCTCTTACTAAATCAAATATTTGATATATTTTTTACACTACGATTTCTTACATGGGGGGGGGGGGAGGGGGGGTAGGTGTTCAAAGATCACCAAACAAAAAACAAAAAAATAAACGCCTTGTTTAAATAACATACAACCTCTAATGATTATTGGAATCGTAATACCGCTAAAATTGTACGGAAAGTTTAATAGAGATTGCGGTAACACTGCATTGCGTTGAAAATGAAAGTTGATTTGTTACAATTTACGCAAGGATCTTAAAAAGCAATTCAATTGCAATTATTTTTGAAATGTATTTTTACTATCAAATGATTATTGCTGATAAGCCAAATTGAACATATAAAAAATTTTTAAGTTAATTGAAGTTTTCAATGCCGCATTTCAATGGTAATGACCATTGATTAGAGTGGACTTTTTCGGAATATTTGTTTTAATTTATTTAATTTCAGGCTGTACAAAGGTCTCTGAAGAAAACCAGTCTTCCCAAGTAAAAGTATTTTTATCTTAAGCAGAATTACTACTGTTAATACAGTGATGCATGAAATGAAAAGTATAATTTACAAAACATCATAAGACATTGATGGGGTAGTATTTTCAAGAAAATCTAAGATTTTTTTTTTATAATCTTTTTATTTGCAATCTGTTAACATAAGCAATAAGCAAATTTAATAATAATACATTTAACATATTTTATTGTGCCAGATATGCATCTAAGATGTTCACAAAAAATAGTTTTTAACGAAAATACATGTAGGGTCAAAGTTTTATTTATTATTTATGACGTTTAGGGGGGTTAATTAGAGTATTCTTATACCGCACATTCAGGGTATACTTACATTGTTATTTCATTTGTAACGCATAGAAGAGGGCGTGGCAGGTATAGAAAAATATATGTATATATGTTCTTGATCAGCGTCACCATATGAGGCGATTTAGTTATGTTTGAATGCCTGTGGAAATCACAATTACGAGAAAACTTTTTTAAGGTAATGAAACCAAATTTCATAAAAATACAAGAAATGGTTTAGCCTAGCCCTAGAAATTAAATTGGCCTATTTCGACTTGAGGGCGTGGCACTTTTCAGTTAAGCAAAGTCATAAAAATGTTATGATAAAGGAGTTACACAAGGTATTGCAACAGAATTTTACACAAATACTAGAAATGGAAATTCGTATGACTTTTAACAAGGGGGCGTGGCACCTCCCATACTAAAAAACGCTAAACTTACATAATTTTTCAATTCAACGCAGCTGAACTTCACGTAAGCACAAAGATTGGTTTGAACAAACATTAAACAAAAAGTGGACAGATTTTAAAAAGAAGGCGTTGCACACCCCATACAGAAGAAAATAAATACCCTAAATACAGAAATTTAGGATTTACGGGCATTTTTACTATTATGGTGTAAAGTATTTAATTTTTGGCGAAATAATACCCTTACAAGCTTATGCGATAATTGCTTATGTGGAGATTAGAGTTTTCAAAATGTTTAAAAAACGTCTTACGCAAGTCTAAAAATTTTTGATGAAGTCTAAAAAAGTTGAAAAATCGAGAAATGTTAAATAACTATGTAATTTGAAAAATTTCGAAGAAAATCGAAAAAGCTTATAAGTCAAAAGTGTAACAGCATTGTAACGCATGACGCGTAAGGAATTTCTTTTCATCCGATTCACTTCAGTATACATAAAGATTTTTCATACCCTACAAAAAAATGTTCACACTTTAAGACTATTTGCTGTAGTCTAGGATTTAATTCTTATACGACGAAAGTTTTGTGGAGTTGTCAAAAAGTAAATATTAACCCAACTTTTTGACCATTTTCATCTATAGAATTTAATGTAATTTTTATGCTTTATTTAACCTTTTACAATGTTCAACATATGTTTAAAAATATACAGATTGGTTCGGCCGATTTCGAGAAAATTTAATTTCAAAAATTTTAGTTTAACTTATTTATATTATAAATGTGAAAGTATGGATTTTTCTTACTTGATGAAACTTGGTGGATAGATAGTTTAAGTGTTGTAAAAGAACAAAGGCTACTTTTATCCTGAAAAACAAAAATCATGTTTTCTTTAGGTTTAAATACTTCAAATTACTTGCGGAAATAGAAACAAACATAACTAAACAGTGTTGCTCATGCTTTTTCCTGTTAAAAACTATCATTACAAGACAATCGCATGCAAACACAACAAACCAGTTAATCGCAAGTTAAGAGTGCGTTTTGTGCTCTTTTTATAAGAATTCGGATTAGTTTTGGAAAGGACATTATTTGCGAGCTTCCGTTATTGTAGGGAGCTATGTATTTCTGTTTTTGACTGGACAGTGACTTCCGAAACTCTATTAAGTTTATAGGATGGAAAAGATATTGAACATATCGTATATTACTAAAGTTAAGCTAAGTTGTCATGTTAATAAGAATGAATTATTAGACTATTAAATTCTACCCAATAAGGGCCACCTTTCCAACATTAGATGCATTCATATAATAAAGGAGCAGGCAATATTAAGTCAAGTGTTGCACACAAAAATATTTAGTTAATTTTCAAAAAAACAAAAACGTAGCAGAGGCAGGTTTCATTGCAGCAGCATGTTGCATGCTTGATTGAGTTGAGTCAAAAGTACCATGCGCATATTATTCCGAAAGCCGGCAATGACTAATTGTGTAAAAAAGTAGCGAACCTTTTAAAACGCTGACATGTAACCCCCAATTACTTTAAATATCAGTCGTGATTCCTTCACCATATAGATCTCATTTTTCCTCACATTCTTAACGAGAAAACCTGAAGTTCTGACAAAATTCCGTATAAAAATTTTGCTGACATATGGAGAATGTTCCATAAATCTCATTTTCTTCGAATAATTCTAAATAATTAACATTAAAAACAGTTAGCGACAACAATTTTCCATACTTTATTTAATATGGGTCTGTCTTTAATGTTTTTTAGCACCAATTTTTCTATCTTCACTAATCCAAGATTAAGCCCGGAATACATCGCCCAGACAAACGTGCGCCAATGGCCGTGGTTGCAACATTTTTGTTTAAATTTGTGACTATTTTTTTTTTTGCTTATTATGTTAGCATTAAAATGGAAAGCGATTTGTCAGGTTTTGGCAAATTATTTATCAACTATTTCACGTTGGCCATTCGCTCGTATTTTAATTTAAAAATATTTTAAATATTGAAAATACTTTGCTGAGTGATTGACCATCAACATTGGTCTGCGTAACCGCATGGAGTTGAATGGTAATAAACTCTTGTAGTTAAAGCCGCGTTAAATTGTGATTTGTCACTTTTTTTTCAGTCAATTCAAATCAAGTTAAATTGGAACTCAAACGGGTAGTTGCACTTGATCTATACTACGAAACAGCTGGTTTGCCCAGTTAATATTAAAGTTTAATTTTTTTTTTTTCGTTCACTTTGATTTCGTTGCATTAAATAAAAATGTTTAGTTCATGGTAAAAAAGTTATTTTTTACTTTTGTTAATGTAATTACTTTCATTTAATGCAAATAAGTTTATTTCTTTTATTATGTTCAATGAGAAAGGATTTAGATAAGTAAACTATATGAGTCTGTTTTGATTTTTTGTAATATCCTGGACACCATTGAAATTTCATATTTATGTCGCATTAGATCGCTGACGGACAATTTCAGCTTTCAAATATCAAACAATTTCCATTTTATTGGGAAATTCTACAAAACCGCCGAAGTACGGCATACAAATTTTGGCAATGTGACTCTACTAGCAAACTTCACTTACTCTATGCAAGTAAAAAACTGTAATTGCGCATCCCTAAAGAATCAGGGCATGCGTATGGTAGCAAAGCTGGAAGGACTGAAAGACCTTAATGTAACTTGTGACAAATTTTTCACGCTTCTTACTTACTTACTTGGGTGGCCATAACAACCCGTTACCGGGTTACGGCCGACCTCAAAAGCTCTCTCCAGGCGCCTCTGCTTTGCGCACGCCTTCTCCAATCATTCACACCAAGCGTGGATAGGGTTTCCTCGGCTTGGTCTTTCCATCGGAGGCATGGTCTTCCTCTTCGTCGTCGCCCAGCGGCTTCCGCATCAAACACCTTTTTCGCCGGAGCTTCTTCGTCCATACGCACAACATGTCCCAGCCAGCGCAGACGTTGAATAGTGATGCGCTTGACTATGTCAATGTCAGCGTAGAGCTCGTACAGTTCGTGGTTCATTCGAATACGGTAGTCGTCGCCGACGTGAACAGGACCGAAGATTTTGCGAAGAATTTTTCTCTCAAACACCCCAAGCGTGGCTGCATCAGTCTGCGACACAACCCATGCTTCTGCGCCGTAAAGTAGCACGGGTAAGATGAGCGTCTTGTAGAGTGTCAGTTTTGTCGGGCGAGAGAGGTCTCTACTACTCAATTGCTTACTGAGACCATAGTAACACCTATTAGCAAGAGTTAGTCTTCGCTTTATCTCCAGGCTGACATCGTTTTGAGTGTTCACGGCGGTGCCAAGATAGGTGAATTCCTTGACAACTTCGAAAGTATAGTTGTTCGCAGTAACAAAGGATCCAATACGCCGCGTTTCCCTGTTTGTGGACAGCATATACTTAGTTTTGCCCTCGTTCACCGTCAAACCCACTTTCGCTGACTCTTTTTTTCGATAGCAGAGAACGCAGCAGTAACATCTCGCTTACAACGTCCAATGATATCAATATCATCGGCATATGCAAGGAGCTGGACACTTTTGTAGAAAATAGTGCCATTACGATGTACACTGGCTCTTCGCAACACCCCTTCCATCACAAAGTTGAAGAGGTTGCAGGATAATGGATCGCCCTGTCTGAAACCTCGTTCGGTATCAAATGGTTCGGAGAGGTCCCTTCCTACTCTAACGGAGCTGGCTGTATTGCTCAACGTCATTCTGCAAAGCCGCACCAGCTTCGCAGGTATACCGAACTCAGACATGGTGGCATACAGGCAATCCCGTATCGGGCTATCGAAAGCTGCTTTAAAATCGATAAAGAGATGATGGGTATCGATCTGTTTTTCGTGGGTTTTTTCCAGGATTTGACGTAGTGTGAAGATCTGGTCTATGGTGGACTTACCAGGTCTAAAGCCGCACTGATAAGGCCCAATCAGTGTGTTGGCAAACGGCTTAAGTCTTTCACACAGTACAGTCGACAGGACCTTGTAAGAGATGGCAAGAAGACTGATTCCCCGGTAGTTAGCGCAGATTGTCGGGTCACCTTTCTTCAGTACAGGACAAAGGACACTGAGATTCCAATCGTCGGGCATGCTTTCAACTAGCCATATTTTGCAGATGAGTTGATGCATACACCCTATCAGCTCATCGCCGCCGGTCTTGAACAATTCAGCTGGCAGGCCATCGGCACCAGCCGCTTTGTTGTTCTTAAGTCGTTGGATCACAACTCGTACCGCGTCATGGCTAGGTGGTGGTACGTCCACACCATCGTCGTTGATTGGTGGTATCGGGTTAATTTCTCCAAAGGCGGGATTGGTGGAGTCATCGCCAGCAAGCAGCTTGGAAAAGTGTTCCCTCCATAATCTCAGTGTACCCTGCGTATCCGTAACCAGATTTCCATGTTCATCTTTACAGGTAGATGCTCCGGGCTTGAAACCTTGGGTCAGACGCTTGACTTGTTGGTAAAATTTTCGAGCATCATTCCTGCCCCGTAACACTTCGAGTTTCACGCTTCGCATGAAGCTTTTACTCGGAGTTCTTTTTCGGATATGAGAATGTGCTAAAAAAACTCTGTCTATTTCCGAAGTACATTGCAAACGATGCAAAAATTCAAGATAATCAGCTTAAAAAACACGATATTACACAATACTTTAACCATGCAAAGACTAGAATGAATACATTGAACCAACTTGTAGTAACATACACCTGTAAGTGGCAGACCAATCAGTAGCACTCGTCAGCAATATGGAAGTGGCAGACCAATGAATAGCACTCGTCAGCAATATGGATATCATCTGTGCATGTAATGCATCATTTTGACGTCCATAAGTCCGGAGTGCTATCAAAAAAAACTTATTTATTATTTCAAGTAAAACGATTGCTATCAATCAATGAAATCTTACTATCTCACTAATATTTATGTAAATAAAATGATAGCCGTTTCGATGTTCGCGCATCACACAAAATCTGCTGAACCAATTTTGGTTTTATTTATTTAGCTTTATTCTTTAGACACTTAACCTCAATCTCCAATTAAAATGATCACGATATTCTTGTTAAATATAAAAAAATATTAAAGTTTATAAATTGCTTAAGATTTTAGTTTTACTCAAAGAAACCATACATGCATAACACATCGTTTAATGAGAAGTTAATGTGCTTGTGTGTGTTTGGTTTTTATCTTTCCAATGGCAATACAATGGAATATTTATGAAAGAGTAACAACGGAATATTCAAATTTTACTCTGGCTCTCATTCTCAATTTGTCAAATTACATTGCAAACAACAACAACGTTGCCTAGGCCACCTGATACGAATATGAAACTGGGCACATTTTCATGGCACTCTTTGTAGTTATAGCCATAGATTCCCATAGTCTCAGTCTACAATAACTTTTAAGAATACAATCTAAAAATTTGTACAGAAGCTGATATTTTGAACATGAATATGTTATTTTTTTCATTCGAAAATTCCGTAATTAAATTTAAAATTAAGATCATTAGTTTTTGAATTAAAAAATGACAGACAAGTTTTTTTTATATTATCGCGATTCTTCATTAAATCACTCACCACTGAACATTCCAGTTCCTAGAAAAAGAAGGAAAAATTTATTTTAATTTCTGATCATTACAAGTGTGTGGCAAATAATGAGTGAATATTCATGCATCAGCCAAAAATTTTAGAAGTGGTGCAAGTCCCTCTTCGTTGAGAAGAACAAATAAAGTAACTGGGAATGAATTGTATAAAATTTAGAGAGGACTTGCACCACTTTCAAAATAAAGTGCTCATTTAATGAAGAATTCAAGAAAAAACGGCTTTTTCCCAAGCCCCCAGAAATGCCTACCTATATCAACAACCTCTTAACCCTCTAATGCATACCACCGCCTTTTGGCGGGCTATAGCTGAATCGGTAAAGGAGAGGAGGACTTGGATAAAGAAGAGGACTAAATATTCTGCGCCAAAGGTTTTTAAGTAGGCATTTTAGGAACTTGGGACTGGTCTTAGCACTTTTTTACTTTTGTTTAAAAGAGTAAACTCAGATCTCTTTACTAAATTTGTTAGATATTGTAAATAAGCCCCAACATTAGCATGTGTTTAGTCCTTATAAATTAAACATGTTTAGATCTCATCGCCAGCATTCGATTCACGTTGGGCAAACACATAGACAAGATGAAACATTTGTTTACACTTCAACAGCAACAACATCAACAACAACAACAACAACAGCAACAACAACATGAGAAACAACACCGACTATCTGCGCGACTTGTTATGATTTGCGATTATAGCACAGTAGTCGAATCTTCAATAAAACAACAACTTGAATGAGTGAGATGCTTTAAAAGATGATCGACCACTTGCTGCCTATCAGCAACAACACGATCATGATTATCATTACACTTGTCCCAGACACCGGCACAGACAACAAACAACCAACAACAGAGCAGACAACCGCCAACAAGCGACAGAGGACAGTAGACAATGTTGTTGATGTTTTCAATGCTGTTCAAATTAAATGCATGCTGCAATTACAGCACTCATGTAATAAAAATCGCGACAGTATGTTCATCCGTTTACCCACACGTGCTATCCCAGTAGGAAAAATGTTATGCAAATGTAATTTTGTATTTTTCGGGTATATTAAAGATGACTTATTTCTAAAACATTTTCTGTACTGAGGAATTTGACTCTTTTTGATTTTTAAAGCTCGTTTTTCTTAGTTTTGTTACCAAGTTTTTTCACAAATTCATTCTTTTGAATGACAACCAATATCTCCAATTATAGCAGATATTTTATGCACGAACAGTCCTAATAATCTTTTTGACTTCTGGTAGTTAAGAAGTCATTGAAATTATCGTAAGAGCTGAGTCTAGCAACACTGAGACGGACCGAGTTTCCATATACATAGATAAACTCATACTTTTGACAAGATATAGTTGAAACTTTCGATAGCATTGAAACAATTATATATGTCACCGGCCAAACTAGATTTTAGGACAAACTAGTTTTCAGGACAAACTAGTTTATCCTAGGCCAAACTAGTTAATTTGAATGCCTAAAAGTACGCAATTTAATTTTAATACAAAAGCACTGTGAAAAGCGGAGTCAGTGTTGCACATATTATAGACTGAATCGCGGCCGAAGGTACTTCGATATAATTGAAACCATTAAAGGAATTGAAACTTTCAATATATGTATACATTAGGGTGATTCAAATTTTTTCCCTTTTTGTTTTTTTTTTTAAGATGCTGTTGCTTAAAAAGTAAGTTTATGAAATGAAGAAAAAGTTCTGACTCACATTCTGTTTCACTCGAAAATATTTTTCAAAAACAAAGAAGCTTTTGGGTATGTTTGGAAAAAACTTGACTTATGTCGTTTTGGAAATGACCTGTTCAGTTCTTCTTTATTTTGTATACAATTTATTACAAGCAAACAATTGGCACGGGGATTATACTTTTTAAAAATGATTAAAAATGTAATTTGACAGCACCTCAAAGTCTACAAGTTAGAAAATGTTTAATACAGAAATCGGCATTTTGCGTAATGGGCCAAATAGACAACACAAATTATAAATAACAATTAATGGCTAAAATCTTAATGGTTCTCAAGTGCTACAAAGTCTGCTTCGGTATCTCTCCAATTGTTTTGAAAATGTGTTCTACTTGGGCAAACCTCTCTGAAAACTCTTTCCCTGGTCATATACTCTAAAACTAAATACATTCTTTATTTTTATTTCCAGCTTTTGATGCAACGCGGCTCTCAAGTCCACGCATGGACTACAACAATGAATGGCGACCGGTAGGACGTGGTGATCCATTAAAAAAGGACCCAACCTATGACTATAGTCCACCAGTTTTGGAGAGCGTGCACTATTGGCGTGACAATGGCGATAAGGATGCGGCCAATGGAATAAAAACGGAAACAAACGAAATCAATGAAAATCGAAAACCGGGATCCAAAATCAACAAGCAAGATATTTTGCTTTTGGGTGTTACCAGTGAACGATTGCGCCCTGCAATAACAGCAACACCATCAAATATTCCGCATAAAAATGCCAAAGGTGAACTGCCACTGTTACAGCCCAAATACACTTCAATACGACGCAGCTACTACGCACACCAGCTGCCAACGCATTTGATGCCACCACCAATGTCGACGCAAAATATGATTAAGACAGGGTCATCGATGAGCAACGATTATAGTAGACACAGTATGCACAACATGCCATCATCATATGCAGCACATTCACCATCTTCAATGGCAACATCAATGCAGGTGCTACAACACTCTAAGCCTTATTACTCGACGGCGGCAACTTCACCCTGGACGCATACTCAGCACGGTAATGTTGGAGGAACAACAACTACAATCATGCATCATCTAGGGCAAAGCATGCCACATAGTCCCTACGATTCGCATTATCAAGAGTCGGGAAATTATCACAGTTATACACATCCACCCGGCATGAGCACACATACGGCATATTCAAAGCCTGCTGCCGCAGTATATTCACCGAATGCCATACAACCAAGTCAGTATGCAATGAAACCAAATTCAGCAGCAGCAGCACCACGAAAGCCATGGGTTCATGAGCTGTTGCAAAAGGAGCTTATTAAATCCGTTAGCCAACGTCCTGCTATGCCGACAACAAAATACCATATGGGCACAACAGGGAAACCTTTTTATGCAGCCAATCCACATATTGGAATCAGCACCACTTATGCACCATTGGTTAGCTATATGAGTCCATCGATTATGACGACAAGTACTAGGAAACCTGCTGCATTTTCAATGTCCAGTTACACCACGAGTCCAATTTATATAACAAGTACAGCTGCACCAATGCCAAAATCGACTACAACGACGACGACAACAACAACACCATCACCTTTCAACGATCCCACACGTTTACTGATACCAAACACCAGTAATTTAGCTTTTCGTCCCACTGTCACTCCAATGGAAATGACCACCGATGCGTTGTTTTCACACTATAATCAACCAGAGAGACCATTAATGGGCCCCATGTATCTTATCATAGAAGGTCATTCGAAGGTCAAAACCTATGGCAAAGATGAACTTGATCCGCATCAGCCAAAAATCGTGCCAATTATACCCAAACGTGAACCAATTGTACGTGTTGCTGATCCAAATGACAAACGTGGTGGTGTCGAGACATTTCAGGTAAGGCATCTGCATACGAATAATACACCGAAACCGATTGAGATTACAACACCTAAAGCGCTGACGACAACAACAACTACACAAAGAACGACACCGAAATCAGCAATGGCGCCGAAATTCACAATGAAACCATTGACAACCATTACAAAGAAGAAATCAGCTGTCACAACTGAGAAGACAATCACAACGACAATGTCATCATTTGGTTTTAGACCTACAATTCCCGCCAAAAAATCGGAGCAATCTACAATACTGACGAAGGTAGCGGATGACGCAGCAGCAGATTCAGCTCAACCACCTACCGGTATGCAAGGTCTTTTCAGTATGTTAGGTGGTTTTTTTGAAGATGAGCCGAATATGGAAGCTGCAGCGATCGCTTCAAATGCTCATGTACAAACAAGCGATATAGCTGGTGATAACATTTATGTCACAATTCCAACGACTACCATGAGATCAATACAACCGCAATCAAAACTGCCACTAATCGATGCACGTTTGACCAGCAAGGCAGACACCATTGCCGCTGAAAGTGATGATGATGCAGCGGGAATGACAACGATACCACCACCTCGTGGAATACGTCAAGTTTTCGATTATGATCAGCTACCGGAAGCACGTTTGAAACAACTGTTAGAAGCGAGCTATGATGATGGGGACTCCGCAGGCGTTTCCTGGGCTGATGATGATTATTTGGATAATTCAGGACAGCCCATTAAAAGAATCGATAAAGTAATGGACTATGACACGGATGCTGATATGAAAAATGGTGATGAAAATGAAAAAGCCGAGGAAGATGATGAAGAATATGACAATGAAGATGATATTGATGATGAAAATGAAGCAGACGATAGTCAAGAAGAAGTTGAAAAAGCAGATACGAAAGAATTATTAAAGCATCCTTGAAGAAAATCTTCAACTATTGCAAAAGGCATAAGTAAAAAGGGAGAAAGTTCGGGTTTCTTGAAACTTCAATTCAGTTTGGAGTCATTTCTGAGTAACAACTTTATTGTTAAATCATTTTGTAGCTTTTTTAAAAGTTTGAATTTTAAAAAAACTCTGTTCTACACCAAAAAGAATTTTGCTTTTTAACTTTAAATTATTAAATGTAAATACTTTCAGCTTTATTTTATTTCTTTGAAAACTTTGTATTAAGTTCATTTACGCAGTAAAATTTCTATTTTGTCACAATTTTTATGTGATTTATAATTCTTCTTTTTAGTTTAAGTTTATTTATTTTATCATAAGAAAACATTTTTCTTTTTTAATATCAAAAAGAAACGTTTATAATAAATATATGTTATTAAGGAAACACTTTTTTGCGTGTTATTCAAGAAGAAAATTAATTTATAGGTTATAGGCAAAATAGTCCGAAAAATAATTCTCATATGTATATAACCAGTGTTACCATATTTACAGTTTTAACTAAAAATTGCAGTTTTTTAATATAAATTAATTTTTTTTCATAAAATTGTTAGTACAATCATTTGGTAGTTTTGCCTGGAAAGTTTTCCGGTAGTTTTGAAAGTAAGTAATTTTATAGATTTCGATGTGCTCTTTCCGAATTTCAACTTTGCCACCTCGTAAAAGCAGTTTTTTGACAATATCTCCTTTCTGACTCATTTTACGAAAATATTTATATAAAACATGAAACTATAGGAAATTGCCTACAACTTATGTTATAACCTTTTTTTTCGTAAAATCAATAGTTTTGGCGTACGAGCGCCACAAATTGTACTTCCGTCAAATACGATAATGCCATTGGATATTTTTTTCATTGTTAAAAAATAAAACAAGTTAAGATGTTATCTTCGGCCAGGCCGAAACTCACATACCCTACACTGCACTGAAAGTCCATTTAAGAAAAAAATGTTGAAACAGCTGTAAAAGACTGAAAAAGTCGATAAAATATGGAAACCATTGAAGAAAGTTGAAAGAAATTTAAAATGTCGAAAAAAGTTGAAAGAGGTTAAGAAATTATAAAACAATTCAAAATCGCTGAAGAAGTCTTAAAAATAAAGAAAATGAAAGAATTTGAAAAAGTAAAACGAATACATATGGGATATATTGGAAAAAGTTAAAAGGTTCATAAAGTCAAAAGAATATGGAAAATATTGAAAAAAAACCGAATAAAAACTAAGAAACTTAAAGCTACCATGCCCACTTCTCCAATTCCGCCTACTTTTGGGTTACTAAATTATATTCGTCATTGACATCCACATACCAAACCTTAGCCCAAAAGGTTGTATAGTTTGCGATATATGCCGTAATTAGTCTTAAAATTTAGGGCGGTAACACACCCATTGGTGTAACATAGTCCGATTTTTATCCAGAAATAGCTTTTTATAAGCAACACTCTTTCACCAAATTTTAGTTTGATTATTAAAGATTGATCTCATAGCACACTATCTATAGCAGTAAACGTTTCTTGCGTGTATGGAAGGTGCCACGCCCACATGCTCCCTTGCGCCAAAATTTTGCAAAAACATAACTTCTAGCAAGTATATCTGCCTTATTAAATTTCATAACGATTACGTTGTTAGTTCTCTAAATATAACGTTTATAAATATTGTGGGCCGTGCCACGCCCTTCATCGAGTTTTTTCAGTAAAGTGGAAGAGTTTGTGTTGATGACTGCTTTCAGTGGCATCATCTTTAAAATTTTTATGAAAATCGTTTGAGCCACTTTTCAGATATATGGAATCAAAATTTTTAACTGTTGAAAAGAGCCACGCCCACTTTTGCGATTCCGCCCACTTTTATCACAATTCAAGATATATTTGAAATGTACACGTTTACCAAATTTCATCACAACATCTTGCACGGCTTACGAGATATGGTGGTATAAAAGTTAAAATTTAGGGCTGTGCCACGCCACTGTAGGAAGCTTTGAAAACTAGAAACCTTGCCTAATCCTAATCTTGTTCAGATGTTCATAAAATCACCAATTTTCATCAAAATCGCTGCAACTTTTTTCAAAATGGGCCTAGGTAAATATACATAGAGTATGGGCGGTAGGCGTGTCCGTGAACCGTTTTCGCCAATTTTTTATAGCAAGATGCTTGCAAGAAGGTGTGACCTGTGTGTGAAAGTTTCATTTAATTAGTTTCTTTGTTTTCCCGTAAACCTGATTTCAACAGACAGACAGACGGACATCGCTAAATCAACTCAGGTGGTGATGCTGATCAAGAATATATACACTTTTCCATACCTGCCACGCCTCCTTCTATGTGTTACAAACGGAAGGACAAAGTGAATATACCCTCGGTGTAGGGTATAAAAAAATTGAAAAATTAGTGAAACAAATTATATTATAGAAGCATTGAAATTAAAAACAAATCTATTTAATTTTTATTGCCGATTTCAATTCTTCACTCAATTCTGCACATCAGAAAATTTATTTCATAATTTTCCAATTACTAAAAGTGATCGAAATTCGGCAGCAAAGTGGGGAATTCACGGTCTTTTTTCAGACTACTTAGCTTTTCTTCAAAACTATGAGAGATATCAACTTACTTTTTTTTTTATTTTATCATCACCTACAAATTGGCAGACAAAACTTCTATATTTTTAATGGCGGACTTTTTAAAAATGTAAGAGACTTAAAAAATAGCACAATTTTTCCACACATCATAATTTTTTGTCTAATTCATTTTTTTTTTGTTTCAGCAGCCAAAAGTGGGTGTTTTATAGGTAAGACCATGAGCGCTAGATTTAGTTAGTAATTAGCAAGTACACTGTACTTTTTGTATGAAAAATTAAATTAACTGAGCATACTTTTAGGATTAGACAGATAAATGGTTCGGGTATAGCATAAAACAATATATTAACGTTTAGCAAGCACTGCAATCAATGCGATTTATTCGATCTCTTGAAATGGTTTAAGAGATAATTTGTTACAGAAGACACTAACAAAGACAAAGAGAAGAGCAGAGCAAAAAAATAATAAAAAAAAACAGACAAAGGCAGAAGTGTAATAAAACTAAATAAAGAAAAAGTTAAACTGCGAAATCTCCAGAAATGATTGTGGAAAACACATGTTTAAAAGAAAATACTAGGGTACGTACAAAGTACGTTTCTTAACATCAGGTAATTGCGTTTTTTATTACTTAAATAACAGTAATTAAACATAACCGCAAAACCAGATAAAGCCCAAAGCTCAGTTACGTGATATGACCTATGCATTTGATCAGCCACAACTATGCAGGGGTATCATCAATCGGAGAGCAGAGGGCAAAGCACAAAGCGCAACAGAAGCACTACGAATGTGCATTAGAATACTGGGAGATGTGGGAGACAAGCCCAAACATAAAATCAAGAATGAAATACAAAAAGAATATAAAGACCGGTCGGTCGGTGCTTCTTATCATGATTTTTTTTTACAGTTTGCTTTCTTCAACATTATCTTCTTTATGCTATGGGCTGCTATCAATCGCATGTGGATCTGTTTTTATATTTTTTGCTTTTTTTTTGTTGTACAATTGCGGTTGTGATTGCAGCAACACTATCAAACCGAGGAGAGTATCGCTCTTTTTTTATACTTTGTTCTTTAACATTATCGCTTTTCATGGGGTCTTTTGATTTTGTTGGAGTCTCTTTAGATTTCAGTTGTTTTCAATGCGTTGACCGCATAAGTTCCCTTCTTCTTTTCTCGGCTAACAACAGTAGCGTCACACGCGACTTTTATTTAACATAAAAAGAAAACGAAACAAATTCATTTTCGGTAGTTAATGTTTTCAATTGTTGTTCAATTTAGTGGAATTTATTAGATTTGTTGTGCTACTGGAACTGTTTGCAACAGAGTGCACTAAATTCTTTTGCATTTGCGCAGAGAAAAAAAAAAAACCGTCCAATAAAGATCGCACGTTTTTTTTTTTTGTGTGTGTGCTGGATCCATGCAAGTTTTTTTTGTGTCAAGTGTTTGTTTAGGTAGTGTAAAATATATATTTATTTATTTATTTTTTTTTTTTTATTAATTTTCAATTCAAAAATAGATCTTGTAAAAATTTTATTATTGTGTTTTGTTTTTCGTAAACAAATAAAGTATTATTTTGTTTTTATATATAATTTTTTATTTTTATCTAAACATTACACAATTATTGGCCAATTTGTGTTACGCCGACAATTTATAAATAAATTATCAAATTGATACATTTGAATAATTTGGTGAAAAAAAGAACAACGCCGCTTAACGAAACTCAAACAACAACAAATAAACCAACTACTAACGTTTAATTCTCGGTAACTGTCATAGTTAAATTTGCAAGTCATTGTGATGTTTAAAAACGTGTTTTAATCAAAATTATTTTAATTAAACTGGCAAAATTAAAAGTTTAACTCAACTGTGACTACCTTAAAGATTTTACATCGTGCAGTGTTAAGTTATCGAATTGTTTGAGAGATAAGGATATACCATCCGAAAGTGATAAGCCCGCTAATCAAGTAAAAATTTCGTTATAATTTCGCAATAATTTCGTATGTATATATAGCAAGCCGAATAAACGGATATAACTTTTATTAAATCGCAATACTTTGGGAATTCCTGAACTGCTAACAACAATATAGCAATCATTTGAAAAGTACTTAACTAAGCTATGGATTTGCTTTAAACGAGTTCACGATCAACTCAGTAGCTTTCTATAAAAATATATAATATATAAATATATATAAATATATATAAAATTCATACATAAAAATATATAAATTTTATTTGATATAATTTGAAAAGCTTTATTTCTCCCTTGAAGAAAGTTTGTGCTTTATAATATTATTTGCTAACTCTTTGTTATGAATGATTTTTAACGTTAAGTGATAGTCATAGTCATAACAACCTTTACCCCGCGGGGTCTTACGGCTCCACTAGATATTGCCCTAGTTTTGACGACAGGTAAGAAGGTCGTTGACCATTGATTTAGAACACAAAAAAAAGTGATTTATTTATTCTCTACACCAAATTGGCTTGTTATATTTTTTTTTGCAGAAACAGCTACGAATGAACAATTAAGGGTATTTAGGCAAAGCCACATGTGCGCCATTTATTCTTAGGGAAAAATACGCCCGAATGTAATGTGAAAGTGCAGTTTCAAAAATTAAACAAATAAAAAGTGAAAATTTGAAAAAAAAATTTCTGTCTTTATAAATTTTTTTTCTGGTTTTTGTTACTGGATATGGGATCTTAAAACTTGTGTAAAGTTATCAAAATATACTAAGCAAACGAAACCAATCATTAAATTAAAATAAAAGGTGATTTTTTTAGCGTTTAGTTTTTAAAAATTGATAAAAGAACAGAAAATTTGCAATAGTGAATGTTGTTTGGAGCGATACATCAATTCCTGCCATTTACTTTTTAAAGATTATTTCATGTAAATGTTGTCCGCATTAACGCCTGCGGTGGTCTATCCATAAGCTCTAATTTTGGTATACTTTTTACAATATTTCGGCCGATATCTCACCAATGGCAGCTGTAATGTTATCTTCCAGGGCTGCAATTGTGGCTGGCTTCAGGTAGCCCCATAAAAAATAGTCTAGTGGGGTCAAATCGCATGATCTTGGCGGCCAATGGACTACTCCAAAACGTGAGATTCATTGCTCACCAAACTCCCCTCTCATGCGTCCATGGTCCATGGTATCGCATACCGTGTGGCATGTGGCACCGTCTTGTTGAAACCACATGTCAACCAAGTTTAATTCTTCCATTTTGGACAAGAAAAAAGTCGGGTATCGTTGCACGATACCTTGCTCCATTGACTGTAACGTTGCGATTTTCATTATTTTAGAAAAAGTACGGTCCAATGATGCCGTCGGCCCACAAACCGCACAAAATAGTACATTTTTTAGGGTGCATTGGCAGCTCTTGAATTGCCTCTGGCTGCTCTTCAGAACAAATTCAGCAATTCAGCTTGTTGATACATATTATACCCATTGAGCCAAAAATGAGCTTCGTAGCTGAAGAAAATTTTTCTCATTAATCACAAAGCATGAATGTTGATAATAAAATTCAATAATTTGCAAGCGATGTTTGTTTTTTTAGTCTATTCATGGTGAAATGGCAAATCTTACTGAGAATTTTTGGAGTTGACACATGTTACGAGTCACGCGAGAGGTGTCAAAAAATGTACACTGAAAAAACAAATAGCCAAAAAAATCACCCTTTATAATTTTTTTTTAAAAGGCCAACAGCGCCACAGACGAAAGTGTTTTATTAAAAGTAGCGCAATTTTTATTACTGTCATTATATCGTTTGATAAAATAACCTCATCAAATTTAAGTTTGATCAAGCTGGCAGATTGTTGTCTATACCAGCTTAAAATATGGTTAACTTTAATAATGCTCAAGGCATAAAAATCCAAGCGCTCTAAGGCGCCAAAAGTTCTCAGGTTGTGTAATTTGAAAAACTGGTGACATGAAGTTGCCACCAAGATAGATCGTGTGATTTAACACTGATAGACTATTTACTGTGGGGCTATGCAAAGGCACGTGTCAATGCTGATCAGTCATAAACACTGTAATACTTAAAAGCCAATATTCACCTAGCTATGGAAGAGATACATATATCTAGAAATATGCATAAGTGATGTGACGTTACTAATAAAGAACACTTGTTTATTCGCTACGTCATCTTAATTCTGAAGTATGTGAAACTCCGATTTTGCTAGCCACAGCAATTTGATCTAAACAAATAAAGTAATTTACTTATGAAATCACTATTTTGCTCGAAGTGTTTGAGGGGAAAGCCTTCATAAATAGCAAAATTATGAGAGCAAACATAGCATGTGTCATACCGTTTTAAAGGTTATAAAGTGAGCTATTAAAACGCACATAAGTACATAAGTACATACACTGAGAAAACGATTTGGTTGAATATAACAAACCATATTTGACATAGAGTAATTAAATATTTGGCTGAGACAAATTTAATATTTTTCAACCAACATTTATCAATATTTGATCCAAGTACAATATGCTTGACTCAAATAAATATTTAAATGTTCTATATCATATATAAATTTGTTAAAATCAAACAAATCGTTACTACATTTTTTCGAAAAATGATTTGGTCTAAATTATGAATAATTCTTTATATAAGCTAAGTAAGTTGATATGTGGCTTATTAAAATACCTTCAAAATGAAACCGACATATTGTTGTAATCAAATCAAAGTATTTCTTGATATTTCAATCTATATAAAGGGTTTATCCGATCTTTCAGATTGCTATATCCGAAACTAACGTGAGTCGTTCCTTTGAGGATTAGTTTTTATGCCAAAGAAAAGGCTTCGGCAAAGTTTAAGCTCAGTACGATTTTTCTCGGTGAGGGATCAAAAATATATCATACAAAATTAGTTTAAAAAATACATATATGTTATTAATTAATTTGAAATTTTTAATCGAATTTTACAGTCAATTGAAGTAACCAATATTCATGTGAAATTTTACAAATCGGTTAATGCTTTATAAACAAATATGACAAAGACAACAAATGGAACAATTTAACCTGGAAATTGGTGACATATATTTCGGCTATTACCACATATATACACATATTCATATGTATATACATAGCCTCATCAGACCAGTTTTTTGGTTAATTTGTAATGCGATTCGAACCCCCGACCATTCCATGAATTATATGTGGACGGCCGCTCAAACACTTGAGCCACGGAGGTTGTGCTGAACGACATGTACAAAGTGCACATTTATATTATGCACATATTGCGCCATCTGTTGTATTTTTATTGTCATTTCTCGTTTGCTGCATAGCTTTGTTAAACCGTCGGTTTAAGGACTTGCTATATGATGTAGCTTTATAATTTAGAATTTCGGGCTTCCGCCACTTATTTTTCGAATAATGGTTGGACGTATTCTTCCGGTTGTAGAAATTTTTAATTTGTATTAGTCGACTGAATGTTATTAATGTTATGTTATGTTAGGTTATGTTTTAGTCTTAATCTAAATGAAAACGGAATTACAATGTTGTAAGTTTTATTTTTAAGTTTTTATTCATTTCTTTAGGGAAAAGGCACTCTTAATTTGATAACTTCTTCAAAAAAAAAAAAAATCTTAAGAAGCGTTAGTTTCCAAAAATTTAACATACGAGTAGTATGTCGCTAAAAAAAAATTAAAAAAAATTATGAAGTATACACTTAGCCAGTACTAAAATAAAAATTTTTTCAAAAACCGCAGGGAAGCATAAGCAAAACGGTGTCTTATTTGGCGTGGAATTAACCATATAGCTTATACATCTATATAAGATCTAAATAAGATAGTGAAAAATGTTTTATGCAGAAGTGATAAGGTTTCGAGGGAGTTTGTTCGAGGTCAATTCGAGGTCAAGTGTGATTTTTGAAAACAAACCTATAATTATATTACAGATTTGTATCTTGAGAAAAATAAATAGATATATTTTGTATGAAAAATTTTTCACTAGGATCTTTATTTTTCACGTTAGTGATAAAAGCAGTTTTGGTCAAAGTTTCGACTGAGTAAAAAAATTTTAGAATTGATCAAATTTTTCTTTAAAAATAATGTATGAAGTAATTAAAAAAAGTCACAATAAATTTAAAAAAAAAAACAATTTTCTGAATATTTTGACCAATTCAAAAAACTTTTTACTCAGTGCGATTTTTATTGAAAATTGATGGTCTAAGAAAAAAATAATAAAAAGTGAAATTTGACCTGTTTTTATTTAGTATGTATGTACATATATTTCGTAACCAAAGTATGCTAATGGATTTCGAGATTTTGTTTAATTTTGCCAGTATTATTCTTTTATATAGTGCAGAAAAAATTGGTTTTTTACATTTGAGGGTTGAGACGAGATCGAATTGACACAACATAAATTAACGAGCCATGAATCGAAGTATGTAGTTATGGAAAGGCTCTAACCACCTTCTTAATGTAGTTCTTGCATATTAGTGAAATATATTCAAACATACATACATAAGTGTTAATTCAGATGGCGCCAAAAATAAAGTTACTAATTTTCTTTATAAAAGAAAATTTAGTGACTCAGGCTGAATCATTTTTTTTTTTTGTGTTATCTATCGAAAATTTGAAGCAGAGAGTACCTACTGATTCATTTCACTCACATAACAATTGTATTTTAAAATTGTAAATTTACACATGACTCATAGTAGAAGTTGAATTAATATATAAACTTAAAAACATTCTCAGACATCGCAACGATTTCGAACATCAACAATATCTCTATACTGTTAAAGAAAGATCGAGCTATGTTGATTAGAACGTAACTCTTTCTACATCGTTTCAGCTGAATTTAGGAAATATAACTCGTACAAAATGTAGATGACTTTGTATTCAAGATATATTTCGATTCATTTTTCTACTGAATATAACATGTACACGATCGTTCTGTAAGCACAACTTTGATTGACCTAAATTAAGTCTCACTATACAGATTAACTTAAATTGGAAAATTATATTGCTTATGGATTCAAAACGATATGAGATAAGACAAAAATTTGAGACACAATACTACAACGAGATTAAATTCGAACACGTGATAAAAATTGTGCAAAATATAATCAAATAATAAAACAAAGTTTAAGTCGACAACAGTTATAAACATTAAGCGAAATTAAAAATGAAGGTTACTCAAGTAAAGAAAATAAAATAAATGAAACCGGTATTACTAGCAAATATTGGTAAGAACAAACAAGCTTTACGTATTTAAAATGTAAACAAAACTTAAAAGAATGTAAAACTCGAAATTTTAAGTATGTAAAAAGCAATTAAACTTCATACAGACAAGCGGTAATGTAACGTATAATCCACAAAAAAGTAAAAATCATAATGGTCTAAAATCGTGGCTGCTAGGGTGTCTCATAAAAATTTCATTATTGATGAACAAAGCAGCTTAAGAAAGTTTAAAAAGATTATTTAAGATATTTAAGATTTTATTATATGTACTAATGAAGCAAATAACCTGTTTTGACTACAGGAAGACTACTGGCTAACACCAATTGTTAGTTATCCAAAATTATCCTATTGGTGAAAATTGAGCAATGGCTTTTCACCAAAAGGTTCACTTAAGAAGGCCATTTTCAACAACACAAAATTATCTTATTGAAAATATATAAAGGATTGAAGAAAAAATGCCAGATATCGACTTTGTTCGGGTTTTTTCCAATTATTTTGGAACACGCTACTCAAATTGAAAAGGCAGTAAATTCCAGCGGCAAAATAGTGAACTATTCCGAAAATTAATCGGCAAAAAGTAACATATTTGTATGGTTCGTTTCATCGATTCGACTTATTTTTGTTTTCATAAATTTCCTGATTTTATTTTAACTGTTCAACTTTGTTAAATAAAACATCAACATTCTGTAACCGAGCTAGCTAAGGATTGGGTCAAGTTGTGTTATTCAAATCAGTTTTAAATAAAAGTTATAAATAAAATTAATTATAAAAAAATTTTTGTTCCAGGATTTGAGCCCGCGCATGCATCGTCCCAAACAAGCGTTCTAACAATCGACAGAAATGTATATTTTTTCATTATCGGGAAAATTAAACATAAATTCCATATCGATTTTTTTTTCTGTTTGTTCAGAAAATTTTTGTAACATAGTTTTTTTTTCCTAACATTTTGCATACATTTTATGTAGAAATGTAGGCAGTCTGTCTGCTATTTGCTTACATTGTATATGAAGATGTAGGCAGCTCGTCAAACTATACAGTCCCTTTTCAAGCGTATAATAATACTTTATTGTGTTAACAACATTGTATACATAGATGTAGGCAAACTGCCTACAAAGTTTTAGCGTAGTTTTCATAAAAAAATTTCGAAAGTTTTTTTTAAACGGCAATCCTATGATATTTTCAAGTTTTAAAAATAAATCGTCATTTTTAACACTGATCAATTTCCTTAAAAAAAATAAGTTTTTTATTTCATTCTCAGACTATTTTCAATTCGAAAATTTCATGCGGGGTACCATGCATTATGAACCCCTTAAAAACTCCTTGATCAATAGACTATCATTGCAACAAAATATAAGTAATACACCCTGTCAACTACGTGACGTAGAACACAGCCAAGTTGCCTATCAGTAGAATGTCAGACAGAAACACATTTTTTTTTTTTTAGTTTAAGTGATAGTGCAATAAAAAAAATCAGACGACGGCAACGAAAGTGATAAGTAATTACAACAACAACTACGGCAACTAGTACAACTACGAAATTAAACAAAATGCCCAGAATCAGAATCGATCACAGATGATCGATTCTACACTTTAGGAAAGCAGGCACAACGGTAATGCATTTTGTGACAAGCACCTTGTTTTCTTTTTTTTTTTTAAATTTAATTTCTAATCTTTTTATTTTCGTTGCTCTTATCAGTTTATTTATAACAAGTAATTTTTCTTCATTTTTTTATTTCGTTTTCTAACTGATAAATACCAAAATTAAATTTCAGTTTTTGTCGATCAGGAAATTAGTTCGACATTTATATTTAAAAACGAACAACACAACAAAAATACATTTGAAAATAACAAACTAATCATTTTTGCCGATAAGTTGACTATTTTTGACCCGTCAACTTAATAAGTGTTCATGTACAATGTATGGAGTGTGAAATGCCCGTTGATAGATTAAAATTGAATGCATTTTAAGCTTGGATTTCGGTTTATCGCCCAAGAAAATATCTTAAATTAAGGTCTTACTCGATGTATTTATGCAACCGCCATCATAATTTATGACATAAATTCTTACACTAAGTGTGTAAATATAACGATTATTTGATGAGAGTAATGCACAAACATAAGGGTACATACAAGCGCATATCTTTCATTAGTTATCTGGATTTTTCATGTTAAGTAAAGATTGATTTTTTAGAGTGTTCGAAATTTAAATTGAAATAAAACCCACTTGAAATAAATACAATCTTTTGTTATTTAAAAGATAATTTTATGACATTTATTGGTTAGAAATAATTTCCGCCAGCAGGGTAGTAACCATTTCTTTACAATTTCAAAAAACTGAAACTTGGAAGCGGCTTTTTTTTTAGTTCTATGGCAAAAAGAATGATTCCCTTGTCCGATTCCATTACAGGATTTAAAATTCAAAAAATTTAACTCTATTCCAAAGAATTATAAGGAATTTGATTCTTTAAGAAATTGAAATGACAAATGTTTGAAAAGGACGAAAATGGATTCTGGAGACCATAAGAAATGATAGCGGACCCTCGAGGAGACAGACTTTGAACCATTTTTCGATAAAGCAAATTTTTTGCAACAATCGTTGAGGAAATGCTGAAAATAGTTTTTGAACATCATTTGAGATGAATTAACTACACACACATTTTTATTCATTGAAACCAAAACAGTACCGTGCCGCCTTCGATTGTGTTCAAAATTCACATACTTGTGATGCTTAACATCAATTTTTCATCTTTTCGCATCGATTGGTGGAAAATTGTGTTTAAGAAAAATACCCAATTGAAAAATGGCCAGTTAATTCCTTATTATAATTTTTTGAAATGCAATTAAAATTTATATCACTGTAATGGAATCGGCAAAGAAAATACTCCTTTAGCTATGGAATTGAAAAAGTCGATTCTGAATTGAAATTCCTTGGAAAATATTTATTCCTCCCAGTTCTATGTATGCCACAAGAAGGTGTAAAAAAATCGCGTTCGATTAAACCAATTTTGCTTCTCTTGACGCCTTATTTCCGAAATATCACAAGTTATATTGATTTTCAAAACGTCAATTGATGTTGGTTTACCAGCATAGAACTGTGATATTCCCATAGAAATTAATGCAATAATCAGCAGCAGTGATATTTTCCGTACAGTTCTTTGTCTCCTTGTTGCTGTTACCAACGTGTAGAGTAAATGTTTTTCGAAATTCATCAATAATTTCCCAACTAGAAATTAGTTTAGGATTGTATCCGATTCGAATCAGAAACACTGAAGCATGATCAAAAATGAGGTATGCTTTCGGATCCGATAATGACAATAATCGTTAAACATCATATGAAATAGACCGCATCGACTCAACAGATCCGATCCGTTTAAATTATAGCTCCTAATTAGCTTTATAATTGGTGCTAAAGTTGAATTTGGGCAATTTTTCGTTTTCAAGATAATTGCAAAAAACCAAGGTGTCGCACGGGACAAAAACTTCCGTTTTCGTGGAAATCCCCATATATATACATACATATCGCACCGTCAGAACAAGAGGGCCGCATCTCAAAATTTTAGGTTTCTAGAAAATTGAGATTAAAGAAATCTGAAATTTTCCACTGAATTTGAAGACAGCCATATTTATAGTTATGACAGTCTTGAACTGAAATACTACAAACTTATCTCACAAATCTAAAGAGTAACATTGACATATTTGGGAATGTGGCAGTGTTGCAATTACTTTGATTGAAAATATTTTTGGTTTAAGAAAACTATACTGCCTAGTTTTGATTTGCTACTGTAAAAACTTTGAAGGAAAATATTTTAAGATATCTTTTTCGATTTAAGGCTTTGTTGTGTTAATTGTTTTGTCTTTAATTTAATAGCAAAATATTAATATTTTGAAATGAGGCGGTCTTGCTTTGTTACGAAAAATTTCAGAACAACATATCCGAAATAAAAATGTATTTTAGAAGTTATTAATTGAGCTAGAAATATGGTGGCAAGACTAAAATTAACAACACTTAATGAGCTATATAGTGGTGTACATAACTCGAAAACTCGTTATTTTGATTTGCGGCCCTTTTGTTTTGACGGTGCGATATGTATATACATAGTTATTGTATTGAACATGCAATTATTGTATTGACATTACGGACTGGATCAGAAAAATAATTAAGTTTGGTATTGCGATTTAGCTCAAGCAAGGTTTTTGTATTCAGATGAGAAATTCATCAGATGAACGGATCAAGGAATACTGTACTGTACACTGATCAGGAACTCATCAGTTGGTCGTATTAAGGAATATCTGAATTAATTTCAAGTCTGGTTATTACAGCTAAGCTCAAAATTATTTCCAAAAAATATTTATAAAAAATAATTTGATTCCACCCTAACTTAAATCCGGTTTGCTTAAATTTTAAGTTCTATCACTCTAAAAAAAAAATCACCCAAATAAGTTTTAAATCAAATGCCACCCTCAGTTCTAAATAAAAAGTAAAGTAATTTTTTTCAACTTTTTTGAAAAGTCGGGTATAATTATGGCTTTTCAAAAATTTAATTTTGATTATATTTTGCAAACACGAAAATTCTCTCCATATCATTGGTTTATTTACTTTGTATTTTATGTTTATGTACCTACTTAAAAAATGCTCCTACAGGTGGTTGCACCCATCCAGATTAAAGCAGAGTTCGGTCAATTGCTAACAATAAAAATGATTTATTGCATTAAAAAGTTTTATATCAATAATGACAACAGCAGCATTAACAGCACAATGACAGAGCTATTACGATAATATAAGCTCACTACGGGCCAAAAAAGCGCAGGAATTCTTTTAAAGAATTCAACTTATACGTTAAAAAACGTCATTAAACAACGCAATGCTCTGATATACTCGAGTACTCGCACAAAATGTTGTTGCAGTATTGTTGACTTTTTTGATAATCGTCACCGGCTGCTGCTGCTGTTGCTGTTGCCGTTTCTGTCAAAAAAAAAAGAAATTTTTTGGATTTTTGTTTGGTTTACTGAACCTTGGCATTGTTCAAGGGCATTCACTGTTTTGCTGCTGTCGCTGGTGCTGCTTTTTTAGCACCAACATAATGAAAAAGCGCGAGAGTTCAGCATTTCGGAAAGTTCTTTTCATGGTGTTTGCTTTGTTGCTGTTGTCTTTGTTTTTGTTTTAACGTCTGCATGAGTTGCAATTATGCTACATTAAATGTTTTTTTTTTTTGTTATCCCTTAATCATTTTTTAAACAGCCCATTTAATGCGTGTATCGGGTGCATCAAACCATACGCTCATGAATTATTCATATGTTTAGTACGATATATGCGAAAATTTGTGATAATAAAAACTAATTTCAGTTCGTAATTTATTTTTTTATTTGATTAGCTGCCCGAACCCGGCTTCGGGGTCTTTTATAGCATTATTATAGATGTCTTAATAGCAGGTTTAACTTTTAACTTTTTGTCCATTGTTTGTTTGTGTCGGTACTAACTTATGTTAGACAAAAGTTGAAGAAATTATAAAATGATTTATTTAGTGCGCAAAATGTACTGAGAACATGATTATTAGTTTAAAGCCAACTCTGATTTTTGTAGTGCACACATGTTTTATACTATTTGACCGTTTTTATCATTATATCGTGAAAACAGTTGGTGGTTCTACGTTAAACATTAATTTAATTCCATTTTTTGTCGAAAACCTACTACTTTTGCCTAACATAAGTTAGTGATCGACCAGTCTGAAGTGGATTATTAACAATTTTAATACATCGACCATTGAATATCATGAAAACGAATGAAACAATTTCCAACTGTCACAGTATCCGGAACAAAAAGCGATATAATTGAATGAAATTTAAAACACAGGTCATGCCTTCAAACATAGCTCGTGGGATTGAAAATAGACCAAATCGGTTGGCGAATTTCGACAAGAGAGCGTAACATCTCCCATACAAGCAAATACTTTAAGACGCGATAGTGAGAGAATTATTTAAAGCAATGGAACCACATTTCAAAAAACACTAAGAATGATTCGGAAAAGCTTTGGACAAGAACTTGGCGAATTTCTACAAGTAGGCGTCGCACTCTCCTTAGTTTCGGCCTGTGCAAAAATACACTTTCAATAGTTTTTTTTTATCTAAACTTTTTAAAACTAAATTTAATTGGCACAGAAAATATCGATTTTCTTAGATTTTCCGTGTGATATGTGAACTGTTCCAAAAAAACTTTTTGTTTTTTAATTTAACATGCATTTCAGCGAATGTTGTAAAAATGACAATTTAAGACTTTTGCTGAAAATCTTAGGCAGTTTTATTTGGATTAACATACTCTCAAGGGCATCAACAATTCTTATATTGCATACATCTTAAAAAAAAAAGTTTTGAAGTTGGAAGATGAGATGCTGTGCTAGAGACATGGTTGCCAGATGGTCTGGATTCGCCTGGATTATCCAGATTTTTGGTCTCAAGTTCAGAGTCCAAACAATCAGAAATATGTTCAGATGAAATTTGAACCGTACCACCTATTCCGTTAACGAATCATTTGCCGAAAATGCGTTCACTACAATTGGAAGACATTTCTTTGATGTACGAGCAACTATTAATCCTGTTTGAAATAAAAAAGAATTTTTCTGAATCACCCTACTGTACATGTGTACGTACCAGAGAATTACGGTGAGCCATTCATGAATCTGTTGAAACTTTCTGGATATTCACACAAATTCACCGATCACAGAAAATGTTGTTTTACTGAATTTTTATGTTTCTGTTATGTCTATTTTGCTTAAATATAATATATATGTATGTTCTTCTGAAACTAAGTTTTAGTTTTATGTATTGTCCAGAAAAATCAAGATTTTTTTTTGTAAGTGTCCAGAAAAATCCAGATTTTTTTTGTTTTTCTTATTAAATGTCCAGGTGAAACACAATTTGGATCTAGCAAAATTAGCTAGAGACATGGTTGTCAAGTTAAAAACAAGCAATTAACGTGCATTCCCAAAATACAAAATAATTTTTCCTACAAATGCTAAAAGTTTTGGGAAAAAGTTGATGACCTTTGTCGTCAATATTAAAATAGTTCATATTAAAAAAAACTTGGTGATTAACGTCTTTCCGATACAACAGTATGGTACGTGTTTAATTATCTATTACACATTGCAAGTGTTTTATTCTCAATTGCGAGTGTATGTGATGTCAGAATCAGAGGCGTAGTGAGTTCTAGAAGTCCGCTACTTATACACAAATATAGGTTTGAAGGTATAATTTTTTTTTTTTGTATAAAATTTCAAGCAAAATCACCTACACAATCTCTTCAATTATAACATTTACTAAAAAATAACAAAAAAAAAAAAAACAATGTACACAACGTACAAAATGTCGTAGTTATGCTAAAATTTAAATTTTATATTACGAGGACCATTTTTCCGCCTCCCGTGGTTGCGCCCGGGGTGGTCGTACCTTCCCTCCCTAGGTACCCTACCGTGAATGAGGTTTTTGAATGAAGGCATATATGCTCAGGCTTCGAAAGCTTGAAAATTCTATTTTTTCTACAAATTATTTAGGACGGAGTGACTTGTAAGTTCGACACTTTTTCGTAGTTTTTGAATTTAAATCCAATCAGTATTTTTTCAAGAAAAACCAGGATTGCAAAACGAAACAAATCATCGTATTGTTACACATTCCGTCATTACATAAATGAATAAAGTTTTGCCTCAAATGCTTAAGTTAAGGAGATAACCAGGGTTGTCTTGTGACCAGGATTGACCCGGCCAAGGCCGGAATTTCATAGCATAGTCAGGGGCGTGGTAGAAAAAAAAATTTTTTTTTTTTTTTGAGAGGAAGGGAATTACTTTTTGGAAACCCTAGCGATAACCTAGAAAAACATTAAAAAAGTATGATAGTACATTTGCAAATAATACTAAATTTGTATGAAAAATTAACTAGAATATTTAATACGATTTGGAACCAATTTTTGTTAGGTAACAGTACTTTGCCGTTATCTTACATGCGCTTATTTCCAGCGCATCTAATTTTTAGTCATTTTTGTCGCGTCATATTCAAAAGACACCCGGCGTTTTCTAAGCCAAACAAGAGCAATTAAGTTTGAAAAATAATTGTTATTTATTTGGTATGATTTCGTTTTACACTTATTAACTCAAAAATTATTTTTAGCATGGATTTTAATAGGGATTGAGGTGTTTCTACTGGCAAACTTCCCTGCCTCAAGATTTTCAGTATGCAGCTCTTCCGCACTGCTTTAATGTTCGCAAACTGAGGACAAGTATGCCCCAAAAGTCGGCTATACATTTTGTAATTGCAACCAAGACTTAGTAGCTCTACTAGTGTGAATGCGAGCGTTATTTTGCTGGAAAATTTAATTCACGGACGCAGACTACTTTTCACTTTGCATGAAGTGAATTTCCATCTACTTATCGACCGTAAATGCTCCCCAAGTGATTAATCTACCGATGCGATTTAATTTTATTTTTTATTTATTTTATTCAACGCAGTTTCATTCCATTAAGGTTTTGCAACCCAAATTAATGAAAAGAAAATATAATCATTTACAATGGAATAATATTTAAGTTTATTAACGTTCATATAGGAATTAAACTCAGGCTGTCAGCGTAACCGTTGGTTTTAGATGATTTTTTTCTTATAATTTATCGGTATTTATACCACATAAGTCAGAAGAATATCTATAGGACAGATAATATTTCCTATAGAACAGCTACTTTAATCGTAGTTCTGGTTTGTATTTGGTACATGAAATATTGTTTTTCTTTACGGAAATATTTTACTACATTACTGTTCTGATACGGTGGTTAGTTTTTGCATATAATTGTTATTATTTTTGCTACTACAAACTTAATTAGGTGATCGTTAAAATATAAAAATAATTGTCGAAATTATACTTTATCAATTTATGATACAAAGCAATATGCGTTTTGGCTAAAATTTATATTTAGGAATTGAAGTATGGAATGATCAGACAGAAATGTAAAATTAGCGACATTTTGTCAGTTTCGATAAGTTTTAGCATTGGAATAGAACACGTCCATAATCATCTACTTTAATGTTTCATATAGATAAAAATTATAATTTTAAAACTTTTGTTTGGTCACAAGAACTATGCACTTTTCATTATAAAAATAAGTACTTGATCAGCGTCATTTTTTAGCCGATTTATTGCGCCTGTCTGACCCATGAACAACCAGCACCTACACCTCAATACATGATCTAAACAAGTTAATTAATGAAAAAATAATTTATTACATTTGCTTAAGTCCCAGCGCCTAGGTACTTATATAGAGGAAAACCAAAGTCTGAATGTTTATCCAATTAAAATCCAACCCTATATAAAATAATCAGACAAAAGCCGAAATACCATTATGTAAATTATGTCATACAAATTATGTTTCCAAAAGTAGTTCGTGGGATTGAAAATTTTAATCTTGACTTTTCTCGGAGTTATCTCTAGAACTGCCGAATTCAAGAAATTTTGTATTATTTGAGACGTTTTTGGGTATACATTTATAATTTTTAATACGATGTAATAAAGGGGTGTGGCAGCTACTCTAGAAGCAAAAATATTGAAACGCTATACTAAAGCATATGCAACAAAATTTGGCACACAACACTAGGAATAGCACTAGAAAGAAATAGGCGAATTTGGAAAAGTGGGCGCTATACTTTCCATAAAAGTAAAACCTGAAGAGCATTATACATTGCAACCAAACTTAACATAATTTTCAAGACAATTTCATGCTAACTGGAAACACGTTTTTTCGACTAATTGGATGTAGTAAACAAAGAAAGTCGAGCGCTGCCGACGCATTTGCGTACAATTCCAAGACCAAAGCTCATATCGTGTGTTAAGAGGCTGAAAAATATTTAATCATAAAGTATTAGAGCAGATGAAAGCACATCGATTTCATGCCCGAAAGACTTAGCCCACCTTTTATCGTTTTAAAATTACGAAAAGAACTGCATTCTATGACTAAAAATAGTTATCTTATGACGGTTATTTATGCCGGGTTCATTGACAACGAAACGTCTGACGTGCTGGCAAAGAAAGGTTTAAATTTCGATCATAGCTCCACTCATTTTTCACTCACGATATGTCCGGAATTGAATTGAATATTTCGGTATAAAATGTTTCCATATTAGAAAGATCAAAAAGTAAAATTTAAAAAATTTTAGAGTTTTTTCTCTTGTTTCGTATTATTTTTTCCAATCTATGTTTTTAATAAAGAGTACCCCAAAATCGAAAAAATATTCAAATCGTAGCCTATAATATAATATAGAATCTTTGAGAACTCAAGGGTTTTCAAAAACAAATGGTTTACTTACAAATTTTTTTAAGCCTCGAGGTACATTTTTTATCACAATTAAATTCTCTAAACGTTTACATAACTAGCACATTATTGTTCAAGGATACTGAGTTGTCTAAGTACAAACTTGTTTACAACAATAAAAATGGGAGCCAAAATATTAAAAGCAAAATAAACATAAAAAGTGAAATTTGTACTCAAAGTAACTCAATTGATTAAATGTTGACACCTATTACTTAGCAATGCTTTGTTTACTACAAAAAAGTGTCGGTTTAGTTTTAAGTAAAATGATAATAAACCCATATTTCTACGAGCAGGTATACGATTTGCTAAATAAACATTTTGGACATAGTTTTTATGAATGACCGCAAAGTTAATTAATTTATCACATTTCATAAAAAATAAATTTAATTCGCAAGAATAAATACAACAATATAAAATTGCAAATTCTTTTTAGTCATTAAAATATTAAAATAAATTTTTGGATAAGATAAGAAATTTATGGAAAACAAGTCATGGACTTAGAGAAAATTATTGAATATTTATGCGATGCACTAAGAGTACTAAATTTTTTAATTCAATTTTATAAACTTTAATTGCAGCTTAACATCCAAAGCTTCCATTTAGCCTAAGCTATAAAAAAAAAGCTACTACAAAAATGACTCATAAAATTGAGAACGGTGGCACAGCTATGGCGGGTGGCATTGCAGTGGGCATTGTTAAAAAGTTACGTCGTTCTGCCTCCGCTACAGAACACAATATTTTCGAACTACGCAAACGCAAATCTTCATCCGCATTCTTCGATCAAAACGGTGGCTTAATTGATTTACGTGAATTTCGTAAAGTGCTCGATAAAGATGAGAATGGTAACGGAAATGGTAATTCAGAGAAGAAATCACGGTATCGACGCACACAGAGTGTGACGCGTGCCGAGGAGATAACAACCAAAGAAGAGAAACAACGTAAAAAGCAACCAGATAAACCGTAAGTGAGCAAATACAAATATTGAGATTTTTTTTTGGAAAAAAAACCTAAATTCATTTTGTTTACATTTTCAGTATACATCGTCCTAGAGATTCACTTTTCTCATGGAGTTCGGGTTTTAGCAATTTTACCGGCTTAGTCAATTGGGGCTTTTTGCTCTTGTCCATCGGTGGTTTTCGCTTATGTTTGGAAAATTTGTTAAAGTGAGTACATACCACCTATACATCTAAAGTTACATATGGGCATTTCTACGAAAACAGAAGTTTTTGTCACGTGCGACATCTTGGTTTTTTGCAATTATCTTGAAAACGAAAAATTGCCCAAATTCAACCTTCGCACCAATTATCAAGCTAATTAGGAGCTATAAGTTACACCTATTGTCAAAATAAAAATCCGTTTTATTTTGAATTTTTTTTTTTGTTTAAATGTGTTCGACGGTCGAACGGGACCCATGGAAATGCCCATATTTTATTTAAGCTGTGTATTTTGTAACATTTCTCTCATATTATTCATTTCTATTACAGATATGGTATACGTATAAATCCTCTGGAGTGGTATTTTTTTCTGAGTGGCAAAAATGAAGCTGAAGGACATGCGGCCTTGTTTCTAATATCATGTAGGTATATTTTAACATACATAATAAAAGACATTCAGCTAAAAAATATAACGACGCTATTCTAATAAGCGGTCAAAATGCATCAAGCAGTTAAAAATTAACTGAGCAGTAATTATAATCGGTAAAGAAATCAATTATGCGATTAGTTCTATTTTACAGATTTCTTTGAGCGATTTTCCCTTTTATTTTTTTTTTTTTTGTAAATATTTTTTTGACGATTATGTTCACAGCCGAAAACATAAGTATTATCAGTTTTTTTCAGAAATCGTTCTCAAAGAAAATAATCGATAATTTTCTAGAAAGGCTTTTGGCGGACTTCACACAGTACGTTTGCTGATTTTAGTTATCTTTTTTGAGAAATTCGTATATCACTTTGAGAAATATAATGGTAGTTAATTGCATCTTTCGCAAAACCATCGATTTCATTTCATTTTTCGATTTTAAACAGTTTTTGCCAAAGGCCGAAGTTATCATTTTTTCGATTCGTATTAAAATTAAGGACAGCAACAAAAATTATCTAATACTTATTATTTTCTCCCAGATTCTATTGTTCACATTTCCATTTGCTTGTTTGTGGAAAAAGCTTTGGCAAAGGTAAGTAGAAAATTATTTTTATGCAACATTTTCGTTCAGGCCTGAAAGTTTCCTTTCACAATTTCAAAATTGATTAAATGTTTTGTTATTAAAAACAAAAACGAAATAATCGCAAAAATTGTGCGAATTTCTATTAAAAACCTTGTTGTAGAATTGGCATTTTTACAAATCGAATTGTAAAGTACCTTCAGGTATACTTGTTTCAAATTAAGTGCCAAAATAAAAGAATAATATCAAAATTAAAAACTTCAAAAATAAACAAATGTAAATAACTCACCTCTTGAGGAAAACGAACGAAATGGCAGCAAATTTATTTTGCATTGCATTTGTATTATAATTTTTTGATTAGTGCCAAAATATTCAATTCACGGTAACGGTTAATTTAGAATGAAAAAGAATTATTTATCTTGAAGTTTCCGAAACATTTGATAGCTTTTATTTAAAAGAAAATTTGTCAAAAGCTGTCATGTCTGTTAATAAAATTAAAAAAATTAGTAAAGTTATTTAGAAAACAGGGTGAAAAATTACCTATTGATGTTTGTGAAAATCACGTTGATATCTTATCTGGAGTAACGTAGGACAATATCATTTTAGAAACTCTTGCATTTAACATGATTACAAATGAAAGTTTTATTTAGATGAATTGTTGATTTTAACTTTTACAAGAAGCGCATGTTGCAGTTACAAATACATAGTGTACAAAATTAGATATTTTATATGTCAGCAATTTAAAACAAACAAATCAAACTAAACACATTATAGCGCCAATGTTGCTTAAAACGCAGTGGTACAGAAAAACTTAACATTACATTAATTGGAGAAAACTTAAACAATACGAAATCCAGCTTGATCACAATATCTTTGTAGTGCTTGCTTATGACTATCGCTAACGGCAGAAACTAAATTGGGCACTTCACCGGGACGTGCCTGTGACAATTTAGCCAAAGATTCTGCCAAATATTTGCGTCCATCGCTGACTTCAGCTAAAAAGTCTTGCGTTTTTGGTTGCGCATAACTTAACTGTGAAAATGCTGCCTGATAACCTGGTGCGTCTTCTACTTCAACAAAATGATCACCATCGAGTGTTGTCTCATCAGGTGGCAATTCGAAAAGTTCAATTAAAGCTTGCAGCAAACGTGACCAACTTTGTACATATGGTGGCAAAAGCATAGCAGGACATTCGGTGAGTATTTTAGAAACGCCAACTGCAACAATTTTACGATCCATTTCAGTTGTAACCTTTGCCATATCTGGTACAAAGACACGATCAATAACCATGCCAAACATATTGGCTTGTATTTGATCGATTAATTCAACAAGCGCAGATGCACCTAATTTTGCTGTATAATAGCAAAAAAAGACTATGATGCCGCGTACATACTTTGTTGTTTTCGAGAGTGATAAACGTTGAAATAGCAAAGCAAATATTTGACGCATGCTTGGCTGCAACTCGTGCAGAGGATAGTAAGTGAGCAGATTCTGCATTAAATAGAAACCTTCATGATCATTTGATTTGGAGGCAATCATTTTTTGGAAAACGCCAAGTACAGCATTCTAAAAGGAAAAAATATAAAACAAAAATCAACCAAAAGTGCCAGCAAAAATTAAATTTAAGAGCAGTACCAATTTTCCAAGCGCCACTATTTGTTGTGAACCTTGCTTAATAAAGGCGGTGATTAAACGTATCAAAGGAGTTACATTACCGGGACGATCCCATAATGCAGGCGCTAATAAGCAAGGGAATAATGCCCAATATGGTTCTGGTATAGAACCCATACCTTCACGTATTTCCAACAGTAATGATAACATTTGGAAAACATAAGGCATAAATTCTAAAATGTCTTGTTGTAATATGCCTTGATATACAGGAAATAACGCTTCTTCAAAAGAGCTTACAGCTGCAGGTTCAGTCTTGCAAACAATTCTGGAAAAATGAAAAATCATTATGTAAAGAAGTTAAAAAAAAGTCACAATTATTGAAATAAGTGGTAAAAAAATAAACTGAGCGGTGAAAAAAAAAACATTCTGGCAACTGAAAAATTAAATGAGCGGTACTTCGTTTGATAAGAATAATTAAATTATGAAAAACTGAATAACCCGTCAGTAAAAATGTAATAATCGCCGCTCATTTAAACTCAACGCAATAAAAATTAAGTGCACTTACTTAATCGCCAATGAAAGTGTCTCAAACAGAAAATGATTAAAGTGTGGTCTTGATGGATTCTTAGCGACTAAAGTTAATATTTCTGTAAGTCGCGGTAACGCCACGCCCATATACGGCATGGTGGCTTCTTGTAATGTAGAAAAGCTGCGCATTATTGCTACAATAAAAAGTGTTATGGAAATTAAAAAAAAAACATCTTTAATAAAGTGCACAAACGTACCTTTCATTACATATTCGTTTTCATTCGAGCCGGGTAGGGATAGTGTTGCAAATAAGCCACCCAATAAATCATTGGTATATGGACCCAAGTGCTGTGGACCAACGCTGAAAAGAAATAAATATTTAAAATAGGTTTTAGAATAGAACAATTATTTTATTTGAATTTATTAAATTAATGAAGTGGATCACCAAGCCCATTAAATAAATTTAAATAAAATAAGAATTATTTTTTTGGTAACTTACACAGCCGCATTATTTGCATCCCGCATAACAAGAATCTTTTCAATGCCACATGCTGCATAACTGTGAACAACAACACTCTCTGCCGGCAGATGACGTATTAAATGTGGAATGCATGCAAGTAACGTTTGCGGACCCAATAAACTGCGGAAAACCATTACGAACTTAATGGAAGCTGATTTTAGCACTGGCAGCTCGTTAACTTGAATAGTAAAAACAGAATTATATTTGTGTTAAATACATAAATGCCGTGTCCACTTGCATGGAACACTGCAGAGTTTTGTTAGCGACATTTCTTTTGTTTGCACAACTAAACAAAAAATTTATATTTTAAAATTGCAACATTTTTTTTTTAAATCTTTAAGTTTGTATAGAGATTTCATAAATGGTCGCTTACAACAATATTTTTCGAAGAAATTAACTTACTATTTGGCCGCTCTAACTCAGGCATAATGTGTTGCGCGCAAAATTGTGGCAATGGCACAAGTTCAGATGCTTGGGTAATACCATGTTTTTGTGTACCACCACGTGAAGCCAAAGATGTTACCAAATAAATAGCAGTATCTTTAGTACGCCAATTTGCGGCAGGATTCTCTTTGTATTTAGCCAGTAACAATTCTAAATATTGACTGAAAATGGCAAAAATCTTTGCCTCAAAGTTCTGACTCAATGTTTTCACCAAATCACATGCAGCACGACGACGTGTATCAATGTCAGAACCCTCAATATCACGACGAATATATTCCTCTGGACTGTCTTCAAAGACTTCCTCATCAGACTTTCTAAAATCTAAATTTGGAATGACCACCTTTTCGCAAATATTTGCCAAAATTTCGGGATTCTCAAAAATTTTGCGATAATGATTGCGCTCAGCGACAACAGATAAAAATTGCAAAGCATTTGAGACAAGCTATGAAAAAGAAATAAAATTAGTATAAAACTGAAAATAGTCCGATGCGTATTGCATTCACTCACCGCATCGTATTTCGTTTGTATGCCTGTCTTAACCAGCAACTCCCATACAGCTGTGACAAATGTTTCCATATATGTGCCAAATTCTTCATCGTATTTCTGTGCATACAAGCCAATATTTTCACAAACTTGTGAACGTAAATGTTCCAAAACGCCTGCATCTTCATCATCACCTGTATGCAAACAGGCAACATCTACAGTCAAGAGTTCATGAAATGCTTTCATCCATGTGGCCATGTTATCTTCAAAGAACTCTGGCAAATCTTGTGAGTTTAGCGAGAAAAATACCTTGCAAACCAGCACTAGCGAACCGTAGATGACCTTAAGCGCTACTGTGTTATTTTCATGCACCTTGGTTAACTGCATTGTCGCCAACAGTAAATCAGTTAGTGGTTTTGCCATGCGATCTAGCACTAACTTGATTTCCTCCCATAAACTTTGCGATTTAAATTCATAGCGATAACGTTTAAATAGCGAATGTGCTGTCTGCAGTACACCATTTATTACGTTAAAGTCGCCTGTGGCGAATTTCTCCACCATTTCATCAATAAGTTGTGGCCATTTTTTTGGAAAGTCATGCTTGCCAATTATACTCACAGCATCACTAAGTTGTTTTTGCAGTGCTGTTGGTGAACGTAACATCAGTGTTACAATTAGTGTTTTAATTGCTAATCGATCATCTGGATGAATTTTGTCGGGACCATCAGTGTCCTGTAAAATGAATTAAAAATTATTTTTGTTTCGTTGGCGGAGTAGAATAAAAAAAAGTTTTGAAATTTTGTTAATCAGCTTTTACAGTGGTTGTGGGCGGTTATAAAAATTGTAAGAAAATATATTTCTAGTATATTTGTGTTTGTATTTGGGTGCACTAACTCATATAACTCTCTCAGGATAATGTTTTGAAATGCTTGCATGCTTGGGAGGTGGGACGCTCTTTTATTAAAATGTTTCGTACAAAATTTAGTTGCATTAATATCTCTCTCAGTATTGCGTTTTATTTGTAAAGGAGGTTAGGCCTGTCCAGCAACCGGTTGCATTTATTTTCATTCCATGAGCTATTTTTGAAAGTGTAGCCAAAAATTTAACCAAATGGTTTTGCATGGTTTTCCCGTAAACATGATTTGCACAGGACGACAGCCATTCAGACGGACAAACACGGCCAAATCGACTGAAGTCGTGAAGAGTAGCGTATGGCAATTCCCATAATAAAATTTAACCTCAATTAATATGAAAAATCATGGAAAATCATACAAGTTGAACTTTATCTACGATACGAGGCATATTATGAAGGCCAAGGTCTAACTTATCTTCTCAAAGGAAATTTTACCTTAAATTTTGAACTTTTTTGTTTAAAATATAACGACCAAAATCGTATAAAAAATTAAATATTTTTACTTTTACCTCAAACTTATCAGCAATTTTCACTTCCCCGTATTTAACATAAGAAAGAAAAATACCAAAAAATATTAAATGTGAAATATGGGCGCTCCAGTAACAGAGTAAAAACCATTAGCTCCGCTCGAGTGCTAATTTTATCCATTTTCGGTTTCGGGTGCCTTAGGTCATGATCCTGTAATTTTTGCTCATCTTGCTCAATTAAATACCTAATTTTGATTTACGCTTACCTCGTGTGACGCCCAATTACGTTTGATATAATTTTTAAATGCAATTGCGCCGGCAATGCGTATTGTCATGTCCACTTCTGGTTTATCAATTAAATTCAACAACAACACTGGATAATTTTGCTGCACCTCAATAGATTCCAAGAGTTTTTCGGCTGATTATTAAAAATAATATTATTAGTTTATTTCCTTGCATTGTTGATAATTAACTATTGTAATACTTACCGGGGCGTCGAAGATTTGGATCGGGGCTTAACGTTTGCTGCAAGTATCCAGCTAACTGCTGCAGATTCGTAGCGTTGATTTCCATGCTGGTTTGTAATTCTTTTTCTTCTAATAACTATTTACGACGTAAGTTTATTGTTTGTATTTAAAACGTGTACTTTAATACTTTGCAAATTATTTTTCACTTTTTATTTTAACTTTTAATTACAATAATTTTATATTTCGCAATGAAAAGAAACTAACGAACAGCGGTAATGCAGTAACACCAAGAAATGCCGCGCGATGAGCAAGAACCGTTCGATTAATCGATTATTATGAATCACTAATGACATGAGGCCCGTTCAGCCAGCCTCGGCCATTTTGTGAATTACAGCACATAGCGTATTAGTGGAGAGCAACGGAAGTCATTTGACAATTCATCAGATTCGAATTCATTTCAAGTAAACTTGTATGCAAGTAGATTGTTACGTTTGACTTTGTTGTTACATTCATTGATATCTTAAATAAAGCCGCACGCGGCCGCGTCACCATTATGTGCTTGAAATCGATAGATGTTAAATGGATTTTTAATTGGCAATTTTTCATGGCACTTCTCAGTCAAGCATTTTTTTTGTTTTTGTTGGTTTATTTTTTTGATGAAACGAAAATGAGTTAAAAATATTTGGCCTGGCGAAAGAGTACGCCTATATAAGCTTACCATAAGGCCGAGGTTACACTGGATGCGGAAATTTGTTCGTACGAATTCGTACGTATTCGTAAGAATTGCAAAAATTGAACAAATGCATGTGTGTATATGAATGCGGTTACAGTGGCTACGCATGCTTCGTGCGTATTCGTACGAATCTGTACGACTGCTTTGATGCGAACAAAAAATTTTGTTTTTCATCAGAACAGTCGCACGAAAACAAGGAGAAAAACAGCTGATGGATTGCACTTCAACTGAAAGTATGAACGAAGTCGCGTCTAATGTAACCACTCTGTTCAAATATATTCGCACGAACAAATTATTAAGAATTCGTACGAACAAATTTCCGCATCCAGTGTAACCTCGGCCTAATGCAATTTCACATACTAAAATTTTATATCAATTTTTATTTTAGGATATTATAACTGAAGCAGCTGGCTTGATTGTACAAGTTGTAAATATAATTGTTGTGGTTATTCTGCCTGTCATAATCATTCATTTGAAAGGACATGCGTTCAGTTTAAGTATGTGCTAATGCTACTTTGGAGATAAAAGCATGTTAAATTTTTCATCTCTTTTTAGTGGGTGCCTCAACAGTATGCTTCTTTTATTCGATACTGTTTCTAAAACTTTGGAGTTATGTTCAAACTAATATGTGGTGTCGAGAAGCATTTTACTCTAATCAATATAATCCACGTGATAGACGTCCAAGTATAACTCTCGCAGAATTAAGTAAGAATAAAATAACTATAACATGCATCCCAGACCCTCAATTATAAATTTTAGAAAACGGTCATTTGAATCATGGAGATGAAAAAGATGATGCTATAGCTGAACTAGTACAATATCCTGATAATCTTCGCTACAAAGATATATTGTATTTCCTTTGCGCACCAACGCTTTGTTATGAATTAAATTTCCCACGAACAACACGTGTGCGCAAACGTTTCCTACTTAAACGTCTATTAGAAGTAGTTTTCGGAATAAATGTTGTTATGGCGCTTTTCCAGCAGTGGATTATACCATCTGTAAGAAATTCGCTAATACCATTTTCAAATATGGATGTAGCTCTAGCGACAGAACGCTTGCTGAAACTAGCGGTACGTTTTATTAAATTACTATTGGATTTCAATGTTTATTGTATTTTAATTTTTTTTTTCAGCTTCCCAATCATCTTGTTTGGTTATGTTTCTTTTACCTAATTTTCCATTCATTTTTAAATGCACTCGGTGAGCTAATGCACTTTGCTGATCGTAACTTCTACTGTGATTGGTGGAATGCCAACAATATTGATATTTTCTGGAGAACATGGAATATGCCCGTTCATAAGTAAGGTTATACTAGCAAAGCAGCTATAAATTTGACTAATTTGTGAAATATTTTAGATGGTGCGTTCGTCATTTATATATTCCAGTAGTACAAATGGGATATTCATCGCGACAAGCCTCAACGATAGTTTTTCTCATAAGTGCTTTTTTTCACGAGTATTTGGTAAGTACTTTACTTATTGTAATAAATTCATAAAGCTCTAATAAACTTTTCTATGTGCATAGGTTTCCGTTCCTTTACAAACGTATAAGATTTGGGCTTTCCTAGGCATGATGGGTCAAATTCCACTTTCAGTTGTATCAAAAAGTGTTGAACATAAGCTAGGTCCACGCATGGGCAATATTATAGTATGGGCTTCGATTATTTTAGGGCAGCCATTATGCATTATGATGTATTATCATGACTATGTTATAACGCACTTTCATGATTCGCTAAATAGCACAATATACAAGGAAAGCTAGGTATAAAAATATTTTTGAACTTGTGCTTATGGTGTTTATAAGTTAAAAGCCTGCATTTAACTAAGTTGAAGCTTAAATATAAGATATTTTGATGTTGTTTTGAATTAAGAATGAAAAATGCATGACATTGGTTAAAATTTTTATTGTAGATATTATAAACTGTAAAACTATAAAACTGTAAAACTATACCCTATAGTTTAAATAAACACTATGTGAGCATTTCGTATTTTTATAAGAAATTTGAATTAATAAACAAAACTGATATGAATACTATTTATGTAATTATTTAGGTCTGTCCAATCTTTTATGTAATAGCAATTCATTATAATAAATTCCATTACAATTTTCCAGACAATAAAAAAATGTTATGTAGGAATGTCTAATAGAATAGCAGATCTTATATATAGAAGACTTCACAAAGTAAGCCCAATAATTTATTAGAAATGAATTAAATAAAAGTTCGTTTCTTAAAAGGTTCAGAATATGTACAATAAAGAACATTTCTGGAGTGCATCTTAATGCTGAACCCCCGCATTTTATCCACTGTCAAGATGCAGGTTTTAAATAAAGATATTTTTGAAGGTAAGTGCTACTCAGAACCCAATGAGGTAGGTGACGAAAATCAAATAAAATATCTTTCAACATAAAAATTAATCTTATTAGAGACACTTGGAATTAAATAATTACAATTTACGGCTGGCTAACTTACGCAGCTGCCGTGCCGTGAAGAAAATCTTAGAATTTCAATATAACAACAAAGTTATACGCAGAGAAAAAGTAAAATTGAAGTCCACCTACGCGATTACATGCGGCACATTCACTTTCTTTAACCTTTGCTTCAAGCCCAATTTCCATGCGATCTTATCTTATCCCATATCAGGGATATCAAATCAAATTTTTGTAAGAAAGAAAAAGCATGCGAACAGAACCTAATGCGCTTGGAGAACGCGAGAGTGAATAGCATACATTTGCTATCTTAATAGCATGTGATGTCCTCCCTGATATTTGATAAAATAAGATAAGATAAGATCACACGGAAATTGGGCTTCATATAGAAAACTGCTATGATGAACTATAAAATGCTGTACGTTGCCGCGAGACCGTGACGCTTTTAAAGTTTTTACGTTTCGTGTTATACAATTCACTTCAAGCGAATGTTTCAACGTTTCTGCCAAAAGCGTGTACCGCAATATAGCTGTGAAGCGTGGCTTGCAACTCTTCTTTAGAATGAGGTCCATTTAACCCGCGGTCACATGTGGTAACAAAACATTAATTGACTTTTGAATGCATGAATTTTTATTTTAATGAACTTTCGAATGCCAATGAACGCGGTATTGTTGGTATGGATCGTGTGAAAGTAGACAGCTAGTTCAAAACGGAATGTCAAAAATGCTTTATCTCTTTAGAATTTTCGAATGTATGTTTTCTTTTTAGCGTCTGTTCTGTCTGTCTGTAGAAAATTATGTCCGGCTTTTATTTGCAAACGTAAGAATTGAATTTAAGCAGTTTATCAAATAAAAAATAGCAAAATAATCGTGTTAATTTTGTGCTAAAGCAATTGAAAAAGTGTGAAATCTAAAAAGTTGCGAAAATTTTGAATAAAACCCTGAAAAAAGGTGAGGTTGCTGTTTTTTCTCTTCTTTTTTTTTCAAAGAAAAGCATTTTCTTTTGCTTGTATTCGTTGCTTTTCACTGTCATTTTACGACGGCAGCGAATGTCGATGGCTCCCCGGTTTTTATCTTTTTACATGTGATTTTCTTAAAATTTTAATTTGTGCTGCAAATAAGATGTTATTAATATCAAGAGGTTATTTAAAACAAAGTAATATTTTTAAACTACAGCAATTAACTGCAGCAATAAGAACAAATAAATTAGCTGCAACTGGGAATTTTGTAGCAGCGACAGCGGTGAAGGAAAACTTCCATAACAAGGCAGAAGTATTAACTGATTACAACAAATATGTAAGTGTTTCGAGTGGTGGGGGTTGCAAAAATTGTACATACAATTTAAAAAAAAAGTTACGAAAGTGTAGGTCACTCAAATTTTGTGTTTTGACTATAAAATAGTTTTTTCATTTCTTAGATGATGAGTGGACGTAATCGTAATCGCGGTGGTGGTGGACGCAACTTTGGTGACGGTGGTGGTTATGGCGGTGATAACAACTTTGGTGGGGGTGGGGGTGGTGGTAATTTTGGTGGCGGCAACTTTGGCGGAGGTGGTGGATTTGGTCCCGCAAACTTTGGTGGACCAGGAAACGGAATGGATCCATTCAGTAAGTATATCTTAATTCAATACGTTTGTGCGAATATCTGAAACTGAAAAGCAAGCGCCACAATGGCAGCATTAGGTGTAGGTGAACCTGGGCAATTACAGAGCCACGCACTGAGTTCATGGCTTGGGTTTGGATCATAAAACAAAAGATTTTATTGCTTCTGTGCGAAACTGTAGTTAAATCTAGCTTTTCTACGTAAGCTTATGATTACGATATCAATGACTAAAAGTTATGACATTTTGCGGTTTGGTATTAATTAGACAATTCACTTTTAATACAATAATACCTAGTCTATTATAGTATGTAGATAACTTTAATTTTACGTAGCCTATATCTTATAGTATATTGATAGCTTATAACACAAAGCCAGGGATTACTTGTGTTACTACTTAGCTGTTATTATTCGCAAAGGAAAATATGATTAAAAACATGATCTACTTTTGAAATTAAAAAACAACATCTATTGTTTCGCAATACATACTAGCAGCTACTCCTAACACTAAAATTATTGTTTATACTACAGGAAATAAGATAAGAGAGGAATCGGTAGGAATTCTCCGGAAACAAAATAATTTTTATCAATATATTAGAGTCATCAAAAATGACAAGGTAAAACTATTAGGCAGGGCGCAGAATACCGAAAACAACTTCTTGCATTATAGCAAACATGATAGGTCCGTGGAAATTAGATAACGTAAAGCATTAGCAGAAAAGTCAAAATAGTTTGGAAATAAAATAAAATTGTTAGGGATCTCGCAAACCCTCAGAGGAAAATTCATTACTTTTCAAAAATTTTGATTTTGTCTCATTTCAAATATATAAAAAAAAACACCTTGCGAGGCTTCAAAAGTTTCAAAATTTAGGAACCTTACGGCTATTGATGACTGAGTTTTTTAATATTCTAGAGGCACTGTACCTTTGGAAAATATGAGTCGCCCACACGCGAACAACATTATGTGATTGAAAACAGAGTTGTGGATAAATACTAAAAACTTAAAAATTGGGTTTTGATCATTTTTTTGATTGGCTTTTTAATCACTCCTGTATCCTGACGTGAGAGGAATCTTGATGAGTCAAGAGGTCATATTTTCAATGTATATCACATATCAGGTAGTGAAACTTACGCAACTCAATTTTATCGATAGTATGAGGAAAGCCTTATTAATTTATTTGATCTTCTTTATCTCTACTCTAAACTCCATTTATTTTTCAGTGAACAACATGGGCAACGATCTTATGCAAATGATGAGCGCTTTGGCCTGTAATTTTAATATGAATCCACCACCGCCGCCGCCGCAGCGCATGGGTTGCGGTGAATTGCGCGCACGTCATAGCGGTTTGTTAGTTGAGCTAACTGGCCGTTTAATTAAAAAGCGTGTTTCACGTTTTGCTGAGCTACGTGATCGTTCCGGTGGCGCTTCACAGCTGGTTATTTTGGAAGATAAGGTAAATATTCGTTTGCTTTGCTAAATAATAATTACGTTGCTTACCCATTAGCATCCACGGCTTGCACGTCGTTTTGCAAATATGCCAGCTGATACAATTCTAACAATTGTGGGTGTTTGCATGCAACGACCAAAAAACTCTTGTAATCAAACAATGCCAACTGGTGATATTGAAGTTGAGGTGCAGGATATTTTACGCATTGAATTTCCACCTGGTTCACGTCGTGCTGGTGGAAAACGCTCTTACAGCACCATGGCACAAACAAAGGGTTGTGGCATCACGAGTACAGAATATAAAATAGCAAGTAAGTTTTAACAGTATCAGCTACGAAATAGTCCAGACTATTTCCTATAATTATGTTTAATTTCTAAGTTTATGCTTACTATGATGATAATTTAAATTTTCATTATTATGTGTTAATCTCAATCAAATTTGGCCTACAATGTCATCTACTGTCAACTTACCGAATTTATAACATTCTTCAAAACAAATTTGCTTGGCGTCCAAAGATTCTAATTTAGTGCGTATCGTCAACTCTCTGGACTGTTACGCATTTTAAAATTGTTGCTTATGTGGTAGCTATCATGCCTATGTCCAAAGTATTTTTATTTTGTTTTTATCACTAGCATCCGTATAGCAGTTTTTATAAAATATATGTTTTGCAGCTTCAGTACTTATTTTATTCATGTCATGCACTTTTTTATCACTAATATGGATAAATATCGAAATAGCCTCAAGAAAGTTTACGAAATGGAGGAAAACGATTAGGAAGAAAGGAAAATCTATGTAATTAAAATGAAAGCTAGCTCCGTTGATGTGTGCGCATCACGCAAAAATACTGGATACATTTTAAGTTTTATTCCTTAGACGCTTGGTCTTTATTTCCAATAAAAATGATCACGACAAGTGGGAATGGCACTGTCCATAGAAGCAAAAACTTAATGTTTATATGTTAATATAAATAGTTTTTCAAGAAATTGAATTAAAACTCAGATATGAATGTCGTCAAAACAAAAACTGCGGAGCTTTGGGGTATAAAAAATAGAGATGCAGTTATAGGTACTGGTAGTTGTAGAAATACAGATAGAAAAGATAGAATTATGTTTACGAATTCATTACACATTTCCCTGGCAAAAAAAAAAAAACATCAATATCAGCAATTAACTTCTTAACTACATATAAATTTTCAAACCTATCTCGTGTTTCTTTTCGATGTCCTTGTTTATAACATTACCTTAGAAAACTATTTTGATGTGGTTACTTAAGTGCTTCGTTTCTGTGGCAGGTGCCAGAACCATTTGTCCAAACGCACCCACATTTCGTCCGGACAGTGATTGTATTGCTTCTTGACATTATGTCATAAAACTGGTAATTTTCATTGATGTAATCAGTTTAGACTTTTCGTCGTTTTTAGTCAGTCAGAAGATTGTCTTATAGTACTTACATTAAAAAAGGCAATCCTTTTTAAATGAAGTATTTAAAGAGCGTATATTCAAAGTTTTATGTTTCTAGGACGAACAGTTTGATCTGGGCGTTGATTTTCATTCAACCAACCAACAAAATTTTATGATTTTAAGAACTTAGTTCTAAATTGTTGTAGCATTTTTTCTAACTTGCTCTTAAAGTGTGAATCCAGAGCTATCTATCGTACTTAATACTTTCGAAAATATTGAAATGACCACAAGAGCTTTTACTTATTATGTCGTCATATTGGGACGTAACATTTCATTTGCTTACATGTCACTATTTGTCACAAACTCACAGAGTCTCTCCTTTCTTGTAGCGTTGCAGAATATGGGAACGACTCCTAAGAAATTATCGATTTTAGGAAGTTAAAAACTAAACACTCTGTTAATTGAGGTGTACAAGTAATTAATACTTTAATATGAAAGTTAATTTTAAGTAGGAGAAATATTTTTCTGTGGAAACGTTTAAGGAATTCTAAGTTTACTAAATCATTAAAGTATCTTACCGAATTTATAACCTTTAATCCTTATTAAATCAAAAATCAATTTTAGAGAGTGAGAATATCTTGAAATACTTCGAAAATCGCGATCGCACTTGTAATGATTTACGCCATGATGACATGGGACGTACTGTTACATTAGTTGGTTGGATACCCTCATCGAATACCTCTAAGTTCCAGCAGCTTAAAGATGGATATGGACAGACGCAAATTATAGTAGAAGATACAACTGTAAGTAGGCTTTAATCAGGTTTATGTTTTAATAAAACAATAATTGAAACTTAATTTATAGCTTCAAGAGACTTTTAACTCTGCGCCTGAACATACACTCGTACAAGTAACTGGAAAGGTCGTTGCAAGACCTAAAAATAATATTAATATGGTTTGTACTATATACAATGTGCGGAAATTGAAGAGTAACCACTTCAAGAGGCTATTAAATTTATGGACAATTTCAGTACATAAAAATACAACACATTTTGGTCTGCTAATATAGGTTACTTAGACTTGAAATTTAGAGACGAATCGAGTGACACTGAGAGCTCATTAGTAATCGTTTGACTCATAATTAAGACAATATCTTATACAAGAAATAAATCGGAATAAAATTATTTATTCATGAAAATGAACATTGTTGCCTTCAATCGGATCTCATATCGAAAATAGATTTTTAAAATGTGATTATTTTTCAATAATTTTTGCTAATAGTAATAAAAACTGTTGATATGCAATAAAAAGTATAGCCCTTTTAATGGATTACATTTCAACCTCCATTCTTGCTTAAAAATAAAATTATATATAAATTAGTTTAATTTTGCAGAAATATGAAACTGGTGAAATTGAGATCTTAGTGGAGAATGTTAAGGTGCTTAATCCAGATGATCCATATGATGGTCCTATTAAAGAAAAAGAAAAAGTACAAAAAATGTCTATTGATGACGTTGAAGAAGAAAATGCTGAAGCGGCAGCTGCCGACGGTGAATCAAAGAAAAATGGTGTTGCTGAAGATGGCACCAACGTTAGCTCAACTGTACCGGAGAAGATTAAAGTGGCTGATACTTGCAAGTTTGCTGATCGTACGCATACATGTGGTGAATTAACCTCTACAAATATTGGCGAGAAGGTCGTTATATGCGGTTGGTTGGAATTTCAACGTATGGGTCGTTTCATTGTGTTACGTGATGGTTACGGCCAGACACAGGTATTGTTAAGTGATAAGGTAACAGACTTGGAGGATTATGCCGATGGCTTAGCATTGGAGACTATTTTACGTGTAGAAGGTACGGTTATACCACGACCAAATCCCACCATAAATCCTAAAATGAAAACTGGTGAAATTGAAATTGATGCGGTTAAAATTGAAGTTCTGAATCCAGCACTTAAAAAATTGCCCTTCGAGGTGCGCACGTTTAATCGTGCAGGTGAACGATTACGTCTGACACATCGTTATTTGGATTTAAGGTACATTACCCTTTTGTTAATAAGTAATCCTTTCTTTATAATAGTTTTTTTTTTGTTTAAAGATTTACAGATATGCAGCGCAATCTACGCATGAGATCCGCTGTCATTATGAAAATGCGTGAATATTTAATTAACTATTTAGGTTTTGTTGAAGTTGAAACGCCAACACTTTTCCGTAGCACTCCAGGTGGTGCGCAAGAGTTTATTGTACCCACACGTAAACCTGGTCATTTCTATTCTCTAGTCCAAAGTCCGCAGCAGTTTAAACAAATGCTGATGGCTGGTGCTATTGATCGGTATTTTCAAGTAGCACGTTGTTATCGTGACGAAGCTACACGTCCAGATCGTCAGCCGGAATTTACTCAACTTGATATCGAGTTGTCCTTTACTAAACGTGATGATATCATGCAGTTAGTGGAAGAAACTTTGAGTTACTCTTGGCCAAAAGAATACCCGAAGATTAAGATGCCATTCGATCGTATAACTTACGCTGAAGCAATGGAAAAATATGGTACAGATAAACCAGATACAAGATTTGAGTTCACGGTAAATTTTGCCCAACTTTTATTTGTTTTATCTTCGTAAAATAATTGTTTTTCATAGCTAAACAATGTCACCTCAATTGTTGAGAAAAATGACACTTTTAAGGAGAAATTCACTAATTTAGCTGCTTACGGTTTTGTTGTTAAACGCGGAAAAGCTTATTGGAATACTTCAGCGCGCAAACACTATGAGGAATTATCAAAAGAATTTCTTCCTGGAACATTATTCGTGCGAAAATTCGTGGTATGTTGGGAGTAAAAATTATTGTCATTGAGTTTCATATTAATTGCTTTTTTTTTTGTATTTCTATTTTAAAGAATCCTAAAGATATAAATGATCGCTTACAAGCTTTATTTGGTGCAGATGTATGTAAGGACATTATTAATGAATTCAAATTAAATGAAGAAGATTTACTCTTCCTTGGCGTGGGCGAGAAAAAAGCAACAGTAAGCATACCATAGTAGCTGTTTCAATGAACTTTATTAATTTTTTTTTTATTATCCATAATCAGCAAACTCTACTGGGTCGTATTCGTAATGATTATCAAAATTTCTTACTAGAAAATAAACAAACGACTAAATATCCTAATAATAGCTTCATTTGGGTCATTGATTTTCCAATGTTTGAACGTAATACGGAAACCAATGAACTTGAAAGTGTACACCATCCTTTCACTGCACCACATCCTGATGATATGGATACATTTATTAATTCCAAAAAAGAAGAATTCGAAGCAATACGTTCGCAGGCATATGATTTAGTGTTGAATGGCCAAGAAATAGGTGGCGGTTCCATACGCATACACAATCGCGATATGCAACAATTTGTATTAGAGCAAATATTGAAAATTCCTCATGAGCATTTGTCGCATTTGTTAAATGCTTTGGAGTCTGGTTGTCCACCACATGGTGGCATTGCTTTGGGCTTAGATCGCCTAATGTCAATTATTTGTCGTACACGTTCTATACGCGACGTTATTGCATTCCCTAAGTCGCTCAATGGACGAGATCCCCTATCGAATGCTCCAGTGCCAATATCAGAAGAAGAGAAACGTTTATATCATCTTGCTGTGTTGGAAAGTGATGGCACATCTGTTGTACAAGAAGAAGATGATAGTGATTCTATTGGAGCTCCACCGTCGCCGTCAGCACAGGATGATCAGAATTGCATTGAAATGAAAGAAGTTAAAGATGAAAAGGACAAAAATGCAACGCCGGCAAAAGTTACTAGAGCTACGAAAAAAAAATAATTAAGTTAACTGATTTGTATTTAACTAATGTATTAGTTTTAGTTAATTTTAAACATTTTAGCCAGCACATTTACTATTGAAATGTGTTTAATAATTTATATGGAGAACTACCCGAGATAAATGAAAGACGGGCTGTTTTTGATGCTATTGTGAAAGTCTTTTAAAGAACGATAAACGGTTATTGTTTATTTTGTCATCATTGTCACATACATATATTTGTCGCTCAAAAATTATTGCAATGTCTATTATTGTACAAAAGTTGAGAAAATTATTGAGCGAAACAAAAATAAATTATAATGATCAACTTAAAATCACTCATGCTTAAATTTACTTATTTGTTTGCCATTAAAAAGGTAATCATCTGATATTTGGTATCTTTGAGAAACATTATATTCATGAGCGATTATTCTTCTTTTTCAATTCCAGATTTTATATTTTGAAAATATTTGATATTGAAGTTGAAGTTTTAGCCGTCAACTTAAACTAGAAACGAAACGCCGAACTTTAGTTCCAAAGAAATGAGATCGTTAATACTAGAACGTTTGGTTTAGCAAACTGGAAAAATCTCGCAAGGATGATGGAAGGCAGTGAGTAAACTCATGAGTGACCGACATTGGGAAAAGGTACTTTCCACTTTCTCGAAACTGAGTTATACGTGCATTCTTATAGAAGAGAACTTGCTGACACAATGATGTTTTCAGGATTTTTTTAATTCAATTCGTTGCAAAGTTATGGTGTTTTGAATTTTTACGATTTAATCTAAAGAGATTATTTTTTTGATAAAACTTGAGAAATAGAACATCGACCATGCATCTTTCGATTTTTTACCCGCAAATGGCTGTCTTCAAAAATATATTCCGCGAAGATAAGGTCTATAGAGTTGACTATATACTCAGAAAATGATATTGATATCACTATTTCTCCACTTAAAATTTCCTAAACCTATTCTGCCGTACTAAGTAAAATTTGCAGCCATACTTTGATATTTATGAGTTGTTAGCTCTTAGACTAAAACCGTTTTTTTTTTTAAATTAAATATGTTAGACAAATAGACATTAGCCCAATTCACGATCCGGTGCAAATGACATTGCAAAACTATACAATTCCAAAACTTTGCAGCGAATTGTGAGCGATTGTTTCATAGCAAAATGATTGTATACGAAAAAGAGAGCGACAAAAACCAAAATTTGTAAACAATAAATTTTTGCTGAGAAAATCGTATGGGAAAAGAGAGTGACAAAAACATAATTTGTAAACAATTGCATTTGCTACAAATACTATAGGGTTTGACTGTAGCATATTTGCAACATCGTAGCACTTGCAAATGTGTATATTTTGTTGTTGCCATTGCAAACTTTGCCATAATATTTTGCATATGCTCTTTTGCAAGACCAAATGCACCGGATCGTGAATTGGGCTACTATTTTTATAAAATTTCCCAATATCAGAAAGTAGAGAAATCATATTTTTGTAGTTGAAAGAAGAAAATCTGAAGCTTAGAATAAAGCAAAAAAAGACCTTCGAGGACATCAAGGACAGCAATTCTTCGAATTATCCTTTTTACCTCAGAACGGATAATTTTTTATTATTTTTAATATAAAATAAATTAATTGCTAGCCACTTATTTGCATAGAGTAAAAACTTCAACTAGAGATTTCGATTTATTCTATTTTTAAAAACTTTCTTCAAAATGACTTCATGTTCTTTTCATATAAAAAGGGAATAGAATACATTTTTTGGATTAAAAACAAAAACATGAATTTTCTCAACCTCTCTTTGATTTTTGGTGAATTGTTTCAAAAAAGTTCTGTTTGATAAAATTAATTATATTGCATGACGATATGTCCAAACCTTAGACCTTTAGGACAAAAATGAAATACTTTTTATTGTTCTTTTCTTAAACTATAACTAACCAGCAAATTGGAGGAGGTCATGACCGATAAATTCAAATTTTTTTTTATTACTTACTCTATGCATAATTTCATACCCTTATTATTTATGACAACTGAACATTTTTTTCATATGCATTTCATATTTTTTTCAACATTAGGAATTAAAATAAATATTGAAAGGACTTGCTGCCAAGAACTTGATGGCGACTTGCGTGCTAATTTTGATTTCGGCATACCTTGACAACTCTAAACTACGTAGTTGTAATCGATAATACTGCCTTCTCAATTACATAATTTTAATACTTAATAGCGGGTTAATTATTTATGGTTTTACCAACCACACAATGAGTACAAACACAATGAATTTATTTAGTTTTTAATATTCTAAACTTTACTAAAAAATATCACTATATTCTTAAATACTATGCGCCTTTGATATGTGGTAACTGAAATATGTTGTCGTCAATAAAACCTGCAGTTAAATTTTCACGATATTCACTCCAAACAACTTTATTACGCTTATTTGTTTCCTGTTCTCTTTCGATGAATTGTATCGATATGTTTTTATCTTCTTCTTCTACTGAATTTTCCTTAAAATCATTTGTTATGTCACTTGGACCATTATTACCAGTGAAATATGTCCAATTATCACCATTGGGATCTTGCGAATAGGGTGTTGGATGATGTGCCAAATTATTGAAATTACTATTCAATTTGCCCCATTGATCTACTTGACGTAATAGTGGATCATTTGGTCTTGGTTGGAATGTAAATGTTGGAGAGGATGGAGTTGGTTTCTTAATACCTAACGTTGGTAAATCTGTCCATTTACCCAAAGCATAGGGTGATGTATCATTCGTATTTATTAAGAACATACCTCTCGTTGTGCCTCGTATATTTTCACCAGCTTCGACAAGATAATTTGTAGCTGGACACATACCCAAGAGATAAGCAATATATGAGCTGCAAGACCAACCCCAAAATCCTTTTGGGCTACGTATTGATTCAAGAAAATAAGCTGGAGCGCGTTGATGGCTACATGCAAAGGCGTCTAAACAAAATAAATGCAGTGTACTCAATTATAATACTTAGGTGTAGTAGATTTCTTGTACTTACTTGTTCCTTGTGAATAACAACCCGGTTGCATTATGCCACCGTTCATATAGAAATCAGCGTGACCACAACGCTCTAGTTTGCCCTGGACTAAAGCATTTGTATGAATGACGTCTACGTAGACGGCATCGCTGGCATCCAATTTTTCGTTTGCTGATGCTGTGATAAATAATGGCATTGCGGGATCAAGTCCTAAATTGAAAAGAAAACATGTGCTTTAGACCTTGTCATGCTTTCATTTTTAATTATTTACTCTAAAACATGTCTTTCGAAAATATAGAATTTTTCAGTTTTTGAAAAAGAACTTTATTTGGTACAATTCCCGTTACCACTGCCCTATAATATTCGAAGTTAGCGGGTCTTTTGAAAGAAAACTTATCTTTTCAAAAACTTAAAAAGGTGAATAAAAAAATCAAGCAACTCACCCGTAATGCGTGGCAATAAAAATGATCCCAAATTTCGAGCAATATAATTCGGAATCTGTGCGCCAAGTGAGAAACCTATTACGTGTATATCAGTACTTCCCAAATCCAAAATTCTTTCTACAAGCAGCGCCACGCAAGCGCCTGTGTGACGTGTATTGTGCACCGCACTAATGTAGCATGGACCCGGTGATAAAATGCTCCAGTCCACATAGATGATGTTATACTCTGTTTTGGCCAAATATTCTAAAAATAAATTAAAATTATAGCAGAGAAAAATGGGCATTCCGCAGAGACATCAGACTCCACTCAAAATTTAATTAAAAAAAAATGTATGCAATTTGACGGTGGCGAACGGGGTCTGATATTTCAGCGGAATGAACTTTTGAGATTGACAAATTCTCATAAATTTTTATCGTCTCTTATTATAGTTTAAAATATTACCCGTCAGCGTTAAGCTCGCGGAGAAAGAAAAGCGATAGAGCTGTCGTTCTGGAAGAGAGTATCAACAATTGAGAATAGCGAAAACCCCTAACATTTTTATTTATCGTTAAAAGTTTTGTTCTTAAATCTTTTGTTTTTTTTTTTTGCAAAAATAATCTTTGATCAAGTATAGGCTTATAGGCTAAGGAAGATAGTTTAATTTTAGCTTTCTCTAACTGTCAATGATCTACTTCAGTACGATTTTTTAATAAACACTCTTTTAAGAGATAAAGTCTACATTCCTCTTATATTCCGCTCTGTTTTTGACACAATCATATATACTAAGTTTAGCTGTACCAACCTCTTCGCATAACATGCAATGGATTCAGAAACATATCCGAGTTATAGCCGTGTATTATAATTTTTGTTGGATGTTTAGCATTGAAATAGGATTCTGTAATATTTGATTTATCCAACGTTTCATCGATATGCAAACATTGACGATCCATCACATTTTTGCGTGTATATAAATAAAATTTTATATCATTATCTGGGCATTTACGTCCAATTGCCCAAATGCATGGACCAATTATTATGTCACTTGATGTTGCAGCTGGTGCCGGTGTTGTATTGGGTGAGACATTATAGAGTTGCATTTGTGGCGTGTGTTGCACATTGCTGAAGAAGGATTTTGAATTGCAAGGAGGTAGCGAAGAAACTAGAAAATTGATAATATTAAAAATAAAAAATGTAAAACTTTCTGAGGAAATGTATTTTTATCCGCGGATGATCCTGAAGCCTAGTGATTATTATACTAATTACTATGCTTTTTGCGCTAGGTACAGTTTTCAATAACTGCAAAGAATGTTTAGTAAACATTTTAAGTTAAAAAAATAATTACGGGTGAAATTAGTTTTATATGTGCGATTCTTCACTATACCAGCATTTTATCTCTTAGTTAAAGAAAAGTAATACATTTCAAAATCTATATATAAGAGCCCGATTTAGGCGAAAAAGGTGCTGAAACATCTTATATCGCACTTAGACTGCCAAAAAGTTTTCCTTTTTTGCTGAACATGATGTTGATTATGACGCTATTATTACATTTTTCTTTATTTTTTTTTAAGAAATCCTAGAAAAAAACTTTTTGAAGTTTTGAAAAAAGTTTTTCTCTTCCGTTTTGTCCGTTGACGAGTACAGAAGTGTTTTTGGGTGTAGTCGTTCGAGTGTGTCTTAGCGTTTGAGCCGTTTCATACATATACTTTTTTCAAAGCGGTGAAATGTTTGAGAAACAACAAAAAAAAGTGCTTTTAAAAAAATCACTTCAACCAAGCAAATATGTTATAAACAACATCGATGAATAGTTATACTCATTGTAGGCTGTAATGCTTACAACTCCAGCCACAACTGTAAATTCTTTTTACAAAGAGATGGCCGCTTTGTAGGCAGCTTGCTTACATCTCTATATACAATGTGTAACAAACGAAAGGCAGACTGCCTTAAAACATTGCTTACTAAGTGCATGTACATCTCCACATAGAAAACATGCAGCCGACAGGCAAGACCACTTACATCTCCATATATGTACAAAGCAAGTAGACTGCTTACAGCTTCATATACATTGCAGGCAGCCAGCAAGCAGACTGTCTACATCTCTGTATACAAAGCAGGCAGCCAGCAAGCAAACAAACAAAATCGGTATCTCAGTGGATGTGAGTTTTGAGAGAACTGATGCTTTGTTAATGTCGTATTTTTGAAATATCTCTAAGCCGCATAGTTAAATTGAGATAGAGGAAATTCTCTTAAAAGATTTTTCATATGTTTGAACTAAATACCGACACTTGGCGTGTTTCACTCAACGTGTAATTTCTTAAGTTATTCGTTGCCATATGTATTTTTTGAGATACCGCTATTGCACTTCTGAAGGCAGAATAGGTGGTTTAGATTTTTAGCAATCACATCCGCCAATTCCCTAAAATCGTAAAAATTAAACCTAAAAAAACGCGCTTCAAAACTTTCGATAGAAAAACACGCTCAACTTCGGCTGAACTACTTTGAATTGGTCGCTGTAACTTTGTATACATATGCTTGAATGCAATTCAAGCAATACGAAATTCGATTTTTTCAGACAGCATAATTCAGGATCACCCCTTAATGAATGATTATTCATTAATGATGTTTATTATATGTTTAAAATTTTTTTTGGAAAAAGATATTTTTAATTAAGACATCAAACTAAAGATATGTCTACTTATCCAATGGTGATCTCTAAATATTGTTCGAAATTGAATAAATAATATTCTTAATATTTTGATATTTATGTTTTGCAACAATCTAGTAAAAAATTTTGATGGGCTTTCTCAAAAACTATTTAATGAATGAATGAATTTCACTTAAACATTTTTCCACTTACTTATTGTCCACGTAATTAAGATATAAAAACTGCTTTTACTTAAAGTTATTCGTTGTTCAGCAAACATTTTTCTATAGATATTTACAAGCTATAAACACTGATTTAAATTATTTTCAAAAGTACACATTATCCAAAATTATCTTTTTTTGAAATATCACATATTTTATTTATTTGTTGCACTAAAACATTTTAAATGTAACTCTTTACTTTCATTACTATTAAAGCTTTTAATTTATCCAGCTAACTCTCCATATATATAACACAAGAACACGTTAGCAGCACTAAATAAATGTATTTAATACACGCAATATATATTTCACCAATACAATATATGATGAATGGTGTATGGTAAGCAAGGAAGTGAAGAAGTGAGAGTTTTTTTTTTCTGTCAACTGTTCGGAATAGAAAATATCGTAGCACTGATACTCAAAAGTATTGCAGTAGGGCTGGTAGGTAGCGTATGCTGAAGAAAAAAAGCTTCCAAAAAACTTTTATTATTTTATGCTATGCATTAAAACGAAATGAAATGAAGAATGTAAATTGCTAAAACTCCAATCATAATTTCTTTCAATTGACCAACTTTTAAACGTTGCAAGCAGCGGCAACATTACATACGTGCTAAGTAATATGCAAATAATTAAATATTTTTTTCACGTTGTAAGTGCTGATTTTTTGTGTTTAATAAAAGCGTCTGTGTGGTAAATGTTAATCGCTCAAGAATAATTGTTTACGAAGGTTTAGTTCCACTTTCTTGTGTTCATTTATAACAATTTTTTGTGTTTCACTGCGATTAAGTAATAAATTCTACAAATAGAAAAAAAACTTAAGGGGGTATTTTCATCTAGTTGTTCATAATATTATAAAGCTGTAAATTACTCTTTTTGGGTCAGTGATAGGTACAGACATTGCTGCATAGAAAAAAGAGTAGACAAATTTCCTTTAAAATGCTCGGTCAAAAAATGTTTTTTGTTAAAAATTGACCGAAATATGGTTCTAATGCTTGTGCCTATCTCTGACCCTAAAAAAGTTATAGGCAAAATAGCAAAAAAAAAAAATCAAAATTTTTGGGTTTTTTTTTTGTTTCAACATTTTTGGCATGAAAAAAAATGTTTCAAAATTTTTTAAATAAGCTATTTCGATTAGAAATTCAATTCTCTATAAAAAGTTTGTAAATCGAAACTTTGCTTCGTTTGAGAGATATACGAGTATTGAAAAAAACTAAAAAGGGTGCATTTTTACCAATGTCTCCAATTTCCACCCTCTAATTTAATAGTACTCCGCGGTTTTTTCTTCTTAAATAACCCATTGACCGAAAACTGTGAACGTCTTAGTTCCTTTCTTTATGACTCAACCAATAGCCTAATATTCAAGGACGTGTTTAAATAAATCATCTGTATGAAAATGCAAGAACTCAAGTCTCATTTGAAGGCATGACCTTAAACTAACTTCCAAATATTGGGAAACATACTAAGTCCTTACATTATATATTATAAACATTATTCAAATGAATTAATGTGTGAGTGGTCAAATAGACAGTATTTTTTTTATCAGTTCAATAACAATATCGCCTTAAAGTTTAAATTTTTATTATCATTCATTTTTTAATCTTAAAATCAACAACTTCGTTCTCATTTTAATAAAAATAGCAAGGCTGTTTTGTTTTTTTGATAAGGACAGCTACTATACAAAGTTATTGCAAAATTGGAAGGTCACATTCTACTATTTATGTCGAATTACAAATTTAAATTGGATTACACTATTCGACAACATTTTAACAAAGTTCTTGATCTTAATAAATATGGTATGGTATAAATGTGAACTAAGTCGATAAGTAAAGAAACAAGGGCGTAACGCCAGTATGCAATAAAAACTTACTCACATATTAAAGTAAGCAGATATCAAACTTTGCTGCATATGAGAAGTGGGCTATCAAAACGAAAAATTTCCATTTTGCAACAGGTTTTCGGTTTCCCACAGACTTTACAGTATTACACTTGATGGCTCCACTTTCAAATTCCAAAAAAAGCAAAATTGTCTTAGTCCAAGAGCCGGCTGTAGAAAAGTCGAGTGTATAAGATTACAGGATGGGATGCATGCCAAATGATAGAGCTCGACGAGCCTAAATAGAATATCTGGGGTTGCCTTCCCAAAGCCTGTCCCGATGGCCGAAAATGCCCGAATTTTAGCCAATTTTATTGTTCTAATTAAAACTGTAGTACATAACAGCTCGAAATGAATGCCAAATGATAGAACTCGAAGAGGCCTAATTATAATACCTGGAATTGCATTGTTGAATCCTGTCCCAAACATGGGTTTTCACCGGTTTTTTAGATCAATTTTCATTAATGAAGATAACAGCTTGAAATTTGTGCCAAATGATAGATATCGAAGAGCCTTAATAGAATATATAGGGTTGCCTTGTAGAATCCTGTCCCAAACATGAGTTGCCACTCATTTAAGAAAAGTTGACCCCAAAAACGGGTGTCAAATAATGTTTAGGACATGATTCGACAAGGCAACCCTATATATTCTATTTAGGCTCTTTGATATCTATCATTTGGCACGAATTTTAAGCTGCTATCTTCATTAATGAAAATTGACCCAAAAACCGGTGAAAACCCATGTTTGGGACAGGATTTAACAATACAATCCCATGTACTTTATTTAGGCCTCTTCGAGTTCTATCATTTGGCATACATTTCAAGCTGTTATGTACTACAGTTTTAATTAGAACAACAAAATTGGCTAAAATTCGGGCATTTTCGGCCATCGGGACAGGCTTTGGCAAGGCAACCCTAGATATTCTATTTAGGCTCATTGAGCTCTATCATTTGGCATACATTTCATCCTGTAATCTTATACACTCGACTTTTCTACAGCCGGCTCTCAGCCTATCTGTTCAAAAAGGCACATTTCCAAGAAAAAGCTTTGAGGAATCCAGTGAACTTTTCAAAATTGAACATTTCCTATACTTTAATAGTAATATTAAATGGAAAATTTTTTCACACTTGACACATTGACCTTGCGGATGTCCCAGGCCATGCCCAAAATCAATTTCCGACATTCTCTTATCGACAGAGGTAAACTTTATTTTCGTAAAACGGCCGAAAACGAGCCCTTACTTAAGGGCGGCGATGTTCCTTAATAATCTTGGGGGTGCCTCTGGCTGTCTCCAAAATCAATTTATGATTTTTCTTCATTGTGTGGAGTTTAGTAGTCTAAGCATAGCAAATTTTAGAACAGCCCTTAAAAAAGGTTGAAAGTATCATCGCTTTTTTGGTTTCTTACAGTCCTTTATGCCTTGTATTTTAGATCATATATGAATAAATATTGTCCTCCATTGATTGCGTGCGCCAACTGTCCGGATACATAGAACTTCGCATCTACTGGTTTAAGGAAAAACGAAGAAAAAAAGTCACGGCTTCCTTGAACCTCTTAAGGTCTTTTGTCTCGAAATCCAGAATAGTTGGCGAATAAATATGTTTGTTTTTCTCAGGAGCTTTTACAGGCTTACAAAGCAAATTTTCGTCACTACAAAAGACACCAAATTTTAGCACAGTGTAATCATATCAGTAAAAATTTTATGAAAATTCAAGAATGCTTCAACAGCCCGTTTTAGTTTTAAGAGCATGAACATCAAATCTAAATTGGAATTCAGAGGTGCCAAAAATGCCCCACGATTAGATTCCAATTTTTCACAAACTTTCCGTCAAAACGGAATATTTCCAACATAGTTCCATCCTAACTTAACATTTCCAAATTATAAAAGTTAATAACTTTAATATGTAGTATTATAAAAAAAAACCAACCGACGTAGTGGTCTTTTTTGCAACTTTGTTATAAATAACTGTTCAAGCTTTCAACACTTATGTATCTTCTCCTGTAAAAACTGCCAAGTGAAAGTGTTACGTTTTGATAATTTTCAAATGATTTATTTGGGACATATCATGTCCAAACTATCAGTTTTTTTTTACAATTTTAAATTATTTATTAAGTAAATAGTATATATCTGGTCGTCCTTAAGATTTTTTTGTTTTGAAATTTCGTTCTAAGTCAAAATGTGTATTGAATAGAACATGAAGTAAATATTTCTTAAAACATTCTGCTTGGTGTTAAAGCTTCATTTGAAAGGGTTCAAAACACACCCCACTACCCTATATCGTTTCGGTGTCTAACACGCAGAACTAGGCACATTGCACCTCCTACGTACAGACATATACAATCCGCGTACGCTTTTTAAGCTGATTTTTATGAGATTTGTATGAGATAAGAACATAATATTTATATTGATTTTTCTAAAATTAATCTTTGCTGTTACGTATGAAAGAGTTAGTTTCTTCTTGAACTTTTAGTGTTTTTTAGATTGTGATTTTTCGATATTTTTTAATAAAAAATTTATAATTAAGTATTTTGCTTATAAAAATTTAATAGAAAATCTACGTTGTTTCAGTTCCACTTTCTATAGCTGTTTGTATTAAACTAATCGTTATTTGTTGAAATAAACAAATCTACTGCTTAACTCAGCAGTTGTTACGCATTTAACGCTCTCATTTATGGAAATGACAAGTTATCTCTATTGACAGGCCTCCGTTTTTGTTTACTATGCTCTCTGCAGATAATATAAGAGTATTGACATTAGCAAAAGAAGTTGTTTTGTATTTGGTAAAACACTTTAAGAGTTTCAAATTACCATTTATCTTATACTGTGCGACAAAATATAATTTTTTTTCTTTTATATAAATAGATAAGTTTATTAATTAAGAAATCAAATGTTTGTCGTTATTTTATTTAATTTGAAACAAAATTCGTTTCACTAAAGATTCAATAACTTATTCGCCGCTGAACATTCAGAATTTTCTAAAACATTGCCACAACAAGACCAATGACGACGTCCTGGATGACCGGCATGACCATGACCACAACCATTATAGCCAGGCATTCGTCCTTCACAAGAGCAACGGGCTAATTTATTACCTTTACTTGAACAAAAGGCACAACAGTGAAAGATGCCGCTATGGGGACGCACAGTACGTGCAAGGAAAGTAAATGGACTGCCCTATATAGATGAAATTCAATATTTTAAAAAAATGTTCACAAAAGTAACCAACTACTCACCTTAATGGGCTTATCATTTATAGTAACGGTTAGTAACATGGTACCCTGTGAGTCTGGAACAAATGTTATGCCATAGGTACCATCACGGTGATCGGAAACCTAAAAAATACAATTGGTGGGAATAGCTTAGTCGGATATTTTTTTCGAAACAATAACTTAATAATTAAACTGTTGTTATTTAAAACGATAATGATTGGCTCCACGCTTAAGGCTATGTGCTCATACCGGATATTTATTTTGGAAAGGACTATCAAGTTTTTCCTTGATAAATTTTAAATTGATAATTTTAATCATAATCTTGTGGGGTCTCCTGTATACTATTTTAACGAAATTTTGCAAAAATGCTTTTTTTTAATCTTATTTATTTATTTGAATAGATTTTTGAAATTTCAATATCCTTGTTTAAGGAATACCATTTTTATGAACCCTAGGGACTGGCAATTTTTTTTTCAAATTAAACGATAAACTGAATTTTTTGGTTTAAGCTGAAAGTATGACACAAAATAGATAGTAAAATAAACGCTAGTAAAAAAATACAGATAAATTCACCAAGGGACTGACATTTTGACTATCATAACTACATCTTTTACCTCAAGCACGCCGCTCACACTGAATTCAAAATGGGTTATTTATCATAAAAATGTACTCTAAAATGTACTGTTTGTTAGAACTTTGTGCACTGTAAAAAATTGCGAATTTTTGTATTTTTCAGGTGACAGAGGACTGACACTCGATATTGTGTATATGGCTATAACTTCTAGTGTATACTCGCTGCTAAATTGGAATTTGATTTTATTTTTTAACTATAAAAATTTAAAATTACGAAAGTTATTTGTATTTTACATAAGTCAGTTCAAGTTGGGTTATAATGAGTTGCAAAACTACCAGAGAACTGAATTTAGTTAAAAGCAGAAATTGAGAACTTTTCTGAATATCGATTGCCTTAATGAATAATTTGAAAATCAAGTCGCTGCCTATTACCTCGACTGGCAAAAATTTTGCATGAAACTCTTTGTATTTCAATTGCGCTTGAATTTGTAAGCCACCATGACACAAAGCAACACCATCAGCATCACGTGAGAGCATTAATATTTCCGCTTTTTTGTGTAGGCGAAGTTGAGAAAAAGCTGAAAGCAGACAAAGCTGATTAAATTGAACTGACTCAGTATAAAGTTAGTTACCTTCAGTATCCAAGGTACATAAGGAAGGTTCTACCGCTTGCATTGTTATGATGCCATATAATGGTATATTATTTTGCGTTTTCGTTGAGGGAGCTCGTATAAGTGGTAAAAAATGAAGCGCTTCTGAAATCTGTTCAAAATAATAAAATTATTGAATAAAGTTTATGTTTTCCGAACTAATACTTTTGGATCTGTTGGTGTCTTAAATTGCGAACAATATTCAAAACGTTTTAAAAGCATGTTGACAAAAGAAAGTATTTCTACATCCGAACCGAGTTCTGTAAGTTCTTGACTAAAACGAACAGCATCTATAGCTTCATTTGAACGTTTTTCTATGAAATAAAAAATTTTGTTTTATACTCGTATTAAATATTGAAATATATATAAGTAATATTTACCCAAATCCAATTGCTGTTCAAGTATCATTTCTACTTTGGATTCACGTGCCCGTTGCACTTGATTCATCAGTGTTTTCTGATGTACCTCTAAGGCCTCAAAATATTGCACCATAAAGTTTTCAACTTCCGCTTGCACGGCATCACATTTTTTATTTAAGCCCTTTGCAATTTCATTTAGACGTCCTATCGCGTGTTCGGCATAAGTACAAAGTGGGCGTGTCTGTTCGGTTGAATCACGTAATATTTTGGAAAAACTTGTAAAAGCTTTTGTAATCGATTCATGCTTATGACCCTTGTGTAGTAACACTAAACAATCGGCGCAGGCAACCTGAAGAAAAAGTTGACTTCATTATTATTAGCTTATAAGAAAAGAATATACTTTAGAGATTCAGACATCGAATCCAGAGCTTTCGAGGCCTCACTGTAGAATGGTTCAATAATAAACAAAAATAGTTTGTCTCGGTATAAAAAGACTACATATTGTGTATTCCCTTCGAATTCCGCAAAACATTAAAATTTCAAACGGTTTCTACGTGGGTATAGTGACAAGCTCGATTCTTTTCTGTCGGATGACGTTCTAATCGCATGGATAATTATGTTTCGTCTAGGCCTTGAAGACTGCGCGATCTCGTTCAGTTTTCACGCTCAAAACTACCTTGAAATCTTTTGAGGGCTCCGAACTATATAAGAAATTACAAGACCTTCAAAGCCTTGAAAGTTTCTTAGTTTCGGACAAGCCTTTAAGTCTCCAAAGTTCTTGATTTCTTGAGGGATCCTAAGTTCTGTGATTTTTAGTGTTTTTTGACATTGGAAAAATTAAGTTTACTAAAACAAAAGATCCTCACTTTTGGTCTTCGAAAACCCTAGCAAAATGACACATATTTCACAATCAATTACAAAATCACCTTCACATCCTCTACAATTATTTCCATAAAAATGGTCCACAACATTTACAAAATTTCGTAGCTATGCTAAAAACAAACATTTTAATTTTACATTACGAAGACCATTTTGCGGGCCCCCCATTGGTTGCGCTTAAGGTACCAAGACCGTCCCCCTAGGTACGCTACAGTATGTACATTAGGGTGATTCAAATTTTTTTTTTTTAGTTTTTTTTAAGGTGCTGTTGCTTAAAAAGTAAGTTTATGATATGAAGAAAAAGTTCACGAAATTTCAGCTCTGTAACTTAATTTTATAAGGTGGCGCCGGAGCCTGTTAGTTTTACATGTAAATTGTATGGAAAAATTATTTTTTACAAAAAAGGTATCTAAATGAATAGGTGATTAGTGTTGTTGAGCTGAAAAGGGTCGTTTTTCGACGTAATTTTTAACGCTGAATCCGAATCTTGCCTCAGAACTGACATATCATGTCGGAATCCTGAAATATTTGAGGGTAATTACCTGAAACATGATGTTTTTTGTCTACTTTCGAGGTCATGTATAGGATTCAAAGAAAGTTGATCAGCTTATTTTTAACAAAAGCATCATTTAGTACCATCCTTGCCTTTTAAAATGAGCTTTCAAGTGGTGATCTGTGATGCTTCCTTGCAAAGTTGCAGCCATTTCAAGGTGACATGAATTTGAAACCCGTTGGTTAATATTGTTGGGTTGCAACCCTTTGTAGGGGATCCAATTCATGTCACTTTAAAATGGCTATAACTTTGCAAGGAAACATCACAGATCACCACTTGAAAGCTCATTTTAAAGCGCAAGGATGGTACGAAATGATGCTTTTGTTAAAAATAAGCTGATCAACTTTCTTTGAATCCTATACATTACCTCGAAAGTAGACAAAAAACATCATGTTTCAGGTAATTAACCTCAAATAATTCAGGATTCCGACATGATGGGTCAATTCTGAGGCCAGATTCGGATTCAGCGTAAAAAATTACATCGAAAAACGACCCTTTTCAGCTCAACAACACTAATCACCTATTCATTTAGATACCTTTTTTGTAAAAAATAATTTTTCCATACAATTTACATGTAAAACTAACAGGCTCCGGCGCCACCTTATAAAATTGAGTTACAGAGCTGAAATTTCGTGAACTTTTTCTTCATATCATAAACTTACTTTTTAAGCAACAGCACCTTAAAAAAAAACAAAAAAAAAAAATTTGAATCACCCTAATGTACATATACTTAGTAGATATGAACCCTACAAATGTTTTTTTTTTTTTGATATAAAAATCTGTCTCCTGATCAGGATCCATATTTACTAGATTACATACGAATAATATAACCTCATTACCAAACTTACAACATACCTGCAAACATGTTATGCAAAAGGATTTCATCTCAAAACCTGGATGCATGCCACATTTTAATATAAACTTTTTATTATCGTTTAGTATGTTCTGTTTCTTTCTTCTGGCTTTTCTTAGTTCTATGATGTTTTTTATTCTATGATCTGCAGTATTACGTTGACGTTCATGTGCCTCCTTACAGAGTGTACAGAGATTGAGGGTACAAGTGACGCAGTGATAGGTAGCCTGAAAAAATTAAACATAATTTAGATTCTTGAACTACTAATTTAACTCACATTTGTTTCATCAAAGCACAGACTACACCAGACTTTCGTTATAACATCATCGCCAACTTTTAACTTTAGTTCTTCGATTTTACGTACTAATACAAAATTTTGCGGTAGTTGCCTCAAGCCGCCAATTGGTATTTCCGTAGGATAATTACACATTTTACACAATATACTGCGCAATTTGTCATTTGGTGTATTGTAGGAGGACGATTGCCGCGCTGGTGAAGAGTTTACAGAGGATCTGCCATCAGACTTGGACTGCAATTGTAAATGTTTCAATATTATACATACTTTTTTATTGTTAAAATTAAGCGATTGATACTTTTGCCATAGCCTTTTCAAGTGATTTTTTACGTCGGAAACTAAATGAGGAACGTTGCCTTTGTAGTGGTGTCGTTGCTGCGCCAGCTATGCTGTTGAGCGAAATTTCTGGAGAAGATTCTTTTGAAGACTTCAAGCTATTGGAATTATTTCGTGCTATAAAAATAAAGAAAAACAAGGAAATTACTGCAAAATAAAAATCGAAACATTATATTACATATAAAAATACAGCAAACTTCTAGAATTCTAGAAACGTCGGTTTCTAAAAATGAACCAAAAATAAATTCGTAAACGAAAAATAGGCGATAACGTCAGCGTTGTTAGTCGCTGCTAGAAACTTGTAAACTGGAATAAATGGGTAGCCCAATTGTTGGTGTGATCACCTTTTACATCTGGTCGTCTCGGTTCCGTTCAGAGCGAGCATTTAGCTAAAGGTCCCCGCTATTCTGTAAACTTCAAATGTACCCAACTGAACGGCGATGAGAAAAAACTTAGGCCAAGCCAAATTGGGAGCCCAGGACCCCAATGGTTGATGTGTCCGCCTATTACTCTGGTCGTCCCGGTTTAGTTGCGAGGAGACGAGAAAATAAGTTTTAAATTGGGAAAGTAGAGAGCACAGTGGTTAGCGCGCTTGCTTATTACTGTTTTGATTGCGCCTCAAACCCTTTGGCTGCCATATAAAGAAGATTTTCATTTTCGGGTTCCCTCTGGAATGCAACGAGAGTAAAATTTGGGCATTAAGCTAAAGGTCCCACCGTTCTGTTAACTCAAAATGTACCCAACTAAAGGGCGATGAGAAAAAACTTAGGTCAAGCCAAAACGCGTTTATGCGGAGAAAGTCACGTTTCAATATGAACCGTTTTAACGATCATTTCTAGTTCTACTGATTTGTAATTTTTTCGGCGAAATCGCGTTCAATATTCAAAGACAAATTATTAAATGACTCCATATTAGTACATGCTTCAATTTTACCACTTAATAAATGCATAAAAATATCCTTCTACTCTTTTTTCGGCAAACAGATTGGTAAATAAAAACCGCATAACAAAAAGGAATACCAATATGTCATATCAATAAGCAGAAGATATTGTAAACTATTTCTCGGTGTTTTAATCGAACATTTTCTATTAGCGTATCATGGTTGCAGGATGGATTTGATATCAAACAACTGTTGTAGAAACTGCAAAACGAAATCGATGAGGAAGAAACACTGGAACATATGATTTGTCACTGTTCAGTGCTGATTAGGTGCGGAACGGCTGCCTTTAGACAGGTAACGATGGACTCCTCAAATGAAATCCAAATTGAAAAATTTCACTTTAAAAATCGAAACTTTCTTGATAGTCAGCTCAGGGGACGCCCAATCCAAAAGAGTTTGTAGTAGAACTATAAACCTAGTCGATCCATGTGAGGCATTTGCTTTATGCACTTGCCACCACCATTCCAGAAGATAACTTTTATTGAAGCAATTGTTTCAAAAATATTGAAAGTTCGTGAAGTTTTGGACAAAATCTTCAAGTTTCCAGCTTCTATTATGAGTTCTTAGACAGGAATATTTAGAATTTTAGCCTAATATCATTTAGTTAAAAATATCGATGATTTACTGTAATCTTTTTTTATAAAAGCAACAAACAGTTATACAACCCAAACAGAGAGTAACTTAAAACTGTTATATTGCACCATTCATAATGCTCAGCTTATGCTTTGACATGCGCTCTCACAAACGCAACCACTCACCGGTGAAGGAATTTACAATGATGATGCTACCGAACCAAAACAAAACACACAGGCCCGGAAGCACATGGTACATGGATAGGTGGAATGATGATGGTGTTATATATTTACATGTACACAAACACAAATAAAATGAAAATCCAAGAGAGAACTTTATTTCAAAACAAGGCGGAATTTCTAAGCAACCTCTTAAAGCATTTTATGCGAGAATCCAACAGTCGACGACTTGACAAGGACGCGTGCTAAAGTGCCATTTTAAGTAGCTGCAGTAGCAGAGGAAAAAATCACTAAACAATAAAAAATCAAATGAGGTAAAATGTGCCAGCATCCAACAAGAAGTATTCGACAAAACTTTCAAAATGTTGCTGAAAAAATGTGTGAAAAATCGACGAAAGTTAAAAATTCTGCTACTTTTCTTAATAATTGTACTCATTGTGGCAACTATAGTGCTGCTGAATTCCTCTCCCGCAATGGTGTCAAGGGAACGCTTGCTGGATGAACGTTTTATAGCTGCAGCATCAGCGAATGATGTTCGAGGTGGCGGTGGTGGTAGGGTGGGTAAAGAGGACCAATTGGTTTTAGTGCAATCACAGCAAGAACGTGCACCAATTATGCCTGAGAAATATGATGAACACAAGATAAAAACTCGTATCATTAAGGATAAAATAAAATATCTTACTCAGCAGCAACAGCAAAATTCTATTGATCCTGAAGAGGAGCACACACTACTTGATGTTACAACGACAGCGATACACATCTTTTATAGTGCGCCAGTGCAATGGTATAAAATTAAAAAGTCAGCAGCAGCTTCTAAACAACAAACTAAACATCAAGAACAAATCCATAATACTACCGCAATTCTGACAACACATAGCAGCCCCAAAAGTCCGCGTATTCTAAATACTGCGTTCTATCCAGCTTTGGGTTTGTATAAACCAACAATCAGTTTGCTACAGAAACATTTTGAAAATATACGTAACTGTGGCATTGGTGTCATTATCCTGCCCTTTACCGGTCGAACTGATGAATCAGAGCTGTATGAGCAAATTTTAAGTTTGGTGCCGCAATATAATCTGAGTATTACTTTCGAGCTGAGTCTGAGCAGTAATCAGAGTCAAAGTTATGTGCGTGAACAACTGATGGCCATACGCAAATTTGCAACTTCAGATGGTTTGTACCGGGTGCATTCTTTATCACGTAATAACCGTCGTGTGCCTTTGTTATATGTAAGCAATGCTTATAAACTGAGCGGAGAACTTGGAGAACGTATATTTTGTTCATCTCACTTGGGCAATGAAAGGCGTACGCTCGATGCATACTTCGTTGGACACATTAGGTGAGTTGAATTATGTACTTTAGGGCGGATTAAATTGTATGAAGAAAAATTTTTAGTCCGGAAACTCTCATAAGCAATAGAATGACGTTTTCCTCATTCAAATCAGTCCATTAGTTTCTGAGTTATTCAAGTTTAAAACTAGTTTAAAGTTTAGATTAAACTAGTTTTTCCTAGGCCAAACTAGTTCATCCGAAGCGTTTTAGGATAAACCAGTTTAGCCTAGGAAAATTGTAACATGTTATAATAAGTGTTCGACCTTCGGCCGCCGACACTGGGTTTACATCCTCCAATATTTCCAACACCGGCTTCGCGGCGGCCTTCGGCTGCGGTTCACTGTAGTATATTCAAAACCGATGTGATAACAAAGCCCTTGTTGGACATATTATGGTAAACCGCTGCCGACCACTTACCCTAACATACTAAAATTTCAAGAGTATTGGGAGTAAAGGTGATAAAGTAAATAATAACCCCAGTTTACCCTAGGCTAAACTGCTTCATCCTAACACGCTTCAGATAGCCTGGCAAAAACTTGTTTGGCCGATAACAACATATGCATTCATTGCAAGCCCAAGTATTCAACGTCTTTTTAAACTCATTTCACAACTCTGCTCGACGCTCTAACGTTCGACTTCCTAAAGAAAAGTTATACTTCAGCAATATTCCAATCTTTCGTGTAAGAGGTTTTGACCCCAGATGTTTTTATAGTCTGATAATCTTTAAATGTGTATGCAAAATCCTATAAATCAGTGACCGTATTTTCAAATCCAAAGATGATGAACTTTTGTAAAATGTTCGGACGTCGCTTCATTCGCGAGACCGTACTCTTCAAGAGCCGTTGTTATTATTTATAATGAAATTGAAACTTGCTGCAATATTCGCAGAAGTCATACAAATCGAAGGCTACAATCAAAAAAGTGTTCACTTATTTGTGAAATGACCATTTTGTCTACAAGCGGTATTTTTTTTTGTAAAGCCGTTACTGTAGTAAATAATGGCAATAGTGATATGCGGAACATATGTATGTAAATATAACTTTAAATTTACAGACTCAAATCACATGCTGAGGCAATGAGACGCCTATGTTTCGATGGATTCTATAGTAAACTGCCCAGTAATGGAGCAACATATGCGAGCACATGGAAGAATTGGTCATATCTTAAATCATTTGCACAGACATACAAAATGTTGTTTGTGCCCACAGTAGGTCCAGGATTTGCAGAACGTAATAAATTTCCACGACATGGTGATATACAACGACATCGTAGCAACGGAAGGGTATGTTATCAAATATGAATGAACTATTCACAATAATAAAATTCCTTTCATTTCGTATATACATAGTATTATGGTGTAGCATGGCGTACAGCAATAATCAATCACGTTGGCATTATAAATATAGCCAGCTATAATAATTGGCAAGATGGCAGTCAAATAGAGGAAGTTATACCAAAGGCGGGATTTCTAGATTATAATCCGGGCACAAAAACAAAATATCTGGATTTAACAACACATTGGGTTGGAAATTTCTTAAAACAACGGCGTGAGACGGCAAGTGCAGCCATGTTCGGCAAATCAAATTGTTATGAATTATTAAATAATACCATTTGTTAAAAATGTAAAAACAGCAATTTACTTTAGTAACTAAATAGAATTCAAGAATAAATTTTAGCAATTTCAGAATACTTCTCCAATTAATATTTACAAAATATATATACGAATATCATTGAGTCAAAATTCAACGCCAAATTTAATATAATTATAAACAGAGAAATATATATATATCTAATATTAAATAAATATAAATTAGTTCTTGAAAATACTTGAGATAAGAACGTAAAGAGTGTTTATTCAAAAGTTAGTTTTTGAAATTCAATGTGAAATTATTTAAAATTTTTCTGGTTTAAAAAATTAAAAATTTTTGCTAAAAAGCATTTTCAACAAAAATTCAAAAATCTCTAGAATTTAAGCTCAAGAAACTTTTTAAAAGTAAATAATTTTCAATCTTTTCTGGTTTTCAAGAAACACATAGGTCGGAAAATACCTTTTGAATGAATACACTAAAATTTACTTTAAAAAATTTCATATACATACATACCTGTATTATAAAAGTATTTAGACAAAAAAAAAACAAGAAGCTGTTATTAAATCAATATCAAATATATATTGTACTTATTAAATAACGACTTTTATGACTATAACTATAGCTTTAGTTAGAATATTTAATAAATAAATCTATTAGCTTAAAGAAAATATTAGAATCGAATTTATTAAGTCTACTCACTTTTCCAATCTGCATTATCATCCGCATTAGGCTGCGACCAAAATGGTATACTAGAGTCCTGTTTAAAATTTTCATCAACTAGACATTGAAAACAATATGAGTGCAAGCAATTTAAAGTTCGTGGATCTCGAAAAATCTCTGCACAAATAACGCATTTCAATTCCTCCGGGAATATTGAGGGATCTGTCGATACTCTCATTGAAATGGTTTGACTCGGTGAAGGGCTTCTGAAAAGAAAAATATCATTTTAATATTTTCATTTACATATATGATTAAGATTACTCCAGTATCCCTAAAAATAAAGCACCTCCAATGTTGAATTGCTTATCAAATGCCGACAAGATACTATTTACGTCCAAACAGCAAGCTTTGCAGTATACCGACCAGTATTTCAGTGGAACGCTCAAGCAGAAAACGACACCGCTTTAAATCACATTGAAACGATCGCTGAAACAAAAGTCACTTGCAAATAACCGTGCACCTTTGAAGAGTTTTGTGAAGACAGTTTGCTTAGGCAGGAGATAAAAAACACAGAGGGACAGTAGGGAAGTAGATAGAATGGATTCATATTCTCTTGCTCTATTAAGATGGCAATACTGCTGTATATACTTAGCGAAAAGGGCGTATCTCCTATCTCAATTTTACAGGTCCCAGCGGCAAATCGATGAAGTACTCTGAATTTTCATGTATGGAAAGCTATACCCTTTGTGTTGTATGTTTCACAAATGAAATAGTTACTGTGATATTTTTTGTTTATTTGATTGCTAGCTGCCTGCTTTGTATATGGAGCTGTAGGCAGTTTGCTTCCTGGCTGCCTGCTTTGCATATGGAGCTGTAGGCAGTCTGCTTGCTTTGTATATGGAGATATAAGGGGTCTTGATAAAGACAACTCGCTAAACTATACAGGCACTTAGTAAACGATGTTTTAAGGCAATCAGCCTTTCGTTTGCTACACATTGTATACAAAGATGTAGGCAAGCTGCATACAAAGCGCCCAACCCTTTGTAAAAAGGGTTTACAGTTGTGGCTAGAGTTGTGAGCATTTCTGCCTACAATCAGTATAACTATTCATCGATGTTGCTTATAACATATTTGCCGCTGGGGTATTTCAACAAATTGACATAAACAAAACAATCTCGAAATAAATTTTTTGAGATACGCCCTTTACGTTTAGTACGGCAGAATAGTGATTTAAAAAACGTTGCTGACAAACCATCTTACGGCTGATTCGGCTGACGGCGACAATTTCGCAGACTTATTGGGTAACAGTTCTATTGTTCGAAAGTTGCACAGTGTGTTAGAAAGTAGTTGAACAACACTGAAAAAGCGAGCAAGCAAAAATGCCCCACATTTTCTTAACTAACCTTGAACGAGTTGAATTCGATTCAAATGCCTCAATTGCCGGTGGTTGCAATGTCGCTGTCTGTTGGTTGGGGTGCTGCATATGATGATTATGATATTGTTGTAGCGGCTCTGCTACCTCTACGATGTCATCACTACCAGCAATAACATTAAGTCGTGTGCTTGTTGGTGTTGTTGTCGTCGTCGACGTTACTGTTGACATACTGCTATTCAATGAAGTGGATTTTAAGTTCAATGAGCGATTAACGCTCATTATATTTGTCAACCCTTGTTGTGACTTTCGTTGTGGTTTTCGTATTTGTTGTTTTGCTATGGCACCACCACCGCCGCCGCTACCCGACAACGGTATTGCATTACGAATCCTATTCTCGTTTCCACCACCAACTAAGAAATGTGCTACCTCAGCGCTGCTGCTTAAACTGCTGCTACGCACCGATACCGATGAAGCAGCACTCAGTATATTATCAAGATAAGATTCCGGTGATGTTGAGCTGCCTGGCAATGAATTAATTTCGTTGTCATCATTGTATTCCTCTTGCAATTTATTGTTGCTGTTGTTGTTGTCGACTGTTGCGCTTAACGTTTTCGCGGTTTCTTTATTACAATGCGGCATAACGATGACTTCCGGTGATGATGGCGGCACTGTCTGTGGTGCTGTTGGTGGCAACATTTTCATAGAGATTTGTTGGCTTTCATCAAGAAAATTTTTATTTTTATACGGTGAGCAAAACGTTACAGTTGTAGGCTTTTTAAGTGATAACTTTCTTTTATCATTACTATGTAAGGTCGTTGACTTTGTCTCGAAGGAAGTTAAAACAATTTCCGGTAAATTGTTGCTATCAGCTGTAGCTGTAACGAATTTTTTTGCAACATCTATGGGCACAATAGTGAAAGCAAGTGGCACATGCTGAGGTTGTTTTTGTTGTTTTGCATGTTCCAATGCTTTGCTTGAATCAGCGTTAACTCTACCACCGCGACTGCTACTACACAATAGAATTTTTTGTGCTGTTTCCGTTTCCTGCTTTATTGATTTATTGGTTTTTACAGTCTGAGATTTTAATGCGATTTTTTCTGCGCCTAAGCATATGCTAAGTTTTTTATTATTTTCCAGATTAACTGGAGAATATTTGGAAGGATTTTCCAATTCAGTATTGTGTAGCTCGGTAATATTATCGTCGTTTTCGTCTAACTCTTCGTTGATAACTAATTCATAATCATTTAAAAGATATTCATCAGTATTTTCGAAATTGTCTGGTGATTTTTCTCCTGAAATTTCTTGAGTTGTATGTGTATGATCAAAATTTTGCTTAATGTCGTATGATTTTCTTCTAAATTCCAAATAATAATCACTGTTCATTATTTAGTTAAAAAATTTCAGTAAGCTATTGTAAAAGATTATTGTGTTTTTCTTTTATGTAAGCTGCGTCTGTAACTGCAGGTTCGCACTGTTTCGAAATTTTACGTCTTCATTTTGAATTCGTCCGTTACTGACTGACTGAGTGACTATAGAATGGTATTTGTTTTCGCTGCAGAAATTGACATGCAAACTCTTAATCTAATTAGAAATGCATTTACATTTCATTTATTGCGAATCATTCTTCATTTGTTCAACTGTCAGTCTGACTTATTTTCGTAAGGTAACTAAATTGAATTGTAACAACTATTTAACACAAATATTTGAAATTATTAACATTATGTTGGTTGAACTTGAACAAAAATATTAAATTGCAAGACAAAATATGAAAAAAATTGATACAATATTAAAAGCAGAAAATTACTTATAGTACAGTCATTTGGTTCTAAAAAAAGAAGTTACCTGTAAAGTTTTCCGGGAGTTATGAAAATGGGTAACTTTATAGATTTCCACTTTGCCACCTCGTATTTTTGCCGCTCGCGCCGCCATATTGGAAAAATAGCGCCTAAAAGCAGTTTTTTGACAATATCTCCTTCTTTCTGACTCATTTCACGTTATACGAAATGAAATTAGAGGAAATTGTCTACAATTTAATAAGTGTTTTGACCAAAACGCGTGTAGAAGTACACTTTGCGACGCTCGTATGCCAAAACTATTGATTTTACGAAAAAAATGGTTATAAATAAAAACGAACAGCTTAAGAGAAATTGCATTTGGGCCACTTTTTTATGACATTGCCGACCAGCCTAAATGGGGATAAATATTGGGGCTTCTTATGAGGTACCAATGAGCCATTTTCCACAAATTATTTGTCGCCTGGCCTGAGTGAAACATTTATTTCTATATTTTTTCCGATGATAGCTAAATATGTATATGTTATTGGACAAACTAGTTTTTCCTAGACCAAAGAAGTTCATCCGAAGCGTGTTAGGGTGAACAAGTTTAGCCTCGGATGATTATTTACTCTATCGGCCTCACTTCCGATTTTCTTGAAATTTTAGTATGTTAGGGTAAGCGGGTGGCCTTCGGCCTCGTCTCATCCTTCAATATGTCCAATGCCGGCTTCGCGGCGGCCTTCGATCGCGGTTCACTATACGAAGTCCATCACGAGCTATAAGTTATTGCCTTTTCGCCTTAGACTCTGCTACCAAATAACTTGAAAACTACGAATGGTATAACTAATTAGACCAACTATTTTTTAGCAAAAAGAACTACAACCTGAGCTGAAAAGAAGTACACAAGAATTTCTTATGCGCAATATTAAGGATTTACTATCTTGAATGAATATTCCTCCGGATTTTTCTTCAATTTTCTGGAAATTAGGTTAATGGCAATAATAATTATTCGTAGGAAAAAGCCAATTCCAGAAGAATAATGCTTCTTCGATATATCTGCAATCGAAATCCAAAATTATTCAAAACATTATGTTATGAAATGTCATGTCATTATGTTATGAAATGGCAATAATAATTATTCGTAGGAAAAAGCCAATTCCAGAAGAATAATGCTTCTTCGATATATCTGCAATCGAAATCCAAAATTATTCAAAACATGTTATGAAATGTCGGAAAAAATCACTGTTGATAGCAACTTATTTCATTATATATTTAAGATTTCTTACGTTGGCAACTCAACTGAACTCGTATACTTATAATACATAATATCAAAACAAGTTCAGATGAGTTGACTCGATACAACTTAACTTAAATTGAGTATTATTACATAACACTTCAACTAAAACACAATATTTGGATTAAATACATATTTCATTTTCAATTCCTAAAATTGTTTTGTTTGTAATTGTTAATGGAAAAAGCATGCAACAGCTCATATTAAATTGAGTTGTTTTACAAATAAACATACATATACTTTTCAACTAAAGTACAATATTAGGATTAAATAGATATTCCATCGACAATTCCGAACGATTATTGCGCATGCAATTCTTATGTGATAAAGCTGCTGCTAATGCTATATTATCTTCATCATCAGAATCCTTATCGCTATGGTCAGAGTGATTGCTTTGATCATTTACCTCATTTGATTTACGTTTTTTCGCTTTATTTTTCGTAGGTGATTTTTTGCGATATTTATTCCAAAATTCCGTAGGTTGTGCGTAGTCGATGAGATTCGGAAAACGCTGAGCTAAAGCAAGTCCTAATTCATCAAAGCTTTTTTCAATTGAAGCATCTAATTCTTTAGTATTGCCATGAATGATCGATATGTATGCGAGTGACTTTTCAAGTAAATTTAGCTAAAAAGGGACAAAATAACTGTGAACATTAATATTGAATCATAAAATCAGAGAGTAACCTACAGCATCTGGCATGGTGATTTCGCGACGACGACGGCCACCACGTCCAGTTGGATTCGCTTGTGGTGTTGATGTTGGCGTTTTGTCTTCCGCTGATTCTGTTAGTTCTGCAATATCATCTGCTGCAGTTGCATCACTTTCATTACTTTCACTGGTATCTGTAACAGATTTTTTTTCTTTCGTCAATTTGCATACGCAACGTAGTATATAGAGCACATCATTGACTAAAGCTATACCCTCTTTCGATTTTATTGAAGGATCATGTTGTGATTTTTCTAAATTAAAGGAAAAATTTGTATAAAGATTAAAAACAAATTGAATTTGAACTACAAACCTGCAATCAACTTAAGCTGCCCAAAATACAAAATCAAATGCACATCATCAATTTCAGCCATTAAATGATTGTATAACTTCTGGCGACATTTCCGTTTTGATTCACCCTTTAAAGGAGACTTAATTCCAGTCTCTGAAAAACTGTCCAATCCATCGAAGTTCTTAAATAAAAAATTAAAAAGGTAATAATATGTGATAAAACCTAATAAATATATAATATAGAAAATTTTTTTTTGTACACATTTTTGAAACTTACTCTGTATTCATTCAGCACAAAAGGACATTCAATCAAACATTTTTGAAATAACATTGGATTCTTTTTACTTAAGAATTCTGCAAAGAAGTCATAGGCACGCTTCGTCAACTCTTTGTTTTCATCTAAAATTGCAGACATCAGTGCTAGCAATAGTGAACCTCTCAACTTTAACTGATCCTGTAGTACTAAACGTTCAAAACACTTAAAAGTCTCAATGCGATTAACAGCATATGGCGACTTCAGCTTTTGAAGCATCTGCTCAATAATACGCTCAACAATTTGTGTATGTTTCTTACATAGATCGGTAACAGCTACGATGATAGTATTTACGGTTGGAGGCCGATCATTGCCCTGCAATATAGCACCATATAGACGACACGTGGTGCTAGCTACACACGTATCACGTAGCGAAAAACGTCCAGCAATTAATATCATTGAATTAAAAAGACGTTCGTTGTCTAGATCTAAATCGAATTCAGATAATTTAAGGCACTCGCACATGTATTTATGTACGAAGCTGATTATTGTGTTGTGCGGACGTATTCGTGTTTGTAAATTAACTTCCGAATAGGAATATAAAAAAGACATAAATGTAGCTCGATTATCAGGGAAATCTTCAATACCCGAAAGTATTTTATGTTCTAGAAATTTATGCACTTCAGCTACCCACTGCTTATCAGTTGTGGCTGTCGTTTGTAAACTTTGTTCTTGCGAGCGATTGTCAATTAGTAAAAGGAAATCAAAAGCTTTGCCAATGACCACAGGCAGTATGGAGCCATCTCGTATGCTAACGAGTATGTGATCGAAGGCAAAGTTCAGTGCAGAATACGAAAAATCTTGAATGCAGTTGGCGAGTACCTCCAGGGCGATAAGCATGTTTTGTTCTTTGTTCCACTGAAAAACAAATAAAATATTAAACAGTGAAATAAATCTCTTACTAGTTATTTTTACATTGAAAAGCTGTTAGTCTACTAGAAAATACATACCGATTGAAGTGACGTAAACAAGTGTATCAATGAATCTGGTTCCTTACTTTTTAATTTTCCCGATATGAAATTTAAGACAATCCAGGCCTCCGTAGAATTAGATGTGATTAAATGAGATTCAATTGTACAAAGTATTTGAGTACTGGAAAAAGAAAATATTATATATACATTGGGATGTGTAAAATGTTTCACCTCATAGCTAACTATTTAAATCTTGTTTCTGGATTTAAAAAAAAAAATCGGAAAGTCTACAAAAACTGTTAATATATATAGGAACATTTCATCCCACTCGGCATGTAACGTTTCAGAAATATTTCGTAACGTTTCGAAACGTTACAGAAATGCTTCATTGCAAATGAAACGTTACAGAAATCTGATATATTTCAAATGTAATGTTTCGTTTGCAATCATTCTGAAGTGTTTGTGAAAGGTTTCAGATTCAACGTTTCCTGAACTTTTTCAACTCGGATTTTCATCATTGTTATACAAATAAAAAAAAATTAAAAAAGTTAAAATAGAATTGCCGGTTTATGGATATTTCAATTGAATTAAATAAAACTTTACATACTTGATCATCTTTTGTTGCAGCGCTAAATGAAAACACGTTTGCAAATAAAGACGGGACTGAGTTGATAGCATTGTGCGTATAATCACCCAAGGCATAAAGTGTTCAGCTTCGTTTGATTCATCAATGCCTTTCATATTAAGCAGCACCTTGGAACGAAAACACTAAAAACAATCATATAAATGTATAGTTCAAAGGCATAAATCAATATTCCTTTACCTCCATAGCGAATTCAATATTTTTTGCATCACTATCATGCAGCATAGGTGCAATGACTTTGCACCAGACCCATATTACAGGATAGCAATTCGGATAACAACTAAGAATGTTGTCGATCATAATAAGCGTTTGTTTCCGTACCAATGCTGTTGGTTCATCAACAAGGCGAGATGTTTCCTAAGTTTTGGAAAAAAATGTTAAACTTTTTGGTTGCATATAAAGGACGATTTTCTAATGCTTATGATTAAAACTAAATAAATTTTTGATGGTTTTATTTCATTGTTACGAATCGAAGACTTCTCAAAGTTTCATATAATACTTACAGCAACAAAGTTTGTATTGAATAAAACCAATGGATTTAACTTTATTATTTGCTCCATGAACATTATACCAGCACGACGTATGTAAGAGAGCGGATTTTGAAACAGATGCGTGTAAATGTATTCTGGTAAATGCATAAAGGATAATTCAATTAAGCCACGACCCTCAAAAGTGTACACAGGCGTACGTGCTATTGGTTTAGCGTATCGTATTTCATTTTTGCCCACGCGTGGTTCTACCGGCAATATCACATTTAAATCGCTAAATTGCGCAAATTGCAATCCTTCAGTTAGTATCTTTTTAGCATTTAATGAACCACGTGTTAGTGCTGTGTGTAGTGCCTGTACTGCTTTCAATTTAATGTTGTTATTATTATCCTGTAAGCTGTCAATGAGCTCTTTTATGAAATGCACTTCACGTGGTATATCTGACACCTCATGACGAAACATTTGCCAATCAACTTTAGATTCCAGCAACAGAATTCGTGCCATCAACTCAATAGCACGTGAACGTATCATCACTTCTTCGGCATAGACGGCGTCACAAAGGAACTCAACGCTAGATTCATTACATTTCGAAAAAAGTGCTGCATCGTATTTGGCGCCATATTCAAGTGCACGCTGTGTCTGTTCCGTTTTCCACTATGAAAAGATATTTTAAATTAATTTACGATAGTATAAACATTTTAATTAAGCCTTACCGATTTTATTGGATTCGTTACAATGCATTCAATGTAAAAACTTAATACTTTTGATAGAATTCGCGGATACTTTGCTATACATTTAATAAACCAATCAGATATGTGCTCACAGTCACTTGTATTATTAAAAGGGTTGCTTCCACTTGGCGCTTTGGGTTTGGGTGCATACGTATGCAAGACTACTGTCATATTCATTAGTTTCATAAGCGTTTCCTCTGGTTCGCCATTATGGGCATTGATCATTTCTTCAAAGATTTCAAAACATTTGAAATGTAAGTTGGCGGCATCTAGAAGAGGATACAACAATATAATTTTTCATCAGCAGCATTTTATGAAATTTCTGATCACATTCGAGTCCTCTGTCTGATCAAAATGGTCATAAATGCGATCATTTTCTGATCATAAATGATACTTTTGTCGGGAGAAAATGGTACCCTATCCGCGACTCTTTTTAAAGAGTCGTTTATAACCCGTTTTTCTGATCAGTTTCGAATCATTTTCGAATCATGTTTCTAATCATTTGCGAGTCTTTCGAGTCATATTTTAGTCATATATCTGATCACTTACAAGTCTTTTTTGAGTCATATGCGAGTCTTTTTCGATTCATATTTTAGTCATATATCTAATTATTCCTATCATTTTTGGCATATTTTTCTATTGGGCTAGAATATCCATGGCGAACCTTAAACGTTATCAAATAGTTTACCATAAATTTGTTCGCATTCACTTTCCTTCGTGTGTCCTTGCCGTCCTTTTTATCATCATCAGTCCTATATGTATCTATAATTTTACTTATTGTAAAAGTACTTATATATTATCTTCGTGTTGTGAAGTTATTGTGAACTACAAAACAACACAATGTAAAATACATATTTTCAAGAATAAGTTTTAAAGTCACATTCGAATCATTACGTACATAGATCAAAAAGTAACTTATTATTAACACATTTTTTGCAAAAAATAAGGTTTTTTCAAAAATAAATTGGTCAAAATTTCAGAAAAGTCGTAATATCTCTAAAATTATTGGTCAAATTTCAAAACTTTGCGTACCATTATTTTAAGCCATTAAATAATCTTTCTTATGACACCCATATTTTCCATTTTTTATTCAGTGGTTCCCAACTTATAACCATTTTTACAAAAGTTATATCCCCAACTTCCGATGTCTATATCTTCGATCCGAGCGACTTTTATTTTTAATTTTATATTTTTTTGTTTTTAACCCTTTAACAAAAAAAAAATAAATAAAATTGAACAATGTCAGCTAAAGTAAACCTGTTCCTCAATTCAATCCGAGGGCGGAAGTTTTTATGGAACATTTCTGCTTAAATTGAGTTTTATTGTAGACATATCTGAAAACTTAGCTCTGATATTAGAACGATTTTAGTTTGAAAATTAAACAATTACGCGCACTAGAAGGTTAAGTACCTCACGAATATGAAATATGTATGTATGTTTTTATTTACAAGAAACAAAGCCACTAAACACATCTCAACTGTCAAAAGCAGCTGATTTACTTTGCTTTCATTTTGCCAATACCAGAATAGTACAAAAGCAAACAAAATAGAATAAGGTAAAAAATATTTCACAATTTAAACGAAAATGGAATATAATTCAATAATTTATAGATTTGTGAAAAATGTCAACACTACTTAAGCAAAGAAAGGTTACTCTACGGTTGGCGCAACTTTGGTCAGTACGTGCACTCTCCACCTCCAAAACGTGGGCTATGAGCAGCAGCACCGACACACAACAGCAACACTACGACATTATCATTGGTGGTGGTGGCCTAGTAGGAACAGCACTTGCGTGTGCTCTTGCAAAAACGCACGTACTAAAAGACAAACGCATTCTGCTACTTGAGGGTGCTCCTGCCTTTAAAGGCTTTACTGGTGGAGATTACGGCAATCGAGTATCAGCTATTAACGACAATAGCGTAAAACTTTTCGAACAAATCGGCGCCTGGAAGCGTATGCAGGAAGTACGTGTTAAGCCCGTCAAACAAATGCAGGTTACAGACGCCAGCAGCGATGCACAGATTCAATTTCAACATGACCATTTTGCAGCCGATGTTGCGTACATAATAGAAAATGATTTAATGTTGGATTCGTTTTACAAAGAACTAGAGAACGCAAAAACAGCTGACGTCGAAGTGCGTAACCAAGCACGCATCAAAGCTGTGAAACTACCACGAGATACAGGTGCTGAGCACAGTGAAGTTTGTCTGGAAAACGGTGATTTGTTGACATGTGAGCTATTAATCGGCGCCGATGGTGCAAAGTCATTGGTACGAGAACAAATGGGTGTTGATGTGTTTTCCATGAACTATGATCGCATGGGCCTTGTTGCTACATTACATTTAAAAGATGCAGCTGACAATTCAGTTGCCTGGCAACGTTTTATACCAACTGGCCCGGTTGCAATGTTGCCGTTGAACGATACAATGAGTTCATTGGTATGGTCAACTACTGTAGCGCATGCTAAGCAATTGGCTGCAATGCCAGAGGAAGAATTCGTCAACGCTTTAAATGAGGCTTTTTGCAAGGAATTTCCAAAAAATGATGCAGCAGTCAAACTTCTAGAGGCGTTAAACTCGTTTATGGGTCGCAATTCTACACAGTCATTTCGTCAGTATCCGCCTAAAGTTCAAGGAATAGTGGAAAAATCACGTGCTTGTTTTCCTCTAGGATTTTTACATGCTTCATCGTATGTTTCCGCAGGTGCTGCTTTAATTGGTGATGCTGCACATCGGGTACATCCACTGGCCGGGCAAGGTGTCAATTTGGGTTTCAGTGATGTACGTTATTTAATTGATGTTTTATCAGAATCAGCCTATGCTGGTGCCAAATTGGGCGATAAACATTATTTAATAAAATACGAACAAAAATGTTTGGCCAATAATGTTCCGATTCTAATTGGTATACATGGCTTGCATACGCTTTATTCGACCACATTTAGTCCGGTAGTTTTCCTGCGCAGCTTGGGACTGCAATTGACTGAAAACATACCGCCGATTAAAAATATTTTTATGAAGCGCGCTATTGGTTAAACACACAGCGAGTGAGCCAATTATATTAATCATAAATTTTAGTGAAGCAGAAGTAAATTTTGTCTAACTTCCAATAAGAAATAGATTACGATGTCTTAAAACAAATTGCAGTAAAAAATGTATTATTTTGGTTGAAGTTTTTAATAAAGTTATATTTGATTTTAAGCATTTCGAAAAATGTTGAATTCTTAACGGACAACAAACGTATGGACATGTATAAGAACAACCAAATCCATTATCAAGAAAGTGTCCTCCATAGCTGCCGGATAGCTGGACTGCAATAGAATAAACCATCATTCAAATTTGGAAAGAGGAATGCTCTTCACTGACGTAGTATCGGCTATAACTGCCCCATTTACAAAAAAAACGAGACCTATTCACATGGATCCCCTTATTTGAAATTATGCCACTTCAAAAAAAAAAGTCTCATATGATTTTAAAACCGCCACGCAAGTTCAAATTTTACATCACCTCTGAATGTAATCTTCAGCATCATGTAAATGTCTTATTGAAAAACCTTTAAAACCACAAGATATTAAAGTTCATATAACTTACTGAGAACATTATTCATTAGTACTTGTTCAACTTACAAAAATTTGCATAACCTCGTTCATGATTGAAAAACTGAATATCGATGAGTTTTCGTAGAATTCTATCGCGCGCCGTTTTGTACTCATTGAAGTGAACGTAGCGCAGTAGTAGTTTTATGTCATCACAAAGCGTTGCAATGTTAACCCAAATTTCAACCGATTGCTGTCGCGCCATACGTTTGACCACATCCGGATTTTGTACTTTTTCAAATAATGCAAAAACTTGTAATACATGCGCTATGATTTCCTCTTCAAAAATATGAAATCCTTTAGCGCCAGGTATGGTAAGAGTGAGAAAATAGGTGCTGGCCGCCGCTAGCGACAGGCGCGTATACTGTGCATGTGTAGCATCGAAGTTGACTAGACCTGCCAAAGCGTAAATTAATGCTAGGTATGCATCACGCGGTGACACTTTTACTACTTGATCCCAACAATCGTAAGTGTTATCATAACTCATTCCAGATTCACGTAGGCTGCGTATCGTTGTGCACAGTTCCAAAAGTGTCGATAGCAACTGTGGATCGTTAAGTGCGCGACATACTATGGACAATGAAATGAATGCGTTGCCGTTACTGTTGCAACATATGGACGACAGTGGTTCGTCATCATCATCGTCGTCGTTTTGAGTACTTTGTGATTTTTTATTCCTTCCTGCATGCGATTCAAGTGCTTTTTCATGAATTTCTTCAATTTGTTCCCACAATAAACTATTTTCGTAATATTCACTTAGTTTACTAAACGAATTGATTAATTCAGTCATTTTCAGCTTAAAATTAACATTTTAATTAATAGAATTTTTGTTTTGTTGTTACTCCGTGAGACGCTTTATTGTATCAGCTGTTTACAATGCATTCGAAATGCAATTGTGCGGGTGCGTTCAGAGTAATTGACAGAGTATTTATCGATTACGATACGTAATTGTGTATATGCATACTGTTTAGGCACAATATATATATAAAAGTCAAGTATTTACTCCGATTAAATAACTGATTCGGAGTTTGAGGAATCAATCGCTGAATTTGCTTTACAAGCTTTCGCAACATATTTGTATGAAATTATATTAATTACACATGAGGTATTTGGTGCGACATATGCAACAATTTTTTCTTTAAATACACAGAGTATCCCATGTTAAGACTGAAGCCTAAACCAAAATAGACGAGACGAGACATAACGAGTAAGTTCGAGTGTATGTAAACTAATGTTGATAGCCAAAATGAACCTACGTAATTGATCGAAAGTGAACGAACCATTTTGACGAGACGTAAGAGTTCCGTAAGAACCGAACTTCAAAACGTTGCTACTCGTCATAACAGCTTTTTCGGTTCGTTGGCTAGCGTAACATTTTGGGTTAAATGTCAAAACAGACGAAACGAATGCAAACGTTCGTTCAATTGCTTCCGTCTCATCACGTTTATTTTGGTTATGGCTTGAGTGGAGGTAAGCGATCTATTACGTAAATATGTTGCTGTAAGCTTACATTAGATAATTTGAATACGTGTACATGGTCTGATCACGTTATATGTGAATTATATTTGTGTGAAATTAAAAACTTTTGCTTTCGCATATAATCATCTGTGCTAAAAGTGCTTCTGGTGAACTAATCTCAACTATTATGATATCAATCTCTTAATTTTCAGATTTTATTAAATTTTTTTGTTTGTTCTAATATGTACATGATAATTTTATAGAAAGAGAAAAATATCAAATTATGATTTTTGTTTGGTAACAGAATTAAAAAGAATTTCCGAGTGCGGCAAATTCTGTAGTTAACCCATTGTTTTTCGCCTATTGCCAACAAAAAAGAAGAATTTTCGGAAGGAGTTTCTGTGTGTAAACGTTGATTATGAATAGCTTGTTTGCCAAGCAACCCGATAGTTTCGCGGCTAGCATAGTCGATATAATGCAGCATTGTAGCGACATCTACATGTCAAGCTAAGCTCAGAACAAATGTCAAAGTGATGAATCAAATAGCATAACAAAATTGGAAAGTGTTGGTGGCGAACAGAAGGTCTAAAGTTGCGTGACGGTTCACAACAGTTTTGTTAAATTCTGATAGCAAGTCCTGTGAAACTGTTTCGTGACATTTCAATGTATACATTGCTAAGATTATACATTTTGTAGTTTTCATAAGCGATTGATCACTTTGACGTTTCACTTTAAGGATTAAACTTTGTAAAGCAAATGTTCTTCAAAATTTCTTATATTAAGTTATTTGCATACAATTTTTAAGTGTAAGAGCTTTGTCTGTACGTGCAAATAAAACCATCAAAGCTATACAAACAAATATTTGAAAAATTTCTATCGAATTTGACAGTTGTCAAAAAAAAGAAAAAGAAAACACATTCGTTCTGAACGTACGAAGCGTATAAAAATTTGACGTTTTATTTTAGCTTCATTGTTTCGTTGTAAGTTATGAACGCGACCATTCTGTGCTGTCGTCGCTTGAAAGAAGAGAAATATTCACGAAATTATCTCTAGTGAAAATATTTTTTGTGAAAAACATAGAAAAGTTAAAAAGCACAGTCGAAATTCTAATAAAAAATTGAAGAGGAAGTTACCAAAAAGTGAAATTAATAAAATTTTAAAGGAAAAAAGTCCACATAAGTGAAAAAATTGTGAAAACCAGAAAAAGAAAAAACTAAAAACTATGGAGAAAAAAATGTTTTATTGGTGAATCGGTGAATTCTTTTTTTCTATTCAAAGACGACGTCCGTCTGTCGTCGACTGACGTTTGATGTAAGTTTTCCCTGTAATTTTATCTAATGTTAATTTTTCTTACTAAACCATTAATTACATTGTAAAATTTTTGTACATAGCAAATTGTTTTGGTGCGGGGCCCTAGCGTCTGTAACGTCACTGCCATGGAACGACCTTTGATTTGTGTTTGCAGTAGCGCGGGTGTAGTCAGTTGTGTGCTTTTGGGTTAGCGGGGCAAGTTGGCGGGTGTAACAGACGCAGGTGTTACTTTGGCTCTACTGCTGTTGCTGCACCCAGCACTGCGGCGTTGTTTCGTTTATATTTTCTTTAATTTTGCAAGGGGAGCCTGCGGGGAATTCTTTTCTGAATTTTCTTTGTATCGAAATTTACATCAATGTTGTTTTCCCGTTCTGTGTGCTTTATGTTGTTTTTGTTTGTGCATTTATTGTTTTCGCCAGTGTGTTGGTTGTTTTTATCAAAGTAAATCTTAGGTTTTATATTTTATTTTTGCTTTAATTTTGATAAGACTTTATCAAATAACAGCAAAGTCATTCAATTTTCCATGATTTAATTGATATATATATACATATATATGTATATATTTTAGATTCATGGGTATTCCCCGCAGAATTATGGCACTAGAAATTGTTTTAATAATTTCTTACTCATGACTTCTTATGATTTCTAAAATTTCTTTTGTTTTTGTGTATGTAGTTTCCTCATATTAGACTTAGCCTCATATATGTACATTAGAGGTCTGCATGAGTGAACTCGAAACAATCATTAATCCACTCGCCACGTTCCGAGTCCATCGAGTCCTTGTTCACAAAAACCACAAATCAAAACAAATCGAAACAAAAAGGAGGAGAGGTGAGTGCGGCACTTGCAAATAAATCACAAATTATATGGTCAAGCACTCGAAGTTTATTATCTTCGGAAGTTCATAAAATGATCGTTTTGATTGCACTCATGCAGACCTCTATATATTATACACAGTCTGAGTAAAAAGAAAATATAGTTCAGCATGGCCAAATAAAGCAACAAACGAGCGTAACGTATATTTTCCGAGGTGGATTTATTTATAGCCATGAAGCATTTGAGACTGAAACCGTGCTAGGAGCATGTGAACTAGAGAAAGATCTTGTCATAGTGTACAGAGCAAAGTTTCGAATACCATTACCTGTTTTATAAAAAGTTAGAAAAGTCACGTAAATTCGACATTTGCTTAGAATACAATCTACAAAGTATATTGGGCGTATTCTCCAGTGCTACAGAAAATAACCATTCTATGCCACTTAAGCCAATATTTCTCACTGTGTATTTTTTTTTATTTTGGCTACTTCCGATTTTTTCCTAATTATAGATCTACTAGCGTAACCAGCGTAACGTTCTGGCCTCGCTGTCCCTATTTTCAATCCAAGACAGGCAGACGTTGTTCTGTCTAAATCCATCTAAATCAATTCAATCGCGAGTTACGATATGCATTATTTTGATATCTTGTAAATTTTACCCAAGATAAAAAATTACAAAATGGAGAAAATTTTAATAAAAGTTATGCCTCTGGATATAAGGACCACATGGTGAAAATCCAATAAGCGACCTTCGTGAAAATTCTATTTAAAAAATACTTTGTGTGAAAGCCACACTAAATAAAGTTTTGTAGCCTAAGCCATGCCATAAAAGCTACGTTGTCCAATTTCGGTCTGAATTGATTAAGAGGCCTTCGTCAAAATGATATGTTAAAAATACTTTTGTACGAGGGCCACCCTGAATATGCACCCTGAATAAAACTTTTATAGCCTAAGCTTTACCTCTTAACATAAAAGACACGTGGTGGAAATTCCATTTGAATCGATTGAGCAGGGGGTAGGGTCTGAGTGCTACATTTTAAGCATAAATTTAAGTATGCACATTAGAGTAAACTATGTATTTCGCTAAAGCTTTTCCGATATTTTCTCTCCTGGAAAATTATGAATCGTCTTGGACAAGAGATAAACAAAACATCGAGAAACAATTTTAGTACCATAATTCTGCGGGGGACATTCATGAATCTAAAATATATATCTCAATTAAATCATGGAAAATTGAATGACTTGGCTACTATAAGATAAAAAAGTCTTATCAAAATTAAAGCAAAAATAAATTATAAAAAAAGAAACGAAACAGAACAAAGAGTCGTCGAATCTCAAAACTTTGATTTTGCTTACTCATTTTTCATCATCAACTCTAATCTTTTTCACAGAACTAAAAATTTTAGAAATGACTAACAAAATTGGAACTGTAAAAGGTTTTAAGTCGATAATTTTGGAAAAAAAAATTCAAATCGAATAATTTTTCCTTGGCATCTCTTTACATTATATTTAGGCCTCTTCGATTTCTATCATTTGACATATATTTTGAAGTATAATATTGTACAGTTTCAATTAAAACAACAAAATTGGTTAAAATTAGGACATTTTTGGCCATCGGAACAGGCTTTGGCAAGGTAACGCTGGTTCGTTAGTTTCGCCAAAATGGCTCACTTTCCTTTCCCGTTCATCCCATCCTGTAATCGACTTTTTTACAGCGGTCTCTCCGCCTATGAAGTTCAAGGCGAGATTATGGTGGCGCACAAAATACCTTCATTAGAAATCAGACGTCGTACATTGAATATAACACGACAGAAATTGTCGAGCCCGAGATAAAACTCGAGCTCTACAGCAAATCAACAACAACTATTTTTTCGATTAACATTCCACAGTAACAGCATTGAATATGTAGGTAAGGAGGGCAACCTAGTAAGCGGTATTTTAAGGTAATCTGTCTTACGTTTGTTACACATTGTATATAGAGATGTAGGCAAGCTGCCTACAAAGCGGACATCCCTTTGTAAAAAGAATTTACAGTTGTGGCTGAAGTTGTAAGCATTACTGCCTACAATGAGTATAACTATTTATCGATGTTGTTTATAACTTATTTGCCGCTGGGTATGTTCGTATTACTCATTAAAATGATTACGATATACTACGAAACATTTTGCAAACCGCAATGTTACTGGGTCTTCTGATAGGACTTGTTCATACAGGCGAAATCTCAGTTGTTATCAATATTAAAGAGGGAGTAACGATATTACACTTGTCGATAAATTTTCTGTGCCGTCAAAATTTTAAAAAGCCTAACATTAATGAATTTAAATAATCAAGGCTCGAAGCTTTAGTTTTTAAGATTGGTTGAAAACATTGCTTGTGCAAATGAATCACCTCGTTCATCTTTCTGTTCGGCATAGCAAGAAGTCTTGTTCCGCAGGAATTCGCTGTCTCCACAGCTATTTGGTTGGAGCGCTTGTGTTTATGATATAAAGCGCTTTCAGTTCACCTGTTAGCTTTAGTGAGCAGATAGAACTCGATGTCCGTATGTAGTCAATCGATATGTGTCCTTCTTTTCCATATTTATTTGGTTTACTCGAATAAAAGCTAGTTACTTTGTTTATAGAATTGTAGTAGGATACATAATTTTACCATGGATTATATTCGTAACACAATTTGTATTAGATACTAACTTTTTAAAACTTTACTAAGCTCTGCATTTAGCAATTGGCTATATGTATTCGTTGGCGTTTGAACATTTTTTTTTATACAATAAACTCCATTCCCATTTAACGATAATATTATTGGCTCATCATAAAATTAAATGGTCGTTCTTAAGTTTTTAAGTACAACTGATGTCAGCTGTTAATGTTACATAGTTAATACAATCAAAGTTGCCTCACACTGCTATTGTGATGTAGTGCTATTTTACACTTGTTGTTGTGTGGACTATATATTTACTTATATTTAGATTAGCGTGTTAAGTTGTATTAATGTTGTGGTGTTATTTGTCATACTTTAATTTAGGCAAAAAAAAAAAAAATACTACATTAAAATTTCGCTGCCTTGACTAACGTCACACTTTCATGTATCACGCGTAATTTATTAGTCTTCATTGTTTATTTTGCTTACGTAGTTAACAAAAATTTGAGGTTCATGAAGATTTTCTTAGTTACTGATAATGAAATTAAGCAGATGCTTTACTTTCTTCGTGCTATTGATGAAATGAAATTGCTAGACTTCTTTTACATGTAATTTGATAAGAAGTAGTATAATAGGAAACTATAAACTAATTTTTTTTTACTAATCAAAAGCAATACACATACATATATACTAATCTCGCAACTTTATTGATAGATTGCAAACAATTTGTCATTAAATGTTGCAATAAATATGTACTTTTTTAAAGTTATCGCTTGGGCACAATAGCAAATCTTATCTACAAATTGTTTGCTTTTTCTGTCCACATGCGCATTTTAGCACAAATAAAACGATTCGCCTGTATTTTTAACTTTATACCATATTTATTGTTATAACCAACAAATAAATTGGGCAATCTTATCATTAATTTTGACGGTATCTCTTAAACCATGTCAACTAAGTTAGAAAGTAACTTAAATTATATGTTTTTTCCATTACCGCTGTCAGTTTTAGTTTAAGCAGTTGGTTAATTTTTGTTTTTTTCTTTTCTAAATTTTTCAGTTGCAGTCTTGTGAAATCATTTAATTAGCAACAGCTGATATAAACATATAAACGAAGTAAAGTGACAACAACATCAAAACAAATATTAATTAATTGTTAAGGTGACGCATTTAAAAAGCGTCAATTAAATTGTAAATCGTTTAACATGGCTGACGGAAATGTGCTGCTGTCAACAACTTCCGGTGGACATGGTACAGACTACAATACACTAGCATCAGTAGCAGCGACAACAACAGGTTCAGCAGCAGTTGGGACAGGAGTGGCTGCTGGTGGACATCAAATAAACAATCAAGGCTATCATCAGTTGAGTGTGACAAGTAAGTAACGCATAGTTGAGAGACATAAATTCTAATAAAATCATGGAAAGTAATAACTACATGTGGTTTGTTGTGGGTGTGGGAAATTTCTCATATGTTTAACGCATTTCCACCACTTTTCCGTTATGCTTTTGAAGTACATGCAACTAAAACTTATAATCAGTGCAAGTACTTTAATTTTGCCCCTAAAACTATGCTATAAAAATGTAATAATTTATTATATAGTAATGACGGCGTTATTTATTGATTTTTCCTTAGGCGGTTATAACTTGGGCTTTATTGCTTATAGTCATAATGGATATTATTATAAAAATATTTTCATTAAATATATCGCATATAATTTATATATGAATTAATTATAAATAAATGCATATTATTAATTAAATTATATATAAATGTATATACACATCGGAAAATGACAAACAAAAAAATTACTAAACGGCCATAATTTTGCGCCATTTTTTATATAAAACATGTATGTATTCCTAAATAAAAGCTTGTCCGATTTTGCCCACGTTCATCATTAAAATTAAAATCATTAGAGAAATGGAACAGTGATAAAAAAACAATTTATATCCCTCATTCAGATTTTTTGTTTGCGATATTTTTTTTGTAATTTTTGAGCGATTTTTCTAAGGAGATGAAATATGTATATAAATGAAATATGTATATATTAAAAATGTCGACGGTCAAAATTCAATAAAACCATATAAATTCGCCTTATCCTAAATTATTGGTCATCTATATCTCGAAAACTGTCAATTATAGGCTTTATGTTAAAGTTTCAGTTAATTTGATCGAAGGGCGTTTCTCACATTTTGGCAGTCTATAAGGATATTAAAAGAAATAAGTACACAAGCATTGCCTCGGGGCGAGAAAATTATTGTCATAGCATATAGTAACTCTTTAAATAATCAGCAGTATAAGTGATTTTGAAATTAAACCTCTTTCACAAACAATAATCGTTTTGAAACATAGTAATTTATATTTTTATAACCATGTTTAGTATATGAGTGCTTAAACATTTACAACAAAATATTGTTTTAATACAGTAACTTGCTATTTAGCGCCAGCATTCGTAATCTAATCGTAACTTACGTTGTCTTGCGTCGTCATCAACAAAATTTATTATCAAATAATAAGATATAATCAGTTTTAAGATAATTTTTGCATTAAAAAATAAGAATAAAACCACACTGAGTTGAATTAATGCATTCTTATCCTTTAGAGGACAGGCATTTGGCTGAAAAATATTCATAATTCATAAAAATTTGTCTTTAATTTGTACTATTTGTATAGTAGCATATAGGTTTTGTGGTCCTGAACAAATAAACGAAAAATTTCGGTACTCGCCGGCATCCATCCACTTTTTTGATGCTTTTCATTATTACGTAATGCTGTTCGACCTTTGTCGAGCATTTTTTTCTTTTTCAATACATTTCGATATTTTTCGATTTATTTATGTTTTTGGGTACTATTAAACATCCCATTTTCGTTTTTAAATGTTTTTCAACTCCATTCGACTTATATAAATTTTTTTGATAGTTATCGATACTTTCTGATTTTTTCGATGATTTTTGGTAATTTTCGATTATATAGATTCTATTTACTTGTTACATTTCAACGTATGTCGACTATTTCGATTTTTCCAATTCAATTCAATTTTAATCTAAATTGTAAAAAATATGTTTTATAACATTTTTGCACAATATATATCAAGTGCATGCATATAGTTTTACTGGCCCTTTAACGGTTAAGTACTTGCAGTAGGTGGAAAAATGGTTAAAAACAAAACAGAAGAAAAAAACACCCAATAAGCCTACATTGTTTATTTGCATTGACACTGATTTTCGTTTGTTTGTATTTTTCTTTTCTTTTTTTTTTCAGTTGAAGAAGCTTCGCTACGTAACAATGGGTTTTTGAAACCTAATCCGTATGTTGAATTGTTAATCGATAATAAAAGTAAACGTAAAACTGATGTGGTCAAGAACACATATTTACCCAAATGGAATGAGGAATTCACAGTTCTGGTAAGTGTGTACATATAATTTTGTATGCGTGTTAGCTTGTATGTATAGAGTGATGAGCTACTGTTTCCAATTGTAAAGAAATCAATAAATCACTAACACGAGTAAGATGTTAATTGTTTGGTTTGAGTAAAAATAGTTAAATTTGCTTTTGCAATGAAAATTTAATGAGCTTCTTGGTGGGGCAGGATACTTAAAATAGATTTAACTGCCATTCATTAAATATGTTTTTTTTTTTTCTTGTAGAAGAAAATTTGTCATACAATTTAATCAAGACATGTCAAGTTAATAATGTAGTCTATAATAAGAAGAATAAAAAATATTAAAAAAACTTGTCAGGGGCTTATTTTTTAAAGTAGGCCTAACACGGCTTCTATAGCTAAAATGTTTCTTTATTGAAGTATAAAAGTCCATTTAAGTCCTATAATTTCCAAAACACGCAGTATCTCTGTATCTCTAATTCTGGCTAAATGTATTCGGTCTCAACCCTAGAATTTAAATTCTGTATTTATTAGACACGAGATTTTGGCAGCGAACTAGAGGTTAAAGTCGTGTACTGAGTCCAACGCCTATTGACTTAAATCTCATAGCATGTCTAACAGTAATTACGCTATTGACATCCTACTGCTTTATAATATGAGTAAGTAGTAAGCCTTTGGCTGTGCATTAAAATTCTTGTAGTATGCTAAGCACTGGTACTTAATCTTAATTAGGTAGAAGTAAATTTGATTACTTAGTGCAACAAGTGGTTAGCAATGAAATTTTTGGAAATTAAATTAATTAATTCACCATTAAGTTCTATATATATACCCTTTGTGTTGTATGTTTCACAAATAAAATTGTTACTGTGATATTTTGTTTATTTGTTTACTGGCTGCCTGCTTTGTATATGGATTTGTAGGCAGTCTGCTTGCTGGCTGTCTGCTTTGTATATGGAGCTGTAGGCAGTTTGCTTGCTGGCTGCTTACTTTGTATATGGAGATGTAAGGGGGTGTTGCCTGTTGGCTGCATGATTTGCATGTGGAGATGTAGGCAACTCGTTAAACTATACAGGCATCTAGTAAGTGATGTTTTAAGGCAATCTACCTTTCGTTTCTTACACATTGTATATGGAGATGTAGGCAAGCTGTCTACAAAGCGGCCATCCCTTTGTAAAAAGAATTTACATTTGTGGCTGGAGTTGTGAGCATTGCTGCCTACAATGAGTATAACTATTCATCGATGTTGTGTATAGCATATTTGCCGCTGGGTTCTTTTAATTTTTTTGCTCCGCTCATTAAACGCCGCTCCATTAATAATTTTTTTCACCATGCCTTTAAATAGTTACCGTCTTACTATAAAATGCTATGTTAACTAATTGTAATTCCTCAAATATCTTTTGCAGATAACACCCTCTTCAACGCTGCACTTCAAAGTATTGGATCATTCAAGTTTCCGCAAAGATGCCATGCTTGGTGAACGTTCAGTAAATTTGGCGCATATACTTCAACACTATAATGGACGTTGCGAGTTTTTGGAGCTCAGTATGGATCTATTAGTTTCTTCAAAATCGGATAATCGTCAAACAAAAAGTGGTGAATTGGTAGCCATATTGAATGGTCTCAAATTGGATATGTCTAAATTGGTTGTACAAAATGGTAATGGTGTTACCATGCTCCCACCGATTTCTGCACAAACGGCAGATCCAAGTGGTGGTGGCTCACTTCCATCAACAGCTGACGCCACACGAAGTTGCATGATCTATGGTGGTGTTCGTGCGCGTATGCGTTTACGTAGCAACAGCAATAGTGTAAATGAGAATGGTGCTAGTAGTACACTAAATCCAACAACAAATCCTGGTAGTGGTTCACGTTCACCTGTTGCAAATGGTAACCTAGACCGAAATACAGGTGCAGTTAGGCGTGCAACAAATGGTCCAGTGTGGGAACAGCAACAACAGTCACCACAACAGCAACAGCAGCAGCAACATGAAGCAATTATTGCGCAACAACAGCAGCAACAAATGCATTCGCAACGTATTTCAATGAATAATGGTGTCGCTGGTGGTGCTACAGGCGCGCAACAGCGTGCGATACCAGCACAAATGTATGCAAATGGTAGTCCACAACAACCAATGCTTGAGAATGCAATGTTAAATGAGCAACAAGGTTCCGCTGGTGGTGGTGGTGGCGGTGTTGGTAGTAATGCATTACCTGTGTCAAATGTGGCTGATCAACAGTTACAGGTGAGTTAAGTTTTTACATTTAAAGTCAGTCGGGTTTTAATTTCAAATTTTGTGTTTTTTTTTTATTTAAAAGGCCGCTCAAGCCGATGACGAACCCTTGCCTGCTGGTTGGGAAATTCGTTTCGATCAGTATGGGCGCCGTTACTATGTTGATCACAATACTCGTTCTACATACTGGGAAAAACCTACACCACTACCACCTGGTTGGGAAATACGTAAAGATCCACGCGGACGTGTTTACTATGTGGATCACAATACACGAACTACCACATGGCAACGACCGAACAGTGAACGTCTTATGCACTTTCAACATTGGCAAGGACAACGTGCGCACGTGGTCGCACAAGGCAATCAACGGTTCCTTTATTCACAGCAGCAACAACAACCGACTGCAGTAACTGCAACAGTGACACAAGATGATGAGGATCAATTAGGTGCCCTTCCTGATGGTTGGGAGAAAAAGGTGCAATCAGATAATCGTTTCTATTTTGTGAATCACAAGAATCGTACAACGCAGTGGGAGGATCCTAGAACGCAAGGTATACAAATTTGTTTTTGTTTCTTTTTCAGAGTGATTTAAATTAATTTTGAGTTCAAAACGGAGATGCCCAACAAGTGAGTTGAAAAAGCAAGTAATTTGGAAGCTTGCACAGGTGCCGTGACATAATCCCCACGGACATAATCCCCATTTTTGCTGTGGGGGTTATGTCCGCAAAATTTTCGGACATAATCCCCATTTTTGCTGTGGGGGTTATGTCCGCAAAATTTTCGGACATAATCCCCATGGGGACTATGTCCGAAAAATAAATTAAATTATGGGGGTTATGTCCGTTTTTTTTTCGGTCATAATCCCCACTTCGTGTTGGGTTTATAACAACTTCTAATAATGGACATAGCCGGAGTTGCATATTTTGGAGGATGTAAGTCCTCAGAAGCCACCATTGGAATTATGTCCATATGTTCAACACCGGCTTCGCTAGCTACAGTAATTCCACATAAAAGTCAAGGTAAGTGGGCGGCCTTCGGCCGCAGCTCAGGATTTAAAACTCCCAAAAATCCAACACCGGCTTCGCGGCGGCCTTCGGCCGCGGATCAGTTTATAAAAGATCCAAGACCTAGTTTGCTAGCCACAGTAATTCCACATAAAAGTCAAGGTAAGTGGGCGGCCTTCGGCCGCAGCTCAGGATTTAAAACTCCCAAAAATCCAACACCGGCTTCGCGGCGGCCTTCGGCCGCGGATCAGTCTATAAAAGATCCAACACCTAGTTTGCTAGCCACAGTAATTCCACATAAAAGTCAAGGTAAGTGGGCGGCCTTCGGCCGCAGCTCAGGATTTAAAACTCCCAAAAATCCAACACCGGCTTCGCGGCGGCCTTCGGCCGCGGATCAGTCTATAAAAGATCCAACACCTAGTTTGCTAGCCACAGTAATTCCACATAAAAGTCAAGGTAAGTGGGCGGCCTTCGGCCGCAGCTCAGGATTTAAAACTCCCAAAAATTCAACACCGGCTTCGCGGCGGCCTTCGGCCGCGGATCAGTCTATAAAATATCCAACACCTAGTTTGCTAGCCACAGTTATTCCACATAAAAGTTAAGGTAAGTGGGATCACAAAAGGCCGCTTTTATGTGGAATTACTGTGGCTAGCAAACTAGGTCTTGGATCTTTTATAAACTGATCCGCGGCCGAAGGCCGCCGCGAAGCCGGTGTTGAATTTTTGGGAGTTTTAAATCCTGAGCTGCGGCCGAAGGCCGCCCACTTACCTTGACTTTTATGTGGAATTACTGTGGCTAGCAAACTAGGTGTTGGATCTTTTATAGACTGATCCGCGGCCGAAGGCCGCCGCGAAGCCGGTGTTGGATTTTTGGGAGTTTTAAATCCTGAGCTGCGGCCGAAGGCCGCCCACTTACCTTGACTTTTATGTGGAATTACTGTGGCTAGCAAACTAGGTGTTGAATCTTTTATAGACTGATCCGCGGCCGAAGGCCGCCGCGAAGCCGGTGTTGGATTTTTGGGAGTTTTAAATCCTGAGCTGCGGCCGAAGGCCGCCCACTTACCTTGACTTTTATGTGGAATTACTGTGGCTAGCAAACTAGGTCTTGGATCTTTTATAAACTGATCCGCGGCCGAAGGCCGCCGCGAAGCCGGTGTTGGATTTTTGGGAGTTTTAAATCCTGAGCTGCGGCCGAAGGCCGCCCACTTACCTTGACTTTTATGTGGAATTACTGTAGCTAGCGAAGCCGGTGTTGAACATACGGACATAATTCCAATGGTGGCGGATGATTTGTCAAAATAGCCGATTCTTAAACTTAAAAATTTCCTATGACAAAATTATTGTTATGGGGATTATGTCCGAAACTGATGCGGACATAATCCCCATAGCTTTGGGGATTATGTCCGCTTTTTTATGGGGATTATGTCCGAAAATTTTGCGGACATAACCCCCACAGCAAAAATGGGGATTATGTCCGAAAATTTTGCGGACATAATCCCCATTTTAAAATGGGGATTATGTCCGTGGGGATTATGTCACGGCACCGCTTGCACAACCTACACTTAATTCATTCCTAAAAAGCGCAAGAGCAATCAACTCATGCTTCGGTTCAATGTGAATGCAACGACATTTGGATTTCATTTTTGAACTTCCTTTTGAACTTGCCTTTTTGTGTTGAATGAGTTATTTCAAGTTGAATATTTTTTTCAAGTAGACTTGAGATTTTGCGAATCTACTGGTTTGAACTAGATTAAGAGAAAATATTTAATTTTAGATTAGATAGAAAAGTATTTTGAAACAGGTTTCAATGCTGTGAGTAAAGAAATTTTTAATTTATTTTAATTCCGCATAAATTATACAAATATAGAAGCAAGCTAAAATAATATTTTATATATATTAATGCTTATTTTTTTAATACTTACGCCCACAAGTTCAAACAGCTTTTTTTATCTTTGTTCTAAATTCACTTTATTAACTTTTAAATATACTTTTAGAACTTAAAATTTATTTTTATATATATTGCAGGACAAGAAGTCAGCCTCATCAATGAGGGTCCACTACCACCAGGTTGGGAAATTCGTTATACAGCTACCGGTGAACGTTTCTTTGTCGATCACAATACGCGTCGCACAACATTTGAAGATCCACGTCCAGGCGCCCCAAAAGGTGCCAAAGGAGTTTATGGCGTACCACGCGCTTATGAGCGTTCCTTCCGTTGGAAATTATCACAATTTCGTTATTTGTGTCAGAGTAATGCCTTGCCGTCGCATATAAAGATAACGGTAACACGTCAAACCCTCTTCGAAGACTCCTATCATCAGATAATGCGTTTGCCAGCATATGAATTGCGTCGACGTTTGTACATAATATTCCGTGGTGAGGAAGGTCTGGACTACGGTGGTGTATCACGTGAATGGTTCTTTTTGTTATCACACGAGGTGCTTAATCCAATGTATTGCCTATTCGAATATGCGAATAAAAATAACTATAGCCTGCAAATAAATCCCGCCTCATATGTGAATCCTGATCATTTGCAATATTTTAAGTTTATTGGACGTTTCATAGCGATGGCATTGTATCATGGACGTTTTATCTATTCCGGCTTTACTATGCCTTTCTACAAGCGTATGCTTAATAAGAAACTAACTATTAAAGATATTGAAACAATAGATCCAGAATTTTATAACTCATTGATCTGGGTGCGTGACAATAATATTGATGAGTGTGGCTTAGAGCTGTGGTTTAGCGTTGATTTTGAAGTCCTAGGACAAATAATACATCATGAGCTAAAGGAGAACGGTGAGAAAGAGCGCCTTACGGAGGAGAATAAGGAGGAATACATAACGCTTATGACCGAATGGCGAATGACGAGGTAATAATTGATAAATTAGAATTTTTGTTAAAATGTTAATGTTTTCTCTTATTCGAATTTCAGAGGTATTGAGCAACAGACGAAAACTTTCCTTGAGGGTTTCAATGAAGTAGTCCCCTTAGAGTGGCTTAAGTATTTTGATGAACGTGAATTGGAGTTGATACTATGTGGTATGCAAGATGTAGATGTTGACGATTGGCAACGCAATACGATATACAGACATTACAATCGTAATAGCAAGCAAGTGGTTTGGTTCTGGCAGGTAAGATATTAATTTTTTTTTTATAAAAACTTTCTGCTTACAAATGAAAAAAGGCTATTTAGACATTATTCGTTAGCGACTGATTAGCTGAAACATTGGTTAATAAAATTTTTCTAATTAATAGAAAAAAAGTTGGCATGTAATAATTAGCTGACGTTCATTTAAAATATATGAACAAAAAAAATGTGGCAGCATCACTTAAAATGACATTATGACCGGTTATTTTAACGTTATCTTGAAACGCTAACAAAATTTTATGGCAGATTCGAGCTCAGCGAACCTCAATTAACCTTTTTCCTCCAAATTGTTGGTCTGATAAATGAACTTGCAGCCAGTTAGCAGCTATCAATATTCATGTTAAGCTTACCATCATAATTTGATTTGCTTTAAACTCAGGTTTTTGACAAATAAGCACTAATTTGACGATTGATCTCTGCAATCAGTAAAGCTTCAGCTCCATCATTTAAGATATCTACATAATTCTTCAACTTGAACAAAATAGTTTAGATAAATAGCTGGTTAGCTGTAGTCTGTAATACTGATTATACTCATACATATATCTATGGCTGCTCGGATTAACAACTTGAGTTCATTTTAATAAGCGAAAATGAACTTAATCCGGGCAAAATATTTAAAAAGCACACGTTCCTCCAGTATGAGAATGTTGAATAACTTTTGAAAGAAACAATAGATTGTGAAGAATGGTGTTTTTTTTTTATTTAGTTCAATCCGTTACAATTTATGTGGAATACTTTTTAAAAACAACATCGATCAAATGACCACCTTTATTGGCCACCGCAATGAAATCAAAAGATTCGCTGTAACAGCAGGCACCTTCATGTTGGACGAGTACCACAATGGAAGAACCATAATTTACTAATAAGACTGTAGCAGAGAGTTTGTGGTAACACCATGGCCTCTTGTGGTCTATGTGAGGCTGTGTTAAACGCCACCACCCAAACCTAACCTAACCTTGGCCACCGCAAACTGTGCTCTTTTTCGGTCATTTTCCATCACTGAGCATCTCGGTCGGTATTGCAGTTATTTCGGCACGAATATTGGTCTTGAGCTCGTCAATGGTCTTCGGCTTGCTGGCGTAAACTTTACTCTTTAAATAATCCCACAAAAATAAGTCTGGGAAATCGTCCTTCTGACTGCGCCGCAAAGTGGTTCCACTGATGTTCAACTGCTGAACTCGGTGGCGATACGAGACACTTGGGTCCTCGGCAACACTCTCTCTCACGGCTTCAATAATTTTATTGCAACGTCTTGGGCATGTATGATTGTAGGTTTGTTTACCCACTGTTCCATGCTCAAAGAAATTTTTAGCTAGCGCTCGAATTGTTTTGTCGGTAGGCGCTTTTTTGTCGCGATATTTTGCACGATATGCACGTTGAGTTAGCACAATTGAACAACTATTTTCAATGTACATCGTCACTATTTCGGTGCGTTTTTTCAGTGTGAAGCGGTCCATGGTTGAAATTGTACTGGTTTGACGTTTCCAAAACGTGTCTAAGAAATCAAATCGGTTGACAAATGGCGAAGCTATTCATTGTTTACATGCCGGAGGAACAGATGGCGCACCTTGTACTTGCCATATTCACTAGAACCCTTTACAGAGAAAGTATGCTTCAAATTGAAAAAGATATTACCCAGCGACAAATATGTTATACACAACATCGATGAATAGCTATACTCATTGTAGGCAGTAATGCTCACAACCCCAGCCACAACTGTAAATGATTTTTACAAAGGGATGGTCGCTTTGTAGGCAACTTGCCTACATCTCTATATACAATGTGTAGCAAGAGAAAGGCAGATTGCCTTAAAACATCGCTTACTAAGTGCATGTATAGTTTACCGAGTTGCCTACATCTCCACATACAAAGTATGCAGCCAACAGACAAAACCCCTTACATCTCCATATACAAATCAGACAGCAAACAGACAGGCTGCCTACAACTCCATATACAATGCAGGCAGCCAACAAACAGACTGCCTACAACTCTATATACAAAGCACGCAGCTCGCAATTGGACTGCCTACAGCTTCATATACAAAGCAGGCAGCCAGCATACAAATAACCAAAATATCACAGTAAAAATTTCATTTGTGGAACATACAACACAAAGGGTATAGCTTTTCATGCATGAAAATTTAGAGTACTTCATCGATTTGCCGCTGGGTGAGTACCAAGTTGTAAAGTAGGGAATAATGCATCGATGCCATAATGTTCTATGTACGATAAGATCTGACCAAGTTACGCCATTTTCAAGTTCAATTATTACAGAAAGATGTTTAAATTATGTACCAAATTACAGGCCTCAGCGAACTTATCATCAATGTTAAAGCTTTTTGAACCAATCATACTTTATAAAATCATGTCAAGGTGCGCTGTGGTTACGTCATAATAACGCGACAGCAAGGTTTTGTTAATAGATCTGTCGTATCTAATCTTGATTATAATTATTTTGTATTAAGCTATAAATTCTGGTGGGCGAATTGGTTTTTTTTTACACAAATTTCAGAAAGTCATTCGACACTACCCCGCATAATTTGATTTTGTCTTAATTAAAAAAAACTTGGATTTCATATTTGGTTATTTTAATTGTCTGATTAGATTCGATAAGATTTCGCAAAATGTTGTCCTCTTCATTTACCAAAACTTCAGGTGTACCACAAGTAATCTACCTAAAAATCGTTTAAAGTTTGATCTTTTGACGCTAGCTTATATCTTAATCTTGATAAATGCCTAACTATGATTTTTTTTCCAAAAGAAAATAATACTTTGTTTATAAATTTAAATTTAATAAAATTTGTCTTATCGATTCAGCTACTAAACTGATGTTAAAATACATACACAACATCGATAATTTTTTGAATAACATTTCTTATACCAAATATTTCTCAGTTTGTACGTGATACCGATAATGAAAAACGCGCACGGCTGTTGCAATTCGTCACTGGTACATGTCGTGTTCCTGTTGGTGGTTTCGCTGAATTAATGGGCTCAAATGGACCTCAACGTTTTTGCATTGAAAAGGTGGGCAAAGAAACTTGGCTTCCACGTTCGCACACTTGTTTCAATCGTTTGGATTTGCCACCATACAAGAGTTACGATCAGTTAGTGGAGAAGTTAACATTTGCCATTGAAGAGACTGAAGGTTTTTGTCAAGAATAGAGCTGAGATTTCATGTGTTTCGATGAAGCATTGCTTGGGGAAGATAATATAATTGATTTAAGTATATTAGTTATGATTGGGATCGTTGCTTTTATGTTAAACAACGAAAGATTATCAATTTTCTTTTAAAAAGACAAAATAAAATAATTACTTTAGAAAAAAGAAAAACAAAAAATTGTTGCTTTTACACAGCATTGTTGACGTACACCTTATTAATAGCAATTTCCTGCAAAAAATAAAAAAAAAAAATACGTATTAAAAAATTTTTGTAAAAATTTGTTTTTATTAAGTACATAATCGTTATTGCAGCAATAATGCAAACAAAACTAATTAGCAACGTAAAAAACCTTACTATTACACACACACAAAAAAAAAAAAACATTTACTTTATTTTTTTAATTCATATCATTTTGATGACTGTCAAATATTTTATTTAATTTTTGCTATATTATGTTAAGTTTTTATTTTTAATGTTGATATTTATAAAACATTTTATTTACAAATATAATAATTGTGTATATATTATAAAAAAAAAACAAACAAACAAATTGAATAAATAAAACTATTAACACAAGTTAATAAATATGAAGCAAATATCATGTTAAAATCAAAAACAATATTTTAAACGAAATCAATTTAGTGAAACAAATTTAAATTCAATTCAAAACAAACAAAAAACAAGTAGGCAATGTTCAAATAAAAAATTGTTAAATTTAACCCAACAAAATTTACTGTATTGTGAAAGCATTAAATTACTGCAAAATATCGTAACGAAATGAATACACCGGCAAAAATAACAAATATTTAAATATATATGTATGTATATCGAGATTTTATCACAATGAAACAAAAATATGATATTTATGCGAATTGTACGACTTAACGAGAAATGAGCAAAAAAAAAAAAAATAAGAAATATTGATACGATATAGTATATAGTTTAATATAATGTATATGTATAATAAAAATTACAAAGCAAATAAATTTATGAAAATAAAAAAACTGATACCGACATTGTTTTTATGTTTCCGTGCTTATATTCAAAGCTAAATTCAAAATATCAGGAATTTGGATTTTGAAATATAGTTTTCCAATTTCATGGCTATTGGATAAAGGAATGATTCTATTCAAGGAATCAATATTGACGAAGGAATTGGAAATTGGAGTTCAATGTAATAATTTTCCGAAATATTCTAGATAAAATATCAATTTACTTCCAATGAAATTAAGTTTTTTATATTTTTGTAATCGAAATAACCAAAAAGAGCTACAAGTTTGCTGCAAATTTGCAGCACATTTGGCAAAACACTAAATTTTACGAAAAAACTTTGCAAATCCGTGTGGAGCATTTATGTGTACACAACACCTTTTATTTACAAATTAAGAAATAGCAAGTTGAACTGACATTTAACCCTTAAATCCATAGCGTAACATATGTGGCCAACATATCATAGCCAAGTCTACTCAAACAAACAGCATCGCGTTAAGTTTTGCTCTAACTTGTAGCAGGTATTACAAGCTTTCACATAAATGTCTCTTCAGCTCTCCGATGTTCATTTTCAGTCCCCAGTAAGCTGTCGAAGTGGTCGAACGTTGTTTTTACAAATAATTTTAAAAGTGACCCTCATCAGTGAATTAAATATTGATAATTTATAATTGCATATTTCATTATTGTTCATTTTTAATTAATTTCTAATAAAAAAAAAGTTTCTAAAAAAGAGTTTCATTTTTCAAATATATGGGTTTAATGCATAATGTACTATATTTGGCACACTGCACAAATCACACTTTTTGAGCTTTTCTGGGAAAACTGTGCATTTCCCAGGAAAATGAATGCCCATTTCGTGGTCAGCGTCTGATTTTACATAAAAGGAGCTTGGTCTCCATATTGGGGGCTGACCCCATGCATTTAAGGTTAAGAATATTATGTGAACACTATTTTTGAACTTCGATTCAATTCGAAATCAAATCGACTCAAAATTCGAGTTAATTCATACAAAATTAAATTTAAATAAATTCACTATGTTAAAAACTTTTGCATATGAACATTTTTACATTGTCGTGGTAAAAAACCCTTTTACCAATTTATCCTCCTTTAGTGCACAGTGATCCAGTGGGAAAAGCATTTTCGCAATTACTTTAGAAAGTATGAGAGAGACAGAAAAAACAAATTGCATTAATAATAAATGTTATTTTGCATTTTAATATAGTGTGTGAAAGGAGTAAAAACCACATTAATATTGTAAATTGGAAATTAACCAGGCAGCATGGTGTCTATAACAACGAAAATTCCATAAGAGAAAAAATGAAACTTAAAAAATATACAATAAATCAAACTTCAACGTCTACAATAAAATCAGCATTATGAGCGGCGTGAAACTGCAGTGGAACAAATTTTTATACCACCAAAGTAAATGCCATTTCTCCATACTGTAATTCGTGAAGAAATAAACACATTTTTTATTTTCTTAGATGGAACAGGCTAACAGAAAGTACTATGTCTAACAATAAGTGTGTCTGAAAGACTTTTGTATGCTTAACACGACCTTATTTGCAGATTTCCCCTTCTTGTCAGGAACCAAGGATATCTTGGTTTACTACTATTATCCTAGAGCTCCGTTAGTAGCGTTAGGCTTCCTGAACAAAATGGATGTATGTAATGTATTTTGTCGATCCCTAGCTCATGCTTCATGCTGTGTCAGTTTGTTCCGATTATCGATCATTAGACGCCACAATATTCCAAGTCTTTCTCTGCAGTCAATAGTGCTGCAAGTTCCACCAAAGTTCTGAGTGACAAGTTCTCTCTTGGCATAAAAAACCTAAAGCTGCTGCTTTCCTGAGCTATCTTACACCCATGCAGGGAGCAGTATCAAACCTTTTCTTTTTGTTCTCCCCGAAAAGCATGTCCCTATCACCGAACTTTCTTCTCCACGTCGTAAACGTATCGTTTTTAATCATTTGCAAGTACTTTGTCGAAGTGGCATTGATCGGTAGGTTAAGCCAATCTTATCAAGTTGGTAATGTATCTGCTACTTCTGATGGTACTTTTAACATTTTCATTTAACTCTCTGCAATAATTTTTTTCTTTATTTTTAATATTTGGCACATGCTTTCCCTAATTTTCATATAATGTGTTAGTGATTATACTTAGTTATCGGGTTTCTTCAATATTGGTGAATATTAGAAATTTCCTTGCAGGGTTGTAGTCTGTTACTGGGTGATTCTCTTTTTGCAGGATTTTAATATTGCGCTGAATACGTTTCAGCACATTTGCAGCGAATTTGCCAAAGCGATTAATCTTTTGAAAAAGTTTTGTGTCCAGTAAAAAGTAATGTAAGTAAATCCGACATCAGAAGAAAGTCATACTTCGTTAATTGCTTACTTCTTTCGTATTCCATCTAAAGATGACTAAAAGGAAGGAAGTAGTCCTGCTAAAAATTGGCTTCAGGTAGCTTAATAGCCAAATAAGCTATGATATTTCCTTTAAAGAGCTGAAGCTCTGTAGAAGTATTACAGCAAGGTTATCTGACAATTGCAGCGCGTGTTCCAGGCAGACAGTATTGCTATAGAGAATTAGAATCTTGACTAAGTGGATATGTTTTGTTTTTTTTTTTTTTAAATCAGACTGATATAAAATCTCCATTATCTGTATTTCTAAGCTCACAAGACTTCAAGGAACTGTTGGAATTTTGGTAAGCTTTGATTTAAAGAAAAAATTATTAATTTTGGACCTCCATTTTTCAGCCAAAACATATTTAAAAAGAAATTGTTTTTGGGACTTAACTTAAAATAATTATATTACACGAACGTTTTTTTTCAAAACTCGAGCTACGATTTGGTAGCATTTTAGTTCACTTTTATTTAAAAAAAACTGTTAATTTCCAACAAGATTTGCACCCTCTAACATTTTTTGAACCCAATAATATTTCATTTCATATGCGCTTTCTAGCCATTTTTGAAAAAAAAAACATTTTTTTTTTCGGAATTTAACTTAAAATAAAAAAAAAAACTGTAGCTTTTTCTCAAAATTTGAACTCCGACGACTTATTAGGATTTTAGTTAGCTTTCATTTAAAAATTAATTGTTCATTTTAGTCAAGATTTGCGCTCTCTAACGATTTTTGAACCAAAAAACACGATTTGGGACCACTGTGACATGGCGCAGTTGACTCGGATGTTGTTACTATTCTGAGGTCTTGCATAGTCATATAGTTTTGAGTAGTAAGAATTAAATAAAATTACGGCTTAATAAAATAATCGGTTACAGAAATATTTCTTCCACTGCGCGAAATGACTTCAAGTATACTTTTACTGAGAACTCGAAATCGCCACTTATAGTGCAATTTAATGCGAATTTCATTGTTTATTGCAACTAAATTGTAAAAGAGAATGCAAAAAACAAAAATAATAACATATCTACTATATATACTACAGGCACATGAAAAAACACATACTAATAAGACCGCAAACATACACACATAAGCATACACATATATTCATTGGCTACCCAGGCAATGGCCAATAACACGTATTGTTTTGCCATTTTGCGGAAACACTTTGGCCGCTGGGTTTGTGTGAGCATTGCGAATGTTTGCCGCGTGTGTGTGTGGGTCCAATTTAATATTTCCCAACGGGAAAATGTATCGCTCTATGATAAATTCTAGATTGCTCTTTTACAATCAATAGAATGCTCCATTTGTGATTCCATATAAAGTTTTACATCGCATGATCAAAGTTTTGAAACTTTGCTTGTGAAGTTGAATTGATAAGCATGGTTGCCTGGGCAATGATTACTATTTCCTATTGTTATCGTACTTTACTTTTCTTAAGAGTGCCTAGGTAAGCATGCATTGGTCTTAATATATTTTTCTACTTGTGGCTTACTTTCCAAGTTATTGAGCGAAATAATTTGTTGGCCTCATACATTCAGCTCCACCTCAATTCTGGCCACTGACGGTTATTTCGATTATTAGCCACATTTAAGCTATGAATTATAAAAAAATTAAGCGGTCTGAAATGATCATGAAAAATGCAACGCTACCCCGGTCTACGAGTAAAAATGTTTGCTGGGAATCGTTATGTGTCTGTTATTTTTGCAAGTGTTTGTGGTAATGGCATATTTTTCCACATTGCCAGAAACTCACTTCCGTTTCCGGTAAAAATTATTAAAATGTAATGGTATTGCAATGTTTGTGTGTGTGTGCCCGTGTGTATTTAAATTTCGCGCCACAAAACACGCAATGATTTTGTTTATTTACATATTTAAATTAGCTGTTAATTATTGAAATTTGAATTATGCGCCTGCGGTGCACAAAGTTGTTTTTGTTTAATTTTTTTTTTTTAAATTCCATCGTGTAACCTTAAACGGTTTATTTGCATTTAAAGTGTGGATTATGTGACAAATAAGCCAGCTAATAAATGTGCATTTTAAAATTAACATATATGGTTTTTGGAAGACTTAATTTACTTTGATAAAGTGTGTGATGGGCTTTATATAGCTTTATTTGAAGGACATTCAGCTTTTACTTTCTCAGTTTCTTAGTGTGCTAAAGCTATATTTATATGAAAATTTTAGTTTTGTGGAACTTCACTCATACAATATAGCTCTGGGTATAATTAATGTTGTTTTGTAAATTTAGAAAGCTTTTGAAGTTGGAAAGATTTGAAAAAAAAAAAAAATTAAATCACAAGTGTATACTCTGAAAGTAACAAGCAAATATACATAGAGGGTGATTTTTTTGCTATTTGTTTTTTCAGTGTAAATTGTTTGACACCTCACGCGTGATTTGTAACATGTGTCAATGCCAAAAATGCTCAGTAAGACTTGCCATTTACAAATTGCAGATCATTAAATTTTACTATCAAAATTCGTGGTCTGTGAGAAATGTCAAAATTCAATTTCTTATCGAAAAATTTTCTCCAGCGACGAAGCTCATTTTTAGCTCAATGGGTACATCAACAAATAGAATTGCTGAATTTGGTCTGAAGAGCAGCCGGAGGCAGTTCAAGAGCTGCCAATGCACCCTAAAAAATGTACTATTTGGTGCGGCGACATCATTAGACTGTACTTTTTCTAAAATAATGAAAATCGTAACGTTAAAGGCATTGGAACAAGGTACCGTGCGATGATTACCGACTTTTTTTGTTGTCTAAAATGGAAGAATTCGACTTGGTTGACATGTGGTTTCAACAAGACGGTGCCATATGCCACACGGCACGCAATACCATGAACCTATTGACAGGCGAATTTGGTGAGGAATTAATCTCACGTTTTGTAGCAGTCCATTGGCCGCCAAGATCATGCGATTTGACCTCACTAGACTAGTTTTTGTGAAGCTACGTAAAGTCTCTCGTGTACAGAGACAAGTCAATCACAATTGCAACCTTGAAAGACAACATTACAGCTGCCATTGGTAAGATACCGGCCGAAATGCTGGAAAAAGTATGATAGAATTGGAGCTTACGCATGGACTACCTCAGACATAGCTGCGGGTAACAATTACATAAAATAACTTTTAAAAAGTAAATGGCAGCAATTGATGTATTGCTTTAAATAAATATTTTATTAATTTTTGCAAATTTTCTGTTCTTTTTTTAATTTTCAAAAACCAAACGCTTGAAAAATCACCCGTTATAATCGTTCGCTAAGTCTCCCTAATTCCGTTTATGAAAATAAAGCTTAAACAGTATATTGGCAGATTTGTTGACGGGTATAAAAGAAAATCTATACTGGACTGGAGTAAATAAGACTAGATGATCTCAGCTCCGACGACACCTCAATTTGTCCTGGTATCCTCGAATACCTTTAAGAGTCTTCAATTGTACGTTATTTTTATGAAAAACTATCATTTATTTTGTGCTGATAAATTTGTAAACGTACGGAAAGGAAACAACTTCTGTATTGAAGAAGCCCATTAAAAAGTGATAATTTTTCCCCTTTTTTTTTGTTCATCAATTTGAAAATTCGTTGGAAAAGAGCATATGATATCGAGAGATTTTGTTTTTAGTTAACAGAGATAAAAGTTGATATTTTTCGAAGCTTCTTCGCTTTGTCTCTTGCCAACCAAGTTAATTGGTTGAAAACGTGAAATGGCTGCAACTTTGCAAGGAAACATCACAGATCACCACTTGAAAGCTCATGGTACATGGTTCATGGCAAGAATGGTACTAAATGATGTTTTTATTAAAAATAAGCTGATCAACTTTCTTTGAATCCTATACATGGCCTCGAAAGTAGACAAAAAACATCATGTTCTAGGTACTTAGCCTCAAATATTTCAGGATTCCGACATGATGGGTCAATTCTGAGGCCAGATTCGGATTCAGCGTAAAAAATTACGTCGAAAAACTACCCTTTTCAGCTCAACAACACTAATCACCTATTCATTTAGATAACTTTTTTGTAAAAAATAATTTTTCCATACAATTTACATGTAAAACTAAAAGGCTCCGTCGCCACCTTATAAAATTGAGTTACAGAGCTGAATTTTCGTGAACTTTTTAAGCAACAGCACCTTAAAAAAACAAAAAAAAAAAAAAAATTTGAATCACCCTTATATATATATTATATATATTTTGTCAACTTTTTGTTCGATTTTTCAAAATATTTGCAGTAATTCAGAATTTTTCTAATATATGAAATTTTTGCACCATTTTCGACTATTTTGAAACTATTTGTTAAGTTTTTTTCGACATATTCTGTAGTTTTTGATACACGTATATCGACATTTTCGATAGTGTTTGAAATTCTACGACTTTTCGACACTTTTTAAAAATACTCAATACCATCAATACGAAGCATCATTAAGTTCACATAACACACCACGAGTGCTGGAACTCACAATTTTTGCTAACACAAAGTTGCAACATTCACTCATACTGCATTTGCCTGGCATGTTACTTCTAACTTCCTACAACTTTAAAAAATTTTTTAGTAGCTATGCTACGCATGCTAATTTTTCGCTTAGAAAAAATTATACTAAAGCAAACATTTTTCAGAATATTCAGAAAAATTCGTCTTTACACAAAAAAAAAAAAAAAATATTTGTGCTCAATGTACCTTCTTAACAGTAAGTTATGAGTTGCATGCAACTTTTGCGAGTACATTGTGCTTTGCCAAAAAGTTGCTTACATAAATTGTGCACGTTGCTTTGATGTTAGAAAGAAGATTGTTATAAAAAAGCATCAATAGAGCTTAAAATCTGTGCCTGAAATACATATCAGTTGAGTGGAAGGAATCAAAATGAATTTTGTTGCATGATTTCAATTCAATTTCTTAAAATGAAACTTTTCTGATATCATTTGCAACAAAAGAAAAAAACTTAGCATATATGATAGTTGAAATTATTTTAAATTTAAAAAAAGAAACAAAATTTTTGAACAAAATTTTTTAAGGAAACCAAAACCTAAATAATCAATTCGTAGAAAAATGTTTTGATGTTACAAAAGAAAATTCGCGAACAAAACCTGTAGCATTCGTTCGCTGATAATCATCATCAGTGGTGATAATGCTTAAAATTGATAATCTGTACAAATCTTTAAGTTTAAAATTTTATTAAACTTAAAATTAAAAACAAGCACTTTAAACCTTTTAACTATATTATGATTTTCATCTCCTCCAACAATTTGTCAATTTAAGCTAAAAGTTATCGTAAGCATAGTAAGCAACATTTTTGTTTTTTCAATGCAAATAACTGGCATAAATGTTAAATTTATTAGCAAACAAAATGACACAAAATAAAATAGAGTAAATAAAATCAAAAATGAAACAAAGTGCAAGCAATTCCTAAGTGAAAGTCTTGAAACTCTAAGTAAACTGTTGTGCATTACACTAAATGATATTCCCCTACAACATAACCGCCTACTACCAAGTTCGTTCGTTCTACCCACATAGTTTTTCACTTCACTGCTGCGTACAGTGACGTTTGCTTAGTTGCACATTAAGTTCTTGAAGAAAATTTAATTTTCATATACTATAATCGTTTTGGAAGGGTAGCAATTTTTATTAGAAGTGTTTTTTTATGTTAATTGCTTCCTTGAGTAGAGTATTAAATAATAAAAATTCAGCTTTGCTTTTATTTGAATGCATAAGTTCCTCCAGAATTCTATTGAAAAATTCAAATTATTGTTTGAATATTATATTTTTTTTATTGTATTTATTAGCAATGCTGCTAGAAAATGCAGAATTGAGAGAATACTTAATAGCAGCATTTTTAGAAATTCACTGCACTAATGGAAAGTTTTCTATTTTATTTGATACTAGTGTTACTCAGAGTTTCGCACGCGCACGTTCCATTGTTTTTTTTTTTTATAATAAAATTATTTTTTTAACATCTCATTCTATACTCTTCCTTCAAAAGTAACGAAAAAAACAATTGAAAGAGAGTTTTTTCTGTGAACTTTGAAGCCAAACACAAATGGTACAAATGCGGAGAAAAAATATAGCAACAATAAAAACCCAGAATTCAAGTAGCATCAGCAACGAAAAATCAATTGACATTTTTTGTGTAAGGTTTTGCATAAACTTAATCCTAAAAAATTAGTATTTAACATTAAAATATTAAAAGTGTGCAGTAACCTTCTTTAGCCCAAATATGTTGTTTAAAAAAAGAAATTTTTAAAATCGGTGCAGAATATTTTGCGGTAAAGCGTTACAAACTATTTTCATATAAGCAATTTCATATAAACAGTATAAATAAGTTCAAAGCAACTAGAAATCAGTACAATTCGCATAGTAAAATGCACTAAAAAAATTCACTTTAAGTTTAAAAATCGATTAAGTTTTTATTTCGATATATTGTTTGGACCACGCCTTAATGTATATCATACAAAATCATTTAAATGTTCATTCACCACGAGACCGTCTGCAAGACTAAATTATTTGTAGCTTATTTACGATAACTTCTCTGCATAATTCCGGCTGTGAGCCGGCCATAGCTTGACAAATGTTGCTTGTGAACTGCTTTAGAGTTAAAGGATTCTTAGCGCAAATATAATCTTTCACGTGGCCCCACAAGAAATAATTCAACAGCGTCAAATTGCACGATTTTGGAGGCCAATTCACATCAGCAAATATCAAAATAATGTTTACTGGGAAGTATTTGCGTAATAAAGCCAATATTGCTCGTTGTATGGTTAGGTTCCATATTTTCAAATATCATCCAGAACGAAATCTCCAATTGGCAGTCCAAAAAAGTCGGTTATTTTATGGCCACAGCGCTTAGCATTGACGGTAACGTCATAGGAAAAAGTTCAAAAATGATTCTTTGGAACATATTGCTTAAATATCTCTTAGTCTTGACGTGATAAAGTGAAAAAGTATGATAAATTTAAATCCGGCTACAGAATTACTCCATCACGTTAGAGCTTTGAGATATTTGAGCCATATATACAAAAAATGCAAATTTTATAATTTTTCCACAGTGAATTTAGAACCTTAAAGTTCTGAAGTGCATCAAATATTCTTTGTTCACATTTGGCAAGACATTGAATAATTTATAAGAAATAATAAATTTTATTCAGATTGTTAATATATAATCCAAGTCCGGTCCAAGGTGAAATTTAAATGTTCGATCGAATGATTAAAGCGTAAAAAAAAAGTTCTTGAAAAAAGTATAAGCTAGCGTGTATCCTGTGAAGTTTAGTGGTTTGAGTGGGAATTTATATAAAAAAACTGAAAACTGTGAATGTTTCGTTTCGAATACCCACTCCTCATTGGTTTCTTCATAGTATAGGTATTTTCTTTGTACATTAAATTCACCAAAGGTAAAGTTACTTAATACGTTATTATACGATCTCGTGTCTATATTTTTTTCAATAAATATCATTAAAACTCTAACAATATTATTTATGCATGTTGAGAGACTTTACTGTACCGGTACCCAGTAAGATGGCCCGTAAAAATCTGAATAAATTAAATCAAATACTAATATATTACCTATTTGATACTTGATTACTTAATTTACAAAAAAAAAAAAAAAAACGGCGGGTTGCACTCCGGAAGTGCCGACAGAAGTGAAAACAAATCGTTTAATGGCAATGCAATGGAAGACAAAAACGGAATATGTATCCAAATTTTACTCTCGCTCTCATTCTCAATTTGTCAACGCAACAACGCGGAATTTGAAAGAAACAAACATGTAAGCATAACAATCGTTGAATGAGAATGGAATGTGTCAGTTAGTGTGTCTGCTTTGCTTTTTGTCTTTCACTTGGAATATTTATTTAAAAGAAACAATAGAACATTAAAATTTTACTATCGCATTCATGACGGGGAATCCCGATGACGGTCGGTGTCGCGAGTTCAACTCGCCAGAAATTCGAGTTCAACGTAAAACGTTAAATGTTTTTTAATAATAGATTCAACCAATATTTTTCAAAGTAAGTCATCCTGATCCAGCAAATTTTAAAAATATAAACTAATTCGCTTAAAACATGCAAAGGTACACCCCATTCTCTCCTTACATACCATTTTACTTGATGCTATTGCTGTCTGAGCAAGAATGTCTTTCAGCGCACAGCTACCGTCTGTGAAGTCTCTTGAGCGGTAAAGAATTTTTTCTTCTTTGTCATCTTACAAAATTTCCAGCAATATGATATTTTACTAACAATAAGTTACTCAGTCAATGTGTAGGAAGAAACTGCAACCTTTTGGCCAACCAGACTATCCATCTGCCTGAGTATGCAACAATCAGGAACTATTGTAAATAAGTTAAGAAATTATGTTATGACAGCCAAAGAAAAGCCAAGTTAAGAAAATTAAGTCAAGACAAAGAAGAGCATTCACAGCATGCACACATAGGTATGTGTCATTGCATTTTATCAATGTGGTTGTGTGCTATGAATTTCATAAGCAATTTAATTATTATGAATTTAATAAAAAATTAAAATAATAGCAAATATTTACCATGTTAATTCTATAAGAATATGGAATTGTTGTGAGACATATGCTTGTGATGATGATTGGTTGACTAATCAAAAATGTGGTCTTAAATGATTTATTTAAGTTTTCATATTTTGACTGACAGGTTTTTTCGATAAATCGAACAATAAAAATTAAATTCGCAAAAATATAAAAGTTCAAAAAAGGTATCGAAAACAAGCGAACAACTTGATGTAAGCCATAATAAAGCGAATCGTATCGAAAAATATTGAAATAAACGATAAACGTTGAGATTGAAGTGCTCGAGTCTTACAACTTGGTATAGACGACCGTAATTTTTGGAAAAAATTCTTTATAAGCTACGAAGCACAATTCAAATTGGCTAGCTTTGTTAATAAATGCCTGCTTTTGGGGTTGTGAATCCCGCAAAGACCACCACACCTCGTAGATTAACTGTATGGTGTGTCGTTTAGGTGTCGTTGAGTCATATTTCTTTGAGGATGCTAGAGGCAATACTGTAGCAGCTATTGGTGAGCATAATTGGGACATTTTGGAAAGTTTTCTTTGATTAATTAGGCCAACAGAAAATGTGGTGCTACATCACACACAACTCGTGCTATGATGTAAGCTTTATGAAAAATTTTTCCCGGTTTTCACGATCCATTTATTTGACCTTATTCCACCCGACACTTGCTCTGAGGGTGCTTGAAGAAAAAGGTGTACACCAGTGGTCGGCAAATAGCAAAACTGAAATTTTTCTTCACGCTCAAAAAAGAGCGAAGACAAAAGCGCTCTCACCACTGAGAGAAATTCTTTTATGTTTTAATATTTTTGCATACATTTTAACAATTTTGATAGAAGCAAATTATTTAAGGAAACTTCATTCAAAATTTATATATTGAACTTATGAGAAAATGCAGTTTTATGAAAAATTATATATGAATATATATTTTTTTTAATTGGATATGATAGAAGAACATCTAGTTTTCACAAAAAGTACTCTATAAACATATGCATATCCCAGTGGCAAATCGATAAAGTACTCTGATTTTTCATGTATGAAAAGCTATATATACCCTTTGTGTTGTATGTTTCACAAATGAAATTGTTACTGTAATATTTTGTATATTTGCTTGCTGGCTGCCTACTTTGTGTATGAAGCTGTAGGCGGTCTGCTTGCTGGCTGCCTGTTTGAATATGGAGATGTAAGGGGTTTTGCCTTTTGGCTGCATACTTTATATGTGGAGAAGTAGGCAACTCGCTAGGCTATACAGGCACTTAGTAAGCGATGTTTTAATGTGGTTTTCGTTTGTTACACAATGTATATAAAAATGTAGGCAAACTGCCTATAAAAAACAGAAGATTTTCTCTCAAAAAAAAAAAATTTTAAATTAAAATCTAAGATTTTGGCTTTTCTTTCTCTTTTCGAAATTGGCTTTTTGTGCATACGAAAAGTGAAAAATATAGTTACAAATAGCATTACTGGACAGGTAATTATATAAAATATGTAAATAAATAAATGATTTTTTCATGGATGGAATTTTTTATGAAAGAACATAAAATGCCTTTCTATCTTCCCTTTGTTCAGCGAAAAAATATTTCTCTTCCCATTTAACGTTAAACATTTCTCGCTGTGAAATTAACAAAATGCGCAGCGCAAATTAACTCATTCAACGTCTCAATTGAAACTGAAGTTTTCGATTCGTTAAGCAAGAGCGAATGTTTATTCTCTTCGTTTGGCCGCGGCATATATTGCCGCGTACACTAGAGGTCAGCATGTGTGCACTCGAAACGATCATCATATAAACATCCGAATGCAATGAATTTCGAGTGCTTGAACTTGTAGAACATTTTATTTGCAAGTACAGCACTCACCTCTCTGGTTTGGTGTTTCGATTTGTTTTGATTTGATTTGTGGGTTTTGAGCACAAAAGCTCGATGGATTCGTAACGGTCCTTTGAGTGCACTCATGTAAACCTCGCATGTATATCAACAAACCAAGCACATCCTCGAGGTTAAGAGCAATATTCGAAACTAAATTGCTGAAATAACATCTGTCTGCAAAATTGTTATGAAAAATGTATTTACAAGAGCTCGCCTTTTCGCCACGACCTGAGGCGGTTATTTAACCAACATAATATTCCATACATAACGATTAAGACTATACAATCAATTTATACAATAAAATAATAAAATTGTATTCTATTTAAAAGTTATTAAGAAAAATATAAAAATATCAAACTGAAACATAAAACGCACCCGTTCTATGATTCATTGTATTCTTCTAAGCCGTAAAGCACATAATGATTTTTTAATTCTTAACTGCAAAAGATTTAAAATTATTGGAGTGCCACTTTTTTGATCAGGTGCCGGGTTGAAATGACTTAAAATTAAACTTGAAAGGTGGACACCATTCGGCCATGGATATTTATTGAATTTCATACAGTAAAAAAAACTTAAATGATGTTAAAATTTGAGCACGTTATTAGATTTTTTTAAATATTAAGCTTTGAAATTGTGGTATTTGAGGAAGATGAGCAAACAAATTTCGATTTTCATTTATTAAGTTGTGAATACACAGACTAGCACTAAGTCTTCGATACAATAAATCATTTTGCAATTACTATTTGCATGTAAATATTTGCTGCAATACAAGGTAGCCTGCTAAAATTGAGTTCTCTAACTAGCGGTCTACAATATTAGAGATTTTCCTTATTTGCATGCTGGCATCTGAGAAAGTTCATCATTTCATATTGTTTGAATTAATTGCTGCTACCGTTACTGATGTTCAATAAAATTTAACTAAAACCAAGCAACCGAAATTACATAACTCCTACCTTTGAAATCTGAGCTATTTCATGATAACCTACCTAATGATGACTATGATAATGATATACACTAGAACACACACATACATACGAAAAACCCAATACAAGAAATCAATTTACTCATACATAGAATGATGATGGAAAAGATGCAAATTATTCGTAAATATCTTGCTGCATTCCTTTCATGTCATCTACCACACACAGTCATTTGGTTGCAACGGCATCGTTGCTGGTCTGCATCGAATTTCTAATTTTTTAACTTTCAGGGCATATCACTGGTACTCCTAGTAGTACATACATAGATGCATATATTGCTAATGCATCGCTTTTTGAAACAACAAGTAAAACAAGAGCAAAAAAATTTAGATGACATAAATTTTCCAGATGTTGAAGGAAAATGCATCATTTCCGCATAAGTTTTCAACACAATCTCATTGATGCACAATGCATGCTTGTACAAAATGTGCATGTGCTAGTGCCCCACTAGGAAATTGTTATTTTTGTGATATATATCTAGTAGATTTATAGCACGTGGTGACAACGTTAGAGCGCTTTATAGATGATGGCGGTTTATTCATTATGTTAACTTAGTAATATTTTTTTTAATTTTCTGAGAAAGTCTTTCATAACTTCTAACTCTAACTAATTATATCATTATCAAAAAATATTTAATGAAAACCTTTCTTGCAAGAAGAATTCATATACTGAGATACACAAATAACATTACATAAGTCAATTTCCTACTGGGTAAGCTTACATATCCTTTTGATATAAGGCATACTTAGAAATCTACGCATACCAATGCATGCATGCAATTGCAGGGCAGCCACAAAACATGACCCTTTTTTCTAACAACAAGCGGAAACGGAACTTTGCAATTGCCTAAAAGCAGACAACGAAAAGCAACACAAATGAATTTCTTAACAACGAAACAACGCAACAACAACGTTGACAACGACTGCTGACTGTGTGAATTTAATGGAAAATTGATGTCACACTTAGAGAAATGCATTTTAGTGCATTTTCTAATTTTTATGATTGCAATGAATGTGAAAATTAAGATATAACACACTGACGTACACACACCACAAAAGCGAATACACAAACAAACGTGCAAAAACCAAGCAAAGATAGCAGCTGTTGACGGTGATAAAAAATTGACAGTAAAGTTATGAGAAAAATTGCTTATGACTGCGTCATTCGTCATATGAGTAATTCAATAGTTTATATGCAACATACCCAATGGGAAATTGCAGAAGCGTTCCAAATTTAAGCTACAATGAAGCACATGATTGCAAGAAAAAAGTTACCTTTATTGAGAATATTTATTATGTACATATATGTACAGGATCTTACATACAGATCCACCAATTAAAGGCTGGCTAAATGTATATGTAAGCAAAGACTCAAACCAGCAATCTTTGACATTGGCCGGTAATGGAGTTTTTCACGATTTCTGGCTAAGGTGTGCATCCTATTAAAAAAAGTTTAATGTAAAAGTTGTAGGAAATAAAAAGATCTACAACTTTTGTTCTGATCATTTTCACCTTTACCTCAAAACTTTTCGAAAAAATGGCTGAAAACCGATTTTTTGGTTTTTAATTTTTTTTTCTTTGACAAAAAAGTTTCTATGATGCTGAAACTTGGGCAAAAACTTTATAGTGTTACACAAAGGCAGTCATTTTTTCAGACAGAAATATTTAGAGATTTTTGTTAAATTTAATTTTCAAACCAAGAAAAACCGAAATTTTTAATTGCGATTCCTCTTAAAGCTACACCTCCTAAGGAGTTCTGTTTTGGCGCACTTACTTGTTGTTATGTCTACTTTAGATAAATGGTAAAAAAAAGGTATACTGCAATGTTAAAAATTACCAAAAAAATTGAAAATCTGTAGTCTCTACGCCAGTAGAGTTTTCGTGTTTCTTGTGTAACAGCTCAAATCCTTTGTTGTTTTCACTGCATTCACCTTAATACAATATAACTTGAAATTGTGAATTCCACTACAATCCTATTAGAAATTTTTGAATAGCGTGTTATCGAGTGCTTGATATTATTGTTGACATTTACGGTGCAACTTAGTTTTGGGCTTGGACTTCTTTTCCAAGTAAAATTTCTTAAGTGCAAGATTCGAATAATTTACTTTTCCAAACTTAGTAAGTAAAATGATTTATGAAAAGAAGTGCAGTAATTTTTCAGAAAACAGGGTAACTTTTATAAAGTATATAGGGTGTTCAAATTTGAGGCATCATTTTAAATTTGGCACCATTTTTTTTAGAGTCACTAGATTATACCGATGTTTTTTTAAGTTTACAGTAAATACATTCTAGTTGAAAAATATCGCTACACCAGTAAACAAAGTGTTTTCACTATTAAAACTTATTTTAAATATGTTAAAAGTTATTCAGAAGTTGGAAGAAAACTTCGTTCAAAATACGCTAGAGAAAATTCTCCGACAAACCGTGCTATTCATCAAACTTATCATTGATAAATTTGAAGAAACTGTTTTAGTTCAAGATCAGAGAAGCTGAACTTATCACCGTAGTGATTGTTTAAGTAAAAATATTGTAGCACAAGCTGAAGAGTCAAAGACATCAGTTCGTCGTCGTTCACAGCAAGTAAACCTCAAACCAACAACTTTGTTAAATATTTTCGCAAGATATTGATGTGCAGAATATGTAGTTTCAACAGAATGGTATAAGATGCCACACAGCAACGGAATCAAATGATCTCTTGAAAGAGAAATTTAATAATCAAAAAATTTCTCGAAAAAACAGATGTTATTCGGTGTCAAAATCATGCAATTTAATATTATTGAATTTCTTCTTATGGGGTTTCTTATTGAGTAATAATCCTCAAACTATTCAACACCTCAAAAAATTGAACCATCATTATGCGAAAAAGTTATTCAAAATGTTGGTAAAAGATTGGCAGCCTGTCAAGCTAGCAGAGAAGGTCACTTAAACAACACACTTTTTCATTATGAACCAATATCAATTTATTTTAATTTCAAAAAAAAAATAAATAAAAACTTATATTTTTATTTAAAATTTAAAATGATACCTCAAATTTGAACACCCCTTATAATGAAAAAATTGCTTATTTGTATCAGTTGTAAGGCAACACATTGATTTTGAAGTTCATTGTAATGTTTGTTAGCGCTGGTTATTCGTTAATCCGAAAGTAGCGATCCAGGATTCATTAAGGAGTGTTGACGTTGAGTTTAGACTTTGTGCGTATGCTATTGTGGATATTAGAGTGGTACTTAACAAACATTTTTTTTTGAATTTAAGTGCAAACGCTGCCTAGGAACCTAACAAAAAAATTAGAAAAATACATTGCGAAATTTGAGTATTATATCTCGTATTGAGCTTAGCTTGGCATTGGGTTTTGGATAACAGGTCGTATGAGTAATCTATAACATTTTATCAGAAAGTTTGCTTTGTTTAAATAGCTGTAACTTTTACAAATATATAGATATTAATATTTGTAAAACTGTTTTATAAAGGCAAAATCATTGTATTTATTACCTGTTAATCTATAAAATTTTAGAATTTGTTCTGCTGAGTTATAAAACTAACATTTCAAAAATTCTTTACAAAACCCTTCAAAATTTCATCCTTCATATTTTGTGCAAGTTTTCTTTAGTGCGCTAAAGAAATATATACTAATATATATATAATCATATATATATATATAGAATATATAATTTTTATTTTATTAATTCTCATTTACATTGAGCCAACTATTGAAAAAAATATGCTCCACTCTAATGCAGTCACGGCAGGTCATTTGCTTACCCAGCGCTTTCAATGCGATTTTCATAAAGATGCACCAACTGCACAAAGCTTTCTCAAACAAATCTAAAATCTGTTAGTGAATGTCCTGTATGCTGCTGCTGTCTGCTCTCACAAGGATAAACATAAAATTTGCATAAAACATATTTTGGACAACCAAGCAATTTGGTCAGAGCAGTAGCATTGCTACATTTGTAGGCCATACAAAACAATGAACACGCACACTTATGAAAGACTCGAACACCAGCATACCACTACCAATGCATGCATATTGTATTGCTTTGCTTTATGAGCGACCAATTTATAAATGACCGGAATGGATTAATGTGAATTAAGGTTGCGTACACAAACGTCACCAAGTGACTGCACGTTATTGAAAAGACGTAGTGAAATGGTATCATGTGACACAAGTTGTGGGGGGGAGGGGAGATAAATTCCCATTGTTAAAACACTGATAGGTAAGAACTTAAATTGAGACTTGAAGTATGTACGTTGATCAATGTGCGTGCGTCTTAATGAATGCTCAAAGATAATCAAAATAATTGATGCTCTTTTAGTCATCAGTAGAGGGAGCTGACAAACTTTCAATAATGACGGGCTGAAGGTGAGCTTAAATGTGCCAAAAATGTTTAGGAAAACGAAGTTTTTGCGCTTCGTAGATTTGTAACTTCAGAGAAAGTATTCGTATTTATCGTTCCACTTTCAATATAGTCATATCAATATGAAGCATTTTTGTTTAAAAAATTAAATAATTCATTGCTGATATGATCTCTATATATTGGGAATCATTTTTTGTTCGAGAAAGCCTCATTATTATCAATCTGAGGTCTAATTACAAATTATAAAATATATAGCAATTTCTTAATCTCGAAAGTAATATTGAGCCTATATTTAAAAATCAAATAAATTTAAAAAAAAAAAACAAAAACCAAAACCAAAATCCACCCATCCAACGCAATTCATTCAACTGCCCCACCATTTCTCAACTGTAGCGATTGGGCCAAATGCTAGCTAGTGTACGTAAAATTGTTACACAAAGTTCAAGCATAAACTTTTCAAAACCCAAAGTATTAATTACGCCAGCCAAGTGAAACAAACTTCAATCAAAGTTTAAGCAAAAAGAATAACAACAACAACAACAACAAACAAAAACAAATCAATCGCCACCATAATTATTTAAATAAAGGAGACATTTCAAAAGGATGAGAAACAGGATAATGCTGCTTTAGCTTGAAATGCGTTACGAAAACAATTAAAACTTTTGCCAAATAAGATACGCCCTACAAAACTTCAAAATGACAAACAAAATGATGCAAACATAGAATTAAAACAACAAAAACTACAACAACAACAGTAACAGAAGTAGAATATCTTTTGTTACATAAAGGAATTTACGAAGAACCCAATGAACATTTGAATTGGAATTTATTTAGAGGAGTGATTTGAGAGGGAACATTTTTTCAATAAATTTTAAGGAAATGAAGGGAAAAAGGCGTTGTAAATTTTATTTTTGGCTTAAAGCCGCAAATTTTAAACTTAAAAATTGTAAAAATAACATTTTTTCCCTTTATTTTTAATACAAACAACTTTAAATTCATTTCAAATTTGAAAAGTTTAAAAATAACATTTTTCAACTTTCATTCAATCGTAAAAAACTTAAAACTATATTTTGAAGTAGCTAAGCATTTGAAATTATTTTTTACTAGCATTACCCTGTGCGCATCGCTGCACTCAACCTAAGCAGTGCCTTTTAATATAAAAACGACGTGGTGTAAATTCCATGAGAATCGATTAAGCGGTCTTCGAGAAAATGATATTTAAAAATATTTTTGTATGAGGACCACCCTAAATAAAAGTTTTGTAGCCTCTGCTATGGCTATTAACATAAGAGCTACGTGGTATAAGTTCGGTGTGAATCGACTAACCTGTCTTCGTGAAAATAATATTTGAAAATAGTTTTGTATGAGGGTCACCCTAAGTATGCACCTTAAATACAATTTCAACGGCTTTATCTGTGCCTCTTTATATGGAAGCCATGTGGCGTAAGTTCAATAAGAATCGATTAAGCGGTCTTCGAGAAAATGATATTTAAAAATATTTTTGTGTGAGGACCACCCTAAATAAAAGTTTTGTAGCCTAAGCTATTCTTATCAACATAAGAGCTACGTGGTGCAAATTCGGTGTGAATCGCCTTACCTGTCTTCTCGAAAATTATATTTAAAAATACATTTGTATGAGGGCCATCCTAAGTATGCACCCTAAATAAAATTTTTATATTCTTATCTGTGCTCCTTAATATAAAAGCCATACTGTGTAAGTTTCATGAGAATCGATTCACCTGTCTTTGAGAAATCGCTATTTTTAAAATATTTGTGTGTGAGGGCCACCCTAAATATGCACCCTAAATAAAAGTTTCATCGTCTTAGCTATGCGTCTTAATATAAGAGACAGGTGGTGTAAATTCCATGTGAACCGATTAAGTGGTCTTTGTAAAATGCTATTTTAAAAATTGTTGCGTATGAGGGCCACCCTAAATTAAAGTTTTATAGCCACCACGCCCCTGGTGTCTAGTCCCGTTCATATTTTGTGAAGGGCTTAACAAAGGCTATGTGCATCCTGACACCGAATTTTAAGACTCTTGTTATCATATGAACAAAGATATAGCGAGTTAAGGGCTTTAATTGCATGTAAAGTGCCACGCCCCTTGCATTTATCAAAAAAAAAATATAGCCCATGTTACTCAGGAATAGTGTAGCTTTCTATTATTAGAAAAGTTTTTGGAATCGGTTCCGTAGTTCCAGAGATTACCCTGAACATACAAACAAACAAACAAACAAACAAACAAACAAACAAACAAACCTAACCTCTTTATATAATAGTATAGATTTATTTTACATTAAGCACTTTTTCACTTTGAATTATACATTTAAAATCAACGTGGTTTCTTTTTGAATCAAAAATGTTTCTTTTCAATTTAAAAATTTTTCGATTTGCCACTTAATCATAAGCCTTTATGGTTGATTCGAACATAAATCTATAGATTTTTCGCTGAGTGTATATTTGCTTTAAACATTTGATAACACGTGCAAGTACTAACTTGAAAAAATCAGTCAGCTGCATACAATTAACTTACTTTACTAACCCTTTCTCGTTATTTTGGTATCTTAAGTAACTTTGCGCTTAATATAATTGACCATTTGAAACATGAAAATTGCTACATTAATGAACAATCAATCAGCCTAATAAAGCAATTTTAAAAGATTGTGAATTTTTGAACTGAGAGAATTTTAAATGCATTATCAACTTCCATTAAATGCAAAAAATTCCATATAATTGGGGACACACAAAATTCCATTACCATTTCGCAGTTAAACGTTTACTGGGCTAGTCGCAAAGCAGCTAAATTAAAAAAAAAAAAACACCAAAAATTTGTTCCAATGTCATACTTAAAAAGCCGCATAATTCGTTATTGTCACACAATTCGCCGTATCTCGCAGCGTACTCGTAACGTCATCATGTTTTATTTTCTTTCAACGCGCCAACCCATCGAACGTAGCTTTATGCGTATACCGCGTATGTCGGCCGTTATTGCAGGCTTTTGGCCACAAAAGCATCAATCGCTTTTCACTGTGTTACGCTTTTTGATTAACAGCTTTGCTGTTGCTGTTGGTGCGCTCGGTGAGCTCTCCTATGGTTTTGTCTATTTGTCGAATTTGGTTGCAGCATTGGAAGCCTTCTGTCCGGGTTCGACTAAATTAATCTGCGTACTAAAGATGTGGACATTTTTCGTTTACAACAAGGACTGGTATCTGATTATCTCACAGTTGCGTGAGATGGTGATGCAGGGTAAGCCAGCCGAAATGATGTTGTTGAATTCAATACCGAATGTTGTAAATTGAGATTTTAATAATCTTTGTGTGTATTTTTGTCTTGCTTCTTATTTCTCTTCCAATTGGTACAATGACAGATGCTGCATGTCCTGCCAAGCGTCGTATAATTGAACGCTTAGCTGCTGCATCGGGTGTTTTGAGTTTTATTCTTTTGGCATCTGGCACCGCAACCAATACGTTTTTCAACTTACGTCCAATTATAATGATGGCTTTAAGAAAGTGGCAGGGTCAGGATGTTGGTCATGATTTACCTTTTAATGTTGTGTAAGTAGATATGTGATGATGTTTGTGTGATGAAATTGCATTTTAATTTTTACTCAAAAACAAAGTCCTTGAAAAATCTAAAAAAGATCTGGTATGAAAAACATTATTTACAATAATAAGTATAATAGCAATAATATTTTGATTCATCAGTGAATAGTGATAAACTTTTTTCTTTTCTCAGACAACATTTACCCAAGCTCAATAAACCGCATAGAAATTTTAATTCAGCCCGACGGGTTCTGAAAAGTTAGAGGGACTCTTGAAAACGATTTTTGCATCATTAATTATTTCCATCGGAGATAACTAAATGGAGCGGTTTTGGTTGTCTCGAAGGTCTTTTCTGTAAAAAAACATGTTTTTTACGTGGAAACTTTTTTTCCTTCACAGAAAACATACCCAAGTTTGTTAAGAAAATATATAAAAACAAAAGTTCTTACAATTATTTTGTTGAAAAAAAAAAAAAAAATAATAAATATAAAATTATTTATGATCTCAGTTAATATTGGGCCCTAATGTGGGCATTTTTACATACTTTTTTTTGTTCAAACCACTACAAAAGGCACATACATACATATGTTCCTGAACTTACTTTTAAGTTGACTCATTGTAGTGATATTGAGCTCTTCTTTGCTCTGATTTATCGTATGCATATTTTTTGTAATTTTTTTTGAATAAAAGGGTCACCAAGAGGGAGCCAAGACCGCTTTATTGAGTTTCCATGACAAAAAAAAAAAAAAAAAAAATTATGCAAGAATCGTTTTCAGGCTCATGAAACAAAAATAGTATAACGGCAGTTGCAAAATTACTTTTCAGAACACTTCGAACATACTTTTTTTAGCTTCATAAAAATCGATTCAGTCCAATGCTCAATATGTACGGATCCCTATCAGAAGTTGATGGAAAACGTCGAGTCCGGTTGTAGGATTGGTATTTCTAGTGGATTTTTATTTTCGTAAAACAATTTTATTTTTTTTTGTTGATGATTTATTTTTTGGAAAACTTAAAATTGAATAATTGGAAATTTTCAACGTAAATTAGGACAAAAGTTTTATGTTGCGTAATTGTAAAAGTGTAAATATATAAGTGTAAATGTAGAAGTGCAAATATGTGATACTACACGGTCACTGTTCTGGAGTGTTTCCGAGCAAGACATTCACCATATTTTTTAATGCTTTTGTTAAGAGATTCTAGCGCATCCATCGACATTTTTCCGATAGAATGTGAGGGAATGATTGAGCAAAATATTTAATACCATTTGACAGAGCTCACTCAAAGTCAACGTATTTTTATTTCATTTCATCTCATTTAATTTTGAATTTTTTGGTCGCAAAGTTTCAAGTGCCGGTTGTGAAAATTTGGTAAATTAATCAAACAAAATTTAAGATGAAAAATGTTGAAATAAGTAAGCATAAATCTTTTAAGTCAAAAAATATTTAAGTTTTCTTTTTTCTTATATATAAAAAAGACCCATAAGCTAAGTTACCTAAGAACAATTTCGGTTGGCTAAAATCTTTAGCTTTATGTAAGCTTTTAAAATTTTGTGCAAATTTGTGCAACCAAACTTAAATGGAAATGAATATATTGAAATATTTCAAGTTCATTTAATTTTACTTCCATTCAGAATTGTTTGCGATTTGCGAGTAATACTATTTTTTCTAGGTTAGCACGCGATAAAAAAATGTGAATTATTTAAAATTTGGCTTATAGAATTCTCCAAAAATTACTATTAATTGTTATATAATATAAGTATGTAACACAGCCTTAAATTGTGAGTATCTATAATACAGCCCTAAGCTGCAACGCTAATGTCATTTTCATTTCTTTTTGTTTTTTTGTTATATTGCCTCTCTTTCTTTGCGTAGTGGTTTTTTGAAATATTTTAACGGAAAACTATTCATTCGATTTTTTGCAAGCAGAGATATTGGATCTGATTGCTGTTTAAATAAAAAGTATTTAAAAAATATAACACTTATTTCAAAAGAAAAGAAACATGATGCAGTTTTTGATTATATAGTGAAAACAATTGGTGTTTATGATATTTGCGATGATCATGAAAAATACTTATTAAACATTTGCAATAGCTTGGCAACTAAATGGGAAAAATGTCACAGAAAACGAGAGACTGTCGCAGAGCTTATGACTGATATACATTTTGAAATTAAAAAATGCCAGCAAAGGTGAGTTCTTCTGTATTTGGACACCCAAGCGTTCCGTTCTACAGTAAATTCGAGTACGGAAAAAGAAAGAAGGCAGCAGAACTTCCCATCGAAAGATGTGACAAAACTAATTTATTGGTTCGTGCAGCAGCAACATCAGCTAGAAAATATGGCGATGTAGACTTAGCTGCAGTTCTTAAAGAAAGCATTGAAAGTTCAACGAAGCCTTCGAAAATTAAAAAAAAAAATTATTCAAAGTGCTCAAAACCTATTAATTAGCGTTTCTTTTTGAAAATAATTCCACAGATTGCATCACGCCCGCAGAAGCTGCCGTACTAGTAATCTGCTAGATGTTTTTAATAGAGCTGTTGATACATCAGATCCCCTGATTTCGACAAAATATTTGAATAGACGCGTGCTACAACAAAATCGCTTAAAACTTTCACCTGAATTTATCGAGTTGTTAAGTTGCGACGATCCAGCGGAAGATAGTAATGATGACTACGCAAACAATGACATTTAATCTACAACTTCTGTAAATATTTTAAATAAAGTGAACTAAATTTAATTGACACAAGTCCTTAAAAAAAACATAAGACAATTATGTAAAACAAATATTGGAATTATTTTTTTTTTTGGCCAATAAAGACCTAATGATCATAAAATGGTTAGTGTGTTTTTTTTTAATTTTTTTATTCCTTATTTCTATCTGAAACCTTTTGGTTCAAATAAGATCAAGTTTTAACTAGGCCTAAAAAGGGTAAAGGGTCACGAAGGGTCCTAAATTTATTAAAATTGTGTTTACTTATGCTTTTTTTACATTTTTTGGTTTAAAGAACATACAATTTTAGCTGTTATTAATTTCACACTGTAAAAGTGGCTGTTTGACCTAATGTGGGTTGATCTAATCGAAAACAAAAATATTTTATGTGGTGTATTGCAGCAGAAAATAATTTTTAATTATTTGAACTTGCTCCTACAGTATAGTATATGTTAAAAACCAAAAAAGGTACACAACACATTGATTAAATCAAAAAGAAAAAAAAAAATTTTAACTATACATAATTTTTTAATTAATAGGTAATTTTACTTATAAAATCATTAAGCCAGAAATGGCTGATGATTTTCGTAATACAGCTGAATACTTAATAGATGCTGTGGCGAACTAAATCTTCTGTAATAAAATATCAAATAGCACCGAACGAAAATACCATGGCAGTTTGATTTATGCGTGATCTGTCATAGAATCCCTACTGATGAACTTCATCTAAATGATTCACCCATTACTTTGTAAACACACATTATATAAAAGTTTTAGGTTTCTTAAATGATAGAAATTCATTTAAACAAAGTAGCGCAGAGCTGTCATATGGTTGCTGGAAACTTTAAAAAAAATATCCGTCTTCTGTTGAAAAAAATTTTCATATTATATTTTCTTATAAATTACCTTATTAATGAGTTAAAAATGACTAAAAGTGAATATTACTTATCTTTATATTTTAATTATTTCTTATAAAAAATAAATATCGTGATTTTTGACCCACAAAAATATCCTACAACTTCGCAGGAAATTCCTGTAGAAGTTTTTGATCCTAATCAAATTCAATTTTCATGCCACAATCAGTAGATTTTGAACAAGCAACGGCACTCATAATCCATTTTGATATAACAAATAAAATCATAATCTCATTTCAAACTTTCAACACAAAAATTTTATTTTTTTTATTTCATATTTTCTCTAGAACTACGGATGCTTTAGTGAATTATCCGTTTTACCCACTAACATACTGCATCTTAACGCTTTCCGGCGCAATGACAGTTTTCACATTTAGTGCCGTTGATGGATTATTCGTGTGCATCTGCTTCTATACGTGCGGTCTCTTTCGCATGCTGCAACACGACATTCGCCAAGTGTTTGCCGAACTGGAATTAAGCAAGTTTTTTTGTAGTGTTTCCACCAGCACCACCACCACTACCATATTGTGACATTTATTGGCTGTTGCAGCTGCTGCTGCTACGACAGTTGATCGTGTTGCAACTCATGTTACCAATTTTTCAAATTCTTTTTTTCCTCTCATTTTATTTTAATGTCATAGGTGACACAAAGCCAACAGAAGAACAAAATTTAAAATTTCGACATAGCCTGGCGCATATTGTTGAGCGTCACAATACGATTATCGATTTATGCACAAAGTTTACAGCGAAATTTTCATTCATCATTTTATGGCATTTTCTGTCGGCAGCTTTTGTGCTGTGCTTAAGCTTATTGGATTTGCTGCTGGTAAGTAAGAAAAGTCAAATTTTCCAAGCGACTTGTCAGCTTAAGTTTGCATTATTTGAGTTAAAAAAAAACTTCTTTTTAACGTTCATACTTATTTTTTTTATTTACTACTTAATTGCAAGAAAGATTTTAAATCACATTTTGAATTGAATTTTATCATTTAATTTTTTGATTGTCATCATTCGTTTTCAGTCATTGTCACAAACCCTTCATATGTGCGCAACACTTGCAATTAAATATCACTCATACCACCTGTTAACCCAATTTTTATCATATGTACTATGCGGCATGTCATGCAACATTTTTTGATGCATGAAATCTTCTTTTTTTTTTGTTGAAAACCTTCGCAGACAACTCAATGAAAAACATTTTAATTGTATTTTCCTTAAAATTCTACTTTCTTTTCTCTTCACTCTTGCTGTCTCTGTTTTTATCTTTTTCCCTTCGTTTTTCTTGTAATTTTTATTGACAGAATTACGCATCAATTGCTGTATTAATTTACATATTTTACAGCATTGCCGCATCGACACAATTGTTTTTGTATTGCATTGGCGGCAACTACGTCAGCGAAAGCGTAAGTCTATGGTACAGTGGATTATTATTTTATTTATGTCAAATTTATGCTTTTTTGTGGCCTTTACATTATAGTAATAATCAAAAAGGAAAAAAAAGTTCAAAGAGTTCATAATTGAAGTCCTTTTTAAGTGTATAATTTCAGTTATAAATTAATTTTTTATTTGATGGGTAAAGGACATGTACATATGTAAGTAGTGCTATGAAAGTGAGTTGAAAATGATAGGGCAATCAGTTTTATATTCGCTCACAAATTTTTGGTGAAAACTTAAATTATATCTTTTTATATTATAACCATTTGCCCAAAATTTAATGGAAAATCGACCAAAATAAAATAATAGAAAATTGCTCAAAATGCATTTTTTTCATTATTATTTAATTTCATTATTATTTTAATTTAACATTTTCCAAAAAAAGAAATGAATAAGATATAGAATTTAAGAATCCATAATACTGAACCCATTCCGTAATAATGCAAATATTATTATAGAAATATTTTGAGCTACTGAAAGTAATAATAGTTTCCTTTCTACAAAGTGTTTCCGAAGACATTTTGTACAATGGAAATATTTTGCGCAGTGTATTGCATATAAATTAAGGAAAACTAATAATTTCATAAAAAATTAAGTATTAACTATAAATGAAAATTTGATTATTATAAAGTCTTAAAAATTATGTCTAATAAATGGGCTCCATTTAAGCGTTGACAAATTTGGGCTCTTTTTATCGATTTTTCCATAACAGAACGCATCAAATCTTGTGATATGTTTGTGATTTTGGCGCCGGTTTTCTGCTAATCTAATATTGCTGGCTTGTTCATGTATACTTTGGATCGCCTCACAGAAGTTGTTAAGGTCCGGTGACCGCGCAGGTCAATTAAATCCCCTATTTAGAGATCATGCGGCTAAAAAAATATATCGAAATCCATCACTTGTTTCTCGAGTATTATGGGCCGCAGTATCGTCCTGTTGAAACCATTTGACTGTAACTTTGTCTTTTTCAAAAAAATATGGTCGAACGACTAATTGAGCTGTAACTCTGGGTGTAACAATTCCTTAGAGCCTACAATTTTGTGTATGTATAGATTCATTCAGCTCAAAATGAGATTCGTCTGACATTGAAAGTTTTGAAATTTTATTATGCAGAGTTAGTACCGCTTGGGAGAAGGTATTCGAGACGTTTTTACGGTCACAACAGTGGTTCTTGAATTGACTGTCCCAGAAAAAACTGATGATTCTATTTTGTTTGATTATGCTCTACCTGATAATGTTATAGGTCTAAAAAGGCACAATACTTGTTCTATATAAAGTGAAGTTTACGATGAGGTTTAACACTTGAAGAAAGCATACCTAACAACAAAGATGTCTAGTAAACAACAAAAAGTCCGCGAACTCATTTGGTCCATATACCTGCAAAATCTAGAGTTAAAATATTCAGCTATGGCAAAAATAGTTAATGGATCAGATACAACTGCTTTTACAGTTATTTCTAATTATAAGAAGGATCTACCAGTTTCAAGAAAAAAAAGTTCAGGCATAAAACCAGAATTTTCTAACTCAAGGGTAGTGTCAAAGGTAAATGCTCTTTTTAAGCAGAATCTCAGCACCTCAGTGCGAGATATGGTGGCTAGAGCAGGTACATCAAAATCTACTGTATAAAGGATAAAAGAAAAAGTAAGCTAAAGACATATATAGTTCAAAAAGTACCAGACCGTTCTGATGAAAAGCAGTCGACGGCTCAGTAGCTAGTCAAAAAAAAGAAAGAAATTTACCTGACTAAATTTGATGGCTGCGATTTGGACGACGAAATTTACGTCAAAGTAGATTTTAAGCAGCTGCCTGGGCACAAACATTATACGTCACCAAAGAAAAGGCATATGCCTAATAAGTTCAAATTAAAAAAAAACTTCGAAATTTTCGAAGCAATATATGGTTTGGCAGGTCATATGTACCTGTGGCCTCAGAAGAAGCTTCTTTGTTACGCAAGGCACAATCAATTCAAAAGTTTATATAGATGATTGCCTCGAAAAATGTTTTGGTGCCAACAAATAAAATTCGATTCCACTTGCTGGCCATTTAAATAGTTCGAAAGAATTCTTTAGGTTTGTTTTTACTTGAATTGTGACATGAATAGCACACACTTTGTTGTACCAGTTTGTGCTCTCAAATACCCACTGTATGTTGTTTGCAAAATTTTTACAGAAAAAAAAGTTCAACATCCACTGTACGATATTTTTAATTATTCCACACAGCAGCAAATCATTTTAAATATCACTATGTCATTTTTTTTAAACTGAATATCTACAACATTTTTGTTTTTTCACATAAACTACAACATCATGCTGTTATCTATGTAAATGACTGACTAACTACCGCCATGCTAACGTCGTTGCTGTTAAAGAGCGTGGAAATTGCTGACACCCTGTATGATGTGCCATGGTATAAATGTGATGTAGAAACAAGAAGAATGATTCTAATGATTTTGCGAAGGTCACAGAAAGCGAAGAGAATTGCTGTGCCATTTTTTACACCATCACTACCGGCATTTAGTTCGGTGAGTCCATGAGAATGTAATTAAATTAGAGTGCACTTGTTAAGTAAGGCAGAGCTGAAGTATGATGATTCCTGAAAAATTTATGCAATTTCAACACATTTTTTAAATTATACAAACATTTTTTAGCTTAAATTTTCACTAAAAACAATTTACTATTATTTTCTTTTAAATCCTTGTTATATTTCTATTTACAGATTATCAGCACTGCAGGCTCATATATAGCATTGTTGAAAACATTTTTATAAACATCAATTAAAATGCGCCAAGTCCACCTTGTGCATCTCATTCGAAGATGTTACCATGACGTATGAGTAACTTTTAATTAAAGTCGATTGTCAAAAGCAACATGTTGTTTTAATAAAAATTAATTGAAAATGCACACAATAAATTCACTTGAGTTGTGAAATGCTATGCTATATTACATAAATATTTATTGAAATTTAGGAAACATAATTTTTTTTTAGTCAACCTTAAATCAAAATTGCACAAGTAATTAACTGACAGGTGGAAATAAAAATTTGAGCTATAAATTGTTAAAGCAGCCCAGAAATGTGGGCTTGTTACTTAAAGAAGACGATCTTAGTAGCCATAAAGACTTTATTGAACTGTGATGAAATTTACAAAATGCAGTGAAAAATTCAAATTAAAGAAAATACATTGCTTCCGCATAAATTGGAAGAGAAAAATACCCGTTGTTTCCTCGATTAGCCCAGGAAGTAACAAATCGCCGAACACATCAAAACACTTACAATTAAAGATGAATCAAAGAACTTGCACTGCTGCTTCATCTTAACTTTTTGGCAAACAGCAACATTGTATATGTTCTACAGATATATCCTTATTGTTCTCGGCTATCATTATCGAACAGAAGACCTGACCAACCATTTCTATATTAAGAGAAAGTATAGCTTCAAGACATACAAATTATGAAAAGTATTGCCATCAGCTCCGATTACTGGCTTCTATCCAGCTCGAGATAGTTAATATTTGTAAGAACTATATTTATGGATGACAGTTTAGGCTATAACTTCAACGATAAAAAAAATAAAAATTTCTTAGCAATCTATCGAAGAAGCTGCGCTCGAACTGCTCTCTCGAAAGACTAAACTATTGCAGCAAATGACATTAATTTTGCTTATTATTCTGCATGGAGATAAGCATTGGCAATAAAAAAAGTTGTAGAATAGATTCCTGTTCTTTCGAAAGTAAGTTTCTGCATCTATTATTAGAAAATATTTAAAGATAAAGCAATCTTTTTCATACATTTTTTTGTTTAAACACTAGGTTTGACAAAAAGTTGTTTCTTCTGCGTCACTGTAATTGGTCTATTGAACTCAATGGATCTTACCCAATGTAGAGAAATTATGACCGAAAGCAAGTATCACATTTTATTATTTTTAATTGTGATATAAGAAAAAATAAATGCTCATAAATAGCTTTGCCTTTTTAGTTTTGTTAAGATACGAGTGGAAGCTCAATTGAACAGTGATATCATCATCATCGAAAACAACTGTTGCAGTTATGAGTAAATTATTGAATATTTCATAAAAAAATATCGATGTTGTTGTTTATTTGCATACACAGCTGCATTCACTACCCGCATTTATATTTTTGTAAAAACAAAACCAAACGCAGCAGAACTCCCAGTATGATATATTTTATTTACTTCATTGGTTTAATTATTTTGTTACTGCAACGAGTGATATTGTGGTTTTATCTCACAGTGCTTGCATTTTCTGAAATGGTATGTTTTTTGATATTTGAAATATTAAATTCAAATGACATTCACATGTACATACGCATGCAAAATATGTGTATTGTGATTTTGTGAACAGCACATACATATGTACTTAAGTATATCTGTAACACTAAGGTACTTTCAAACGTATTTTGAAGCCATTTTGACCACTCAAGAATGTCATTCCTTATGCTAATTCGTTCATAGAGTATGTCTTTACTCGGAAACAACTTCAGCCAAAAATTAAAGTGGACAAAACACATTAATTTTCTGTCAAGACATTGTCTGTTTAATTCGATTTGAGGAAGCATCGCCGTTTTTAAATTTCTTGCAAAATTTTTCAGGCAAAAAAAAACTGGTTATTATGATTTTTTTTTTTTGTTAGTGAAGAAAATGTTGCCGAAATCGAAAAGTGTCAAAAAATGCTGAATAAGTTGAAAAATTCAATATACTTATGTATGCTTCAAAGCTTGAGAAACGTTTAAAAGTGATAAGGTGTCAAATTTCAAAAAGGCGAAAACTTTTGAAAAAGTCACATAAAATGAAGGGTAAAATTGTTTCGAAAAAATCAAACTAAAACAAGAAAAATGTTAAGGGACTCAAAAATGTTAGAGAAATCGAAAAAAATTTGGAAAAAAGTTATAAATAATTTAAAAAAAAATTCAAAATGTTGTACCAAATTGAAAAAGATTGAATATATTGAGTTTAAAATGACGTCACGTAATTTATTGTATTGTACTTGTCAAACCCTTCTGTGTGGTACCCACGTTAAGATCGTTGAGCCGTGAAAGGTAAGCCACGTGTTCGCCTCATTGGAATCAGTGCGTAATTAGATCTATTTATTGTATTGTACTCTTAGGTATATCTAGATAGTCAAGCTGTCTTGACAACATTATCGGCTTTTGAAATTAGATTGTAAGTAATGTAGTATTTTTAACCAAATCCGAACAAACTTGGTAAGAAAAATAAAGGTCTTCTACATATCATAGGGTCCGAGGCATGTAGGTTGATGTAGTAACGAAATGGAAGAACTGAAGCCTAGTTCCTAAGGGTGCCTACGGTTCCTAGTTGTTAAAAATTGCTTTAATGTTGAACTTCATACAATCGATGTTTCATTACCAAATGAAAAATACAACGAAAGGAAAGGAAACTGGAAGAAATCACCAAGACTTCACCAAGGATATGGGCTTTCATACAATTTTAACAATAAAAAAATTCAAGCCGCGCATTGCAATCCAATATACAGTATTCCTTCAGTGGCTATCTAGGCATTGTGAAGTTATGGAAAATTAAAAAGTAAGATCTTAGATCTACTCCCTTTGTTCTTTGTTAGATAAACAACTCATGAAAACCTCAGCACTCCTCCAACATTATTATCTATTAAAAGATGGAGAACTACTCTAAACAGCAGCGGAAAAGAGTTGCATTTGCTCTTCCACTTGCAGTATTACAAATTATTTTTGGCTCCTTTTCTACAAAATGAAAACAAAATATTTATTATCCTTAACTCATAGTGAATGCAGCTTATTGATCAGGGTCACTGGTCACTTCCTTATTGAACAACATGCTTTTAGGTTGGGTATAGTACCCAACGACTCGAGCAGAAATCGTCATGAAGACGACGTAGAGGATATCATAGAACACTTCCTATGAGCTTGCGCCGCCTATAAATGAAATAGATTCAATAACTTCGAGCAGCCATTTTTCTTATCCTTAAAGGAACTAAAAAAAGTCCACCTTAGAACGAGTATCACAATGTAAGGAATAGAATTTACTATTCAGACTGCAGTATTGAATTTGTGGTATCAATGTGAGACTTTATGGACACCACCCAAAGCTAACCTACTATATCGAAATCTAAGTAGTCGAGGACATTATCTGAAGACATTGCCTTAAGGACGAAACAATTCGGACCTCATTTTTTAAGAAAAAATAATATTTTTTCAACAAATACTGGTGATATTGTAAATAAAATGTCGGGAATGTGCAATATTTCCTACTTATGTCAAAAAATTAGTCATCCAAAAGCTGTTGAAATAAAGAAACAAAAGTAAAAGAACAGAAAAATAAGCAAATATAATATGAAACCTTAAAGCCGATGTAAGTATTTTTGTGTTAAAGAGCATTAAAATTTTAAAAAATGTGCTTAGAAGACAGTGGACAAATTCCTAAGGACTTCCTTATGTTCAAAATTGTATAGCCTCACCACTACATAGTTCCTTAATGTCCAGCAGTCACTAAAAACTGTGGTATTATATTAATCTTGCACTTTCTTTTAGAGCTGCTGACGACAAAGAATAACGAGCCAGCAAATACGTACTACTGCCAGTATGTAAGATATTTTTAAAAACACGTTACAAAAACGAGTTAAATTGAAATCGGGCTTCTTTTGATGTAAGTATGAAAAGGCTTTCATGATGAAATTCAGTATGAAAAATTCACCAAAATATTTGAATCACTTAGAAGGAATAAAACTGATGTTGAGCGGATTTATTATACCTTATAAGAAATGGGTTCATTAATACAACATACTTCTCTTTATTCTTCTCTTTATTCTATTTCGCATATTTTTAAATTGCCATTATATCGTACAATAAAAAATATATCATATTATACAAAGTGAAGTGTTATTTTTGCATAACTTTGGCTGCCTAAATAAATAAATATGGACTTGTTCTCATTAACATTTGGGAATAAAAACAATTAAATGAATTTGTAGTCATTACCATAAATAAATTTTACCACATCTGTTGTATATCACATGACGTATGCGTAACCAGAATCCCTCATGCAGCAAATACTTTGTGCACTTAAATTTTGTTTCAATTAAAGACGAGTATTTTAATAAAAAGGTTGCTATTTTTATTCAAATTTCTAGACCACATAAGATAAAATAAATATTAAAAGAAAGTCGTTTTTGTATTTTCAAAGGACTTCTTTATTTATTTATTCACTTTTTCTCAGTTGAATAAATTTAAATTTTACAATTTACTGCACCTATGTTATGTCATTATAGTATATATTTAATAAATAAAATATATACTCAATACACTTAATATATATTTACAATTTTAAACTTTTTTTTTGTTTTTATTTATTTTCTATTAAATTTTTATTTGCATTTCGTACTGGCGGCCTTCATTAAAAACTTTATGAATATCTGTCAGTTTTTTTTCTACACAGTACATAGCAAATATAGCTCAATTTTTTTTTCAAAACAAACAAGCATTTAAATTAAATAAACAAATGAAAAATATGATAATAAAAATGCGAAAAAAAAACATAGCAATAAAAAATCACTATTTCAAAGTCAAAGAAATACATTTCCGCTAAAAATTCGCATGATTCTTATCGGTGTTTCTATGCTATGCGTTGTTAGTTCGAATAAAAAAGAAATTGCCCATTTTTCCAATAAACAAGAAGTGACTGATGTGACCAATACTACCACCACCCATAAAGTCAACGTCACTGTAAACAGCACGCAGCACGAGGACAGCAATAGCAACAGCAATAACAACAATAGTGCTTAGCCAACAAAGTAATGGCGTGACTTTAGTGGTGATGTCGGTGATGGTGACGGCGGCAATGATGTTGATGGCAGAGCATAATGCTGTCGCTTGACTCTTTTGCATAGCAGCGGGATTTTCATCTGTAAAGCAAAAGCAAAAGAAAATAATTATATTAAAATTTGCTAAAAAAAAACACAACACAACGTTGTAATCTTTTAAAAGTGGGAGCAGCAATAGTAAAAACTTCAAAAGCACTGATAGTTTGGGAGCTGGCGACAAAAAATTGACGCTATCGAATTCGCAGCTGAGTTATTTTAAATAAAGTGTTTAGAAACCACTGTCTGACCAGAAAAGTGGTCGCTTTTTGTGAAAGCTTTACGTCATTAAGTTGTGGGTTGAGTTTTTTTTTGGTTGAATAATACTTTTTTAGGAAATCTAGTGATTTTTGCTCCAGTTCGTCAATGTGACCAAAAGGAGGTGATTTATTTTTGGGGAAACTTTGTTATCATCGAATTCCAGTATTTGGCTTTGCATTGTGAAGTAAGTTCTACCAAATTTAATTATTATTTATACTTTTTATATTAAGTTGCTTACATGACAATGGTTTGTAACGGTTTGGCGCAAAATATACTGAACCGATTTTAATAATTTCTTCTTTAAGACAACGTAATTGTGCTAAAGAAGGTAACTGCATATTTATTTTTTAATTTTTAAAATTTTTTTTAGAATTAAGTTTTTGAAAACCTCACACAAAAACTGTTGTTTAATTTTTCTTTGCTAATGCTGTTTCTTGAATCCAGTGTTGTAGTCGTAGTCTTGCCTATAAGTGCATTTATAGTAAAATCGATACTCAAAATAGGCCATTATATCATTCGTGACATTTGATATAAAATTGCATTGCGAAATTAAATTCATTAGTGAGGTAGCGGTCTTTTTCGTTAAACGTAACTCGTGGCGTTTAAATATGAAAATTTAGTTCTTTTTGTGTTGTGATATTCTGGTAATTAATGCGATATATAGAAGACATAAACCGTACATTTTCTAAAGTGACCTACAGTTGGAGTAATCGAAACCATTTAGAGCCAGACGTGTCATTACTAAAATTTCCGATGATGATGCATTTAAAATATTAAACGAATGTATTTTATATTTCTTTTTTATAATTTTGTGCTATTTGAGTGCAATTGTAGGTGCTAAGCAAGTGCGTTACTAAAAATTTACATTTAAAGTTAAAACAAAACCATTAAACTTTGCTTTGCAATCAACCAAAAAAATAAAAAGTACCCATTTTTTATAAATTGTTTTATTTTGCTCAGATACTTCAAAAAAGGGTCTAATTTTAAGCACAGCAAAAAACCAAAAAAAAAAAAAAAATGTAAAAAAACTCATTTATAAAATAAATTGCGGTTAAGAAAATAAATAAATAAATACTTAACTACCGACGCTTTTACGCTCAATCTTAAAATGAAAGACTTTGCTACTTTATTGCAAGTGGAGCAAATGTTAACGACGATGTCATTAATCAAAGAGGCTGTTAGAGCAGCATATGCTATACCGCGAACGACGGGGGCGTATGAGTAATTATAAAAATTTTTATATATATTAAATATCACTCATACGTCAACGTGTGTAAAGCGCTTAAAATTCATTACAACGAATTAAATTGAAAAGTTTTGACAAATTTGAAATAATAAAGTCACAAATCTTATATGCTAATATGAATGTTGTTAATTTAAACTAAGCTATCACGAATTATATGAGTAAATGCACACAGCAAATTGAAAGAAAATTGTCATATTACTCATACGTCATGTAAGACTGTAATTTTTTTAAATGGTTTGCTGCCAAATGCTGCAAAAAAATGTGTGGATTTTTTTTTTCGAAGATGAAGACAGTGCTTTGGTTTAACAGAAACCACGAAGAATTGCCGCATAGATAAGTAACTGAGGGAAAGAAGTTCAAATAAAAAGACGAACATGCGAAAAAAAGCATTTGATAGTGACTTGCATACAAATGGCGTAATATTTCATAACTTAACTTTGACTACAAGTGTAACTCTTTATTCAATTCATTCGTTTGCGGCTCAAGGCAGTTACGAACGTTACAGTATGCTAAGTAGAGTGGTTTTTTTTTTGTCAAATTTTTTATGAAATTTTTCCACTGCGTTTTATATCGCTTGGCTTAGATATTTCGTAATTTGCGCGGAGAAGAAAAATCAAAAGAACTTTCGGGAAATATAAAGTAAGCTTAGGCAATCTTAAGGTATATTGATGAACAGGCCATCCTAAAATAGTCCCAGAAAATGGCAACTGCACTTGGCAGCTCGGCCTCATGACTAAGATCCAGCTCAATTACTTATCCTTACAAGAAACTTATGTTCAAATTTGAGGTATCTTTTTAGATTTCAAATAAAAGACATAAATTACATGAAATCTTTATTTATTTTTATTGGAAATTTAAGTACTTTATTTTCGGTTAATAATAAAAAGGAATATCGTTCAACAAACATCCTCTATTAGCTCGGCAGGCTGTCAATCTTTTACCAAAATTTCGAAAAACTTTTAACACCCCTTATTATCCACGCACTCAAACTTTTTTTTTGTGAACCACTCTGGCTTTCATTTAAAAACATTTTTTGGGCACATTGTGGTCATATTTTAAAAGTTTTTTGCCCAAACACAAAACTCACCATTAATCACATGAACCATAACGCTGGCGCTGCTCGCTGTTGTCGGCTGACAAGTGTAATTCCCTGTATCCGTTGTCTGTGCATTAGAAATGCGTAGTCTTTTGCACATGAAAATGAAACATAGAAAACAGTGAATAAATATAAATTGTAAACATCACACAACAAGGCTAAATAGTTAATTTGTTCAGAACAAAAAAAAGGAAAAAAAAAAATGCAAAATGGAAAAATAAAAGGATTTTACAAAATAGCAGCACTTGAGCGAATGCTATGCAAAAATGTCCTTGTTTTTTGTTATTTCTTCTACCTTGACTTAAGCGTATCGCCCAGCTGTGATTCCATAGCAATGCGTGTAACAAAATCTTTCGTTATATCATTTGTTATATCGCTGCGTTCAACATCATCAACAGAATTGCTGTTGCCTTGCCCATCAACGGCAACATTGGCAGTTACAGCAACATCATCATCAGCAACAGCATTTTCTTCTTCGTCCAATTGTTTGTGTAATGGCGTTAGCATTTGTTCGCCACGATACCAGTAAATCGGTCCAATATCCTTGAAACTCGGCTGTTGTACAATGCAGTTGAGTATAATAGCGCTGCCTACTTTAAAATGTAAATCGGGTGGACCGCTGATGATAGCCTTAGCATCGGGTGATGTTACTGCAATGAAAAAACCAAGTTGTTTGTATATTAGTTAAATGTGTGTGTATGTGTGCGCGTACATATGTATGCATGTGTTAGTTAATGGATTGTTAATGCATTAAAATTAATTGAAACGCGATTTGTCAACTTGGTGTTTTTTTTTTTTTTTTTTGCATTTTCTGTAGCTGTTTTACGTGGCGTATGAGTGACATTAATTTTCTTGACATATCACTCATCGTTCATTATAATTTTCATACAAGTGATAAATTGCATAAAGTCTTCAAAATAAAATAAAAAAATTTGTCTGGTTTGAAAATATGCAAACCACATGTACTTAATAATGGATTTGCATATATACTGCAGTACACAGTTGGTGGCATATGATTCGAAAGTTGGAGCTTTGGCTGCTTTTTTTTTGAACTATAAAGCGTTTAGCACATTTTTGGTCCAGTGTAATTAAAATCAATTATGAAGCTCTAAATAAATTATTGGTTTTCTGGTAGAACGATACATTTTTTTGCTATGCAGAAATCTAGAATTCCAAGTTAGCATTTGCGAAAAGCAGAGAAAAGCTGAAAAAAAATGTTGGTGAGTAAATTCTGTCTTCACATATTTCTGCTACCTTATTAAAAGATGGCCAGAAATTTCTTTCATAAAGGCAGCCAGTCTTGAGCTTACAGCCAATTGGCTATTCAGCTATGGCTTCTAATTGATGGTGGCTGAAAAAAAAGTTTTCAAAACTCAACTAACCAAAGATTGTGAAGATCTAAATGCAATGATATACAAAATCTAATGAATATTGAAGAGTTCCTTCAAAGATAAGTGAAGTAGCGCAAATATATCTGGTATAAATAAATAGTGTTTTACAATTTTCTATTTGTTTACGACAATTGTAAGTCGTCACAAAAATGCTGTGGTTGCTACCAATCAGCTTCAAAATCATCTCGTTCTTATTGAAAATAGGCTATCAAAGTGACTTATCAAGGTGAATAAACAAAAATGCCGGCATGTCTTATTTAGATTAAATAGAAACCCAACTTCAACCTTAAAAATAAATGGTATTTGAGTTCCAGAATGAAATGACTTAACTAATTTTAGCATTCACTTAGATAAGCGCTTAACTTGGCCTAAACATATCGAAGCCAAAAAGACGTAAATCAAACTCAAAGCTACTAGCTTGCACTGGTTAATTAACAGATACTCTCTCCTGAAATTGGAATATAAAGTTCTACTACATGATAGTGTCATCAAGCCTATCTGGAACTATGGGATACAGTTATATGAATTCGCTAGCTTATAAAATATAGAAATTATACAAAGGGCTCAAGCAAAGATACTAAGGACAATAACAGGAGCTCCTTGGTTCATTATAAATACGTAAGCATATCTATTGAGATCTCAATAAACACATGGTAAAGAAAGAATTTGAAAGACGGAGGGGAAATACCTCCAAGTCCATTAGCTACGCCACTTGCCAACACTTAAGCACAATCGCGCTTAAAAACGTCTGCACGTTCAGTCATGTGTACTCCACGCTTATTGGTATTGATCGTGAAACTTTCATTTGAGCATATGCATACACAACAATAGAAGCATTCCAAATTCTACGCAAAGTTCCATCAGCAGGAATATTCCATTTTTCTTTTTATCCTCATGAGGACTTTGTACCGGGACCTAGCTCGTCTCGGGCATTGTTCTCTAAGAATAATAATAAAAATAAAGGAAAAAAATTGCCATCCAGCTTATCTCCCAATGAGGGAACTGAGCCGGAACTTAGACTGTCTCGGCCCCTGTCCGATGAGTGGAGAGTGCGGCAGCAGAAGTGCTGGAGCAGCATGCTTTTGGCAAGCTTTTGGGTGTTAGACCGGGATCTAGTTCATCTCGGCAACCACTTCAAAGTTGTCCACGTTGCACTAGCTCTTCCCAACGTGATAGACCGGGACCAAGCTCATCTCGGCTACCATGTCACAATCATATCGAGGTACTAGTTACCTCTATGATGGTTAGACTGGGTCGATTTGTATGAAGTAAAAAAAAAGTCAGCCAGACACCGACTCAAAAGTTAGAAGGACCCTTAAGAACGAAATCTGCATAATTTTTTTTCGTTCCAAGAAAAACTAATGGAACACTTTTGATTCTCCTGAAGATCCTTTTTGGCTAAAAAAAAAACGTATTTTTTGCTTGTAAATAGTAAACTTTTACGATAGTTTTTGTTTTTTTTGAAGTGAAAACTTCTTATGGCACGTTGTGCGGCTGAGGAAAAAAGTATAATTTCGCGACACCGACCGTCATCGGGAAGACTTGGGAAACGAACTCGATTTTGGAATTTTGAAGACTTGGGAAACGAACTCGATATTGGAATTTTGAAGACTTTGAAACGAACTCGATTTCAGAAATTTGAAGACTTGGGAAACGAACTCGATTTCAAATTTGGAAGACTTGGGAAACGAACTTGATTTTGGAATTTTGAAGACTTGGGAAACGAACTCGATTTTAGAATTTCGAAGACTTTGGAAACGAATTCGATTTCAGAAATTTGAAGACTTGGGAAACGAACTCGATTTCAAAATTTTGAAGACTTGGAAAATGAACTCGATTTCAAAAAATTTATAAAACGTTGCCTACTTTTAGGTGCTATTAATAATTTGCCCCTAAAATTAGGCAACACTTTCTGACAAATTTCAAAAAGAACGCCTAAAAGTAGGTAACGATTTTAAAAATTTCAGATAATGTGTCCTAATTTTAGGTGCTATTTTTGAAATTCGTCGGAAAGTGTTGCATACTTTTAAAGCGGCTCTCACACGATCAATATTACTGACAGTATAATTACTGACATTATTTACATTACTGTCAGTGTACCACTCACACGGTCAGTATTGTTTATTGTCAGTAATCAGTTTTTTTGACATTCGACTGGTGAAGGTGCGAACTATACTCCAGCTACGTGACCGACAGCCGAAAATGGCATGCCACTTTTTGGGGCAGATTCCATCCAAACTTGCACCACGCCTCCAGCTAGGCATCGGACGACCATACCCTTGGACGCAATGTTCCATGCCACTGAATGAGGAACTTTTTCAAGTTTCTTTCAAGTTTCGCTGCCTCATCGTCTATCTGCCACAAAATGGGGCATGCCACGCCCCCTCCCAGGATTTTGCCGTCCCATGCCTACTTGCACCCTCTGACCAACTTTCAGCCGGATCTGCCCCAAAAAGTGGCATGCCACTTTTCTGTGCAAATAATACTGATGAACTGTCAGTATTAACCTCACACCATCAGTATTACTGTCAGTATTTAAAAACTTCGTCAGTAATATCCGATTTTTTCATCAGTCATCAGTATCGTTTTTCTATACTGACAGTACATCAGTACTCACCTCATACGATCAGTAATACTGTCAGTATGCAAAATACTGTCAGTAATATTGATCGTGTGAGGGCCGCTTAATACTGATGGTGTGAGGTGAATACTGACAGTTCATCAGTATTATTTGCACAGAAAAGTGGCCAAAAAGTGGCATGCCACTTTTTGGGGCAGATCCGGCTGAAAGTTGGTCAGAGGGTGCAAGTAGGCACCGGACAGAAAAATCCTGGGAGGGGGCGTGGCATGCCCCATTTTGTGGCAGATAGACGATGAGGCAGCGAAACTTGAAAGAAACTTGGAAAAGTTCCTCATTCAGTGGCATGGAACATTGCGTCCAAGGGTATGGTCGTCCGATGCCTAGCTGGAGGCGTGGTGCAAGTTTGGATGGAATCTGCCCCAAAAAGTGGCATGCCATTTTCGGCTGTCGGTCACGTAGCCGGAGCATAGTTCGCACCTTCACCAGTCGAATGTCAAAAAAACTGATTACTGACAATAAACAATACTGACCGTGTGAGTGGTACACTGACAGTAATGTAAATACTGTCAGTAATTATACTGTCAGTAATATTGATCGTGTGAGGGCCGCTTTACTGTCAGTATTTAAAACCTTCGTCAGTAATATCCGATTTTTTCATCAGTCATCAGTATCGTTTTTCTATACTGACAGTACATCAGTACTCACCTCATACGATCAGTAATACTGTCAGTATGCAAAATCCTGTCAGTAATACTGATCGTGTGAGGGCCGCTTAAGGGTAAATTATTAATAGCGCCTAAAAGTAGGCAACGTTTTTTGAAAAAATTGGCCCATGAAAGTATGTAATTTTGTGGAAAAAATTTTTAAATTTGTAGCATACATATGTTGACTTCCGGTTAGTTGTTGCTCAGTAAGCAAATTTTTCTCTGCTAACGCAGCCGAAAGCAGAGCCAGCAGCCCAAAGCAGAGAAAAATCTGAAATACCAGGCCACCTTGAACCAGCAGCAAGCAAATTTGGTTTTTTGAAAAACTTTAAAACGTTATATCTCGGCTATTACTAAACCGATTTAGACAAATGAGGTGTAATAGTTTTTTTTAAGAACAAGCAGATTTTTTTGAAGTCATTTGTATTATGATTAACTGTCACAAGATGGCGTTTTAAGCAGTTTGAATATTCTAACAGCCAGAACTCGGCAACAAATAAGCCGATTTTGATAAATGTGGTGTCATAGTGTCTGTTAGAAGAAGCAGATTTTTATCTTAAGTTTAAGAAAAATTATGTTTAAGCTATTTAGTCACAGGTCCAGGTACTTTTTTTACCTGATTTTTTCTTATACTTACATAATTCGCAATGATGTGTCATACTGCAATCAGAATAAATTTTTGTTTTTAAACATAAGGAGTACTTAGCTCAAATTTAATTATTCACAGTTGAGGCTACTGAGCCGAATATACTTCTTCCAGCAATTTTTGAAGTGAAAACTTCTTATGGCACGTTGTGCGGCTGAGTAAAAAAGTATAAACTCGTGACACCGACCGTCATCGGGATTCCCCGTCATGAATGCGATGGTAAAATTTTAATGTTCTATTGTTTCTTTTAAATAAAAAATATTCCAAGTGGAAGACAAAAAGCAAAGCATACACACTAACTGTCACATTTAATTCTCATTCAACGATTGTTATGCTTACATGTTTGTTTCTTTCAATGTCCGCGTTGTTGCGTTGACAAATTGAGAATGAGAGCGAGAGTAAAATTTGAATACATATTCCGTTTTTGTCTTCCATTGCATTGCCATATAAAAAGAAAACGCACACATACCAATTAACGCACTAACTTGCCATTAAACGATTTGTTTTCACTTCTGTCGGCACTCCCGGAGTGCAACCCGCCGTTTTTTTTGTACATAACAAATAAAAAAATATCCTACTGACCCAGACACAAATAGCTTTTTTTTTGTGAATAATGTTATTAATTATAACGACAACAGATTAACGTGTTGCATAAATGCATGTAAATGCTTTAACAGCAAAAGTGTACAAAATACGTCAAAAAAAAAATGTGCAATAAATTTCAGCATTAAATTTTTCAAGCGGGGAAAAAATTGAATTTAACATATTTTACACATAAATTTTTTTTATTTTTTTTGACACTTATGAGGTGTAATATTGAATTAACATAACTAAGCGATTAACACATTTTTGATAGCTGTACAGAAATTGGATTCGTTTAAAAAAATTTAATTAATTCGATTAAAAGAAAAATAAAAAACAAAAACTTTCTGAACAAACATAGGTTAGAGGTCATGCAGCGCTCAATGTGTAAAAATATTTGGCATTAATCTTGAATTACATTATTGTGGTTAGTTACTTCAGTTTGCGACAAATATTTGGAGAATGGAGAGACATTGATGGGAAAATGGAATTTCAAAAATTCCTTAAGCTGTGTGATAAATTTTTACACAGAACTTTATCAACAAATGAGAAGGTCATTTAGAAGAGAAATTTGCTTACACAGAAAGAGTAAAAGGTGTAGGTGTTGTGTTAGTTGTGTATTAAAGTTGATAGCTAATAACAATTCCTTTAGTGAGCTCATTGGGTTAAGAAGAATTTCGAGACTTCAAATATATTTTATCTGCAAAAAGATTATGTTGAAATATGATATATTAACCACGGAGTTTTATTGCTATATGTAGTTGGAAAATTTACAGAAGCTTTAAGCTAATAGCTACAATTGTATTGACCCATAGCAGGAGATTTGCTCAGCAGTAGACCGAATCTCTTGCTAAGAATTATAAGACTTTAAAGTCAAATTACTAAAACTTCGTAAGCCTTGTATAAAATATAAAATAGGTTATTTTATCATCTATAGCCTTGACCTAGTGATTTTTCCGCGATAAAGCATCCACACAACGAGAACAACAGGGTTTGGTTTGATTTCAGACTTATGTTGATACCGCATCATGCAAAAATCAATCATCAGGCACTTCATTTCACTAATGTAGTTATAGCTAACAGTCTTCCTGCAGTAATTAAGAACATACTGTACAACCATTTTCAGGGTCCACCACTTCGAGTCCATATTCGCATTGCAATTGTCATTGACTGTTACAGTTTGAGTATCATATTTGTCTATGTTAATCATATAAGTCATGGAATTCCTTTGACAATGCAGTCGCCTGACATTCAGTTGTTGGTGGAAGGTTCTTGCACTGTGTCTTGTATTGACCTCATAGCGCGAAATTCGTTCGGCAGTAGCTTGCAAGGATTTATAAACCATTAAAGTTCCCTAAAATCTGCCAAACTCAGGATTGCGCCTTCAAAACTGTATCAACCTGAGTCCCAAAGAACAGTTTTGGGTTAAACTGGGATATTGTGCAATGAAATGCACCAAAATCTATATCTTTTCTCCACACAACTGAAATGTACAAAGTTCAGCCGAATGATATTCAGGTCTATTTAGATATTCCTTCTTAAGCACCTATCTCCACTTCCCATTTTGAATTTTTATCCTTAACAAAAACCATATAGTTTGCCTGCTGAATGTAGGCACCAACAAACCTTATACTACTTATTTCAACATATCCTGGCTCCCTGTAATATCTGCAAATTGCATTTCTCAGATTAATTATTTTTTGTTATTTTGATAATTTCTCTTGCCGATTACTACATTCCAGTACCAGTTCGTCTGTTATTCAGCGCTTGTTGACTGACATCAGCAAGCATCTCTTTTGAATACCAATCTAAAGAAATGGACTCTCTGATATCGCCCTGTTCTAAATAAGTCTCGTCACATGAACATTATATGTAATGGAACCATCGGTGTACACAAAGTTGTAGTTTGCATTAAAGCCGAAGAGTCTGGTTTCAGTTTTTAGTTTTCTCTTTCAGTTTGCCTCCTATCAGTCAGCATTAATATTGAGTTATTCACTGCTTTCCTTAGTGAAAAGTCTGAGAAAATATTTGACTGAGTGGGCTTCTCAAGCTTATCGAATGCAAATAAACAATAAAAACCATAAAATTTGATCATAAGTGGGGCTGTAGGAAGAACTGATTCTTTTGCCCCTACCTATCCGAAACTTTTGGGATAGCATTGAATTGTATAAAATGCATTTTTTATTTTTTTAAGTATTAAATCTTGTAGTAATTTCTTCCGGTATAATTATTTTATTTATGAAAAAATATTTAAAATGTTATCATAACACCTTTTCCCCATTTTTTCTGCTAATTTGCCATAAAAAATACAAGTGAGGATTTTTTTCTTTTTGTTTCACCTGAGATAATTTGGCCATAAGTGCAGCTATTTAAATCGTTCGGTACAAAGTTAAAATATATCATAAAACCACTACATTTGCACATACATTTGTACATTTAAGTGTGTCGCTTTCAAAAATAGCCCTACAGGAAAAAAGAAACACGGTCTACCAAATGTATTGTCTGAGAAAGCGTATTAAGAGACAACAAGTCACTCGGTGCCATATGTAATAAACAACGAGTGCTTAAACATTTTATTTGCAAGTGCAGCACTCACCTCTCTTACTTGGTGTTTCGTTTTGTTTTGATTTGAGTTGTGGTTTTCGTGTACAAGAGCTTGGTGGATTCGCAATCGTGGCGAGTGACTTTAGCATAATTTCAAGTGCACTCGTGCTGAGCTCTAGTTCATATAGCAACCAAGATTGATATTTTTGAGCACAAACTGAAAAGGTGCAATTTTGAAGCCGCGTAGGCAGAAAGTTTTTTTTTCAATAATATTTTTTTATTTTTATTAAAAGAATTTGGGTGCGCATTTTGGAATATAAAAATGTTTGATTAAGTCACATTCAAGGAAGATAATTAAGCGTTAAATAAACGTCCATATTGCAGCAAGCTTTATAGTCAAGTAGGTAACTTTATTGTCACAGAGTTCAACATGCATTGGCTCATTACTAGTTTGGCAGCACTTCAGCGTCGGATTATGACTGTGCGAGGCCCGGGGCTAAAAACTAGAAAAAGTCCTCTTATATGTAAACATTAAAAATTCAATTTCACGCATTAAAATGTTTTTTTACAACTACAACTCGCTGAAAAACTTTTTAGTGGTGAAAGAGGCTAGACGTTTTTCAATATATTAAGGGCGTGACTAAAAATAAAAAATAACATTTTCCTATTTCGTTCCTCATAAGACATTCAGGGGTCCCATTCATCTCCTCAGCTCGGGCCTTGTGGCTATAACCCCACATAAACATAAATATCAGCAAAGACGCAAACCTATGATTCTTTCCATTCTTATGCTCTGCAAAAATTTACACGCAGACTATTCACAAAAAGATTGACTCAGTTGATCTGAAAGAAACTATCCAGAGTGAACCATGATGAGATTCATTTTCCTGTTGGGCAACATATTTCGCTATACAAAAAGTAGCATTATGAAATTAAGAAAGCACATAAGCTAATGAGGACGTGTGAGTGCTTTCAACTGTATGAGTGCTTGCACGATGACATTTCAACGTATCCGTATGTGTGTGTCGTGTAAGTGTCATTGTGTTCAAAATAAATATAATTTAATTAAAGTTTTTTTCTTGTGCTGCTGAATATTTCATTAAATAAATATAATTTGTGGTGAATTTATAAAAAATGTAAAAAATGATTGCTATTTTAATCACCATCAGATGAAATTATAGCAAATTATTTTAAATCACGATATAATTTGTACAATTTGAGGTAATGCTGCGGAAAATAAAAAGTTTTAATTGAATGCTTAAGTGTGCGATTTTTTTTTATAAATTGACCAGATTTTTATGCTGTTGCATTGCATTTTAATTTTTATTGGAAATACATTTAATTTGTAAAATTATGAACAATTTAATTTAAATTGGATTGGCATGTATGTGTGTGGGAAATAAGTATTTATCCACATACAGAAATATATTCATTCAAACATCAGCATTTTTTCTAAAATAAACCCAGTGATATGAAGTGGTGCTTAGCATTTGCACCCATACAGTGAAAAGCCTTCTGAATCAGCCAATTGGTTCAATCAATTTTTATATTGATTATGAAGTTCTGTCTAGATAAATGACACCTTAATGATGGTAAAAATATCATGAATTTGTAACATTAAAAGTTGACTAATACATTAATGTCGACTATATAAGAATATGATTCCGCAATCTGGGACTACTTAATGCATTAGAGATGCTTTGATTACAGCTTCAACAATACGATCAACAATTTTGGAAAATTATTTTGAAGTGATGATTTTAACAATACAAAAACAGTGTGATTTTAATGATGGTGCGTGGACAAAATCATCTGTAGTATAAGACTTGACAATAAGTCAATTGCTCTCATGATCTCTCTGTATATAATGATGTTTTACTGGAAATATGCACAAGTTTCAAATAAAGAATAAATTAAGTTCTGACAAGCTGTAAATCAAGGTACATTTCTAGCCGAAAAAAGTGAATGAAAGCACATTTAATTTTTTTTTTGCAGAGTAAATTTTTTGAGAGCGCTATTTTAAAGTGTGAAATCTTTGGTCTTGCCGAGAACTAATTGCCTTACACTTCGCAGTGGTTCAAAATCGGAGTTTTTTGTTCAAAAGTGGTAAGAGAAGAAGAGAAGAGAAGTAAGAGTCCTTACAAAAATTAACAATTTTTCTTGAATTAAACCTAATCGAACTGCTAACAACTAATCCCCAGAACCTCAAATTTGTGAAAAAAAACTTTAATTTTTTATTATTTTAAGCTAAAGACAATAATAGACAGTTTTGGTCAAAGTTTCAACTTCTATAATTTTTCGGCTAAACTAAAAATTTTCAGTAAAAGTCGCTCTCAGTAAAAAGTTCTTAAAATTAGCCAAAATATTCAGAATTTTTTTGTGTTTTTATTGTTTTTTTTTCTCTATGACGTCATAAGCTTTTTTAAGAACAAATGTCACAATAAAATGGAAAATATTATTAATTTTGTTTTTTGACCAATCTTAAGAACTTTTAACTCTTAGAAATTTTTTTATGAAAATTACTCTGTGACGATAAAAAACTGTTCCAATAAATGTTTTTTTCTGGATAGTTTGATCAATTTTAAGAACTTTTTACTATACTGGTGTTTTACTGAAAATTAATAGTTTGGGAGAGTAAAAATGAAAAAAATTTATCTGATCAAAGCTAGTATTATCTCCAACGCAAGAAACTTAAAGTTTCAAAAAATGTTTTAAACCCAATAATATTCTTAGACATCCAAACTATAGACCAATTGTTTGATGTTTTTTTTTTTAATATTTTACAAAAAAATTTTTTTTTTTGGTTTCCATTTTAAAATAATAAACGAAAATTTTTTTTCCAAAATTTGGGCTACAAGGACATGGTGGCGTTTAGCTCTAATTTATTTTAATTATAAGGTGCATTAGGTAGTGCCAAAATGTTCAATTTTTAGTTTCTCGAAAAGTAAACAAAACTTTTCTGGACCTTCGTAGCTTTAGAATTATCAAGAAATAGAATTTTTTTTTCATAATTCGAAATTATAATATGTTAAGAATATACTGTAAAAAGGACAAAGCGAAATATTGAATATTTATGAAGCTATTGTCAGAGTCCGGGCTTTTTGGGGTTGCTGATCACGAATCTGGGGTCAGATTTGATAAATGCATTTATCCTACCCCTTTTACCCCCTGCTACCCCCTTCACTACTCTTCAAATTTCGCATTTTTTAGTACTTTCGAAACTCGGTGAAAACTTGAGCATCGGGATTGCTGATGATAAATCTGAGGTCAGATTTGATAAGTTCACACACCCCTACTCCTCTCACAACCACTTACCTAGTCTCCAAACAGCACATTTTTTGGTACTCCTGGAACTCGGTAAAAAAGTGACCCTAGAGGTTTTTGGGATTTCTGATCAAGAATTTGGGTTCAAATTTGAAAGGTATAGTATCAATATCAATAAAATAAAAAAAATAAAAATTAATTTAGCCTCGGGAGTGCCAAAAAATAAAGTCTTTGTAGCGGAGGAGCTAGAGTGGAGAGTAGGGATATGTAAATTGATCAAATCTGAACCCGGATTCGTAATCAGCGACCCCGAAAATCCCTAGAGTCACGAATTTCAGCAATTTTAGCAAATTTCATAAAATTCAATTCTACAAAATGTTTCCTATCCCTTATCGGACCGGAGAGCCGATATATCCACAGGATACTTGGCTATACTCTCTCATTAAACCAACCAGATTTTATAATAAAACTAAATAGGTGACCTATGCCAATACGACTAATATCATTCAGGTCATCAAACAAAAATTAATCAAGTATTTTGTGGCATTTTCTAGCAAGTGCAGAGCAGGAGCAAAGAAAATGTTTAATGTTTTCCTCCTCCTCCACATTCAAACAACTTCTACAGAGGTCAAAAGATTGATTACTTAACCTCTTCGCATGTCTGCCGATAAGGCAGTGGCCAGTTATGACTGCAACAACTGACTAGACACTATGTCTAGTGCGGGATATCAGTTCTAGAGAGCACTAAGCGTTCCATTCTGGCCAGAGTGCTGTGTTATATTGCAAGTTGACCCTTGGGTCCATCTTATGATATCGAGTAGATAAATATTGTTTTTTTTTTGATCAAAGCTGTTGAGAAAAAAAGCCAAAAATCTGAACTTTTGACTAAACAGCCAATACAAATTTTAATTTTTGTGTTTCCTTTAATCCTATGGATTTGTCCTTCCCTTCAACATATCTTTAAACGAAAATAGAAAACTTTTTTTTTTCTTTAAAATAAATAGAAAAATTTTTCAATTTTTCCATTTAAGTTTCTCGATATGACATTTTTCATAGTTTTACCAAAAAATCATAAGAAACACATTGATTATAACATGCAAAAGAATGCGTACATTTACCAATTACAACGATACGAATATATCGAGTAGTACATTTTCATTGGGTCTATCTTTTTAGAAATCACTTTGATTTGAATGACATCTACTCGTATGTCTCGCTGTGTGTGATTGAATATTTAGCAATTAGCACTTTTGCTAATCACTAAGTGTCGTAATATTAAATTCCTTTGCAAACAACATTCAATGCGAGTAATTTTAATTAAAAGCTCAGCATGATAGTAAGCAACAACTCATCATAATTATGAAACTGTCAATTAACTAAATATTAATTAAGTATTCAATTTACTTTCGAAATTTATGTGGTAATAATTTAATTCAGTTTTAATAAGCATATTAACCTATAACATTGCACAAACATAAATATGCGAATGACATTTTCAATTATTTCAAAGATTTACTATGGCTGCAAGTAAAATTCATTTGATTTAAATTTCTACTGCAAAGTTCGGCAATTGTGGAAATAAATAAAATATTTGGCATAACTTTAAATTAATGCAAAATTGTGGCAACGCGATGCCTTAGAATGAATTTAATACCAAATGAATATGCAATTACATAGCAGATATAAAACAAAGTTAATGGCATTCAATTAGAGAGTGATAAGAAAGGATGATTAGGGTAATATACTTTTAGTAAAAATTTCAAAAAAAAGTTTGGGATTAGGTGGTTTCATTATTTACATATAATTATTGAACGAAATCTCTTAAAACTATTATTTATTACTTACCAATAATATTTAGCTGAAAAGCCATTGACATTTTTGGTTCCGTATTGACTTGACATTCGTAAATGCCACTATCACGTGGTTGTGGCGCCTTCACATGTAATGTCCATTCACGTGCATCTTTCGTTTGTGTAGCCTGAAAGTGAATCGAATTAAAGACTCATATAAAAAAGCAAATAAATAAATTTATTTATTTTATTTATGCCCAAAAAAATGAGAAAGTAAGGCAGAGATTTTTTTTTTGTATTTTAACATCACACAACTAAATATGCGTTGTATAAATCCATTTAATTCAATGGACTGGCTTTTAGCGCAAGTCAGTTACTTGCAGCTGATCGGCTTTTAGTCAATCAATTAGCGTTTTTTTTTTTTTTTTTTTGTAATGCCAAATTTAATTGAATGAATACAACGTTTTAACAGCCACTATGCCCAACACTTTTGATTCTACGCTGTTGTATGAATACTCACCTCAAAGCGTTTGTCCGATGTGTAACTGGATGTGGCTACTGTAAGGATATGCAAATCACGTTTACGTATCCAGGATACCTGCATAGCAGCCATATGCATAAATAAATGAGAGAAAGGTGTGCGTTGTATAAACAGAAATTGATTAATTGATGGCAATTGATATGGGAGGAAATCTTTTTACATATGTATAGGATTTCTTGAGTAAAATTATTTTTAAAGTACCTTGAAAATAAGTGAAATAAGAAAATAGTTGAAAATTTCGTCTTTATAGTACATTTTATTTTATTTTGTATTTAGAACTTATTGCAGCTGAAGCAGTGTCTCTTTATTTATGTATTGTATTATACATAAAGTTCCATTAAAACTTATTATACAGTCATAGTTGACACTAGTCTGACAAATTTAATTTGAGTCAACCAAAATTGAAGTCTGTTACAGTTGAAATTATTTACCGTCAAAGCTAATTGCAATCGAAGCCATTTAATAGCTCAAGTTGGTCAAAGACAGTTACAGTCGAAGTAAGTCAGATTTGTAGTCATTTGCAGTTGAAGTTACATACAGTTGAAATCAGTCGTAGTCAAAGTCAGTCATGGTCGAAGTCAGTCATAGTTGAAATCAGTCATAGTTGAAATCAGTCATAGTTGAAATCAGTCTTAGTCAAAGTCAGTCATAGTTGAAATCAGTCATAGTCGAATTCAGTCATAGTCGAATTCAGTCATAGACGAAATCAGTCGTAGTTGAAATCAGTCGTATTCGAAATCAGTCATAGTCGAACTCAGTTATAGTCAAAGTCATTAATATTCAAAATCAGTCGTAGTCAAAGTCAGTCATAGTCGAAATCAGTCGTAGTCGAAGTTAGCCATATTCAAAGTCAGTCATAGTTGAAATCAGTCGTAGTCGCAGTCAGTCATAGTCGAAGTCAGTCATAGTCAACGTTAGTCATAGTTGAAATCAGTCGTAGTCAAACTCAGTCATAGTCAAAATCAGTCATAGTCGAAATCAGTCGTAGTCAAAGTCAGTCATAGTCGAAGCCAGTCATAGTCGAAGCCAGTCATCGTCGAAGTTAGTCATAGTCGAAGTCAGTCATAGTTAAAATCAGTCGTAGTCAAAGTCAGTCATAGTCGAAGTCAGTCATAGTCGAAATCAGCCGCATTCGAAGTCAGTCATAATCGAAGTCAGTCATAGTCGAAATTAATCGTTGTCAAAGTCAGTCGTAGTTGAAGTCAGACATAGTCAAAATCAGTCGTAATCAAACTCAGTCATAGTCGAAATCAGTCGTAGTCGAAGTTAGTCATAGTCGAAATCAGTCAGAGTCGAAATCAGTCAAAGTCGAAGTCAGTCATAGTCGAAATCAGTCACTGTCGAAGTCAGTCATAGTCGAAGTCAGTCATAGCCGAAATCAGTCGTAGTCGAAGTCAGTCATATTTGAAGTCATAGTCGAAGTCACCTACAATTGAAGTCAGTGACAGTCAAAGTCAATCAAGCCTAATGTTAGTCGCAACTGAAGTCAAATATAGTTAAAGTTAGTTACAATTAAATATAACTTAAATTAAAGTCAGTCTCAGTAAAATTTATTAAAATTCGAAATCAGCACAATTGAAGTCAACTGCATTCAAAATGACTTACTTAAAGTCAATTGAATTCGTTGTCAGTTACAATTAAAGTACACTAAATTCAAAGTAGCAATCAGTTCAAGTTAGTCAAGGGCATAATAAAACTTGATCTTGTAGTCTTGGGCTTGCATATTTTGCAAGACCAAGGCGTTTATTCGAAGCTAAGAAATGTGTGAAATTTCTTTCAGTCAAATAATCGAAAATTTCTTACAGTGTACACAACTTACCGACTTATCATTCAGTTGATCCACGCGACATTTAATCGTTGCCTCCGCTTGCCCAGTACGCGTTGTTATATTACGCGGCATACCAAAGTCAAAAACCGGTTGTTTATCCACTTCCGCTTCCGTTTCAATTACCGCAGCAACAGCAGCAGCACTACGCGCCACGTCAATGATGGAGAAACTCTTCAAGGTGTGATTTACAGTCAACGTCTTTTCAATTGCCGCAAGTAGTTGGCTTTGCTGTTGTTGTTGTTCAAGTTCTTGCTGCGGATGTAGTTGGAGATTTTGCTGCTGTTGCTGCAGTGCTGTGTGGTTTTCAGCTGTTGCTATTGAAATATTCAAAGCGTTTGTTTGAAGTATCGCTGAAGTGAGGGAAAAAGAAGAGAAATAGAAAAACACAAGAGATATAATAGAGACAAAGATGTTGATAAGAGTTGCGTTTAAGGTTAAGCGCTTATGAGTTGCTTCAAAAAGTGTCTGAAAGAGGGGAAGAAGCTACTTAAGTTGATGAATGAAATTGCAAGAAAAAATTTAATATTAAAAAAATAATTCTCAGTATTGCCGGTGGCACTGAAAGGGTTTCGGGTGGATTTTATAGGAATTTAAAAAGTTTGCATAATATTCGGTTTGTTGTTTGAAAATTATATGTATAAATTCAACAATATTTTCTAAAGCATAAATTAAGTATTTTATAGTTTGTTTTGCGGCATTTGAATTTAATATTTTTGGTAAACAAAGTTTTCGCTGAAACGGTAAAATCTTTTTAGTTGATTTTCTAAATTTTTCCTGGAAACAGCTGTTGAGTTAGAAAGGAATCAATCATCAAATTAATCCAATTATGTGCCATATGAATGTTCGATTAAATTCACAGGAAAAGCACAAGTGTGCGTATCACGTGTACGTTACCAAAGGCATCGTAGCTATTCCACTGAATTTTGTTTATGTTAAGAAGTGAAAACATTTTGAGCTTCTTTATTATTGTTCAAATAAAATTAATTCAAGGCTTAACAGATATCATATTTGTGGAAGTTGGAGCTTAGAAATTTTAGTCTTTTGTTCTGCTTTTTTACTTCAGACAAATCTTCCTTCTTATGACCCTTGAGGTGCTTACATTGAACTCTGTGCACGCGTTGCCACTTCCAATTTTCTTAAGTAATGTTTTTTGCTCTTTCTGGATTCCATCGAAATCGAAAAACTTAAGCAGAAATCGTTTTCCGCACCTCAAGATTAAAGAGATTATTCAGTATTTTTTTCTCTATATATTGTGTGTTTCACAAAAGTGCTTAGAAATAATATTCAATACTAATATTAAGTACATGCCAACAAATGTTTAACAAAATAATGTTATGAATGTTGTACTCTGAGCAGCAATTTCTGCTACAATTTAAAAAGCTACAAATCTCCAAGAATGCTATTTTTCTTTAGCAACAATCACTGAGGTAAAGATATAAATATAAAGATATATTCAGCTGTATCTATTTATCTATTCTAATGATGTTAGTTTTAGAGAATAATTTTTCCAACAGCGCATTGCAAGCTTTGCAAATATTGTTCGTTTTCTTAGATCTCTATCATCGAATCAAAATGCTAAATACGAAAGTCTTATATGCTGGAAGGGATAAGAAAAATAGAAATATATAAAGTTGAGTCACGTTAATAAATAATCCTATCGACGTCCTTAATAAACTTTCATTTTTTCAAAATAGAAGTCTCGCATTGTGCAAACCATATCAATATGCTGGTTTGATTTAATATGATTGAATTGAATTCGATTGAAGTTATTCATATTGAACTGGAATGCAATTGATCGAATAGATTTGATTGTACTGGATATGATATGATTTGATTTAACTTAATTTGATATGATTTAATTTTATTTGATTTGATTTGGTTGGGTTTGATTTAATTTGATTTGATTTGATTTGATTTGATTTGACTAGAGTTGAAATTGAATTGATTTCAATTGAATTGAGTTGAGTTGAGTTGAGTTGCGATGATTTGACTTGATTTGATTTGAATTGAATTGAATTGAATTGAATTGAATTGAATTGAATTGAATTGAATTGACTTGATTTGAATTGAATAGAATTGAATTGAATTGAATTGAATTGAATTAAATTAAATTGAATTGCATTGAATTGATTTGATTTGATTTGATTGGATTGAATTGGACTTGCTTTGAATTGATTTGATTGGATTGTTTTGGATTGGATTGGATTATATTGGATTTGATATGATTTCATTTGAATTGATTTGATTTTATTTGATTGGATTTGATTTGACTTGATTTGGATTGATCTGATTAGATTGGACTTGATTTAAGTTAATTTCATTTAATCTAATTTGATTTGATATGCATTGATTTGCATTGATTTGAATTGATTTGATTTGAATTGTATTGAATTATTTGACTCAATTTGATTTGAACTAATTTCATTTGATGTGATTTGATATGGCATTACATGACATATCTTGACTTGATTTTATTTGATTTGATTTGAATTGATTTGATTTGATTTGATTTGATATGATTTGATTTGACTTGATTTGATTTGACTAGATTTGATTTGATTTGATTTGATTTGATTTGATTTGATTTGATTTGATTTGATTTGATTTGATTTGATTTGATTTGATTTTATTTTATTTTATTTGATTTGACTTGACTTGATTTGATTTGGCATTACATGACATGACTTGACTTGAATTGCATGGAATTCAATTGAATTGATGGAATAGAATTGAATTGATTTGTATTGCATTGAATTTATTTGAATTGATTGGATTTGATTTTGATTTGATTTGATTTGATTTGATTTGATTTGATTTGATTTGATTTGATTTGATTTGATTTGATTTGATTTGATTTGATTTGATTTGATTTGATTTGAATTGAAATGAAATGAATTGAATTGATCTGATTTGATTGGATTTGATTTTAGTTAATTTCATTGAATCTAATTTGATCTGATATGCATTGATTTGAATTGATTTGACTTGATTTGATTTGGTTTGAATTGAATTGAATTCAATTATTTGAATCGATTTGATATGAATTGATTTGACTTGGCATTACATGATTGGACTTGACTTGACTTGGGTTGATTTGATTTGATTTGAATTGATGTGATTTGAATTGACTGGGTTGAATGAGACTACGTTGGGCTGAATTGGATTACATGAAGCTAAACAAGATACTATTGGCTACAATAAACTTTCTGTCTATTCTAAATGTATCTAATTTAATTAATTATTTGATTATAAACAAGATCAACTAAACAGACATGTCGACGAAAATGTAGACAAACGAGTGAAGTTGTGCTGCAGAAGGCCATAGCCAACATTTAGCCCGTAATAATTTCCATATGTAATTGCCATAAACCAAATAACTTTATCCAATAAAGTATTCTAAAAACTTTCACATAAAAGCAGTTTTTAATTAACTAAATATTAACATATTCAAGTCGTATATAAAAAACTACATAAGTATGCAAAAAATGATAAAACAAAATTAATAATATAACATGCTCTGTATCCAAGATCATTAATGTTAAAAAACAGAAGAGATGTAAAAATCTTTAGTAGCTTAAAAGTGGGTATTTTCTTAGTGGTATAAGCATTTTCTATGGAGAGAGCAAATATTCCGTCAGATAAAATAAGAAAACAAAAGTATTGCACTTGCATGAATTGTCAAATGTATTAAAGTTATATGACAAAAGTTCTGCTCAATGAAATGTTCACCAACACTTAAATGCACTTATAATAATAAAAGCAAGTATCATAACCGATAAACTCAACCAACATGTGATTCTCTTACTCCTACAATCTACTCATACTTCAAGAAAGTTTTAAGTTGAAATTTTAAAAATTTAACTTTGAAGTGTTGTTTACTAACACTTATCAGCACTTTTGTATGCTCGTTCCGTATGATTTGAAATTCAAGCAGCAGTAAAATCATACAACGAATCAATTGAAAAAAAGAAAAGAAAACACACCAAAAACTCAGAATCCCTTCAAATCTGTGCTTGAACTAGAAATTGTTGTGATTTTTGCAAAACATTTTGCAATCCCCTTAGATGAAATGCAGCGACAGCAGCAGCAACAGCACAACACTCAACGCTATTGCTATGAGTGTTGTCAACTGCACTTTGTAGCTGCCTGCTGTCTCTTGTTGCTTTTGCTGTTGCCATCTTCTGACCGATATCATATGCGCTGCTGCTGGATAAGCTTGAGTAAACCAAAAAAAAAAAAACGTAGAATAATAAAAGAGAAAAATCATCAAAAAAAATGGTCATACCAAACCATAAAGAAATTCGTTTGCAGTAAAGATAAAATTTTAAATTTTATTAGTGTTGCATAAACAGCAGACGATAGCAGCATCGTAAGGCACTTTCTGCTGCAAAGGAAGTAGCAGTTTGTGTCTGTGTTGGTGAATAAATCAAACGTAAGTGTGTAGCCACTTGGTATTTCTTGAGTGTACGTTGTGCTATTTGTATGTAGGCAGACGGTAAAGCTAAGGATGCTTGTTGTAATCTTAATGTAATAAAAATAAAATATAAGAATAATGTTTCAGAATGTTGAATTTGTTTATGCTTATGTTTTTGATTTAATTAGTGTTAGTCAATAGAGTTTCCGCAGAGCTCGCTCTACTGGATAGCTGATGACATTATTCAATAAGAAATGGAACCAATATGTGAAAGTAAACTTGTTGCTTTTGATAATACTTACTTAGGCACTAGCTTACCTATGGTATTGTGCCTTTTTTGTCAAAACTATTTGCATGTTATGCCACTAATTCCATTGTTGAATGGAATTAAAGCAACTGTTAAGGCCTTGCTATCTGTGTAGCTGCTTCCATGCTGAAGTATTTTATGGTTCTATTTTGTCTTTGTAACAATTTATGTTATTATTGCTGTCCTTTTGTCATAGGTCATCAACCAAATTCTATCCTTTGCAAACGACAGTAACCTAATGTTGTCTGTTATCTCACAGAAGAATGAAATATTTCCCTTTTCCGCTTAATATGGCTGACATAGACATTATTGAATGAGCAACTCTGTACTATTGTTCTGCGAATATCGATCCAAGCTGCACCGAACATATATTTGATGCAACGAAAGCAACGACCAAATGTCTAGATTACTTGAAATGATGCAAGAAATATTTTGCTTCTGTTGATCTTCTTACAGTTTGATTCACCTAATTAAGTCCTTTAATTGAACAAAAACCATAAGTTTGCGTCAAGGCTTAAGAAAATACTTTGTAATTTCAAGTTTACTTTCAATGACGAATGACTTTTGACGAAATTAATAGTGGATGCGGATGTAGTCTGCTATATTGATTCTTTTGAGCATGTTGGTTTTTTAATCCTTTCCATTTGATTGTAACATGTTATTCAATAATTTCGTATCATGACATCTTCTTCTTCTTGGGTGGCCATAACAACCCGTTACCGGGTTACGGCCGACCTCAAAAGCTCTCTCCAGGCGCCTCTGCTTTGCGCACGCCTTCTCCAATCATTCACACCAAGCGTGGATAGGGTTTCCTCGGCTTGGTCTTTCCATCGGAGGCATGGTCTTCCTCTTCGTCGTCGCCCAGCGGCTTCCGCATCAAACACCTTTTTCGCCGGAGCTTCTTCGTCCATACGCACAACATGTCCCAGCCAGCGCAGACGTTGAATAGTGATGCGCTTGACTATGTCAATGTCAGCGTAGAGCTCGTACAGTTCGTGGTTCATTCGAATACGGTAGTCGTCGCCGACGTGAACAGGACCGAAGATTTTGCGAAGAATTTTTCTCTCAAACACCCCAAGCGTGGCTGCATCAGTCTGCGACACAACCCATGCTTCTGCGCCGTAAAGTAGCACGGGTAAGATGAGCGTCTTGTAGAGTGTCAGTTTTGTCGGGCGAGAGAGGTCTCTACTACTCAATTGCTTACTGAGACCATAGTAACACCTATTAGCAAGAGTTAGTCTTCGCTTTATCTCCAGGCTGACATCGTTTTGAGTGTTCACGGCGGTGCCAAGATAGGTGAATTCCTTGACAACTTCGAAAGTATAGTTGTTCGCAGTAACAAAGGATCCAATACGCCGCGTCTCTCTGTTTGTGGACAGCATATACTTTGTTTTGCCCTCGTTCACCGTCAAACCCACTTTCGCTGACTCTTTTTCGATAGCAGAGAACGCAGCAGTAACATCTCGCTTACAACGTCCAATGATATCAATATCATCGGCATATGCAAGGAGCTGGACACTTTTGTAGAAAATAGTGCCATTACGATGTACACTGGCTCTTCGCAACACCCCTTCCATCACAAAGTTGAAGAGGTTGCAGGATAATGGATCGCCCTGTCTGAAACCTCGTTCGGTATCAAATGGTTCGGAGAGGTCCCTTCCTACTCTGACGGAGCTGGCTGTGTTGCTCAACGTCATTCTGCAAAGCCGCACCAGCTTCGCAGGTATACCGAACTCAGACATGGTGGCATACAGGCAATCCCGTATCGGGCTATCGAAAGCTGCTTTAAAATCGATAAAGAGATGATGGGTATCGATCTGTTTTTCGTGGGTTTTTTCCAGGATTTGACGTAGTGTGAAGATCTGGTCTATGGTGGACTTACCAGGTCTAAAGCCGCACTGATAAGGCCCAATCAGTGTGTTGGCAAATGGCTTAAGTCTTTCACACAGTACAGTCGACAGGACCTTGTAAGAGATGGCAAGAAGACTGATTCCCCGGTAGTTAGCGCAGATTGTCGGGTCACCTTTCTTCAGTACAGGACAAAGGACACTGAGATTCCAATCGTCGGGCATGCTTTCTACTAGCCATATTTTGCAGATGAGTTGATGCATACACCCTATCAGCTCATCGCCGCCGGTCTTGAACAATTCAGCAGGCAGGCCATCGGCACCAGCCGCTTTGTTGTTCTTAAGTCGTTGGATCACAACTCGTACCGCGTCATGGCTAGGTGGTGGTACGTCCACACCATCGTCGTTGATTGGTGGCATCGGGTTAATTTCTCCAAAGGCGGGATTGGTGGAGTCATCGCCAGCAAGCAGCTTGGAAAAATGTTCCCTCCATAATCTCAGTGCACCCTGCGTATCCGTAACCAGATTTCCATGTTCATCTTTACAGGTTGATGCTCCGGGCTTGAAACCTTGGGTCAGACGCTTGACTTGTTGGTAAAATTTTCGAGCATCATTCCTGCCCCGTAACACTTCGAGTTTCTCACGCTCGTGCCTTTCCTGCTCTCGTTTCTTGCGTCTGAAAAGGCGCCTCTCATCCTTTCTCTTTTCCCTGTAGTTTTCGTGCACGGCTCGCGTTGCTGCTGACTGCAGGGTTCTTTTGTAGGCGGCGTTTTTCACTGCAGTAGCTTCGCGACACTCCTGGTCATACCATTGATTTCGCGGAAGTGGGCGTTGGAAACCAATGACTTCCTCAGCGGCAGAGCGCATGGAGCGGGACATATGCGCCCAAAGTCCACCGGCATCATCGGGTAGAGAGTCAGGTTGAAGGAGCAGTTCTGAGAGGCGAGCGGAATAGGCTTCGGCCGTCCGATGTGATGTAGTGGCGCTTGTAGTCCTAATTATAGGATTTTCATTTCTTATAATTTTATCTTTACGATAAAAGAATTTTTTTCTGTGTACTGACAGTAAGTCTATGTAAACCGCTGTAAAACAATCGATTGGCTTCGAAAACTAATATTCGAATTAACAAATATTTTTTTTTCTCTCGTTGGAATGATCATGTTATTTCGTTGATTTTACGCATCGCGCCACAAATCTACCGAACTTTGCTAAAAAGTTATATGAAAACTTTCGTTCTTTTCTATTTGATCGTCGTGCTGTAAACACCATATCTTGTTTAAAATTTAAAAGTGCTAAACTGTGTTAAATTGTGTACAGTTTTCATATATTGAAACTAAATTTTTTTTTATTAAAATCTGTGAATTCAGAAAACCATTGGTGAGTTATTGCTCAGAAATGATTTAATTTTTAGCAACTTCTATTTGCTAATTCGCAAATTTCTATTTTTTATTTAATAAAATCAGTTTTTACTATTTGTGGTGAAGACATCTTAGAGGAAATTCAATTTAATACCAAAATTGAATCGAAATTTCATACGTTATTCTTGGTGCCAGCCCTCAAAGGGGTAATAAACATAATTTCTTTTAATTGAATTTTCAATTAATCATAAACTTTTTTTTATATAAGGCTTAGCACCAAAATTATTGCGAATTTTGCACAAAGAGCAAATTCAATTGCTCATAAAAATTCATCAATTTTACCATCATCGAAACTCACCACAAAGATCATTATTCTGGATGACAAGAAGTATTGCAAAACTAGTTCAACGCAACCACCAAAGCGGTCATATCGTCGAAGAGAAAAATAAACCAAGTCTTTGATGGAATCGCGAGAAAAATGTGATGTATAAAACGGCAAAATAATTTATAAACATTTTTGAGGAAAAGTCAATTTAAGAAAAGTGAAAACGTTTAAAATAATCTTTAAATTAATTACCTAAAAAGAAAGAAAAAATAATAATACATAGTTTAATATTTTAAATTGCAAAATTTAATTTAAAATCATAAACGAAATGTGCTTAATTATATATGTACATTAGGGTGATTCAAATTTTTTATTTTTTGTTTTTTTTAAGGTGCTGTTGCTTAAAAAGTAAGTTTATGATATGAAGAAAAAGCTCACGAAAATTCAGCTCTGTAACTCAATTTTATAAGGTGGCGCCGGAGCCTGTTAGTTTTACATGTAAATTATATGGAAAAATTATTTTTTTCAAAAAAGGTGTCTAAATGAATAGGTGATTAGTGCTGTTGAGCTGAAAAGGGTCGTTTTTCGATGTAATTTTTTACGCTGAATCCGAATCTGGCCTCAGAATTGACCCATCATGTCGGAATCCTGAAATATTTGAGGCTAAGTACCTAAAACATGATGTTTTTTTGTCTACTTTCGAGGCCATGTATAGGATTCAAAGAAAGTTGATCAGCTTATTTTTAATAAAAGCATCATTTAGTACCATCCTTGCCCTTTAAAATGAGCTTTCAAGTGGTGATCTGTGATGTTTCCTTGCAAAGTTATAGCCATTTTAAAGTGACATGAATTGGATCCCCTACAATGGGTTGCAACCCAACAATATTAACCAACGGGTTTCAAATTCATGTCACCTTGAAATGGCTGCAACTTTGCAAGAGAGCATCACAGATCACCACTTGAAAGCTCATTTTAAAGGGCAAGGATGGTACTAAATGATGCTTTTGTTAAAAATAAGCTGATCAACTTTCTTTGAATCCTATACAAGGCCTCGAAAGTAGACAAAAAACATCATGTCTTAGGTACTTAGCCTCAAATATTTCAGGATTCCGACATGATGGGTCAATTCTGAGGCCAGATTCGGATTCAGCGTAAAAAATTACGTCGAAAAACGACCTTTTCAGCTCAACAACATTAATCACCTATTCATTTAGATACCTTTTTTGAAAAAAATAATTTTTCCATACAATTTACATGTAAAACTAACAGGCTCCGGCGCCACCTTATAAAATTGAGTTACAGAGCTGAATTTTCGTGAGCTTTTTCTTCATATCATAAACTTCTTTTTTAAGCAACAGCACCTTAAAAAAAACAAAAAATAAAAAATTTGAATCACCCTAATGTACATATGTATATACATATATAATTGATTTTGCTTTGTGCATAGAAGAAAGAGAGTGACAGTTATGTGAGTGACAATATGTACCTACGTATAAATATACCTACATTTTTTTTTGCCGTGGTGAATACAGAAAAATATATATAGATACGTATGTACATGCTACACTACCTTTTTAGCAGTTTTGCATTCTGTTATTTTTTTCTCAGGCTCAAAATGATAAACAAATTTTGCATAATGTTTAATTTTTAAATGATTTTGTTTCTTTTCATTAAATTTAGTTAAAATGTGTTAACTTTTTGATCGCGGTTAACTTTTTGTTCGGTTTCAACCAATAAAAAAAAATTTAGTTTACGGCCATCAAACATGTTTGAGCCATGTTGCGCATAATTTTGTTGCTCAACATATTTATTGTATGCATTTCTAATCAAAGAAACGCATTCGTTGTTGCAAAAGAGCCAGTTATTGCAACATATAAAAAAAAAAATATTCTCTAAAAATTTAAATTCTCTCCCGCAGCTTAGAAACAATTGATAAATAAAACAATAGAACACACACATTGAAAGATCTTTCAACGTGGGAGCGACGCACCGGTCCAAAGTGAGTGATGAATTTTGTTTTTTTTTGTACTTCAATTTCTTTAAAAGTAAATCAAAGCGCTACCATCTTTCACTTAATTAATTTGAATTTGTTATGAAAGTTAAAATTATATATGTAAAAGAAAATAAAATAAAATATTTTTTTTTGTGTAAATTTAAACCAAATATTTTTTTATATTTTTTTTTTGCAATTATTAATATATAAGAAATCATTGAACTAAATATTTTAAAATATTTTTTTTAACTTAATGAGTGAACGATGGTAACTTGGTAAATCTGTAATGAGTGCGGTAACAATTTTTTTTGCGGAAAGAGAGGCGCGTAATAATAATAAGTCTATTTAATTTTGATCATACTACATATTTTGTTTTTGCAATTCTCAACTTGCATTGAGTATTTAAAGTAAATGGATAGAACAAAATTGAATCGGAACAGAATGCAGGTCATTGAACTTTGCAAATTGCTTTTGGTCTTTGTACATTTAGTTGAAACGGAACAGATAAATTTATTTTTGTTTTGATCATTTTATTTTGCCAATGTATCTAAAATAATATCTATTGAAACTTAATTGCATACATTTGTTTAAAGTTCTTATATAAAATTAAGATTCTTAAAATTAAATTAAATTAAGTTTAATTTAGTTTTATTGTTTTCCTCAATTTGAATTTAGTTGTAGTAAATAAAAATGCTTATATATAAACGTATATGAACGCGCTTACACAATTATATCTATTTTTAAGATATCTTTTTGTATCCATGAATTCACTTATAATTATATAACATTTTAAAATGAAAGCTTAAGTTTTTTTTTGATTTCGAGCTAAGGCATATGTAGTTTCAGTTGTGGCATAAGTATTCGTGGGATCTTCAGAACATTTTGTTTTTTTTTGATCGTCAATCTGTTGATCAAGGTTGGGAGGGTATAATGAAACGACAACACCATGTTTCATAGTTGTAGGCCTAACAACGATAACAATTTTCATATTCTTTTCCCCTCTACTTTACTTCCGCCATCTATGGTTCTTTTACGCACGCAAAATTTTTTTTTTTGTTGTTATTTAGCTCTGTAGTGGTATTTCAGCAGGCGATAGGACGCAAGACCCCACCCCCATTAGCCGACGAGCCAGAGCCGGATTCCCTGCGTGCACCCGCAGCCTTTCACTTGCCACATACTAGACCCTAATATAGAACGTTATATGCTACAGTGATTGCAGCTTAGCGACGTCCAGCTTTCGTTGCGTACCAGAGCGTACATCCTTTGCATTGCACAGCCGCATGCGTATCTTGGCTGCAACAAGATAATGATCGGAGTCAATATTGACTCCCCGGAACGTACGAACATCTAGCACGCTCGAAGCATGCCTTCCGTCGATCACAACATGATCGATTTGGTTGCGTGTTTTCTGATCAGGGGACAGCCAGGTGGCCTTGTGGATATCGAGGTGTTGAAATCTGGTGCTACTTACTACCATGTTTCGCGCCGCGGCGAAGTCGATCAGCCGTAGACCGTTGTTTGAGGTGGTCTCGTGAAGGCTGAACTGACCGACAGTGGGGCCAAATATACCTTCTCTTCCGACCTTTCCGTTGAAATCCCCGAGTACAATTTTAACGTCATGGGCCGGGCAGCGGTCGTATACTTCCTCGAGTCTCGCATAGAAGGCATCTTTGACAGCATCGTCCTTTTCTTCCGTCGGGGCGTGCGCGCAAATCAAGCTTATGTTGAAAAATCGAGCCTTGACGCGGATCGTAGCCAACCTTTCGCTCACAGGTGTGAACCTGGAGATATGGTGGCGAAGTCTCTTGCTTACTACGAATCCGCATCCCAATTCGCGCCTCTCCGCATGGCAGCTGTAGTAGATATCGCAACTTGCTTGTTTAGAGCAACCTTGTCCTATCCATCTTATTTCCTGGATGGCGGTGATGTCAGCCTTAATTTTTCCGAGGGCATCCGCCAATTCGATAGAGGCACCTTCCCTATTGAGGGTCCGGATATTCCAGGTGCATATCCTTAAATCATAGTCCTTTTTTCGTTTGCAGTGGTCGTCAACGTTGAGGGGTTCATTATCCGAGGCTTTTTTAGTCTTCATTGGAGTGTTTTTTTTACGTGGCGGGTACCAAACCCTGCGCACAACCCAGTTTACTTCCAGGGAGGACACGCTGCACACATTCGCTCACTATCTCAGCGGATGCGGAGATAGCTACCCAGATGGAGCCGCGGGGAGGCTGTGTGTCAACTTGCTAATGGTTGGCTCAGAGATCGCTCTGGCAATCCCCAGGTGGAAAGCAATCAGAAACTTTACTCTGATCAACCAAAAGCCAATCCATCCAAAGCCAATCCATCCAATTTCGTATCATGACTAGTAATATAACAACTTTAAGGAAAAGCTCAGTTTTATTCATCAATATAATCACCCCTATCATGAATATACAGAGGAAAACGTTTCTCTCGGATTTTTTTTTTCTCGAGAGGAGTATTTTTATTTTATATCATAAATAATTGAGGAATGGAAAACTTCATATTCAGTCAGTGCTGCCAAAATATTTGCAATTACTTCCAATCATTCCGAAATCACAGTTGCATTTTTCATATTTGACATTAGCTTATCTGTCAGCTGAACAATTTTATATAAAAAAAAGTGCATTTATCTATATTACAAAAAAAAAAACCTAAGAAGAAGACTTTTACTGTATCCGAATCGGATTCCGTATACTGGACCAATATCAGTAATCACTCTTTATTTGCGTTGCTAGATCTTGTAAATATCTTAAAAACATCTTTTTATCAAATAAAATAACAAAATATTGCTAGCATTGACTCTTTCCTCATTAAATTCCTTGCTACAAAATTAGGGAAAAAAATTTTCGCGAATCGTCAAAAAATGTTCCCCAAAAAAGTATTGCCGATAACCTCATTTTCCAGGGATTTTTTTCCCATTCCCCAGAAATCTTCCACGATCGCAAAACAGGGGATTGTAGAAAAAATCCGAAGGAATGTTTATTTATGATAGGGGTGAATCTGTTTCAAGAGAATACTCTTCCAAAGCCTCTTCAACATTTCGATGCCTTTTTAGTAGAATGATTTATCCTTGGCCTTAAAATAGGCATCAGCTTCAGTTAGTTCTTCTTCATTGCAGCCAATTCTCTTTCTCTGGAGCATTATTTTTAAAGGATGTTCAAATTTGACGTTTTTTTAAAAATTTGTTGTTTTTTTAAGTAAGAAGTAAATACAGTCCGGCAAGTTAAAATGGATCGATACAGGAGCGAACAACGTGTTTTCACTATTGAAACTTATTTTAAATACGATGAAAGTTATTCAGAAGTTGGAAGAAAATTTCGTTCGAAATACGATAGTTCATAAATCGTCGTCGTTCGCAGCAATTAAATCTCAAACAACAACTTTATTCAATATTTTACACAAAGATCTACATGTACAGTAGACCGAATCGATTTGTATGAAGCAAAATAAAGTCAGCCAGACATCAACTCAAAAGATGGAAGGACCCTTAAAAATTATATCTGCGACATTTTTTTTCGTTCCGAGAAATACCAATGGAGCACTTTTAATTCTCCTGAAGGTCCTTTTGAATTCCAATATTAACTGGATTTAATGTTCTTTAATTTCCAGTAAAAATAAATAAATAGTTCACACAATTTATGTCATTTAAAAATTTAAAAAGATACCTCAAATTTGAACATACATCATATGTCTTCCTACGAACTTATTGAGTGGAATTTGCTCTGTAAAAGTTCGTTATCTGGTTCCGTCAGTCCACATTACTTTGGTAGCACTCGTTAGCCCCATCATACATATCGTTTCGAATTAAAATGGGGCTGAGTGGAATGGGGTCACTTTTTCGTCATATCTGTTATTTGACTGCATTATTAAATTGTAAAAGAAGTGATCTTTCCAACTGCTGTGACATCAGTATTTTCATAAGAAACGGTTTCAGACACTACTTCTTTTATCCCCCTATCCCCTAACTTTACTTATTTTCTTAAAAATCAATTCGGTATATTACTATAAATGCAACTACTATGTCATGTCTTAGGTAATAAAGAAATAATGACAAATTCTTGTATGAGTTCGCTGCGGTACAACATGACGTATGATTAACATTAAATTAATATAACAAATTCATTGTTATTTTGTGAATGAGGGTTAGTTTTTAGTTCATTCAGTTAACACAGTGATAAGAATGTTCCAATATGATTGTTGGAGCATTAACTTTTCAATTTTTGCTTTTCACTTTATTAGGGTTACCAGATGACTTACATATTTTAGTAGTAAATGTACTACTTTTGCAAGGCAAAAATACTTTAATACTTTTCACCTGAAATGTAATACTTCTAGTTGAAATGACATACTTTTCACTACTTTCGATGTTTGCATTGTAAAATAAAGTGTATTTCAAATATTGTTATCATTTCGCTGGTGTTTTTCATACACACGAGGACCGTTTTTTTTTTTGCTAATCAAAAATATTTTTATGGAAATTAAAAAAAATAAAAAATTTTTTGTTTTTTATTGGAAAATAGGAATATTTTTAGATGGATTACTTTTGTAGGCAGGGCATCTGGTAACCCTACACTGTATGTATATATGTTATAATCAATGTATATAGATAAAAATTTCTTGAGTTAATCGCATGTCATATTGTAAGAAAAAAAAATCTTATTAATAGCTTGGACTATTTTATGTGCTATAGAAATTTATAAATTAATCAAATTTCATTAGAAAATCAAAAAACCTAGAGCAATTTTTAAGACTTTGTATTAAAAGTAGCATTTGGCAAAACACTCGTTAATTTTTAATTGGTACAGAACAATTTTGAAAGAATGTTCTGTATTTTTTAATCCAGTTTCGCTTAAGTTTTTCTATAGCACCATTATAAATATCTATCGTAACACATTTATCACAACAGAATCCCCAAAACAACAAAAAACAAAAAACCCTCTACAGAAACATAGTAATAGAGATTACACAATAGGGTGTAACTGAGCATACGACTGCAACCGGATGTTTATCAAAGTGTGACAACAACAGCTACAATTAAACCAATACAAAAGCAACAAAAAAAAGTTGAGTAAAAAAAAAAAATAAAACAACAACCAAAAATAACAATGAAAACCAAGAAAAATAACAGAACGTTGTTAAAAATGCAACAGGAAACTGCAGCAGCAGCAGCAGCATCAACAACAGCCAGCAACAGCAACAGCAATTGCTGCTGCAAATCAGTAAAACAAGCACAAAATGTCAACATCGCTTGGGTTTCTAATACTTCAATCATTTGTAATAGAGACTGAGTGGGGATGGGTGTGTTCCACAAAAATAAAATACTGTACAAGAGAGAAACAGAAGTGACACTTAGTTTGTGATCGAAAAAAAGTTAAAAATACATAGTGACAGTGTCATGAAATAAACAAAAAAAAAATTAAGTATTGCAAATGAAGGAGAACGGAAAAACTTCAAAAAGTCTTTATTTAAGTTGACTTCTGATTGTGAGCTAAAATAAATTGAATTTAGCTTTAAGTTTAAATAGAAATTAGTAAATTTCTGAAGAAAGTGTCATTAAGAATTACTGAATTTGTCATTCAAAAGCACTTTCTCGTAGCAGAGCTTAAACATTATAAAAGTACACAAGTGGGCTAGAAAGAGTGCAAAAGATGGCCTACATCGGTGTGACGGTGGCTATGAGATCATGTCCCACGGCAGCCTTAAATGTTCTTCTACACTTGCTACCTCCCAGTTATTTAATTAATCCAGCTGCTGCGTGCAGTGTTATCAGGCTCAGGGAAGCCAGTAATTGGTTTCCGAATCAATATGGACATTGCTCTATACTCGACACATTTTACCAATCGAACTTTCAAATTCACCAACGGACTATATCTGTCCTACACTCAACTTTGAAAAAAAGACAGACAGTTGAATCCATATACCAAATTTCACATCTTGTAATAAACACAAAGAATAACAATTTAAGTATTTTGTTCTATGGAATGAGCCATGCTCCTTTATCCAATTTAGTTCAAATTTCGTGAGGTGATTAGCATAGGCAATATACATCTGACATAGTATCGAATTTCAAAAATTATGCTCCTAAAGTGTTTTGGTTGTATGGAAAATGCCGCGCCTCGTGGTCTTCAAAAGTTCAAATGATGTTCTGTACCTTTACGATATCAAAGCAAGTATAACCTCTAAGTTTGAGCTCAGTCGGCTCAATAGTTTCTTTTATCCATGCGTCTAAGGAATAAAACAAAAAATATTTTATCGAAATCTATCCTGTAGCTTTTGCGTGTTGAAAACAAAGTTAGAACTTAGACTTAACTAAAATATACTCTCACTTGAAATTACTTTTTAAAAGTTTTTGGCCTCAATTTTTAAAATGCTGAAAAAAAAATGTTTACAGAGTTTACAAGTCTGGAATTGCATGTTATCGGTGGCCTTGTAGAAATTGAAAAACTTTGGGAAAAAGCCAGTAACTGAAGGATATTTACCATTACCAAATTACCATTTAAAGAAAAAAATTATTTTATTTTGGGAAAGCTGTTAATTTCTTGCTTTAAACTTGCCAACCCTGCTTGTTTCCTTATTTTTGATTAGCTTCGTCAAAATTGTGATACTTTAGTTTGGTTTAACACGGCTTAATTCTTCAAAAGTCTTAACCTCATCCTGTAGAGTATGAGCTCTTGGCGTAGAAAATGTACGACATCAGATCTATTTCAGAATGGGTAGGCCTAGATATTAACATCATTAAAACAAAAAGCAGCTGCTCAACCAGCGTCAGTAGTTGTTTTATAATAAGCGAACCAAACATTGAAATGGTTGATAAATTCACTAAATCGGGGTGCGTCATTGAAGCTAATAGCGACCATTGAAGGCAAATATGAAGGATTTCATGTCAAAAATCCTAAGCTAAAAATTGAACATCAACCATTGACCAAAAAAACTTGGGCAAAGTGTTGTCCTATTGAACGGTTATTATATCCCAAAACACTTGCCTGTTTCTACAAAAACTGGCTGAAGTAGGAGGAGAAACAAAACAAAATGGGCATTGCTCCCTCCTCGGGTCACTACGAAACGAACTGGCTAACCTTTCAACCGATTACATCTGCTCCACACTCAAACTTCGAGTAAAACTTTCAGGTGAAGTTTCCGGAGAGGATTCGTTGGGATGAGGGCACTATTAATCTAAACTTTGAAATCACATTGACACCGATGGGTCGAAGAAGGACTGCGGAGTAGGTGCTAGGGTCTACTCAAAAGACAGAACAATTTTCAGTCTTTTCGCTTACTTAACTCAGCTAGCGTTTTCCAAGCAGAAGCCTTTGCTGTTTTAGAAGCCTGCAGATTAATGGGCAATTCTAATATGTTAGCATAGTTAGCAATTTTTTCCGCCATCAAGGCTCTGAACTCGGAGATGATAAAATCTAAATTATTAGAGCAATGCAGGAAGGAACAAGTTGGGATGGGGAGTCAGCTCGACATAACTCTCTTATAGGTTCCAGGCCACAGGAACTTTGACGGTAATGAAATGGCGGAGGAATTAGCAATGCACGGTTTCTCTCTTGACAAAACTGAAACTTCAGTGCGCGTGAACATTCCGCTAGCTATGGTTAAGAGAAAGATCTTCTCGCTTTTTCTTTCCAAGGTAGCAAAGAACTAGAGGATCCTTAAAGCCTGTAAAACATCTAGAGCAATATGGCCAACCTATAGCAATTTAAAAACCATTGACCTACTCTACAAGAGCTGCAGTGTTATCGCAAGAATCACCGCGTCTTGCACTGGACATTGGACTATCGGCAAGCATGCTTAAAAATTTGTTATTCTGTTCAACACCTTTTGCGACAGTTGTCTTCAGATATACGAGAAAGAATCAGTTGAATATTTTTTCTGTTACTGTCCGAACCTTGCCAGAACCAGGCTCAGATATCTAGAACAAGCTTTCTTCAACAACCTCAGCGAATTGGCCGAAAATGATATCAGATAGCTGCTTAACTACCAAAACAGGACTAATTGGATATAGCTTTTTTTGATTTTAAGGCTTAATAAATTCTTTTCACAACCCTTTACCAGTTTTATGGGTCGCGTAGGTGGTATTAAAACGGGATAGCTAGTGCTACTTCAGGCTTTTAGCGTAACTGTAACATACCGCAAATTTATATGGATTTCATTGATTTTTTGACCCAATATTTGACGAAAACGTGCGATCAGGAAAATTATAAAATTATAGCCCGTCTTTATTTTAAGATCACTCAAGAAATCAAGAAAAATGTTTTGAGATAACATAAAAATTGGCTGCAAAAATATATTCGTAACCTTTCTTTAGCCTTGACTTTCCTCAAAATCTAAGTGAACTTTAATTTAATTAACTGTTTAAAATTTAAACAAACACCAAAACACAAGAGTAAGCCAAGTTTAATGTAAAGAATCATAGAACAATTAATTCATATTAATTTTTGGGCAAACCATAAAATTAGACTGAACCAGCGCGCTGCAAACCAACATAGAGCACACAAAGCACAAAAGATGAAGCAGCCTGAAGCAAAATAACAACGCCAACAAAAGCGTAAGCAATGAACTTTTAGGCACAGGAAATAGAAAAAGCTTACGACACATGCAAAATTTTAACTGAAACTTAACCACTCCACACATCCGTTTGCAAAGGCAGACAAAAGTGAAACTGGAGCGCAACGTCGTGCGTGTGCGTGTGCATGCTGTGTATACTTGGCTGCACATGTACGTGTGCGCTTGTTAGTTCAAGTGTGTTTGCGTGAGTATGCGTTGTGTGTGTGTGCAGAGGCACTTTAATTTGCTGCGGTTACACTTCATTTTTCTGCTTCTTTTGCACTTCGTCTGTCTGTTTTTGTTGCAGAATGTTTGAAGTTTTTTTGTAGTTTTTCTTTTTTCTCTGCAACACAGCCAGCATTCATGCGGCATTGCAATTTTGTGCGTGTGATAAGAGTGTAAAAGTGTCTATTTATGTTTGTGTGCAAGTGCAAATCTGTGCGTGTGTGTATGTGTGGTGTTGGTGGCTTTCAATTAGAAATTAATTGCATTGATGTGCGGCTGATGTTGTCGATTGCAGTGGATGTTGTTGCATGCCATGGCGCATACCTATCGTACATTTTCAGAGAGTTTATGTCTGCTTTTTCAGAATCACAGCCTTTAATTGAATGATATGCTTTAATGTTAGTGTTAATGTTCAATAATAGCTTAGTAGTGGTGTTTCCCAGTTGACGTATGAAAGAATTTTATGTCTTGCATGCGATGAACTTATAACTCTTCTTGCAGAGTTAAATTGGCATCTTAGGTATTTTTAAAATTTTTCACATTTTAAAGCATTATGATTCGATATTACTCTTTCGTTATTTGCATTGTATAAATACATTCACAACAATCGTAAATGTATGGCTAGAAGTATGGAACGGTATCAATTTTGTTAGCCTTGGTCCTCTGTATTCATGTAAGTTTAAGTTTAGCGTAGTTATTTTAAATGGTAAGTTCTAAAACGTTACAAGCAACGAAAAACTATATAATGCTCCACTCAAGCTACATGTATAAAATAAAAGAAATTATTTCGAGTTCTATGTTTGCGCAATAATCATTTTTATTACATTTGAAAATCATCATTATGATTAAACGTAAGTGGCTTTGGCACGTCCTTACCAAAGCAGTTTCTCCCGTATAGATCAAAAATTGCGCGCGATCACGATCAAAACCTTCAACACGGCATTTGAACTGTGACTCTTCTATGACTGAAAATGTTTGCTGGGTAGTATCTGTATATTAATTTATCTGGTTCTTACTAAAATACTGGCTTTTTTAATAGTTAATTGATAATAACATCAAGAAAACTTTATGAGATTGAAAATCCAAATGAATTAACAGACAATAAATTAATGGATTTTTTCTTGTCAGCTGGCTTTCAATTTAAGGAAAATATTAATTGAGAATAAAATCAGGAGTTTATTTTGAATTTAAATGAGAAGTAAGTACAACACTGAAAAAACAAATTATATGAAGATGAGTAATTCAACAAGGAAACGTATTGCTTCAGCGTTAAGTTAAAATGTTGTTATTTTTACCCATTAAACTGACTTAAAATGATAAAAAATAACTTCAATTAATTAAAACATAATCATTCGGATTGCATGATCCTTCAGAAGCTGATTTTCCGTGTTATGCTATTGTGGTCTGGAAACTTTTATTTTGTGATGCATATTTTTCAAAAGATTTGCTATTTTTATTTTATTTTCAGACCAACTCCATTTCTAACCATGCAGTCGGATTATTTCATATTTTGGAATCAGTTGCCGATTTTTTCAAAAAAGCGGCATTTCCATCCAAATCAAAATAATTAACTTTTGTCTTTTGATTCTAATAGAACTTGATATTCTCTATCAGAATTTTTAAAAAAATTTCAAAATACTTAGTTAAAAATTGGCAGAGTTATAGCACTTTTTATGAGAAAAAACAAAGCTAATTTTCTGAAAAACACCTCTTGTTTTTCGCTTAAAATTTTATTTTGGATTTGTACTAATATAAGAAAGAAATGACATGAGTGAGTTTAATGAGCGCTTAAAGACATTTGAGGTGAGGAGAATTTTTTTTCAAAAAAAAAATATTTAAATTTTAGTTTCAACCTTGCCAGCCATCAGCTTATTTTTAATAATAACATCATTTAGTAACTACTGTTGTTTTTTTTTAAAATGAGCTTTCAAGTGGTTATCTGCGATGTTTCCTCGCAAGGTTACAGTCATTTAAAAAAGACATGAATTTGATCTCCTACAACGAAGATGAAATAAAATTGTAGCGGGTTGGTTAATGTTGTTTGGTCGTAAGGAATCAAATTCATGTCACAGAAGATAAGATGTTCTATCAGAATCAAAAGACAAAAATTAATTACTTTGATTTAGATGGAAATGCCGCTTTTTTGAAAAAATGTTCAGCGGTTTTTTAATTTTTGACACCAAAACTTAAAGTGGAGATAGCTTCGTAAAAAAATGTTTTTGATCAAAGTTCTAGTCCACTTATTTCCTTTAACCCTAGTGGGACGGATGGTGGTACAAGAGTACCCCTTGATATTTCAAATTAAAATATCTCAGAATTCTTTTAAGTTAGAGGTCTGGTTCTTTCTGATAACTTCGGCCCATCATTTCTACGCATTATTAAGGAGGGGAACAGGTAAGGTATATTTTTCTCGTTTTATCCTGCGTGGGATAAAAAATATGAAATTGAATCGTTTTAAAAAACAAGAGGAGGTAAGCCTTGTATATAGTTTTTCTGCAAACTACGAAGGATATGGAACAATCTTCAACATTTTTGAAATCAGCATTGCCAAACCAAATCACACCTTTGGATGGGAAATTTTTTTCATATTCACAAGTTTTATTTGTTTTAGCCAACTAAACATTTGTACCAAATTTGAAGTGTCTGGTGCTATTATATCTGTTTATGGCCACCGTTCTATACAAACTCATCCATTGTGTGACCTTAGAGGTCAGTACTAAAGGTCTACATAGGTGCACTCACAGCATTCATCTCTCCTGCTTAGTTTTTCGATTTGTTTTGGTTTGATTTGTAGTTTTTGTGCACAAGGACTCGATGAACGTGGCGAGTGGCATGTTGGTCGTTTCGAGTGCACTCATGCAGACCTCTAGTCTGAATTCGTAATGTCGCAGTAAAATGGTGCAATTGTGAAACGGTTAAATAAAAGGATTTCTTTTACTTTTTAAGTAGTAAAAGGACAGTAGAAGTGGAAGGACAGAGCCGTAAAAAAGAGCACATTTGACTGTGCCTCCAAGTATAACGGGACAAAAAGAAGTACTACTGTACTCCCATAAGAAGTAATACTTCCTATCCAAATTTTTTTTTATAATTTTTTTTTAATTTTATTATAATATTTACATTTTTATTATAATTTACATTTTAATATAACTATTTTCATTTTAAGTATATGAACTTTGTTCATTCTTGTAAGTGCTAAGCTTAAATAAAAAATACAATACTTCTTAGCACTTAATTTTACAACTCCAATAGTAATCATTCGAAAAACATTAAAATATTTACATTTTATATAACTGACTATTTTTATACCCTACACTCAGGTTATATTCACTTTGTCATCTCACATAGACTAATATTCCAACTGGATATAAATGAAGGCGACTTTATTTTCTTTAAATTATGATTTTAAACTTTTCTTATTTTATTTTATATATTTATAATAAAGATTAGGAAAAAGTGTCTTTTCTCTTCTGTTGATTTTAACAGCTACACTTCGTTTGCAACACTGCACTTGCTCTTTAAATATGTAGATGTTGTATCAACAAAGTCAACAACTTCCGGTTATGACACAGCTTCCGGCTGTACTGTCAGCATGTTGTAACTTTGCAGTTGAAATTGTTATGCTTTGTGCAAGAAAAAATCACACAAAAAACTATGCTGATTTGAATTGAATATTACGCATTGTATGTGTCCATTTTAAATTTTGTTGCAAGGATATGTTGAAATTCGAAAAATAAAATGAAATCAAATTGTAGCCCTTGGGAGATTGCTGCTGGTAAAGAATAACGAAAAAATTTAACAAAATTTGATTGCATTTAGTTGCAGGAAATTTACATTGAATATATAGTTGATGGACAAATAGAATATGTTAAATATTTGCATGCAATTCACGAGCATTTAATTTATATGTCACATGGCTTTAGCTGTGAAATGGCTAATTGAAATCGTAATTAAGTTTGCTAAAAGTTTAAATAAATATCGAAAAAAAAAAATAAATAAAATTGTGGAAATTAAAAAATTACCGAAGGCATTTTTTTTTCTGCATCACCCTAATCTGCAGGGCTTACGCTTTTTATTAATTTCCCATAAAATTTGTTTTTCAGAGCGGCATATTGCGAAACATAATTTTTTATGTTTTTAAAATTTGTTTCAATTTTTATTTTATGACTAGCAAACAACAATTTTATTTTATTACAACACTGTGCCATCAGCGTGCCAGCACACCATTTTATGTAAATATTTATTTTCGCAATTAAAAAAGTGTAATAAAAATTCCAAATTGTTGTGAAATATTTACGTTTTTTTTTTGCCTCTTCTGCTTTAATTAATTAAAAAGGAAAAATATATTTTGATAAAAAAATAGCAAATAAAGTAACAAAAATAAAAACGGAAAAACAAAAATATCAAAACCCAAGTGTCAACAAAGTTCATTTGGCTGACTGACATCGTGTTGATGATGATGTTGTTGATGTTGCTGCTTCATGTTTACTTGCGCATGAAATGTTGCAACACCATTTCAGTAAATATTCAACCGGAAAATATGTTAACCAGTACAATTTATGTTTTTAAAGTGTTTCTTTGTTTAAATTCATAATAATTCAAACTATGTTATTTATGATTTTCAGATTAATACCCCTTGCAAGGAACTTCTTCGTCGGCATAAATTTTCACTTGAATTTGAGTTTTTGTGCTTTTCGTTTAAAGATATTTTACAAAACTGTTTTTTATGGTTTCGTTGGGCCACAATATGCGCTGACATTAGAATTAACGTATTCCACACTGAGTTTTTTAGAACTTCTAGTGCTTCTAATAGATAAGAGCTGCAAGGAGCGTAGGTATTGATTCTTTTTGTGATTACATTTATGGGGACTTTCAGTCTCCATGGGAGAAACTCGAGTACAGAAATTAGGATAAGCCGACTTGCCGCCAAAAACCAGACAATTTTCACCAATAAGTTTCATTGTACGAGCGAACGATGGTTGTAGGGTTAAGACTCGTCAGTTATTTTCAAAACAACAAGGATTTACTTGCAAAGTGGATTTGTTTATTTATACTAAAAACTCAAAGTCTCAGAAACATAACGACGAGCCTGAGTTGTGAGCTTAACAACAGTAACCCTTGTCACGAAACGAACGTCTGTCCAGACACATTCGACCGTCCGAGGCAGTAAAAAATAAATATCCTTATGATTATTCATTTGCATATTTTACGTCCAGATTTTTAAGTGACAGCCAATAAAACTTTAGACTAAGTCAAGGGATTTCAAGTTGCTGGTTAAATTAGAAATATATTTAAAATACAATTGAAATCAAAAAAGGTCTGGCCAGAACCATGTGACCGACGGAGCGTTAAAGCAAGCATATTTACTTAGCAGTTATTCGCTTTTTGGATTCGGAGTTGAAAAATATTAGTTACAAAAACCATTGGCCCTTTTGCGGAATATGTCCGCAGGCACTTCAGTTTCCACTAATTTTCAATCTTTTGAAACATATTTTGCACGAAACTTCTGGTATATAAATTTCCTTAAAGAAGCCCTTTTTTATCATTTTTGCTAGAAAAAGTGAGATATAAGTATAATCGAATTTTAAATTTTTACACATGGAATGCCACGAATGTTAAAACTTAAATAACGCACTAGAAAATAACGGAATTTTCGGCAAAACAATCGTATCGTAAAATAAGATAGAGATAAAAAAAATTATTTTTATGTACTATATACAAAAAAAATATCGTTTCAAAAGTATCGAGTATAGAATATCAGTATCATAAACATAAAGTACCGATGCGATACTATATCACAGTTCTTTGAACTACGAAACCAAATAAAAACGATTCAAATTAGGAAAAAAAACATCAATAACAACACAGAAATCAAGAAGCATCATAAGCAAAGAAAAATCAAACGACAATTTTTGTATGAGATTATGCAAAAACTTACTCCACAAAAAAAAAGTTATTAAACTTAAAAAAAAATAAGTATGCTATAACCTTCTTTAGCAAAAATTTGTTGTTTCAAAAAAGAAATTATTAAAATTGGTTCAGTATATTTTGCGCCAAAGCGTTACATAGCATTTTCATGTAAGCAATTTCATGTAAATGGTATAGAAGAAGAAGTCATTTTCCTAAGATGAAGAGCTTATTCGGAACATTTGATTTGTTACGTACACAAAACAGCCCCATCAATTTTTTTCTTTTAATGCGTTTTTTATTCAGCTTAAGATGCCAAAAAAGTTGCTAGCGTAAAGTTTTTCATAATAAATGAGTTCAATACTACCATGCAAATATATAGGCAATCTTATGAAAGCCAGGAATTGTTCCTAAATTAATTTTACTTTCCATGGTATGGCATTGCATATTATTTAACTAAACCTTTTGAAATTTATTATCTTTTTCCTATTATTAAAAAAAAAAACATAATTACTTTCCATGGAGATTTTTATTTTAAGTTATAAAAACATTCGCGCTCTTTCAGCTTAATTGTGATATTGTTTTAATTTTTAATTACAATTGTGCTCAACGCACACCGGCATAAATTTGTTGACAGCAGTGGACAAAAGAATATCATCATGCAGTACAAAAACAAACAAAAAAAAAAATAGCAACTATCATATGATACCATGCAACAGATAAATAAAAAAAGACTTCAAAGCTGTAAAAGTGTGCATCTCAAGGAATTTTGTTTAATGGGTGAAAATCAAATGCATTGTCTGTGGAATATGTAGAAAAATTTATTTGTGAATTTTTAAGGATAACATATTCCATATAGTGTATAAATATAAGAAATTGTTAAATTAAATGAAACAAAATATTGTAATTATCAAAATTTATTTTGTCGCCTTCTTTAGAAACTTAGGCGTCATGAATCATTTTCATCAGAATGTCCATCGAAATGGCCAGATTTGTGGAAAAAAAAAACTCATTGATTTTGCATTGTTTTTATCTTTAATACAGTGGAACCTCTTTAAGTCAAACCTCGATAAGTCGAAAACCTCCCAACCTCGAAAAAAGTCTTGATCCCTTCCTTTCAAGCTGCAAAACCTCCATTGCTTGAAATCTGACCTCTCTATAAGTCGAAATAATTTGTGAGTCCCTACAAGTAAATCCAGTACATATTTTCCCTCTGTAACTCGAAAAAATGTAAAAACCTATTTATACAATAAACCAATTCTATGAAATGATAAAGCAATTTATGACTGATTAAACCTGAACCTCTACAAGTCGAACATTTCCTGACAAAATTCGCTTAAGTCGAAGTCATCTATAAGTCGAAAACACTATAACTCGAATTTTTTGGCGTCTCCCTTGAAAATCGAGGTTCTACTGTAGTAAGCTTTTTTCGTTAATTCAATTTGGAGAAAATCTGACAATTTAAAACGACCTTTTTTCAGAACGATTTTATTTCCCGACAGCTGATACAAACGTGATGAAAGCAAACATTTTCCATTTATTTTTTAGTCTTTATCACACGGATCTAAAATTTTCCTAACTAGCTCAATCCAACAGCATTGTAAAAATGTGCAATGAATGCTTACATTTTTGCAAAAAATTATTCATTACTTTACAGCTCTGGAAAATACATTCTTTTGCTACGTATTCTACAGATTCTTTTTCCGCAACACTCTCACTGAAATTAAAAATTCAAATTAAAAAAAAAATATATCACTAGTATGCAAACTGTAGAAGATAACAAGAGCACATCCATTGCACAGGATGTAATTTTTAGTTGCAAGTACTTTAAATGCTTCATTTTCATGTGTAGTCGTCACGCTGGCAGCGCATATGGGTATGTGCCGTGGCAAGGGTCAGATGCGCTCCATGCCACATGGCAGTAGGTGTTAATTTATAAACGCTCTGCCGTGCACAAGTGCGAGTAGCTAACAGTTATAAGCGGATTAAATTTAATTGCAAATTGAAGCTTTCATTTCAAATGGATTTTAAGTTTTGAATAGAGTTGCACTGGCAGTTGCAATTCGAGTGCTTTCAAATGTAAGTGCATTAAAATTTTCTAAAATTCTGTGTTACAAAGTTTTATTTAATTGTATGACGCACATGTTGAACTACTTAATGTTGTAAATTTTAAACGTGATTGCTAAATAATTAAGTTTACAATTCAAAAAAAAAAAAAAATAATTCAAACTTAAGTAAGTATTCTAAATTTAGTTTAAATGATTTATTTAATAGTTGATTAAAATAACAAATTAATGTGCTTGATAATTTTTTCTATTCCATTATTTATTGAATAAGCTTTTTACTTGGTATAAAGCTTCAATGCTAAATAGCTAAGAAGGCTATAATAGTTGTAGTAGCTAAACTCTATTATTATGATTAGCGCCTCTTTATGTATCACAATTCGTATCGTTTCGTTTTTAATTTTCAAGCCTGAAAGTATGCTATTATAATTTAAAATAATTTTCAAGCCTGAAAATATGCTATTATAATTTAAATTGGAATACAAATATCCAACCTGCTGTTAATGAATAACTTTTAGGCACGCAAATTGGAGACGAATCGAGACTAATCGAGATATATAAATAGGCCCTTACTATTTATATATTCCATAATTTTTTTACAGCAACCTGTATACGGCCTTCTCCAATCTGGTTAAAATCTTGCATTATATCTTAGGCTAAGACTTAGAAAACAGTATTACATTAGTATAAAAAAAACACATTGGTCTTGGAAGTCGATTGAAAAAAACTATTGCATACTTTTAGGACTTAAGTTAAACATGATTTTATTATTCTGATTAAGTATTTTCACTGAAATTTTAGATTCGCTGTAACTTTTTCAAGTTCAAGAATTTGAGAAAACTTTGTAGAGCTGAATTTTATGATTTTGTTCGGACTTTAATTTTATGATGTGCTCTTAGCACGTTAGGGTGGTAGAAGCCGAGACAATGTGTACAACAAGTCGAAAAAAATTCTGAGATAAGTGACTTCTACAAATGAAATGTAGTTCTGAGACATTTATAACAATATACTATACTTGTTGATCGGACGTCAAATGGCTGAGGTATAAGATAAAAACAAAATCGCATCGAATTTAGAGGCCGAAAAAATTTTTTTTTTCCTAAAAAGTCTTTTAATATTAGCTTTCAAACTGGGGGATGTCATTCGAACTTTTTTTTGTATGGGGGTCGATACTAGCTATTGTACAGCCTTAGTTATAACTCTTCAATTTCTATTGCGCTTATTTTCGTCAAGAAAGTTAATCTTTGCTTTCAATGACTTTCAGTCAATTTGGCAAGGACAAACAGTCGCAGTCAGTTAAGGTCATTTGTTAGATAGTTTCATTTCGCTAAAATGAGATTTAACAATTATTTTCTTAACCTGCCACTACTCATATAGATTGCATTCTACTGCTGTTCACATATTCATTGCAATATTCCTTTCCGCAATCAAATTCCTGTCTAATATCATCAATTTTGGTTGATTTAATTCGACTTGAAACATACAGTTAAATAGTTTCCAATATCATATGCTATGATATGATATTACGCTTATTTTAGCACTCCAATCAAATAATATGTCGAAGTGTCATTGAAAATAATATAAATTGAACTATCATAATGACAAGAGCCACAAAATTCAACCAAAAGCTAAATAGCAAATATGATATTCCACCAATATGATGTCATACAAATACCATCAACCGTCAACAAATGCAGCAACTGCAATCCATTTTAATATCGCTCTCTGTCCAAATGCTCTAAGCGCACTCAGCTGTTAATTATGATTTATGTCGTGTGCCAAACAGGCTTCCTCATAAAGTCACACCCACGCCCACACCGCTGCAATGATCAAAACGCATCATAAAACTGTGGGTGTTGCAATACGCTAAGCAGACACTTGGACCATTGATGGATTCATTCATTTATTTAGTCAGTCAGTTGGTAAAGTAAGCCACATGAATTTGTGTTGAATCAAAGGAATTGGTAACGCCTAACTGCATAAATGAGCAGAGGTTTAATTTTAAAGGCCAACTTGGTATTGCTTTTTTCTTTCAATGAGCTATAAATGGTGCGCCATGATGTCGCACCAAAACACGAAATAGAGCTTTAAGTCTTAACATGGTATGCGAATATGTAGGACACTTCAAAGGAAATGCATGTAATATGCAGGCGAGAATAAGCTGAATTGTGGGACTAGATCAATTTTAGAACTATATCTATAGACTACGGCAATCACCACACGAAAAATTATTGCATTTGGAACGTTGCCACGCCTACTTGCCGACTGAGTTAAAGGCCGAAATGAAAACAATTTGGCGCTTATTGCACACACGAGAATGAAATTTTATATATTGATACTCATTGCCATTAAAATTTAACATAGATACAATAAAAACAATACGTCAGAAGCTTGCCACGCCTACTTTTCCTATAAGTTAAATCGCAAAATGAGCATGACTTGTTACTATTAACTCATGATCACGTGTCGCGCGGATTAGCTAGTTATTGAATAAAACATAAATATTTTCCCATCAAAATTTATTTTGCCACCTTCAAAGCAGGCCCCACCGCACTACGCAGCACTTAATTTAATCATCCATACATTTTTGTAGGTTGATTGAGGAATAGCCTTCATCTCCTTTTGCGGCTTCAACTGACTCGGAGAACCTTCCTTAAGGTAGTAATTTTTTACTAAGGGAGAAGAAAAATGTCAGACGGTGCCATATCAGTTGGTATACTTATTTATCGTTTTGCTCTTCAGAAAACAACTCAGAGCAGTGATATCATTTGGGTAGCTGAAAATTACTAAAATTTAAACAATGGACGACGATTTTTCACGGCGTAAATGTACCGCAAGTGCCATCATAGATTCAGATTGCCACACCACGATAATCGAAGAGAACGGTCTATAAGACCTTAATTTTCGAACGGCTTTACTATGGTCTCTTTGGGTTTTGACTCGTTTTTGAAATGCCATTTCGAAAACTGTTAGCTGGTTTGCATGTTGTTTTCGTAGACGCATGTCACGTTGCCGGTTATTATGCGGTGCATAAGAATTAGAGAAATTATGTTATGATGCTCCTTTTAGACAAAATTAAGCTCTTTTAGCATAAGTTGAGTTGCGACACATTTAGTCAGAATATTTAAAGCGGATTTGATTGAAATGTCAATCTCTTGTCCATACTCTCTAACATTCATGAAACATTTTTGGAGCAAGGATTCGACCGTTGAATTTGGACAAGAACGAGGCGAACCAACCACCATGTTACAGTCTTCCTTGAATGCTATAGGTTCTGTGCAACATTTTGAGTGATTCGACGAATCACTTGTTTTTGGTGTCTCCAAAATGCGAAAACACGCGACCAAGGAAGTTCGTGAGCAATAACTCGAAAGTTGAAAGTAGAGGTCATCCGTGTTCATATACTCTATCTCTGTCCACAAAAAATTATCAGGTGTCCGTAGCACGCTCTATTGACTGTAAGTGCACTTCCGTGCACGACTAAGACGACTCCGGCCCACAATCGGCAACAGATAGTCACTCTCTGTGAGTGCATTGGATTCTTCTGAATCACTCGCGGGTTTTCGAATCCCTAAATTTGGCAATTTTGCTTATTAACGTAAGGGGACGTCCATAAATTACGTGAGGTGTTTTTTTTATTTAAGTTCGGACTTCCCTCTCCCCTTGATGAAATTTAGTGAGTTCTGGCGGGATCCCTTTCTCTCTTCCGTAAGACTTGCCTTATAATTTGTAGTTGTAATCTGCTATAATAATGTATGCTCCCTGAATTAAAAAGTTGACGTGAGATTTTCGCTGATCCTCCTTCTCCTTGGTGAGATTTGGTAAGACTTTGCCGGACCCCTCCCTCTCTATTTTGATTCACTTAATTCATGGACCGCCAATGTCAAAATGACTTTCATCAGAAAACACGATTTTCTTGCAAATCGCCATCATCATTCATGTTTTCCAAGACCCAATCAGAGAACTTACAGCGCTGCTGGTACGGTACGGTACGGTACGGCTCTAGTTCTTCATTTAATTGGACCTTGAACGCTTGTAAGCCCCATCTTTTGTCAATATTCACTATAGTGTAGACGTAGAGTGGTCAAGCTTTTGAGCACGGTATCGAAATGAGGTGCTTGGGTCATTTCCAACACTTTCCTTCAGAAGTTTTTTCGGTGTCTTCAGATCTTGCGCTAAGCCAATTTCTGGGAATTTTTTAATAAGATTGCGCACATACGCCTCAAAAGGCATATGCTGACAATAAAAGATTTATATTTTTCCTTTCACTCTGGAGCATTTCATGATAAATTTACCGCACTTATAAATGACAAATGTCAGCAGTCCAATGCTATACCTCTTGCTGATATGCCCGTTATATTCAGAACTAAAAATTATAACTCCTCATGAAGCTTTGGAGGCTTCAGTCTCGGAATGTAATTACTGCAATATATAATTTTAATGGACAGAAATAGTGTAATATGGGTATAGGGTTAATTTTTTATATCATGCTAAATTTTTTTTTTACTGATTTCTAAAAAAAAAACTTTTAACTATCTTATCGATTTATATATCACTGACAGGATTCTTTGACTTTAACCTTCCATACAGCAGCATTCTTTTATTTATGGGAATATCTTCTTTATAAAACCCAATGGGTGATATATTGAAAGTAAAATAATAATTTTAATTTATGACCAGCAAAATTTCTATCCACCCCACAGTGCAGTATACCAAATTTAATGAAAACGCATAGAAAATACAAAAGTTAATTTGAAATGACTTCCTAGGGGCATAAAAACTCCTAGCTCATGGCGTTATCATTGGACACCATACAATATCTATCACACCATTCCAAATAGTACACAAATCGCGCACACACTGTACGAACTTAGGGCATAATTCTGATGCTGTAAAAGATAACCAAAAGGCAAGTTCCTCAGAAGCTGGTGTTAATACTACCACACAACCAGCTAACCGATGATGTTGGTCAACATGCCAACAACTACAACAACATCATTATCCATCCGTTCATAGCGATTTGTAGCTGATTACAGACGATTGCACACAACATCCGCTGACATTAATTAAGATGAAATTGTGCACTGAACTCAACGGCGAGTGTTGCCGTTTAGCGCATGGTGTCAGCAGCAAAGACACCGTGGCGCAACCAAAAGGGACGAGTGGCCGTAGCCGCATTAAATTTGCACACAATTAGTTAATGCTCGATTTATCATTTGTGGTGAGTTGGAAATTCGGTGCCAACACGATTTTGCAAACGGGAAATTTCCATGTGAACTCATTGTGTCCGCATTTTTGTTCTTTAACTTAAGGGCTTTCAAGATGACGCAAAGCGATGAGACATAGTTGCTGGTTGTTATTTTCGTTGTTGTTGTTGTTGATGATACTTTTGTGGTTGCTGTAATGCTTTTGATTACAACAACTAATTAGAAAGTTTCCTCGGGAGGCGCAGGAAAAGCGTGATTCAAAACGACGGATGCGCAGAGTGAGGATGTTAGTCACGCGTTTGATTACTAATTATGTCAAGGACTAATGGTTGGGTTTTGTCGTTTGATAATTAGTTCCTATCATTGATAGTTGCTGCAGTGATATAACTTTTTTTTGTGACAATTGAAAGTCATTGAATACAAATGGAAATTAATTTATTAATTAACCTGCTTTCGGATAAAACGTGGTTTCAAGGATTTCACGTGCGTCGAGACTTTCGCGGTTGGTTTTTTGACTTATGATTTTTTTGGAATGGGCGCGGCAATGTGGTCTTTTTTTCTTTTTCGCCACATTTTGTGAATGTTTAAATAAGCCAAAAATTGGTCTTTTTTCAGTTTTTGCGATTTCACGCTTAAAACAGCCTCCCAACTTCAAAGGACACCTTTATGATAATTTCAATGAAATTATTAGCAAGTTCAGTTACCTTGTGATTCAAGCAACTTCACTTAAAATCCAGACCACTAAGTCGACGTGTGAACAACATTACAGTTGCTGTCACTTAGTTACTCTCAATTTAAGTCACAAAGAAATAATTCCAAATTGAATATTGTGGCTTTTTAACCACAATACCTTCATGAGCTTACAACTCAAATCAGCTTAAAAATGTCGACGCTAAATTGTCGCTATATACGATAAAGAAATAAAGCGAAAAATCTACAACAATATTTTAAGTAAAGCCTTAAAACGAAAAAAAAAATACGTCTCCGCAAAGTTGCAATACACCACACATACATCGACAATCTCTTACCATAAGTTTTGTTGACATTTATCCATTGCGATCAAAAGCGGCGAAAAGTTTTATCCTTAGCTTGCGTTTTTTAAAGTTTTCTTTTTTCCTCTTAAATTCACTATTTTACTAAACTTCCTGTATTTTATTTTATTTTTAAGTTTTTTTTTTGCACTTCTAAGTCAAATGCAAGCCAATTTATCACAGCGCCCATTAAAGTTGCTGGCTTTCCTGTTTTTTGTTGTTGTTGCTGCTGCATGACGCTCAAAAAATAATTTCGGCTTTTATTGGGGTCATCTTTGGTCATTGCATTCTTTTATGCTTGGCATTTAAGCGTTGCACGGCGCAACATTTATTGCTTATGTAGACATGCTGTGCTTATGCACTGAAACGAGGTGCTGCAACATCAAATGCTGCACGGTGTAAGAATCAGCAAAGTTTTGGGGTATTTTTTTTTGGAAATTTTTTTATTGAATGAAAATTTTTACCTGCGGATAAGAATGAATTTGCCGAATGAGTATCACAAATGGATTGAAATGAAAGGTGGAATGAAAGGTAACTGCAAAAACTCCTGCGCAATTGCTCAATACTCAATTCAACAGCAAATTCCAACCATTGATTTGGAAGAGCCATTGACTTCCAAGTTCGCTTTTCAATCCAATTTCCGAGCTTAATCCAAAACTGAGCAGGCTTGACTATTCGAAACAGTTTAATCCCACTCGACTTATAAGAAAATATCAGAAATAGTAAGTAAAGTACATTGCTTCATTTGAACTGATGCATACGAAAGGTTACAGAAATCTTTCTTATATATTTCAACTGTAATATTTTATCTGGAATCATTTGGAAGTGTTTCTGAAATGTTTCAGACTTAACGTTTACTGAACCTTTCAAATAAAATCATTCTGACAGGTTGTAAGCGAAATCTTTCACATGCAATCATTCTGAAGTGTTACTGAAAGGTTTCAAATTATCATTTCTTAAAGCTTTCAGATAAGTCATACTGGGACATTATTAACGAAGTCGTTCATATGTAATCACTCTGAAAGGTTCTAGAATCAATGCTATAGAATTACAGCTTAAATATTTATTTAACCAATTAATGGGTAAAAATTTATACATTTGTTAGCTTTGTCATCTTTGTTGAATAAACAAACATTGATCAAATTGTAAAAGTTTGCAAGAATATTGGTCTTTGCTAAATGACTGAAAAATTGATTAATTGTTTCTGTACTCGTTTGTATGTATCGTACAATGTTTCTGTTACGTATTAGAATCGTTTCAACTGAAATAAAAAAGCAGACATTGAAACATCTTAGAAGGCTTTGTGAAATGGAAATGAAAGCTTTCTGAAATCTAACTAAAACTATGTGAGATTCTATATAAGAGATTTCTAAAAGATTTACGAAACGTTACATGCTGTGTGGGCTGCTACTTAATTTCATTTGTTAGCTTTGTCATGTTTGTGGAATAAAAAAACATTGATCAAATTGTAAAAGTTTGCAAGAATATTGGTCTTTGCTAAACGACTGAAAAATTAATTAATTGTTCCTATATGGTTTCAGTAACATATCGTGCAATGTTTCTGTAACGCATAAACATTTCAAGTGAAATCAAAAAGCAGACATTGACAGATTTTAAAAAGCTTTCTGAAATGGAAATGAAAGCTTTCTGAAACGTTACTGAAACTAAATAGCATTTCATATATGAGCTTTCTGAAATGAAACTTGTATCATATTTTTTATATTTTGAGACACTTCAATATTGGCTAATACTTTTTTATATTTTTTAACTTCTACAACTTTCTGATACTTCTTAGCACCATTATAAATTTCACGGCTTTTAAATATTTTTCGGTTTTGTATAGTTTCAGTTTTTATTAAGTTCTTGATGCCCTTTTATACATCATAAGTTTAAATTTCAAACACTGTTCATTTTTATCGACGACTATATGCCAACTTGACTATCGTAGCCAAGCGAATGTGCATTGGCGGCATATTTTGTCCACTTTTAGCAGCAGTGTATGCATTCACCCTGTCATCATGCATAATTCGTAGATGTCCTTTGAAAGAGTATGCATGTGTTTGTGAATAACTTTGAATTTGTGTTGGCTTTTCTTTAAAAAAAAAAAAAATACATCGCATATAATTCACGTCAGACTTGCCATGGATCTACTTTGTGTATATCTTTTTTCTTTATTTCTTGTTATCCTTTTTAGTTCTTTTTAGCAGACGGTAAATTGCCAAAATGTGTTTAATTAAGTCACAGTAGTGGCCAATGTACCTAAAAAGGGTATAGGGCCAACGTATAGAAAATCATGTGTGCATATTACGTTTCCACGTGTGTATGTGTGTGTGTGTGCTTTAAGCTGTATATATATGTACGTATATACGTGTAAGTCTATACATTTTGTTGTTTACTTTGCAAGCATAATCCTGCTCATTTTGTTGTTGGGTATTCTTCATACAGCAGCAAAAAGTTTGGCTTTGTTTGTACAGGATTTGATAGCATAGCTTTTGTCGTGATTGTTGCTGTTGCTGCTGTTGCTGCCTATTTGTTGGCAACAAACAAACAGAGTAACCGACTGGCATTAGTCATTCAATTGCGGAGTTATAAAGCATACAGTAGAGTACGGCGTGGAAACAGGTGGTAACAGTGGCAACTTGAAAGTGTGTTAGTTTGTTTGTTTACTTGTGTATATGTATGTGTGTACGTATATTGTAAGATAAAGTTTAGTTTTGAAAAAGCAATACTGGCTGTATGTTGGCATATTACACTCAGAGAAAAAAAAACAAACCTCTAATTTTCTTTGCTCGCTTTCACGTTTGCTGTAATTGGCTTTGAATAAAAGGAAATTAAATTCCTTGAAGTCTTCATGTTACTGTAATACGAAATGTGGGGCATGTTACATTAGAATTAAGTTAATCACAAGGGATTCACACACAAATTAACTCAGGAATTTTTAGAGAGAGAGAAGAAAAAAAGAGATTTCAAGAGATGATGTGGAATATTTTGCGAATGGAAGTTCAACTTTAATGTTTTCTGTAAATTTGAATTAAATTGTACTTAAAAGTGATGAAAGTGCTCACATGGACTTAAAGTAGTTAGGGTGACTTGTAGTAGACAATTCATGAAAAATATTATTTTTAAATATAGTTTTTGTTTCAAAATGCTTCTTTGTACTTCATTTTCCTTCTCATTATATCCGGCCTTAAGGATTTGAAAGGTGGCAAAAACTTCAGATCAATGTTGGCTTCGTTGCACTTTTGACTATAATTTTGATTTCATTTTACATCCTAAGCTTAAACTGGAGTATAGAACACTTTTTTCATAAGTTTCCTAAATGCAAAAATCCCAAAATTCTTAGAAATGCAAGAAAATCATAACAAGGATTTTATAAACTTTAGAGCGTAGTCCTCGCGCAAATGTAATTAAAATCGAATCGAGATTCTTTTACTTTAATTTAATAAATCCTTTGCTGTTCGGACGCGTGGCAGCTTGACAGTACCTATTTTCGTCAGAAAGTTTAGGAATATTTGAAGAACCATTGCAAGATTTCATTTGTACAATAGTTAAGTTCAGAATTAAACTGCTAAATTTTTGATAATTTAAAAGTAGGGGTGGCGTTGATATCAATAATTTCACAACATTTTTATTTACTTTAGGTGGCATTAGATTTGTAAGGAAAGTTTACGACCTTAAATACGAAATGAATGCTGTCGACCAGCGCTAAATGGTCTTCAAAGTTACATTGAACACATGAGCTTTTTCACAAGAATTAGCAATATCGCACAAGCTCACATGCGCCAAAAATGGCTCAAAAAACATTTACGGGCAAAATAATATACAAGCAACATTTCCGAAAATGTTTTGACTGTACCCATAACTGCCCCCCCCCCCCCCAAAAAAAACAACTGCTCAAATGCAATTAAAAATAAATTAACACGAAAAAATATTTTTTAATTTTCGATGATTGTTCATGATGATGATGATTGCGTAAACAAAACAATCACTTCAAAATAATTTCTTATATTGTACGATTGTTCACCATTAGTCCAGTAGAATTAGTCGAAAAAATGCGAAAAATAAAATAATTCATTGCAGCAATCTGACAGCGGAATATTGTTGAACAAGCTCTTGTAAAAGAGGACAAAAAAATCGAACCGACAGCAGCTATCCGGGGTGGAATGGGGTGCATTTTTAGAGGTCGAACACAGTTTTTCTCGATTTATGGCTAAACTGTGCATCATATCAAAAAAAGTTCAATACAAAAGTTATAATAAGGAAATAATAAGATCTATAACTTTTGTACTGTTCATTTTTACCTTAACCTCAAAATTTTTCGAAAAAATGGCTCAAAACCGGTTTTTTGGTTTTTAATTTTTTTCTTTGACAAAAAAGTTTCTATGGAGCTGAAACTTAAACAAAAGATACTTTTCAGTGTTACACAAAGGCAGTAATTTTTTCAGGCGGAAATATTTTGAGGTTGTTGTTCCCACCCGTGGGAATGTCTGTTTAAATAATAAAAGCTAATGGATTAATGCGAATAGTTCAGAATTTATAAAACATAATGGAGTCAGAAAAGAGTCAAAATATATGCGTGGCTGTGAGTGGTTTTAGGCTCATGTTTTTATCAAAAATATGAATCATTTCAGACTCAAAAAATTTGAAGGATCAGAAAATTGTTTGAAGGGCTTGAGTGATTCTTCATTTTATTTTGGTTGCTTTTGAGATATTATTTTTATTTTCTTCATAACGAATATTACAAAAAACACATCAATGGGGATACTTTTAGAGACAATTAAAGGGGCTCACCAATGACCATGTATGTTGGTAGAAATTTGTAGAACAGCTATGCAACGTGAAGAGACATAAAGGTCATAAAAAAATTAAGAATTTTTGCATAAAAGGCTTAGAAAATACTTTTCTCCAGAAAAAAGGATAAACAATTGTCGCAAAAATGATTAAAAATGTTGCTGAAATTCCTAAACGCACATTTTATGTGAAGCGGACAAGGAAAAAATTTGAAATTCTGAAATTCCTTCACTTTTGGCATAGTTGTATTTCTAGCACGTTTGAATATAAATAAAACATTTTTCTTCTAAAAATTGAAGTAAATGAAATATGGACTTTTCGATAGCATTTTATCGAATTAAGAGAATTAGCAATAAAAATATTATGAATTCAATTGTAGAATCAGAATCGAAGTTTGAATTTTTTCCTTGTAGAAAACCGAACGCAGAAATTTAAAATCAGAATTTCAACAATTTTTGCAATCCCTGTATTTTTTATTTTAACCCTAGGCGGCACTACTTCAATTTTAGAACAATCTGACACATTGGTGTCTTTCAAAACCCCACGCTGAAAAAATATTTATAAAAAGCCAGTCTTAAACTTCATAATTGTGAGCGAGTGTTGAAATAACTCTACTTTATGAAATTTATTGATTATTAGGGGTATTATACAAAAACTTTTTGTGCTGCATGAGGCTCAACTTGGATATACCCAAAATTTTGAATTTTTTAGAAAAAAATTTGAAACTTCACTTCAATTTACAATATTTTTACACTCACGATATATTATATTTCTATGAAAAAATTATCTCATATATATTTGTTTCAGATACCTTTAATAATATGTATCAAAAATTTGGCAGAGAAGAGATTCCTTTATATAGTTTGGCATGCATAAGGTCAAGTCATAAGGCCACTTACATCTTCCAGGCTGAAGCTCTGGCAAATTATGAAGCGCATAAGATAGCAATGTTTTCCCGAAACCTTTCATGGTTATACATACGAATCATTCTGGTCTGAGCCTCAGAACAGAAAAGAAAACGAAAAAAACAGATGATGCGCTCAACTTAGTAATATGTAGTAAGGCCTGAAGACATATTCGACGAGTACATCTTTTATATGTATCCAACACTAGCAAGCACTAGTCTTAAATTTTCACGTAATTCTTTCCTTGATACAATTGGAAAGTTTCACACAAAGAGCTTTGTGAATCAAAAAAATTCATAGCTCGACGTGAATGGTTATGAGATAAATATTTAAATAAAATATGGACATAGTTTTTGATGTGCTATCAAGACGACACACCAAACGTAAAGAGATAAATCAATTGAAAGAAATGTATTAATTGATGTTGAGATGAACTTTATGACTAAGATATAAAAAGCTATAAATGTTCCACCAATCGCAATAAAATGACTATAAACAAAAAAAGTCATTGAGTCATTTTGCCACACCAGAAAATAAGACTTTTATTCGACATAAAATAAACCTCTGTTTTAGAGGTACTATACTTCCTACATATAAACCAATACAACCAATCAATAGTTGAATAAATAAGCTGAACTAATGATATGACTGCAGCATCCTTTACTAATAATATTTAGTAATTTCGAATTGCATACCATTCACTTGTGCAACTTTTTGTGAAATTTTTCTTCGAATTTTGTGCAGTGTATACAATAGGCACTAACAAAACAGTATTTTCGGTTTAATTTAGAAAAACCATGAAATTTAAGCCAAAAAAACAAAAACAAATTTTTCATAAATTCTACTTAAAAAAGGGGAATAAAAACAAAAAAAGAGAAATCATTATAATAACTAGAGCAGCAACAACCAATGAAAAATGAAGCTAAAGGAGATTTAAATTGCAAACCAAAAAAAAAGTCCCACAAAGTTTTTTGTTGCTGTTTTTTTTTTTTAACTAATATGAATAAAATAAAATTTAGATAAATGCGAAATCAACAGAAATTGCTTTTTTATGATGATGCATGGTCAAATGAAACAAAAAAAGCACCATGAAAAAAGCAGGGCATTACACTGCACCGGAGATAGTGTGTGTGTGTGGGCGAAGAATAAAATGAGTTTTTGAAAGGCCAATAAAAAAAAGCACACCAAGTCAGTGAGAAAGTAAGACAATTAGATATGGAATGAATGATTGTGATTTCATAGTACCTACGTGCACAATAGCTTGATATTGCCAATTAAATGAGTTTTTAGAAAACTAAATAAAATGGGTCAAGTCTTTTAAATTTTATTCTGTTGGGCAGAATTGCGGTAAAACTTTTTAGAAAAATTGCATTTAAATGGATGTAATTTATATTGAACTTTATATATTTTTTGACCATATAAACAGACAATTAGGAAATGTTGAAAAATCTAAGTTACATGGAGTGAAAAGTACGCTACTGTTGCATTTTAAGCTTTAGTCCAATTCAACAATAATTTTCTACTTTTTCAATATTTTACGAAGTATGTATTGAATATTTTTTTAGTTTTTTCAATGTTTTTTGACATTTTATTTAGATTTTTTATATTAATTTTTTTAAAAGGAAGACTACAATACAAAACAATCTCTCTTCAAATAATGATCTTTGGCGAAATAAGATCCGATGTGTATCCATTAGAAGTCACTGGTATATCTTATTCGAAAGTGCTATAAATTAGAATCCCTTATTTCGCTGAATGAAAGTCATTGAAAAGACAATTTAATAATCTATGAAATGCTTTGTTAAAATCAATTTTTAAGAAATTTTATTTAATTTTATATATTGTAGTTATTTTTCTACATGACGAAAAATCACAAAATTTTTAATTTCAGACTTTTTATGTACATTCTTGAGGTCGCTCAAACCAGAAAAAGCATTCAAAACTATAGACTGATATATATAGAGAGAAAATTTAGGGCCAATGACATGGTTTACCGAAAGTACTTTGTAGGTAAGCATTACTGTGGAATGTATGTAGTTTCAGACTTACAACTTTTGCACTCAAGGCTTCATACCTCATTTTTAAAAGTCTTACCAAGTTTCTTATTTATAATTCTACTGCTTAAATACTATATAATATTTTTCAAATCAAAATTTTTAAGAATGTAGCATATTTGATTTTAAAAATGATGCCAAAAATATTAATATATTCCTAATTTTACAAAAGTTACAGCTCTTTAGAAACTACTTCCCATGTCATTTGGGTTGAATAACTTAAATTTTATGTTAAATTAATTAAATGTTGCTCATACGCCCCGTAACACAAAACTACATTAATGATATGGAAAGTATTTTTGAAACAGCTGAAACCTTATGTAAAAATTATGATATGTCAATAATTTTGATTTCATTATAAAGATAAAATATCAGGTTTTTTTTAAAGCTAATTTTAAAAACTCTTAGTGGTGACTAGGCAGTAGAGCCACGAATTAAAAATCAGATAAGTTTTTTAAGTTTCCAATTATTCTTTCACACTGTACACATTAGGGTGTTTATTTTGGAATTATTTTTTTTTTTTTTTGCCTTTACTTACTTAAGCTTAACTTAGCTTAATGTTCAAAAATAAACGTCTCAATATTTGAGCTTCCTAGCTCAAACCTGTAAGCGGCGCGGACAAAGTTTGTGTCCGATTTCGTTGAAATTTTACGAAAAAATCGACTTACTAAAACGTAGAAAAAGTATGTGCTAAGTGCCAAGATATAGCACTTTAGGTATTTTAAATGAATGGGAGATGCCATCCACTGTTGTCAAACCACGCCCACATTTTTCTTGTGGTTGAAAATTTATACAAAATACACCCGAAGACGGCTTTTTTAAATATGACTATATTATGAAACCGGGTTTGACGAAAACTCTCCCAAAATTTCAGCTTCGTAGGTGGAATCTGTGAACGGCACACTCAATTTTTTCCTATTACAATTCATATGGAAGCAACGACTTTTTTACTAAAACGAAAAGTTAAGTTTCGACTTAAAGTACCCTGTGCGGTTTTCAATTTTTCTTGGTGGTCTTTTTAATATTTTGAACTTTAAAGATATTAACATAAAAAAAAAAATTTCTTAAAAATTAAAACTTTTTACTTAAAACTTCTTATATGTAAATCTGGCAAACCTAACTTTGAAAGCTTACGAAGTTTTGTTTCTTTATTTTAATTCAATAGAAGTTTCTTTAATCTCTCTGGCAACCAACACTGTGTGGCTACTTTATGGAATGCACAAAAAATCACATGAATCAGGATGAGCTAACCACGTGACTAAACAAAACAGTCAAAAGAAGGATAAGAAAGATCAAATCAAAATAAAGGATGTGCTTTGTATAGTTTAAGCCATTCATTTTTGTTGGTAGCGTTGTATCTTATTTTTGTTGCTGTTATTGTTACTGGCTTTTGTAAATTTGTATTTCTGAGATGTTTTATGAATTTTTGGCCAACTTTTGACTTTTTGATTTTGAGACAGCAATTTGTGAGCAACTAAATCATAAATTTGTTGTTGCTCATTTTATACTGCAGCTGCTTCAACTTTTCATTGTACATTTTAAAATGGCGATTTCAATATTTTAAGGGACTGTGCTTATTTTGAATAATTTTTAGCTGAGTAAAAAACAGTAAAGTAAAAAATAGCTTGGCTTGCTAAGGATGTACAGGACTTTTAAAGAATATTATTTTTTATGCTCAGAAATGACACAATAAATTATATCCACAGTAAATATCAATAAAAAATAATTCTAATTTCTGATTTGGACAAGTTGAGCCCAAATATTGTATTTAATTATCATGCTTATACAACAAGAATATTGGTACCAAGCGTTTTATGTGACATTTTGGGTCAAACCGAGTTAAGTGCAGATATGAGTAGATAGTCAAATTGATGTGAGCAAAGGAAATAAGTATGCAGCTCCTTCGTCTTTGTTGGAGAATACCCTTTGATTTTCAGAAATATGGATTGTCAAAAAAAGTGTATAGCATAAGACACAAAAAAAATGTTTTTTTTTTCAGCCTAAGAGCCAGTGGAATTTTTATTTTGTGAGCCTTAAAAGTATTTTTCACACAAAGTCCAGAAAAAAAAAACTAAAAAGAAATTTTAATATATCTTAGGCTGAAAAAAACTCTTTTTGTTGCATTTTTTACGATTTTATTATATGAAAAATGGCAAACAACACAATCAAATTAGTGGATTCCTTATTATCAACTTTAAAGTGAAGAGACTTAATTTCTGAAGTGTTTTCGTGAATTTTACTTCTGTCGCGTAAAGTAATTTTATTTATGTAAACAGATATGACAAATATAGGAAAATTTGCAATTTCAACAAAACTATTCATTTCACGGATATGTCACATTTCATTCGAATTTTCACTCAGAAAAATTGATTTGAATAACTTAAATTCTCCAGTGAAATGCGTAATTAATTAAATGTTGCTCATACGTCACGTTGCACAAAATTATATTAAAATATTACAGCGTGTCAATAACTTCTAAATCCTTTGTGTCCATCCCCATAGGCGTGATTGGTATTGGAATAAAGTTCCCAAACAGATCAAGTTTGTAAAGGGAGTTTTTTGCCATATTCGTGATCAAGGACACCAACAGCATTTCAGAATTAAAATTATTTTAGAAATATTGTTCTAAGGCCGATATATGTGATTTCTCAGATAGCTGCATGTAAAAATCGAAATTCTCATATTAGCTCCAGGCATTTCTTACAGATTGCTGAATTCACCGTGCTATATTACGATAAACGTCACTTCCAAAACTACACATATCTGCCATATAAAATTAAAATTCCTCCCTATACTTTATATATTGCAATAGTAAGTGAATGCACATGTTAACGTTTAGTTCTTGAGCTACATTTATTTTTTTTTTTTATAAATAAAAACCTTATTTTTTAACAGCCTCGTTGCTTGCCTTTAACTGAAGTTCAATAATTTTTAGGTTAAGTAAAACTGAACAAAGAATTCCAAATAAATTCTTTTTTTTTAGAATTTTATTTCCATTGTGCGCGCTTGGCTGCATACCAAGTTTTCTTTTAAGCATTTGCTACCTACTACAGTTTTTACTACTACTACTACATACTACGATTAGTGTAGCATGGCAAGAATAATAATAATATCGGCAACAACAACAACAAGCACAAGCACATAGTAAAGTATGCTTCTTAGCTCAAGGACAGATTTTCATTATTATAATAAATGACTTACTTAATAGTTTTGCTGCAGTTTTCTAGTCGAACAGCAGCAGCAGTGAGAGCAGTAGCAGCATAAGCTTTTGTTGAATTGAATTGCACATTAAAGAAATATAGAAAATCATTCACATGCATGTCGCTTTTTTAGTTTTTCCACTTTTTTTTTTAAACTCTCGTTGCAACGGCAACCCAGTCTCATGCACAGCATGCATTCTTCATTCGTGCCATACAATTGCTCCTGCTTACTACGAAATCGTTTAGTTAGCAATTTTAGTATGGCTTAAGTATTTTTGCTTCTTATGGCAGTGTTTCTTAAATGCACGTAATCGTTTAATGCAGTTCAACATGGCGTATGCTTAACATAATTTGCTTATACATAATTTCAAAGTGCGCATACGACATGGTGAACAATATTTAATAAAAAAAAAACAAAAAGTTCTATCACAGAACCCATTGTGTTGTGAATTTTTTGATCAAATGTTGTTATTATTAGTCAGCCCCACAATTTTTAATGAAAATTAGAAAACAATTGTTAGGTTTCGTTTGATTTTTTCTCAAGATGTTATGTCTCAAAAGCTATTAGAGAAGAATTGCTTAGAGGATAGACTTAGGCAAAAAATTTTAAGAACCACTGTTGCACGCTTTAAGAAAAACAAAAAAATAATAACATAAAAATATGCCAATGAAGAAGCAAACATTCATATTTTAGTTTCAATGCTTTCAAAATACTCGCCATACTTCCAGCAAAGTATTGAAGTTTTTCACATTTTATTGTTTCTTTATGTTTTGTTTTCCTCAAGTTTTTTAAGGTTTTCTTCAAAAGGATTTTTTCCTCTTTTACGTAAGTTATGTTTTTCAATTCGTAATCGTTGTGGCACTTTCCTTTAAAGGACGTACAATCAAGAGCAACAAATAAATTCAGCTATTTAAATATTTAAACGAAAATGGTAACAACATTTGTAAATAGGCTAAAAAATCGTTTTATCAAATAAAATAACAAAATATTGCTAACATTGACTCTTTCCTCATTAAATTCCTTGCTACAAAGTTAGGGAAAAAATTTGCCTGAAATGTCAAAAAATGTTCCCCAAAAAAGTATTGCCGATAACCTAATTTTCTAGGGAACTTTTTCTCATTCCTCAAAAATCTTCACAATAGCAAAACAGGGGATTGGAGAAAAATTCCGAAGAAGTGTTTATTCATGATAGGGGTGTATTCGTTTCGAAATTCCCATAAGCGAATTAAGAGCTAAATATAGTAGCGTATCATGAAATCAACAAACTTAGGCCCTGCTAATAGATCCTAAATACGATGAGTACGAGTATTTTGACCGTGTTAATAAGCCTGCTGTTGGAAGACATATTTACATGTACAACTGATTTTTAAAATTGTAAAGATAAGCAGCCATCTCTGTCTTACTAGAATGTAGAAATATTGTAGAAATATTGTGCGAATTAAACTCTTAAACATATTACTATATGATATCCTTGAAATGTTTTAACATTGAAAGTTGTCAGTAAAAAAAGTTCGCTCAAGACGTGCGTGAAGTTGTTACGCTTCACTCATGTGACAAACTACACTCTAGCGGGAAATATGAACTTGCCACACTAGTTGCATAATGCATTTACTATGAATTTTTTTTTAAAAAAAGCCCCACAAGTTTTTAAGCATATGTGCATTTTTTGATACTTCTTTATTTTCTCATTCGTTAAGTTGATATGAAGAAAGTAAATGTAGAGAGAACAAAAAAAAATTTCAGAAATAGGGGAAGATAAAAAATTTTGCATGCTAAAAAGATATAACTAAATAACTTACAACTATTCTCGGCTGTATTGTTGTTGGCATTCTTGTCTACAGCACGGAAACAGGAAGCTTTCCTTGAGCCAACAAAAAATACAACAACACTTATTGCATAGTGTTAAGTTACTTATGGCCACAGAACATACTCCATGGCATGTCAACGATAGCATGGCATGCCTCAATGGACTTGCAACAGTTGTTGTTGTTGTTATCGATATTGTTGCTGTTGTCATCAATTTTAATAAAATTCATTTTCTAATGAATTATGAATATTTCATTATGTGAAAAAAGGCTGCCTTGGAAGACAACATTACAGCTGCCATTGGTGAGATACCAGCCAAAATGCTTGAAAAAGTATGCCAAAATTAAAGTTTACGAATAGACCACCTCAGACGTAGCCGCGGGCAACATTAACATGAAATAAACTTTAAAAAGTAAATGGCAGCAATTTATGTATTGCATTAAATAAATATTTTATTCATTATTGCAAGTTTTGTGTTTCTTTTTTAATTTTTAAAAACCAAACGCTTAAAAAATCACCATATATATAAATAGCTAATAAAATTGCTAACAATAATAAAGAGCATTCAAGTTGATATGCAAAATATTCACAAAAGGTTTTAATCGTATTACTTACGCATATATTTTCATATAAAATGCATGAATTTTGTTATAAAAGACTTACATGCATATTAAGCTGTTATCTAAAGGTATTAGAAAAAAATCCAATTGTAAGCAATTTAAACCCCAGTTTTTTGCATCAATGAAGTTATGACAACATAATACCAAATAATGTTAGTTACGTAGTTGGAACTGCACGCAATCAAATAGAAAGTTTAAGTCAAAAATTATTGCAGTTGCAACAAATGGGCTTACAATTAAATAAGCATATATTATAATTTTTTGCAAAATAAAAAAAATCATAGGATTATTGTTTAGTTGCAATTTTTGCTATACATCTATATATCCGTAGAAATGCCAGCAATTATTTTTATTTGTTATATTGTGTCAGACCACATAAAAATGGCACAAAGTTTGTCAAAAAAAAAAAAAATGTAATAAAAAAGTTAGAAAAACTTTTTATTTTCATAATGTACAAGGTGACATAAAATTTTTGACTCGATTTTCTGAGGCAATAACTTTGCTTATAAATTAAAAAAATTAGTTTTATTTTTGATTATGCTTGGACACTTACATTTTTTCTACTGAGTCACAAAGATTATTTCGTTCAAGTAGCCACCGCCAGGGTTGCTGCATATTCGGTCTGATTTCGCAGCATTTTCATGAATTTTCTCAAACCTCCTAGCTATAAATCAAACACTGCTAGTCAAATATGCTGATTTAGGGCCGTCAAGTTCTATGATACTTTTCTATAGAATCACTGTCTCAAACAAATATAAGGAAAGAAGTCTGAAATCTTAAAATGTGACAATTTTGCGAGCTAGCACAAATGGCTGCAAAATTCTTACTTCAGAATGGGGGCCCCTCTCCTTATGTCCTCCATATATAAACGGGTGAGGGCAAAACTAGCATTAACGCCACTGCATGACTCTTGTGCCGAGCGTGCGATTGCACTGTTCTGCTGAAATCAAATGTGTTCTCCAAACCAAATTCGGCAGCAAAAAAATATTGAAGAGTGTTGCTGATACTATCCTCGTAAAATTTAGATCAATCTACGTAAGCGATGCACTAAGCAATCACTTAAAGAGGATGCAATAGCTTATCGTGTATTAATAAATATCAAAGTAGCACTTTTGGCATAGGAAACTTTTAATGCGCATTTACAGCGCTTTCACAGCTATTATAGGTGTATACAGCTGTAGAAGCGCTGTAAATGCGCATTAGAAGCTACCCCTGCCAAAAATGCTACTAGGGTATTTAGTGTCTCACAAGAAATATATTTTTTTTTTTGTTCAATCGCATAGTTGAAAATAGTTTTCGCCACTCATTAAGGTTTTCAATAAAATATCATGCTAGTTACGTTGTAATTTACAAGCGATTGATAGCTTGCACTTCGTGTGGGAATATCATCAAGTCTAAGTACCAAAATTTACTTTAGAAAACGTCTACTGATGCTTAACTGCATGGTCCGTTGTTTGCCAAGTACTCGAGGGTTCTTAAAAATAAGTGCTGTCACAGTTGCGGTATTGTCGAACGAACGACGTTCCGTTGTTACGCATATCTGTATTTGTCCTGTGTTGATTCAGTCTTCTCCAAACGAACGTTTGAATGTTACAGTGTTCACTGAATTGCTGTCACTCGACCAGATTCGTTCCAATATCACCAAGAAATAGTGAAAAAAAAAAATTTATTTAAAAAATTAGTCCGCGTTCTTGAGAAGTACAGCGATTCATGGTATACATACGTGTATTCTGCAACAGTTTATAATACAAATATCAAAGCCGCTATGATATAAAAAGCCATAAGAGCATTTTCCAATAGAGTGATAATTGGTGTCATAGTTCTCAACGCATCCTTACCACATAAGCAAACAAAAAAGTTAAACCATAGTTCCTTCTTTAAATAATAATGCAATAGATATATGTAAGTTATAGTTTTCATATAACATAGAATAACCTACAACTGAAAACTTTGCTGCCGAATTTGGTACGCAATGAGAAAAAGTTTTTCTAATGGTAAAATAAGTGAATTAGAGAGCACACAAAAAAAACACCAGCTACAAATAACAGCAGCAGCGGAAACTTTTGCATTTCAAATGACCCAAAGGACACATTTACATCCCAAACTTTAATAGTATACTGCACTTTAGTCAAAATTTAATACGAATTTATTGCATTGGATTTTATATTCCATATTTACAGGTTTTTTTGCTATGACAAAAAACATTTTAGTCAGCAATTTTTTATTTTTGTTAATATTTTATAGGTGACTACACACATAAGTTTGATATATTATGAGGGGTAAGAATGATAGAGAATTTTAATAAAATAAGGATGATAGAGAATTACAATAAAATAAGCAATGTTATTGAATAATCTGAAATAACTCTGGTTTCCAGTGTTAGAAACAACAAGATACGAAAGTATAATTTTACCAACTTTAAAAATATTAATTTAATCTCAAAGAAAGCTCATTTTTATGATATCACCTACAAAGAAAAATAAAGGGTAAGGATATTCTATTTCACAGTCAAAATGCTAACGCTCGTCTGACTCTAAAAATATTTTTACAATTACCAATTGTCGAAAAAATCTTAGAAATTGTGACCAATCGCTTTCAATGAATAACACATCAAACCCACTTCTCATTTCACTCTTAGATACAAATTTCTATTACCAAGCAGTAATTATTGATTGTAACTAATTGTTTTTAAAATCTACGAACTGAGACTTTTTCAAAATAAGGCTCAGAAGAAATTGATCATATACTGTGAGCTTAAGGTTGAAGATATTAAAAGTATAAATTGAACCCAAGTGACATATTTCTCATACAGGATATTTTTCTATTCCACTTAAGGGTATCTTGAAAATCAAGTTCAGACTTTGAGCCCCATAGTCCAAAATATTCCAAAAAGGGTTACGATACTTTCCATTGATGAATATTAGCAGCAAATGAAAACTTAATTTTTGTAGCTAAAAACATGTACACATTTTATTCAAAAAGTCTCTATATTTTCACAAAGCAATCAATGCTATTGCTGATACAGAAGTGGCTTTATAGGTCAAAATTTACTCAAACTATAATTTTCTTCAAAATCTCAAATAATTAACAATAAACTATGCACTTTTCATTACAGAATTATGTGTCTCCTTAATGTGGTTACCTTTTTTAAGTGACCGAAGAATTATTTTTTGTAGTCTTATTGTAAAATGTTTCCAAAAAAACAAAAATTGTATCAGAATCATGCAGGATAAAAATATCACACAGATTCCATGCCCTTAAGACCGCTAAATGCTATAAGTATTTTGACCGAGTTACATAATTTTTAGACTCCTCTTGGAAGCCGCATTTTTTGCTTTTATTTTTTCTCAAAAATCAACCCAGTTGTTAATCGGGCTCAATATTTACTTTTTATTTTTGAATCATTTTTAATTTGAAAATTAGCCACCGTGTGATTTGGGTAAACTGTCACGGCTGATGATATTGAATGTCACTCATACGTCATGTTGTGAATAAGTTCATTAATGATATGGGAAGCAGTTTTTAAATTGATGTAACTTTTGTAAAAATAATGAAAAATCATTAATTTAAGCACCATGTTAAAGAAAAAATTTCAAGCTATAAAAAATCATACAAAACATTTTGTGCTGATTAAGAATTAGAACAATAAATAAGAAAATATTGTAAGTAACAGATAATGAACATCAGTCGCTGAGAGAAAAGGGTTAACTTTAATTCACAGACTTGAGGTCGCACAGTTCGCATTAGCTTGTCAAATACTATCATATTTGTGTATTTTGCAAAAATTTTTTTACTATAAAAACCAACGTTCATTCACGTCAAATTAGCTAAAGAAAATGTCGATTTTCTTAAATTTTTATTTGAAAAATCCGAAACTTTGAGTGCTGAAAAAAGTGATACGTGTTCGACATAAATTTTATTGTAGAAGCTAATCAGCTTAAAATTTTATATTAAAATGTATACTTTGTCTATGTCACTTAAAATTTTTGAACATTGTTTCATAGTTTATCAAGTCATCCAAACAAAACTTTTTTTAAATTTGTAAACTAGTGTCATGTGATTGTTTTTTTTTTTACTTTCACAATATTTTTTTCTAATAAGCGAACACATTTTTAACAATATAAGAATAATTCATTCTCTCGAAATTAAGGTTTTATGAAAACATACATTTTGAAAATAAAAGTATTAACACAGATCTTATGCCTTGCAATAAAATTTATTCCAAAAAGAATATTTTCTTTTCAATAAACTGGATTCCAAAAAGTTTCAAGAAAATCCACAATATTTTACAAAATAGCTACTTGAATATTTTTCATACTTTTTCTTTATTCAGTCTTCTTTTATTGCAACAACCAAATTGCAATAAAGTTGAAAATATTGCAGCAAGAATTTGCTGCAATTAATAAATTTTGAGGTGAAATGCAATTAAAATAAAAAACTTTTCCTACAAACGCCTTTCAACAAAAGTCACAAAAGAAGCAATGAAATAAAAGGAGTAAGTAAAAATTTTCAATTTCTTTTGCTAGGCGAGTCATTTCACGAGAATCACTCTCATTTATACAAAAAAAGCACAAAGTTTCTTACAAACACGATTCAATTTCAGAATAACAAATGAGCATAACTTTTGATTAGATAATGTTACCCAAAATTACTCTTCCGGTAAAAATGAGAGAGTTTTCTATTCGGTCCCAAAATGGTTGATTTGAAACAGTTTATTATCAGTCTTATACAATTGAAGCAGCACTTTTGTTAATTGCTGATTTTTAAGGTCAACGAATCTGATTCGTTGCTGAATAGACAGGATTTAACCCGCACATCCTTTAACCGATGTAAAATAGGCATATCAGAAGAATTAAGTTTGAGCAACTTTGACCGCTAACAAGCAGAGAAAGAGCTTATTTTTTGATATCACAAAATGCTTAAAAATACTTTCTGCAAAATAAAGGTTGAAATCAGAAGATTGAGCACGCTTTGCGGAGACAATCCTTTGCAGGTTCTTGATGTAGTGAAACTATTCTACCAAATTTCATGAAATTCGAGAACGTTCATGGTATGTCTTTTGAAGTAACGGACGGGATTGAAAACAAAGTCTGTCTATTTTTGCATAAATAATTATGCTAAGTCCAAATATGTTCCTTCTGCGTCGAAACAATGTTTGTTATGTTGAATAGCTGGTTTCTCAATGACGTCAACGACCTTTGCCACAGCCACTTTGATGGCTTCGATATCGTCTTATATCGTATCTTTCAATCTGAACTTCTTCTTACCACAAACAGTGACAATTTTCAGATCATATTCGCTCATTGTTCCGTCGTGTTTTTGTGCCGCAGTTAAGGCCAATATTTAAAAAAAATCATCGCTAAAAAATGGTTGTAATGAATGGTTCTTTTGTATGATAGTAAAGATTACTCGATAAAATTAAATTTTTTTTTTGTCACATTTTTGAAAAAATGACATCTGAATGAATTCGGTATTTATAAAAAGTACCAAGTAGATTATTCTCTTCAGTCAGTTTCTTAACTTTTCTAACATCTTCAGGCTCATGACTAAGTGTCGCAATAATAGAATGACCCTTGTGCAAGCTTTTTAATTTGCAGGCATCAACAGCAGACTACGCAGACACTTGCAGTAGCAACATAAATTTTTTTCCACAATTTAATTGATCATTTTCCTTAGCGACTTTTCTTTCCCATGGCAACGCTGGTTGCAACTTTTGCTTTGTTTTCTTGATACTTAACGGCTGTCTCTTTTTTGTATCCCTTACTTACGCTATTTAGTGCTCACTTTATTGCTAAGTTTTTCTTCTTCCGTTTCTGATTCTACTTTGAATAGAGTTATTTCTCATTTAACTGCAAATTGAATGCAAAGTTCAGGTTGGGTATTAAAATTAACCAAAATGAGGCAAAGACTTTTTTCTTGTCTTTTCTTTTGTTTTGTTGCAAGAAAACTTTTAAATGCTTTGGGTGCAACTTCTAAGTGCGTATGTGTTAGGTTGGCGTGTAGTGCTCAAAGTTAAGATTTTGGAATCATAATAAAAAAATGCCAGGATAATAAACATAATTCGTTCATCAGTCAAAGTAGCTATAAGAATCAGAAGCTTTTCATCTTTGTTAAAGAGTAATATTTATATTTTTTATAGGAATCAGATTATATTGACATCAACACGTCTCCTTACAATTTACTTACGAAACATAGAAAAGAAAGAAAAAAGATTAAAACAATATACACGATATAAAAAAAAATTCATTGCATACTTTTAGTTCACAAAGTAAGATAGTATTAAGTTGTCATACTAAATGCAACCGTGAAAGTGGTTCAAGTCAAGAATAAACAAAACAAATATGAGAAGTAAACAAAAATGCGCAGTAGTGCACTTTCAATTTATTTAAGTGCATAATTTTACGCATGGTCAATTATATGTTGCGCTGTCAGAATACAAAGTCGAAAAGGGATTAAAAATCAAGTGTAAGTTGAAAGAAAGAAAAATTCAAAATATAGTGCTTAAAAAGCTTAAAAATTCAAGTAAAATCTTTGTTATATTTTTGTCTAAAAAAACTCTAAGCGGGTTCAGAGCCCACTAGTCTCTAAATAAAAACTTATTATATTGGGCTAACAGCTGTTGGCAACTAATTGGAAACGAAATCATTCGTTGCGATATAGGTATTTTTTTCATTTATTTTTCTATGGGTACCAGAAAATTTGCACATAATATGTGGGACATATATAACCTTAAGAAAACGAACGTAATTAAATTCAAATTTATAGCATAAAAAAAATTTTATGAGAGATTTTCTGCTCAAACCTCAGATTTGACTGAGTCAACTAATTGGAAACAAAAAATAATTTGCAAAAAATATATGAAAAAAATTGACTAAATATTCCAGAAACGAATTTGCAATATTTTCATTGCTTGTGAGAACACTTTTTGTCTGATTTTGTTTATTAGCATATCCTTAACCTTTAAATGCATGGGGTCAGCCCCTAATATGGAGACCAAGCTCCTGTTATGTAAAATCAGACGCTGACCACGAAATGGGCATTCATTTTCCTGGGAAATGCACCGTTTTCCCAGAAAAGCTCAAAAAGTGTGATTTGTGCAGTGTACCAAATATGGTACACTATGCATTAAACCCATATATTTAATATATAAAACTCTTTTTTAGAAACTTTTTTTTTATTAGAAATTAATTAAAAATTAATAATAATGAAATATGGAAATGAATAATGGAAATCATCAATATTTAATTCACTGATGAAAGTCATTTTTAAAATTATTTTTAAAAACAACGTTCGACCACTTCGACAGCTTACTGGGGACTGAAAATGAACATCGGAGAGCTGAAGAGACATTTATGTGAAAGCTTGTAATGCCTGCTAATAGTTAATGCAAAACTTAACGCGATGTTGTTTGTTCGAGTAGACTTGGCTATCATTTTAGGCACGTACCATATATGATACGCTATGCATTTAAGGGTTAATCATGGGCAGTGGCCAAAAATTGTACACCGGCAAAGCGTAAGTCACACATTTATATTATGTACAAATTTTCTGAGAAAAACTATCAATAACATGATTTCGTTTCCAATTAGTTGTCAACAGCTGTGAGTCTAGCAAAATTTTTCCTCATTTTTCATACAAAGAGTTTCTATTTATTTTCCATTTTTTTTTGTCAATTTTCTAACTATATTCTAAATATTGTTCAATGAACTTGCAAGAGCCTCCCTAACTTTAATGTGCACTTGTGCTTAAGTAAAATATGACTCACGAACGAGTGCCACTTTGTTTATCTGTTTCTGGTTCATAGAATCGTTTGCGGCATTTAAATGGTAAGATGACTGAGTTTTCTGTTTTTTGTTTTGCAAAATAAAACCTAAATACACAGTCAAGAGCAAATGGAAAAATAATACTTAAATTTTACTGCCTTGCCAAAAATATGCGAGGAAGAAAAAAAAACTTTAAGCCCTAAAAACTTCAGACGCACTCAGCGCATTTATATGGAACACATTGAGGCGCATTGCGTTGTCCTCACTGACCTAATTTGCGAAAAAGTTTCAACACAAATTGTTGTTGTTGTTTTTGCTGCTATTACCAAAAGTTTGCACATTTAATTCCACTTTCTCGTGCTTTTTTGCATTCTTTTCGATATTTGTTTTTATATTTTTTTGTTGTACATGTAAAAAAGCAAAAGGAGACAGCCACATGTTACGCTTGCATGTGTTAATTAATTTTTTTCTTCTTTGTAAATGTTTTTAATTTACATTTTCCCTTATTACTGTTTTTCCATTATTTTACTGCATTTTGCTAAAATTTAATTTTAAGTCAACTTTAGCAAAAGAGTATAGGACCCAGTTTGTGTACAGGAATTAAATCTGCATTAAGCGAATTGCTGTTTAAATAATTAGAATTTGGGATTAACAAAAAGTTTTTTATACTAGAACATGGGATGTCAGTTTTATTGCGATCCGAAAAATCGACCGATGTTAGAGTTAAAACTTTTAACTTAAAAGTAAATCATTATCCACACCATTAAACATATGTATATTAATATTTTTTACAACACCTATTAAATATTAAAATTGATTTTATTTTCAAAAACATACGTTGTAAACATATACCTTTCTTCCCATTTTTAAAAAAAATATTTTACGCACCCTGAAAACTTAGTGTTTTCTATTATGGCATTTGGTACCAATTATCAGCAAGTAAATAAGATATGTTTTTATAGAAGAGAGAATATATAAAAAAGACTTATAAATAAGCTTAGCGGCGTTTATTTTTCCACATAGTATCCTTTCAGCTCGATAGATTTATTCCAACGATTCATACGATCCGAAATACGCTTCAGTTTCCAATTCGACCTGTTCATTTGTTACAAGTCTCCTTCCTTTGAGCCAACTTTTTAAGTTTGTGTACAGACAATAGTCACTGGAGGCCAAATCTGGTGTATATGGAGGATGAGAAAGCAGTTCGAAGGGTAGCTTATGCAATTTAGCTGTAGCATTGTCTTGCAAAAAGTTGATTTTTTTTTCTTTGATAAATTGCAATTTCGTTCTTCAATCGGTACAATAATTGACAGTAATAGTCTCTGTTGTTTATTTTTCCTTTTTCAAATATTCGATGAACAAAATGCCACTTGAATCCTAAAAAAACAGACGCCAAAACCTTTCTGGCCGTTTGTTAAGTCTTCGGTCGCTTTGGTGCACTTTCACTGGGACCTAGCCACTCTTTTGCTGATTCTTTCGAATTTTGCTTATACATGTTCAAACATTGTTGGGAAGTGCGAACACGTTAATGTTTTTTAAGCTTTCTTATACTCAAATATTCATGTAAAATTGAAACCACTGACCCACTTAAGATGCCTACGGCTGTAGTTATCTCACGCACTTCACTTTCGGATTGTCCAATACGAAATCGTTGATTTTTCCAATGTATTCTGGAGTGGTCACTATTTTTGGTGCTCCCCCGGCGTGTTCATCTTTTGTGCTGATTCGACCTCTTTTGAACTCAGCAAATCTAATATTTTTTGATTGAATTCGACGGAGTAGAGTCACCGTAATATTTATCAAGCTTTCTTTTGTTATACTACGCAAAATGTAATTCTCAATCAACACGAAATTTTTCTTTATCCATTTTTATAACAAGATGGTTTAAACATACCCTTACCTGATCTGACAAACCTGAATTGTTCTTGATTTGGCTAAGCTGATCAATATTGTATAAGTTACAAAAGGGCTTTCGATAAAAAGAACTAATAAGGTTAGCCAGCACCGGTTCTTACCAGAATCGTCAAGGTTTTTTCATGATTTGGTAAACATTATCAGGCTTGGACGAAATTTCATTGGGCTATCCCTGGTATAATTGGAATTTTGCTAGATTTTCCCATAACTGTTTAAGAATTCCTTAATACGTTTTCACCTTTTAGATCCTAACAAAATCCACTCATTGCTGCCCGCAATAGAGTTCACCATTTCTAGGCTGATCCGGAGTAGGGCTACCAGATGACCTGCCTACAAAAGTAGTGCATGTCAAAAAATTCCAATTTTGGAATGAAAACCTAAAATTTTTTTAGTCCCATAAAAAAAAGGTCCTCGTTTCTTATGAAAAACCCCAGCAAAATTAAAAGAATGTTTGAAATAACTTTTATTTTACAATGCAAACATCGAAAGTAGCAAAACCATCCAAAAGTAGTGCATTTCAAGTGAAAAGTAGCAAAGTTGCAACGCCTTGCAAAAGTAGCACATTTGCTACTAAAGTATGCCATCTGGTAACCCTAATCCGGAGCAGACTGTGGTAGGTCTTGCCTGATAGGAATATTGCTATTTTTTAAAATTTTTTGTCAAAAACCATTCTAGGTCATCAATACTATATAGTATGGTTATTTTGCACAAAATTTTTGATTTTTAAATAGTTATAAGGAGAGCTTAACGAAATGTATATATTTAAACATATAAAGGACTTCTCCCAAGACTTGAACCCTGACTCCTAAATCAAATTTCTACTACGTAAAAAGACCATTAAAATGATCTATATATATTGGTGGTGTACACATCTGGGCCAGCATTTCATATGAACTTTCCATTCTCAATTGTAGTTTTTAAGTTGCTTTGTATTATTTTTTTTTTTGATTTTTTATGTTGCATACTTCTTGGCAGTAATTTGTTGTAATAAAGGAAAGAGCACAAATTGCATATGTGAGTTGCAGTTATTGTTGCGTTGTTGCTACTTTTATTGTCACCACCCAGGAAACATTTTGAAGAACAGATGAGTTATACATATCTTAATCTTCGATACGTAGATTTCGATCTCGTACGAACACATATTCTAAGGTTAACCGATAGTTAGTTTAGAAGAAATTGTCCGAGGGTCCAAGCAATGCACTCATGATGCATTTAAATGAAGATTAACAGCCATTTAATATTTGAATGTGAGCGCTGAAAATTGCGCAGATTTTCATAAAATGTAGACATTTTTTCTGATATGTACGACAAACTTTGATTCCCAAATGCTTTACTGTTGCCGGCATACTCGCTTAGTCTTAGTACTAGATGTATTGTCAAAGAAAACAAATCATAGTCATAATCAAATCGTTCAATCCAAGCGGACAGTCGACACGTTAATTTAGTGAAAGTTTTCCTTGTGTTATGCGCAGTTTGGATGCCCTCCAACTGAAACCACATTTCGTCAACACTATTGTCATGCAATTGAAGAACAAAATCATGATTGCAGAATTTGATGAGCTAAAAAACCTTAATGAGTATAAATGACATTACCTATGCCACATGTGATGAATTTTTTGAAGTGTAATCTCTATTGGAAAGTACGACGCTCTACAAAAAAAAAAACTCGATATACAATGCAAATATCAAATCGTTATGCTGTAAAATATATGAAAATTTTGAGCAACGCCTAAAAGTATACAGAGTAAATAATTTAGTTACAATTTAACTCTCCTAGAAGTGTGCTACAAGTTCATCAGCTCATCATACAAATGTTAGCTGGGTATTTGTTCGTGAAAAATAAAAACTTACACACTCCCTTGCACACACACAAACATACACGCGCTCGTAACGTATGTATGGTATTTTACTTTCATTAACATGTGAAGAGTTTGAGTGAAAAGTTTAAGTTTATGGGCTTGTGCTTTGATTAAAACTTTCGTTTTTTTTTGCGTAAGCTCTGAAGGAGCTTGTGAAAAAGTTTTTATTGTCCTTTAAATATGCTAAAGTAAAAGAATTTATTTTCTATTTACCATTGAGTATTCATTTATTTAGATATTTACTTTTTTTTGCTGTCGTTAATTTAGAAGAGAGTATTTCAGTTGACATCTCTGAGGAGTTGCCCCGCTGTTGTTGTAAACTTTGTGCTCAAACAAATATTAAAACTCTGCAGTGTCAGATTTGTTTAAGTATTCAAGTTGATATTTATTGAAAATATAAAATGTTTTTATGATCTTTCAGAGTTTATGATTTAAGAAGAAATTTTATTATATTTACATCAGTTTTGCATAGTTGATGAAAAGGTTTGGTCTTCTTTTGGAATATGTAGAGCAAACTTTCACATGAAAATATGCTTGACTTTTGGTCTCAATATTTTGAATTAATATATACAATAAAAACTATTTTGAGAACAAGCACTTAAAAAACTTTTATTCTTGATGGTTGCGAATGTCTTATATATTTTCTTAAAGTATTTGTACACAAATTATTGCCATTTCAATTTTTGACCTCAGAAAAATTTCTTAGTTATCTAAGTTAGGCTTATTTTCATATATATATATACATATATAGTATATATAATATACTAGCTGGCCTGGCAGACGCTCTTTTGTCTTCACCGATATGTAAACCTTAACCTTTCTGCAATCTATATGAAATCTAACATATCTTTTCATACTCCTTCCTTTTGTTGACACTAAGTTCTGGTTGTGTGATTCAGAACTTTGTGGCATTGCACCCTAAACTTTCTAGGCAGCATCTTTGTTAATGCTTCGGGTATATTAATTTAAAAACTGTGTAAATATTCTCTTACTTATCATGAATCTAAGTTCAAAAAATTACTCTATCATGTTTGAATGAAGAAATATTCAACACATAAGAGCCGAAAATGTAGTTTTTATTGATAAATGCCATTTTCGGCACTAATGTGTTAAATATTACAATTGACACCATAGAGGCCATAGATTCAGCTTATATAAAGCCCGAAAACTTATCTCCAGTGCGCAAAAGTTGAGTAAAACCTTTAATTATTATTTAAGAGTTTTCCTGGTTACAATTTTCACTAGATATAATTTAAATTGAATATTTTTTTTAGAATTTCTTCATTATTCATTAAAATACTTTTGCCATAACTTTTAATACTAAAAAACAATTATTATTGTAAAAAATTTAAAAAAACCGCACTTTGTAACAAAGCACTAATTAATGTAATTTTTTTTCATCGATGCTCCATTAAATTAGATTTTTGAAAAACAAAACCGCAACCACAAATACAAACGCAACGCAAATATTTGATTTGCGTAACATAAACAAATACAAAATAAATCGATTGAAAACTAAAATCTATGAATTATTCATAAAATATGCAACGAAAATAAGCTGAAGAATTGTTTTCAAATAAATCAGGCCACAAATAAACAATGTATATAGAATATGAGCGTTGAAAATACAGCAAAAAATTAAAGGAGCAAGAGTTTTCGAACGAAAAAAACAACAACAAATTAATATAATTGACCAAAAAACAAGGTTACAATATATAAAGAAAACTACAGAGCAACAATGATATATGACTACTTCAATAGTGGTGTAAGAAAATATGTAGCCCGCAGTAAGAATCTCAAAGTATGTATTCACAAGACAAAATTATGTTTTATATTAATATGTACTCCATGCATGGAGAAAACACCACAGTTATATAAAAAAAAATTTAGTTATAGTTAACGAACGGCTTATTTGAGCAATGTAATCGAAACAAACATATACTTGGTAATAGTTAACAAATGATGTTTTGGCTGAAACAAATATTTTTTTTCCCTTAAACTATATTTTTTTATAACCACCCAGCAGTATAAAAGGCAGTAGAATATATAATATATAGCGGTTTATATACATAAAATTTATAAATATTGATTTAATTAATAAAATTTGATAATTTCATAAAATAATGCAGCGATATTTTAGTTTTAAGAAGAAGCAAATCGAGGCAAGGACAATGGTTTGAACTCGGATACTTTCTGTTAGACTATAAGGTTCATAAAAAAAGTCAAGAAACGGTTTAATTTTAATAAAGACATTTAATTAAAATTGATTATTTATTGATCTAAGGTACATTTATAGACAACGCGGTCTTCATTTGTTGCTGTTATCATATTCAAAGTTGTCGTAAAGCGAAGTATTTGATGGACATTCGGAAAAACGTCTTTATTGCATAATATTACCAGTGAAATTTTAATGTTTTGCCCGGCATTTGTAGAGTATGGTCGACCATGTTTTTTCCTTGAATTCTCATTGAAAATTTACGAAAAGGCAAGTGAAATTCGATAAAATATTGCGGTGATTCAAAAACCGATCTTCCAAATGTCTCACCAACAAATGCTATGTGGATTATTATGCACATAAGCCATTTTTAATGAAAACGCTAGATATTTCAACAACAATTTTCGTTTGGATCTAGTGTATGAAATATCGGAAGTTGAGTATGAATCTCTAAAAAATTACTATAAGCTGCTAACCTTTTCACTGATTTCAACAAAATATGTACAATTTGAAAAGTATATAGATACGGAAAATTACAAGTGCATCATTTCTTATACTTTTTATATATTTTTCTACATAAATGTGAGCTTTAATTATTTTCATATACTTTTAATTAATATTTTTCATAAGAGGTGCGTTCTGCTTTCATAAGAGGTGCACATCCTTTTGCTCTTCCATTTAAGTGAGACCATATTGCGAATAAATATCTATATGCAAAAATCATAATGGTGAGGCTTAAGGCCCGAAAATATAAAGACATATATACTATCTACATAAAATTGCTTATATCGAACTGGTTTGTAACGCTTTGACTTAAAATATATTGAAAGAATTTTAATATTTATTTTTTAAAACAACATATTTATGCTTAAGAAGGTTATTGCAACTAATTGGTCTTGTATAAATGTCAGATAAGTTATTTATAATGTTTAGTATTCTGCTACAAGCGTTCCAGTTTTCTAAATTGTATTTGAAACATAAAAAACGTTTCGATCCAAATCAAAACTTTTGATCAATTTTTTCTTAGAAAATGTACACTTTAGGTAAACTCACGCTTATAAAAAATTCATTGAATCAAAACAGATATCTTGAAAAAGTTTGAATCTGGTAATAAAAATAGTCGGTTACGAAGAGCTCCAAAGTAAATAGCATTTTTTTTTTCAAATATAAAAACATATGCTTTGGGCAAATGGTCACTTTCGGTGAGTTTAAGTGTTCGTTATAGACAACATTCCTCAATTGATTCTATGAAAACAATGCAATCCACAGACAAAACTACGAAATTTCTTAAAAGGTATTTGAAGAATTACTAAATTTTGTCTTATCTTATGATTATTGCAGTTTCTTACGAGCAGTAGATGGGATCATATAAAAGCTTTAACCTAACAGAGAACATAATTCGTTAATATTTCCTTGAAGACTTGGATCACCTTAGGTGCAGTAATAAGCTACTTAGTTTCATTAATTAATCTGGTTGATGAGAGAGACTAGATGACTGTTCCATGGTATTACAATGGATATGGAAATAAATGGTGATACCCAATAAAATTTGTTTCCCTAGTACATATATGTTCTCCACCCCAGATATCACACACCTCAATATAAGCTCTTTATATAGACGTTCAAGATAATTACCCTTCATTTGAATTCCAGACACTTGGCAACTCTTAAGATTAACATAAAATAGTTGAAACTTTGCACTCACCAAAACAATTGAAGATGCTGACTGCTGCTATTAAAATAGTGCCCAATGTCAACGCTGGAAAACCATTTAATGGATACACTGACTTTTGTTGAAAATTTGCGAAATTTTGTTGCTGTACTTGACGTTGCTGTTTATCTGCTGCTGCTGTTGTTGCTATTGTTGCTGCTGCTGCTGGTGATGTTGTTAATGATGATGCTGGCATACAGTTGTTAATTATATTTGTTGTTGTTGCTGATGATGTTTTAACTAAATTTGTTGCTTTTACAGCTGATGCAATTTTTGTTGTTGTTGTTGTTGCTTTTGTTGCAATCGCAATTTTGTTTGTTAATGTTTTCGTTGTTGATTTTTTGTGCTTTTCGCCACGTAAATTCGTCCTTGGGCTGATGCAGACGTTTTCGTTGCAGTCGTTGGTAATGTAGTGGTTGTTGCTGTTGTTGTCGTGTGTCACTAGCAATAATCCGACCACCACTACAACAATAACACTGAATACTGCTACAACATCCACTGTAATTGTTTTTGTTTTTACTATTATTAGTTGTTGTTGTTGCTGTTTTTACTGCTGCGTAGCTATTTTGTTGATTTTTATTATTTTGCTGCCGGTAGTTTTTTTCGTTTTGTTGTTGCTTCTTTTCTTGATGTTCTTGCTCCACTTTTTGTTGTTGTTTTTGTATTCCAATCTTTTGGTGAACGTTGAAAGATAGCGCAGCAACTTTTATCAAAGCAACAACAGCAGCATCTACCAAGTAGGAATCTTTAAGGAGCATCTCTTTACTTGGTGGTTTCCTATTGTATTGTTATGCTGCTTTTGTTTACGTTTGTATGTGTAGATGTGCATTTGTTAATATGTGTATTAGTAGGTATTAGTGTTTTAGTGTTCATCCGTAAAATAAAGTTTTTATCTCTTATTTTGCCAATATAAATTTTTCCTTTTTTTTTTTGTATTCTCTTTCGAGTTTTGTTCTTTTCTGCGGTCTTGTATTTCTTTGGTTTTTGCTTCGTTTCTAAATGGTTTGATTTTTTTTTTTATTTTTATCCTATTTCTTTATTAGCCCCGCTCACAAAGTTTTCACTTTTCAGTTTGTTGCTGCTGCTGTTCTTTTCTTTTCGTAATTCGACTTGTTTGCTCTTTCAATTGCATTATTTGTTACGTATACGACGTGGTAGACGCTACTTTTGTTTATCTTTTTATTCAATCGTATTTTGATAATTTTTTGTTTTTTTCTATATATTTTTGTTCACTGTTTTCAATTTATTTTGCTTATTGTTTTCGCAACAACTTTAAATCACCTTATTATTAGTTTGTTTTATTAAAACGATTTAGTGCTAGATAAAACGAGAAAAATTTTATTTTTAGTTAATTTCAGAAACATTTTTTTATAATATTGAATTAGTATGGTTTTTTGATTTAAATTTTTGTCAGTAGCTTCTCTTAATTTGTAGCTTGAAAGGACTTATGGATGATACATATTTTCTTCGAATATCTTGTTACATTATTTGAAATCGGAAAAATGTTGGCAACATTTTTTGGAGCAAATATTTTACTGAATTTTTTCTTCAACTTTTTTCGCGATCTAATTTTTACATAAGAAAAAAATTTAGAGAAAAATAGGTCTCTTAGGGTTCTGCAATAAAAGAAAAATTTACAGAAATTACAGAAAATCATTCGCTGTGGTTAATAGTGAGAGTAGTTCAATTCAGGGATCGCAAGTAATTGTTATTTTTAATAATTGAGTTCAAAAAAATCACAATGAAGGACAGACGTAATGTAAGTTTAAGTGTACAGAATAGTTTCTTTTAACCCATTAAGTCCCAGTGATCGATTTTTCGTTTTTCCTTCATATCAGAAAATATTGCATTTTTTGATATCGCTTGTGCTCAGTTGTCGAAAAATCGACAAGCCCAAAGCTGAGCAGATAAAAAATATGAAAAATCAAAGCTCAGACCTACGATCCAAATGTAGCCTCTGGATGAAATTTCATCGATTTTGGTCCAGCAGGCTTGGGACTTAATGGAGAAGCGTATATACATATATGATTTGATTTTTAATTTTCATGACTTTTGTTCGTTTTGTAATCGTTATCTTATGATTTTTATTTAAAAAATCAAAAACTATCGTTATTTCAGATTTTTATTTTTTAACGATCAAAAATTTTCGTAATTCTAAATTTTTATTTTTTTTTTTCGATCAAAAATAATCGTAATTTTGGATTTTAATTTTTTTCGATCAAAAATAATTGTAACTAAGAATTTTTATATGTTTGGATCAATTATATCTGTATTTTCTATATTTATTAAAATTAAATAAAATGTGATAAAGCATAAATTTGATTTGAATCAAACAGAAATTTCAATTTATAGTTTACGTAGTGTTACAAACATTAGATCCATGTTCTTCAGAAAAAAAAAAAGAAGTACACGATCAATACGCAGCTATGGTATAAATCTATATAACAAGTTAACTTTCTTGTATACGCAATCAATAAGGGAATATGAAGCTTTGGGAATACATCGATAAATGTCAAAAGTTATCAAAAAATATCGAAGACGTATGGCCTGTGATAGAAAAAAAAATAAAAATTCATAATGTCGGCCATTTTTGGATCTGAAGGAATAGAAATCCAAAATTACGATTAATTTTGATTCCAAAAACATATACATAAATCTATAATTAAAATTATTGTTGATCGACAAAAATACAAATCCAAAATAAAGGTTATTTTTGATCTAAAATAATAGAAGTCCAAAATAACAAATATTTTTTGATGAAAAAAGAAAATCAAATCTAAAATAAGGATATTTTTGAACGAAAAAAATAAAACTCCCAAATAATGATAATTTTTGATAGAAAAAAATTAAAAATCCAAAGTAAAAAATATTTTTGATCGACAAAAATAAAAGTTTATTTATGATGATTATCCATTGAGTTTGTTCATAAGATTCATAATCAATATCGCTAATCATATCCCTGGTTCAATTCATTTGATAGAAAACTTTGGCCTTGCAAATTGGATTACATTCTTAAGGTAAGCTCGTTGGCGCTACCATGGCCACCCAAATGATGTGTTGTTAGGCCCCACACGGATGTTTACTATTGGATCTAAAGTGATACAAATCATTAGTAGTTCACTTAGTTTGTTTGACTAGCAAAAATGATGACCAAATGATAAAACTTTCGAAATTTGTAATAAAAATTTTTAAAATAATTCAATGACCTTTAACCTTTGGGATGCCAAAGGTGTTGCTAGGAAGCTGCTCGTCAGTGCCATTTTATAATATCACTAAGCTTATAAAATAAATTAATTTCATAAGGTCGAATAACGTGATTATGCAGTGGAAATATGAAAAAAATGAAAATATTGATGGCACACCCGCTTTTAAAAAACAATACGAACCTGATTTTTATTATAGTTATATAAATAAATTTCGGTTCATAGAAACACATACGATATAAAGAGTTGAAATAATACACGTCTGTAAAATAAATGATAAAAAAACCTATACCGTGCGTTTTTAGCGTAAAATGTCGACGAAGAAATCAATAATTTTTTTTTATTTTATATTTCAGTTCAATTCAATACTTAAAGCAAAAAAACCAATTTTTCAAAAAGCACATTTGAAGTTGAGGAAAATTCGCGTGATATCTCATAATATTTAATGGGATTTTTTCTCTCAATCTCTTAAGAAATTTTTGCAAATAATATTTGATTTAATTTGCAAAAATTTTTATTTTATTTAAATTTAAAATACTACAATGCTTTGAACATAAAATTCTTAACAAAATCTACAACCATAGTATATATGTTGGCCATCGTATTTGAATAATCAAAAAAAAGAAAAAACAAACCATAAAAATATCATAAAAAAACTCGCATTTGTTTCAGTGTCTCAATTCAACGCAGTTTTTCTGCGCTGCAAACTTTTTGCAATTTAAATCATATGTAAATGATTGTAGTAACATTTATGAAAATTATGCTACAACAAGTTGTATAAAAATGGAAATTGTTTTACTTTACTTTCTCTGATGGTATTAAATCATTTTATGTTATCCCTAAGGTGCAGTCAAATCAACACTTACCAGCAAAAACAAAACGAAAAAACAAAAATTAAAAAGCATCAAAATATACAACGCATAGAAATGTTTAATTTATGAGTTAACTTTGGCTCTTGGTTTGAGATTTTTTCCATTCCTTTGAATTGGAGTGTTTCTTCAACTTTATTCTTTGTATTTTGCTTCATTTTCATTATTTTTTTACATAATTCTTCTATTGTTATTATGTTATTATTGTTGCTGCTTTTGTTAGTGCTGTTTTTTTTACACTTTTATGACTTTCCTAAAAAAATACACAAATAAATTCTATTTTGCTAGGCAAAGCAAGTGGTGTTATAAGAACTCTTAAGCATATTTTGTTTTTTTGCGGGCAATTCTAAGAAAAGTCAGTTTTCATTTTTTATGTAGACATAATAAACATTTTTGAAAAACTGATTATTTAAAAAAAAAAAATAACTCCATTCACAGTCAATTTAAGATCTTAACTGCATATTGTTGAATAAAAAGCATTGATGAATTTGGTAAATTTACAGCAATATTTGTCTTTGGTCAATTATTACACAAACTAAACCTCAGATAACTATAAAATATCCAAAATTTTACTGAATTGTACTTAAGTTTTTTATTCAGAGCTATTCACTTTGTAGTAAAAGACAATGGCCCATATTCATAGTCGCAAAATAAAGTTAAGACTTAATTTTTACCCAAAATCGCAGACACAGACTGACCCCATAAAAAAAGAAAAACTTGCATTAACATTCACTGTAGACTCAGTGAACAAAAGGAATAATAAAAAAATCGAACTTATGAGGCAGCGTGGCGTAATGGTTAGGACTGTGAACTCATAGCCCTCAGGACGTGAGTTCGATTGTCGTAAATGTAAATGTTTTTTATTTTATTGATATCAATGAAAATAAATGTTACTTTAAAACCTGGCTGTAAATATTTAAAATCACGTTTTCCTGCTTTTAAATTTAAAACATGCTTATAGAAAAAAAACATCTTTTCTGACGAGATTCGAACCCACGTCCTGAGGGCTATGAGTTCACAGTCCTAACCATTACGCCACGCTGCCTCATAAATTCGATTTTTTTATTATTCCTTTTGTTCACTGTGTCTACAGTATTTTGTGTCAAAATCGCAGGGTAATCATTTTTTAAAATTTTCTCATAACTTAATGCAAGTTTTTCTTTTTTTTATGGGGTCAGTCTGTATCTGCGATTTTGGGTAAAAACTAAGTCTTAACTTTATTTTGCGACTATGAATATGTGCCAATATTTTTGCAAGAAATCTCATGAGATTTTTGTAAAATTATTTTAAAAATCACATATGATTTTAAAAAAAATTGTATGTTAAATAATACATATTTAAGAGGAAACGCATATTCTTTGATAAATATTACATGAGAATTTGTAAAGTCACATGAGATTATTATCATTGGTTTTTTAAGAGTTTCTCTTTCAAATGAACTAAAAATTTTTCTTATTATATATTTCATGTGATTTTAGAAGAACCGCATGTAATCTTGCAACTACAATATACTATTGTAGAATTCATAAGTATATTTTTTATATTCAAATGTATATCTCATGTGATTTAAAAAAATCGCATAAAATATTAGAAAAAAAAATAATTAAAAGAAATAAATTGCTGTAAATAGTTTGTGAAGACGAAAGTCGGCAGGACTCGTTTTCGTCCACATTTTACGCCAAGAGTATTTATTTTTACTTTATTTTTATATACATTTTTTGTTTATTATACTTATATATTTACTTTTTTTTTATTTCTATTATATTAAAGCCATGAAGGCGCCTAAATTAAGAGAAAGTTGTTAATTATTAAGTATTGAAACTAGTTAGGGTTAGGATCGCATGGGGCCGCGTGCGAGTCTGAGCTAAGTCGCATTGGATATCCAGGTGGCAACCTAGGGCTGTTATGTCAAGGCACCAGCGATGTCAAACGCCAGCGATGTCACAACGATGATGAAAATAAACGCAGCTTCTGATATGATCGAACAGCTGATACAGCCATGTGATGTAAAATTAAACGCAGCCACGCTAAATAAAAAGGCTTGCTCAACCAGAAATCGGGACAGTCGTGTCGAACCAGCGAGGAGTCAACATCAGTAGCAGTAGTAGCAGTCAACATCGGTAGCAGTCAACATCGGTAGCAGTGGTAGCAGAGACAACAGCAGCAGTGGCAGCAGTAGCATCACACCGCCAGGGACAAGAGGTACATGAGTGTGTTGACACGTATACAGTAGTGTGTAGAGTAGGGTAGTGGTTGAGGTAGTAACAATTTGGCCACGGTGAGCGTCGGATTTGGATTACGCGTGCACGCTATCATATTCGTGTTCCTCGTGATCTGGAGACGATACCCATACAGGCACGCAGATCTTGAGGTTTCCTCCACACTGTCGCTATACATATTCGGCAGCTGCGGCGGAACCGAGAGCACAGCGAAGGGTGAGCAATTTGGCCACGGTGAGCGTCGGATTTAGGTTGGTGAGTGCACGCTATCATATTCGTGTTACTCACGGTCTGAAAACCGATACCCACACAGGCACGCGAAACTTGAGGTTTCCACCGTACTGTCGCTATACATATTCGGCAGCTACGGTGGGACTGAGAGCACAGCGGAAGGTTAGTAGTTCGGCCACGGTGAGCGTCGGATTTAGATTACGCGTGCACGCTATCATATTCGTGTTCCTCGTGATCTGATGACGATACCCATACAGGCACGCAGATCTTGAGGTTTTCCTCCGCACTGTCGCTATACATATTCGGCAGCTGCGGTGGAACTGAGAGCACAGCGAAGGGTGAGCAAATTTGGCCACGGTGAGCGTCGGACTTAGGTTTGTGAGTGCACGCTATCATATTCGTGTTACTCATGGTCTGAAAACCGACACCCACACAGGCACGCGAAACTTGAGGTTTCCCCCGTACTGTCGCTATACATATTCGGCAGCTACGGTGGGACTGAGAGCACAGCGAAGGAGTAGCGTAGAACTCAACCACACCCCTCCCACTTACCTCAGTCCTACGACGGTTAAAATAAACACGACGGCTGAAAACACGACGGATCAAAAGCACGACGGCTGAAAACACGACGGATCAAAAACACGACGGCCTAAAAACTCGCGACGGTTAAAACAAACGCGACGGCTGAGAGTACGACGGCTCAAACTCACGACGGTAGAAAACGCGACGGTTGTAAAACACGACGACAGAAAGACACGACGCGTATTTATATTAAGTAGCTGTTATTATATATATAAATATATTGTTATTGAATAAACTTAATTAAAAAGAAAAAAACTATGAATAATCATTATTAAATTAAAGAGCCACCCCCCCTGCAAAAATACAAATTTTTGTGACCGAACCTCTGGACTCCGGCGAGTCAAGACCCCCAGCCGAAGGTTCGTTACAATGGCGCCCGAGCAGGGACCTTGGCTTCTTTTAAAGAAAAATAAAATAATAATGATATACATATTCAATAATTTTAACAGAGCCTTAGCCGTAGCAGTATAGACACAACAGTGGGGAATTCAGCGTGCGTTTCAGCAGCGTATAGACATCAGCGTATAGACATCAGCGGAGATTTCAAAGTTAGCTTCAGCAACAGTAGTACCAGCAGCGTGAATAAAACATCAAAATTAACAAGAAAAATCGTGGAAATCGCCGGCGGTGGAAAATTTAAAACAAAAATTGTGAATAACACACAAAGTGAAAAGACATTGAGAACCATTTGGGTTCAATAAAATAAAGCGAATAAAATAGCAACAATAAGCAAACAGAAAAAAAAAAAACAAACAGTGAGAAAAAAAAATCGGGCAGTGAAAACCGAACAGTGGAAAATCGCTTAGAGATACAGTGCCCAGTGAAAAAAAAAGGTTTAATAAATATAAACCAGTGACAGTAAAAACAAACTTTTAAAAAAAAAAAAAAGTGGCAGTGCGTAGTCAAAACTTTCCATTTAAAAAAAAAAACAAAACTAGTGAGAAATGGTGAACGTATCGTGGATCCACGGGCTGAGGAAAGAGGAACTCACAACTTACTGTGAAGAGTTTGGTGTCGATTCCCAAGGCACCGCGGATGATATTCGGAAGCGTTTTAAGGCATTCTTAACTGACGGAACCCACACGGCAGCTCAATTGCAGCGACTCGAAGAGTTACAGATGCTGCACAAACGCGCAACATCGCCAAACCCAGATACGAGTCAACTGAAAGTTCCACCCACCGAAGGCAAACTGGAAACCCACGACAAAGGTGTCCAGCTCACCCAAGAACAGGGCCCGGCTATGCCCCGCAAGACGCTGCCCCAGGTTGTAATATCGCCTTCAAGCGGCAACGCGGCATCCGCGGCACACGGTACCACAGTTATGGAGCAAGTGCGAAAATGGGGGTTGAAATATGACGGAGTGAAAGAACCATTGATGTTCGTGGACCGAGTTGAAGAATTGGCGGAAGCATACGGTATTAATATTGATGATGTCCCTAGGACGATGCCAGAACTCTTGCGTGAGAAAGCGTTAGCCTGGTATAGAAATAATTACCAACAGTGGGCATCGTGGCATGATTTCAAAATAAGTTTCCTGAAATTCTTTTTACCTCCAAGATATCTAGAAAACTTGGAAGACGCAATAAGGGGACGACTTCAAAGGCCCCGTGAAACTTTCAAAGAATACGTGCTGGCCTTACAAACGATGATGCGGCATGCTCACTTTACAGAAGAGCGTCAAATCGAACGTATTTTTCGGAATTGCTCGGCAGAGTACCAATGGTACATTAAGAGGAAGGATTTCACTTCGCTATCCGATCTGATTTCTTTAGCAGACGACCTGGAGTGTATCCGTCAGCGGGAACCGGAGAGACCAACTATAGCTAATAACCGTGCCGAACGACATCGGATGATGGTGCCAACAAACGAAGATCGGATCGACGTCCGAACCGCCTGTCGACGCTGTGGGCAGAATGGACACTTCGAAAGGGAGTGCCGAGCACCACAGAAACTATTTTGTTGGGTTTGTGGCCGATTAGGCATTAGAACCATCAGCTGCTGCCGTTCAGCGGGAAACGAACGTGGAGGCCACCCAGAACGAGGGGAGGTGGACGCTCCAGTAGTGCCCCCTCAACAAAAGTAGTAGAAATAACGCCTGACCACAGACGAGTGTTCGCCAACATATCGGTTGGCGGAGAGAGGGTGTCGGCCACAATCGACACCGGGGCGACGATGAATTTTATAAGCGAATCTTTTGCACACAGGTTACGAGAAAGGGCCACACCAGTACCATATTATGGCGATGTCGTATTGGCAGATGGCTCAATCCGACTATTAGATGGAGCGGTGCAGACAGAGGTAAAATATGGAGATCAACAAGGAAAATTCAAGTTCATCATTATGCCCGACGCTATCGAAGATCTCGTGCTAGGGCTTGACTTCTTGACACAGAGTGGGGCCACAATCACAATGGGAGGCGACAAACTCTCACTGGGCCAACAACAAACGGATTACAATCAACGCAAGCCGTCATCAAAGGCTCGCAAGGCAGCACGTAGCCAGCAAACGAAATCTTGTCCGTATGACCGACAACTTAACTTAAGCTTGAAGCACAACCAACAATACGACGTCCAACCGTCTCGCCTACCGAAACCACAGCCTAGCCGGCCGCAACGGTCACGCCTGAACCGAAGGAAAAAACGACAAAATCGGCCATTGAGCGAGACAACGACATCATCGACAGGGTCGACGAGAATCGTCGAAACTGGGTCTCCAGTCGTTTCAACGGCAGAGCCAACGAAAACCATCGAAACTGAGTCTCCAGGCGTTTCAATGGCAGAGCTGGGAGGATCAGCGATAGGACGAATCGAAGAGGGTTCACAACAGGTAATTAAAAATTTCCTAAATGAAGAACTTCCGAAATTTGAAAGACTGCAAGGGGTAACCCAGATCACGGAGCACCGTATCATCATGATGGACGACAGGCCCGTCAAGCAGCGATATATTCCTCGAAACCCCGCTATGCAAGCGATTATCGATGACGAAGTAAATAAGCTGTTGTCGAAGGGGTGTATTGAACCATCTCACAGCCCGTATAGTGCACCCATTGTGCTCGTGAGGAAGAAAACAGGCGCATGGCGACTCTGCATCGACTACCGTCAGTTGAACAGCAGATCTGTACCAGACGCGTACCCGCTTCCCCGTATTACGCACATTTTGGATCGCCTACGCAACGCCAAATATGTGAGCAGCCTAGACCTCAAGGATGGGTATTGGCAGATCCCGATGGAGGCAGCGAGCAAGCAGTACACTGCATTTACAGTGCCAGGACGTGGGCTCTATCAATGGAAGGTCATGCCTTTTGGCCTCCACTCAGCCCCTGCAACTTTCCAGCGGGCCCTTGATAGGATTATTGGAGCAGAAATGGAGCCAGTCGCTTTCGCTTACTTAGATGATATTGTCGTCACAGGAGCCACTCTGGATGAACATTTGCAAAACCTGCGGGAGGTATTCCGACGGCTAAGGGCCGCAAACCTCCGAATCAACCCAGACAAGTGCGAATTTTTTAAGACGCAGATCAAGTATCTCGGCCATGTTGTAAGTGGCGAAGGGATTCGAACGGACCCGGACAAAGTAGCAGCAGTGCGTGATTTGGAACCACCACAGAATATACGCGGAGTGCGACGGTTCCTCGGAATAGCCTCATGGTATCGACGGTTTGTTCCTGACTTCGCAGCGGTTGTCCAACCTCTGACATCCTTGCTTAAAAAGGGCAAGCACTGGAAATGGGGGCAGGAGCAGCAACGTGCGTTTGAGGACCTCAAACACAAATTAACGGAGGCCCCGGTATTGACTTGCCCGGACTTTAGCCAGACATTTAGTCTACAAACTGATGCCAGTGATTTGGGCCTTGGAGCAGTCCTAACGCAGACTCTCGATGGGCAAGAGCGAGTAATTGCCTATGCTAGCCGAAGCCTGAACAGCGCGGAAAAAAATTACTCACCAACCGAGAAGGAATGTCTGGCTATAGTATGGGGTATCCGGAAAATGCGCCCCTACTTGGAAGGGTATCAGTTCGTGGTAATCACCGACCACCTTTCACTTAAGTGGCTGAACTCTATTGAGAGCCCCACAGGCCGCATAGCGCGTTGGGCCCTGGAGTTGCAGCAGTACCAATTCACTATTCAATATCGGAAAGGTAAGCAGAATGTGGTGGCCGATGCCCTTTCACGACAACCCCAGGAGACGCTAAGAGTGGCCACGGTTAACAATACTGCAGAAAGCGATTGTCCCTGGCTACGAAAAAAAAAGAACGAGGTACGCCAACAACCCGAAAAATTTCCCGACTACACCGAGACTGGAGGCCAGCTATACCGGCATCTGCCAGGTCATCCCACTGACGAGGACTGCGCCCAGTGGAAACTCTGTGTGGCTACTCCTCTACGAAAGAGAGTACTGGAGGAGAACCACGACAGCGCCAGCGCCGGACATTTGGGAATCCGGAAGACGATTGCCCGCATTGCAAACAGGTATTACTGGCCCGGAATGTTTCGGGACATCAGTCGGTACGTGAGGGGCTGCGAGTCGTGTCAACGCTACAAGCCCAGTCAACAGGCTCCAGCAGGGGAAATGTTGATCACTATCCCTGAAGAACCATGGGCCACAGTCTGCGCAGACTTCGTAGGGCCCTTGCCACGATCAACTCACGGCAACACCATGCTTTTGGTCTTCTTTGACCGGTTCTCAAAGTGGACCGAACTGGTACCACTACGAAAAGCCACCGCGGAGGGTGTGGTAAAGGCGTTTCGAGAAAGGATACTAGCACGGTATGGAGTACCAAAAATCCTCATCACGGACAATGGCACCCAGTTCACCAGCCGAGTATTGAAAGCCTACCTGGAAGAGATCGGAGTCCAGCAACGATTTACCGCACCCTACACACCACAGGAGAATCCCACCGAGAGGGTCAACAGAACAGTCAAAATAATGATTGCACAGCTGGCTAATAACCATCATAAGACCTGGGATGACAACCTGCCAGAGATATCCTTGGCGCTTAATACCAGTGCGTCAGAAACCACCGGCTACAGCCCCGCCTTCCTGACCCAGGGTCGACAGCCACGGCTGCCCAAGGCTCTATATGACGAGGTCACCATAGGCACGGGAGAATCGAGGCAGGAACCCAAGTCGGGAGCAATACGTCTGAAGGAGGTATTCGACATCGTAAAGATAAACTTGGCAAAGGCTGCACAAAACCAGGCCCGACATTATAACCTTCGCCGACGTCCATGGAAGCCCACTTGTGGACAATTAGTATGGGTCCGAGAACACCCTCAGTCAAAAGCCATTGAAAGTTTTGCGGGCAAACTGGCCCCAAAATATGCAGGTCCATATTCGGTGGTTGGGTTTCTCTCCCCTGTTATAGCCCAATTAAAGAAGGACGGCGACAAGAAAACCCGGACAGCTCATTTGAGCGAGCTCAAAACCTTTCACCAACAGTAAGCGTTAAGTTATCCATTTGTATTCCATTTTTCAATTTCAGACGAAATCAGCAAAGTATGAGTACCACGTCGAGAAAAGGCTATAACATCGATGCCCAGCGTTTCCGGCGGCTTCACGAACAGGCCAGTAATCAGGGGCGCCGCACTAAAACCCTAAGCTTCGAGCATGAGAAAGATCGGGCAAGAGAAGGACGAGTACCGGGTCCAGAACGCCGTGGTGGGCGAAAACGCACTGTGTTACAAAGACTGAGGACTGAATACAGTCGTGCTATCAATTTCGAGCGACCAGCAGAGAAAACACGTGAGTCACGTACGACGACAACTCCAGCCAGCCCCAACAAACCACACATCGCCCAAAATTCCAAGGTACCAAGGCAGTCGCCACACCGTCGTCGCAGACGACAACCTAGAACACACGTCAATGCCCAGCCTCAGACAGCAGCGATGCCTACTAGAGCTTGTCCCAGTCCACCACGGACATCCAAGTACCGACCGTCATCCAAAAGATCCGCCGAGAGGATGTCAACGGGGAAAATCAACAGTCCTCCACAAACATCTCAGTGCCGTCCGCCACGCGAAAGGCCCACAGAATGGCTGCCGAGACGAAAAATCGACAGCCCTCCACGAACATCTAAATGTCGACCGTCGCGCAAGAAGCCCGCAGAGAGTTTACCTACACGAAAAATCGACAGTCCTCCACACACGTCTAGACATCGCCATCCAACTAAGAGACCCGCTGAGAGGTCACCGGAAAGAGGTGCTCAAGTCAAAGCACAGCAGCACCAACAAAACACTCTGCCTCCTACCCCACGCAAGCCACGTTCAACAGTAACCGTTACCGCCCCTTCACAACCAACGCCAACACCAGCGCGAACAACCTTCAGTTTCCCACCTGCATCGGACACACACCATCCCCCGGAGCCTATCGTCACCGAACCAAACAGCCAAGCGAGTACTGAAGAATTCAGGCCAAACATCCCTGAAGACGAGGACGAGGACGCAGAGTGGCTTGGGATACTCGAAGCAATGGATGCCACATGGAGTCTGGAGGGGACCGAAGAACTTTGGAGCCTGCAGAAACGGCCACCCACCCCTGGCTCACCAATGTCAACAGTATCGTCGGTCCGGTCAGCGGAGAGCGACAATGGGCAACGATTTCCTAGTCCCCAACGACGTGTAGGATGGGTGAGCTACACCGAAACACAGCGAGAGATTAGAGGAAAGGGATTCCGGAGGTGGGAGAAGGAGATCAAAATGGTATGCCAAATACCTGACCATCAGGATGCGATGAGCCATGTACCAGAGATGGAGAAGCAAGTAAACACCAACATCCTAAAGTGTGACACCGTTGACGCTAACAACCATGAGCCAATGGACGGAACTGCCGTCACTATATCTGACATCAGCAGCAGTAGTGATGAAAGATCAAGCGATGAAGACGACGAAATCCGCCACAGGCCACCACCCGAAAGAGTTCTACAGAGTCCTGCCTCTACTGAAAAGGCCGTACCAAAACAAGGACCAGCCCTCTGGTTCACGGGCACCAAACCTGGCGACCCGTTGACCTGCCTAGAGGACAGTCAGCTGGACGCCGCCACCATCGCCGAGTTGCGGCAACAAGTTTCCACGTTATGCCTAGGGAAACGTTTCGGCATCATCCGTAGCATTAGAGGAAGGTGGTTTCGTTTCCTTGGAAACCGCGATGGCTCAGTATGGATCCGTGAGGGTCCTGCTCCCCGGAGTGGGGACGTAATGTGAAGACGAAAGTCGGCAGGACTCGTTTTCGTCCACATTTTACGCCAAGAGTATTTATTTTTACTTTATTTTTATATACATTTTTTGTTTATTATACTTATATATTTACTTTTTTTTTATTTCTATTATATTAAAGCCATGAAGGCGCCTAAATTAAGAGAAAGTTGTTAATTATTAAGTATTGAAACTAGTTAGGGTTAGGATCGCATGGGGCCGCGTGCGAGTCTGAGCTAAGTCGCATTGGATATCCAGGTGGCAACCTAGGGCTGTTATGTCAAGGCACCAGCGATGTCAAACGCCAGCGATGTCACAACGATGATGAAAATAAACGCAGCTTCTGATATGATCGAACAGCTGATACAGCCATGTGATGTAAAATTAAACGCAGCCACGCTAAATAAAAAGGCTTGCTCAACCAGAAATCGGGACAGTCGTGTCGAACCAGCGAGGAGTCAACATCAGTAGCAGTAGTAGCAGTCAACATCGGTAGCAGTCAACATCGGTAGCAGTGGTAGCAGAGACAACAGCAGCAGTGGCAGCAGTAGCATCACACCGCCAGGGACAAGAGGTACATGAGTGTGTTGACACGTATACAGTAGTGTGTAGAGTAGGGTAGTGGTTGAGGTAGTAACAATTTGGCCACGGTGAGCGTCGGATTTGGATTACGCGTGCACGCTATCATATTCGTGTTCCTCGTGATCTGGAGACGATACCCATACAGGCACGCAGATCTTGAGGTTTCCTCCACACTGTCGCTATACATATTCGGCAGCTGCGGCGGAACCGAGAGCACAGCGAAGGGTGAGCAATTTGGCCACGGTGAGCGTCGGATTTAGGTTGGTGAGTGCACGCTATCATATTCGTGTTACTCACGGTCTGAAAACCGATACCCACACAGGCACGCGAAACTTGAGGTTTCCACCGTACTGTCGCTATACATATTCGGCAGCTACGGTGGGACTGAGAGCACAGCGGAAGGTTAGTAGTTCGGCCACGGTGAGCGTCGGATTTAGATTACGCGTGCACGCTATCATATTCGTGTTCCTCGTGATCTGATGACGATACCCATACAGGCACGCAGATCTTGAGGTTTTCCTCCGCACTGTCGCTATACATATTCGGCAGCTGCGGTGGAACTGAGAGCACAGCGAAGGGTGAGCAAATTTGGCCACGGTGAGCGTCGGACTTAGGTTTGTGAGTGCACGCTATCATATTCGTGTTACTCATGGTCTGAAAACCGACACCCACACAGGCACGCGAAACTTGAGGTTTCCCCCGTACTGTCGCTATACATATTCGGCAGCTACGGTGGGACTGAGAGCACAGCGAAGGAGTAGCGTAGAACTCAACCACACCCCTCCCACTTACCTCAGTCCTACGACGGTTAAAATAAACACGACGGCTGAAAACACGACGGATCAAAAGCACGACGGCTGAAAACACGACGGATCAAAAACACGACGGCCTAAAAACTCGCGACGGTTAAAACAAACGCGACGGCTGAGAGTACGACGGCTCAAACTCACGACGGTAGAAAACGCGACGGTTGTAAAACACGACGACAGAAAGACACGACGCGTATTTATATTAAGTAGCTGTTATTATATATATAAATATATTGTTATTGAATAAACTTAATTAAAAAGAAAAAAACTATGAATAATCATTATTAAATTAAAGAGCCACCCCCCCTGCAAAAATACAAATTTTTGTGACCGAACCTCTGGACTCCGGCGAGTCAAGACCCCCAGCCGAAGGTTCGTTACAAGTTGTACTGGGTTTTGCGAAAAATGCATTACATACAAAAAATATCACATGACAAGTTAATGCAAATAGCGCTTGAATTAACAAAACGTCGGGAAAAAACTGACTTGATGTAAGCGCAATTTAAAAAATAACTGTTCAATAACCCTCCGATACAGAAATTTTTCAAAATAAGATTAAAACTTTGTAAATTTGTAACAATAATTTAACTTTCATGAACAATTTCAGAGTTGAGTAGCATTGTAAAGGAAAGTCTAAGTTAAAGGAACAAATTTATACCTATGAGATAGTTCGTATTAAGTATTAAAAAAACACATTTCCAACAAACAACAAATTTGCGTTAAGTGAATGTATTAGAGCTATATATTTCAGACTTTACGTTAAGTGCATATCTTTAGTTAAAATTGCATGAAATTTAAAAAAATAGCATGAGAGCATTGAAAAAAATCAGTGGTTTTCTAAACACTAAACATATAAGATTTTCGCTTTGTAAAATATCTCACATAATTTTAAAAGAACTACACAAAATACTACGAAATATCATGAAATTTAACATTATTTGCATTGATAGATTTTTAAATTTACATTAATAGCGGTATTTGCTAACGACTCTAAATTCAATTAAATAATGTTCAAAAACCTTTTTACAAAAAATTTTCTTAGATTTTACAAAAATCGCATGTTCGCTTAGGAAAATATTATGAAATTTAAAAAGATAAAATTTTACTAGAAAACACGTCAGCATTTATATATTTCACATTAGCAGACGATTTCAGCATTGAAATTGAAATAATTATTACAAATCACGACACCTAAAAATATGTAGTATGAAGAATAATGTTTGTAAAAATATTTCATATGATTTTCTGAAAATAGCATGCATTTCAGACATGGGAGTAATACTCTTAAAATACTTTTCGCTGTCACAAAATGAATTTAGTGAAAGTGAACATTTTTTCACTTCCAATAAATAAAAGGTACTAGAAAAAATGCTAGGGTCTAAGCACACGATTCACGGTATAACTTTTAAATTGCACGGTAGAAAATGCAATGAAACATCGGTGCGAAAGCACTGTGGCTAAAAAAGTAGGTGTACTATGGGATGTAAAGCCTAAACTACGACTGAATCAAACATAATGTGATGAGACTCGCATGGCATACAAAAAAAAAACACAAGATATCACAAAAGAAAAATTTGATTTTTCTAAAAAGTGACCGTGATATAACTTTTTAATTTCTGGAAGCATAAATAGTGGGATATATGTATGTATAATGCATCTCATTGCTATTTATAAAAAACATGAAATATTAAAAAAAAACTCATGAAATTTTTTCTGTGAGAGTTTGTATACGATTTAACAAAATTTCATGACTTTTATAAAAATCGCTTGACATTTTACAAAAATCTCATAACATTTTGTGAGTTTGTATACGATTTTAAGAAAATTTCTTGACATTTTATAAAAATCGCTTGACATTTTACAAAAATCTCATGATATTTGCTGAAAATAACATGAGATTTCACAATAGCAACAAGCAGCTCAAAGTGTTTAATCTATGAATGTAAATGCACAGTAATGCGTAGCTAGTTCAACAAGCGAGTGAGACCTAAATGTCAATGAGTAATGTACTGTCATAAGAATTTTTAAGAGAGTTTATCAAACGAAGTACGAGTAAGAGAGGACCCGCAAGTGATCAATCAATACAGTCTTACCTTTTGCTTTCAGTAAAAAATGGTGTTGCGTTGAGCGTGTTGTGTAAGCAATTTGGTTAAGACTTGTGAACTATTTTAAGCAGGCAGTTATTTTTTAACATTGAAAAATGTGTTTTTTACTACCCAAACTCGTAATAAATTAATGACATTTACATGAAATAATTGGATTTATTCCAATTAATGATATTTCATGTAAATAAAAATGTTTAAAATTAAATTAATTAATTTTGCACTTCATCTTTAAATTTACAATCTATCATCTATTCGAGTGTTTTATTCACACATGAAATTGCCGCTTGAAAATGTTCATGAAACATTGTTTCATGAAACAGTAGCAAACAAAATATTAAATACGATGGGAAATTCAAATACGCAAAAAAAAACAGGATGAGTTTTTTTCAGTTCTATGTTAGAACATTTGATTTGATGAGACGACGCCAAAAGACGTCGTCATCGACACTCGACCTCTGACATAAATTCATCTCAAGTCTATAAAAATGTAGTGAGTATGTTGCGAAAAAGAAAAAAAATACTTTCTATGATAATGATGTGCAAATAAGTAGGAGGACGCGTCTAAAAAATAAGAAAAAATAAAACTTTACCCTCCGGTTTTTTTTTTTACTTGGCATCTTCCAGTTGAGTGGTGCATTGCAAATTATGTCAGTGAGTTACAGAAAAAAAAAACTTTATTTTTTTCAATGTTATTATGTTGTGTGCTACTTTAGAATATGCTTACAAAATTATATATGTACTCCACATATAATTATACCATAGTTCCTCAACTTTAAGGACTTTGTGCCTTTTTTGATATGTAATTTAAAAGTTGCCTTCAACACAAAGCCTTAATTTATATGCCAGAGAAATCAAACAAAGCTTGTATAGAAACTTCAAGTGTTAAGGACTCTAATGATTGTGGCAACAAATATTTGTTTTTTTGGAATTAAAGTTTTGAAACATTAAATTATTGGCTTACAGCGGTATGTTATTAAAGTTAATAAGCAGATATTATTAAAAAAAAAGAAGTTTTTATGAAACATAAAGCGCTGATAGTCAAAATTATGCTGTTGGATTTCTCGCATGAAATTCAAAATTTTCAGTCAAAAGTTTTCTTTAAATTTTCTGTTGCTCAATTAAAGCAAATCATTGACATACTTAGTGCTTATTTTAAGCTACTTTCGTAAACTTTTTTGTGTTGGTTTTTTTTTTTTTTTGATTTTCTTGAAACCACATACAATTTAATTGGCATCCCAGTGACAGTGAAAAAAAATTAGAGCAAGAAAATAACAAAAAAAACACCATTACTTATAAACCAAACAGCATGACTTTGTATTTTGTGCTCTCACAAAAGTCCCACTTAAAATGAAACATTTTAGCTCATCAAATATCTTAAGGGTATCTGTTTTCGAGATAGAAAACCAACACAGTGAAAAAAATTAATCGCTAAAAAAACTCAATATTTGTTTATCATAATGAAGGTGATTTTCATTTTTTCTTTTATTTTATGCGAATATTGACACAATTTACACAAAACTGAATGAATAAAAGAAAAATCAATTGCCAAACAGCTCTATGAAATGCATAAGTCATTCACCTGAAAAATGCTTTGTTACATGTTAGATGTCTTCCGACGAGAATTAAGTACTTTGCTGATCATTGTTGAGTAACTTGGATATTTATGGTATAATGCATAATTGATATAATGAGGTTTCGTTTTACTTAGAAATTTATATAGAATTAAAAAAAAATTTGCAACGTGTTTAAGTAAAAAGTGTTTTGTTGCGTTTGCATGCGATTATCTTGCTATGGCAGGTTTAAACTGCATAACACTGCTTGACTATGTTTGTTTCCATTAGCTCAAACAACTTGGAGCGATTTGGACCTTACAGAAATATGAATCTTGTATTTTGAGACCAAGCGTCTGAAGAATAAAACTAAACAGATCTAATTAAAATTGGTCCGGTAATTTTTGCGTGATGCACAAACACCGAAAACGGCTATCATTTTATTTATATAGATAAAAACAACGAAAAAGTTGATAAGATCCGATCACTATAAGTTCAACAAAAATTGATGGAGCTAGACAAGTATTAAATATAATTGGTAAGTATCGAAAAATATTGAAAAGTATAAATACCAACTAAAAAACATCAAAAAGATCGACCAGAAAACCATAGGTTAGCAAAACTTCAAAGAAGCGAAATGTATGGAAAAGTCGAAAAATATCCTACTCAAACAAAAAGTTGGGATAAACTGAACACACCGGAAATGGAACTCGAACACAAATTGGAACAAAAAAGTAAATGATTCAATACAAGTCTCAAGATATTCTCTTTATATAAATAAGGCTAAGGCAAAACGGTTTCATCCCATTGTAACTGCCATAACAAAACATAATCGCTTGGTTTTATTTTTGAAAATGTTGTAAAGAGCAGTAATAAAAAATGTAGTTTCTTTTTCAATAGTAGGTGGTGCCACGCCTCTAACAGGAAAATGCGTTTCCATGGTTAAACAAATAAACTGATTTTTGTGAAATCTGGTTTGGAGATATACTGAACCCAAATGTATGTTATTAAATACACTGTGATATTTTAGTGGGCGTGGTGCTACCTCTAATGAGAAAAAACTCTGTCACGGCTGAGCCGCTCAACGATGATAGAAGCTTATATGCACATATGTAAATAGATTGATTCCTGAGCAGCAAATTACGTTCTTGCAGCTAAACTAACTTACCGATTTCGATGAAATTTGGTACAGATTTAAATTGATATTTTTCCTAAATAGGCAGTGCCACGCCTCTAAACAGAAAGTATGTTTCCATAGCTACACTTATGGACCGATTATAATGAAATTTGATATTGAGATTAACTAAGCCCTGAGAAAAAGTATTTGTTATTAGAAGAACATAGGCGGTGTTACGCCCCTAACTGAAAAAATATGACGTTACTACTGAACTTATGGACCGATTTCGATGAAATTTGGTTCAGAGGAAGATTGATATTTTTCTTTAATAGGCGGTGCTACGCCTCTAATCAGAAAATATGTTTTCATAGCTACACTTATGGGCCGATTTTAATGAAATTTGATATAGAGATGAGAAAAAGTATTTGTTATTAGAAGAACATAGGCGGTGTTACGCCCCTAACTGAAAAATACGATTTTACTACTAAGCCAATGGACCGATTTCGATGAAATTTGGTTCAGAGATAGATTGATGTTTTCTTAAATAGGTGGTGCCACGTCTTTAATCAGAAAATATCTTTTCATAGCTATACTCATGCACCGATTTTAATGAAATTTTGTATGGAAATGAACTGAGCCTTGAGAAAAAGTGTTTGTTTTAAGTAGACGGTAGGTGGTACCACGCCCCTTACTGAAAAATATGCTTTCACAGCTTAATTAATGAACTGATTTTAACGAAATTTGGTATAGACCTAAATTAAGACTTATAGAAGAGATAGGGATTGGGCAACATGATATCATAATTTTTTTTTTTTTTTGAGCGATGACTCTTAATCAGGTTAACAGGGTACTGTTTTGTATTCTCACTATAATAGTTGAATTTCAACAACAAGTGAACGAACTCTAATTATATTGAATCTTTCATAAAATTTTATTTGTAGAAAATTGCTAGCTATAGTCAATTTCTTGTGGCTTTAATGTTTCCGCATTAATCTTCTTAGTTAGTTGGTATTTTTCAAATACACATTTTAATGTCTTATGTTATATTGCGAGACTTGAATGATTTTTACCTACGTTTTTCTTTCACATTAAATGAATTTAATTCACTTTATAAAGAAAAAAAAAATATTTCACAAAATTGGTAAAGAAAGCTTTCAAAGAAAATGTGGTAGAAAGCTAATTATTTTTTGAAGCACTTGACGCGACCCACCTAATGATATCATAGAAAAATCTGCTTTATTTCCTTAACCACAAAACACATGAGTACATATGTAGATTTTAAGTGTTCACATAAATAACAATTTGTATGCGCACCCTTCTTCCAGCATATAAACGTACACACGTCCTGTGCTGTGATTATGTGACGTAAAAGGATAACAGTGCGTGCTGGAAAAACCTTCAAAACGATTTATTGCGACAGGAGTTCAATTAAGCGCGTTTAGCAAGCAAAAATGCGAAAGCAGTGCAAAATATGTAGTGATTTATGTGTCGAAAATAAAATTAAAGCCTACATATTTTTAGGAGTGCCAAATATTTGTTATTTTATTATTAGATTGCAGCACAAGCCACTTAATACAATTAAAGCATAACATTTGTAATGCGTGTGTTTTTTTACTCACTTTATTGCTAAGCGTGCGTCAATTTAAACGCAAATACTCACAAGCGCCTTATTAGCATGCGTTGTGGTCAGCGCGCCATAAAATATGCAAACATATTTTAGCGTTTGTTATTTGTTTACAGTTTTAATGTTATCGCTGTTTTAACGTTGTTGTGTCACAAAATTGAGTGTTGAGTTGCCCTGTGCTTAAAAGTGAGTGCGCCCGTGTGTGTGTGTGTGTGTGCATGTGTGCATCTGATGTTGTTTTATTTTATTATTATTAATTAATTAAATTTAAATAAATCATTCTGTAATGACAATAACAGTTCACAACAATGCTGCGCTTAGTTTTTTTTTGCTTAGCTGTCTTTTTTTCGTTAATTTGCATAAGTAATGTGCATGTATGTGTTGATTTCTATCTGTATGCGTGTTTACTTTTAAATTTTGGGGTTTGTTCTAATTAAACGTCACTTAAATGCAATCACAAATTTGTATATTTTAATTGCATTAAGTTTTTAAAAATATTTGTCAAATAAACACAATTTACTGCAGCATTTTAGGCGCTTATTTAGGTGCATTGTTATGTTTTAGAGATTTAATTAAGAAATCAACACAACACATGACTTATATTATTTTTGCCCAATGTCATTTTAGCTGTTAAGGTCTAATGATAATAATAATAATAAGCGCACTTTCACAAACAGTGAAAAAACTGGAATAAATTGACGCTTATTATATGGGCATTTCCGCCAAAAAGCCAACCGTGACAGAAAAATTAAAAGTTATTATAAAAGCGTTACTATCTGATATTATCTAAGGAAAATATCCAAATTTTGTTTATTTAAACAATTTACACCAGAATTCATTCATCACATTGAGCACACCACCTGCAAACTTGCATAAATGCAGTTTCTCTTTATTTGTAATATTGAATAGTGTTTTGCCTTAAATATTTAAGTGTGTAAGAGAAGCGCTTCATGCTGATAGCCTTTCCAAAAAATCTCTCTTCCAACGTCAATTTGCTAAAAACAATGCAAAAACATCAAACCAATCTCTATTAACTGTTAAATTTTAATTTGCTTAAGTTCATAATCTAAAGTCACAAATACAATAGAAAAGCATCATTTGTTCTCATTTCGAAATTGATAACAGCAGCAAGTGTGTCAAAATTTTTGCACAAACAGAGTTTCATGTAGATAATTAAAAAAAAAAAAAAACGAGTGCAAAAAAATTAAATTTAAAATTTTTGGAGCTGTTTGAAGTTGGTCATGTTCGAAAACATAAGTGTAATAAATAGGCAGTTCAAAACAGTTAAACCACTTTTTCACAACCATAGCACAACATAATCGCATAATTTTTTTTTTTTGTTGGAAAAGTTGTGAAAAGAAGGAGGAACATGTATACTTTTTTTTCAATAGTAGGTGGTGCCACGCCCCTAATGGGAAAAAACGTTTCCACGGCTAAACTAATAGACCGATTTTGATGAAATTTTCCTTAAAGATAGATTGAAACCTAAGAAAGATTATTAAAACTCTGATTCCTTAAAGCGGGCGTTGCATTGCTCCAAATGGGGAAAAACGGTATCACGGCTGTGCCACTACACCGATTTTGATGAAATTTGGTATGTAGATAGATTGAAACTTGAGTGAAAATATTTTTTTTTAAGTGGGCGGTGCCACGACCCTTACAAGAAAAACGTTTTAACAGCAAAAAGACAAGTCTTAAATTCTTTTAAGAAAGATATCTACTCCTTCCTCTTTTCTTTGTTAAAATTGAGCTCACTAATTAATTTGATAAATATAAACATTAAATTTGTTGTTGTAATTGCTGTATATATCTTAAATATTACTATTTATATAAATATTAAAGTCGTTTTGAAAAATTGCCCAAGTGAACCAAAATGGAAAAATATGTCCCGTTCGAATGGATTATTATGCCTTGTAAGAAAAAAAGTAAACAAAATTTTTCAATCAAACGAAATCCTAATAAAAAATTATATTATTCCATAATGTTTTAAAATTAGTCGCATTAAAAAATGTTGCCAGGTTTCGCTGACTTCTGCTTTTCTATAGATGGCCACGAAAAACACTTCCGTTTTTTGTCCCGTTCGAATAACTTTTTTATTGCCTCTATCTTGAAGCCAGTATTACGTCTGGCATCATCTTTATCACTCAATATAGTGCTACCAAAGGGCTTAGTATTCTTTAAAGTAACAGACAAAAATAAAAGTCTTTTACTTTGACTTTTATTTCACTTTAAATGGGTACTTCCGTCCCGTTCAACGTTCAACTAAAGCTTAAAAACACCCTTATTAATAATTATTATAATTCAATAATAAATAAATGAAAAAAAAAAAAAAAATGTCAGCGCTCGTCAAGAAATGTGTAATATCAATAACCATGACCATGGAGCATCAGTTGCGCATCACCCTGCCATGCAAATTTGGTATAAAATTTTTTGTTTGTAATTTTTTTTGAAAGTGCCGGTCTTGTGCCATAATATTTTCCACATTATAGGGTAGTAATTCTAATTTCTCAATGGTAATTTATTTAATCACATAGCTATAATTCTTTACGTTATAACATGAAAAGGAAAACTTCAAAAAAAAAAACCTTAACGCTTAAAATTTTAATACGTGAATGTGGTAAAAATTTTAATAAGTTCAGTAATTGTTCTACACTCAGGGAAAATTGGCATTGGTATTTGTAAATTTGAATTTTTTTTTGCTTTGACTTAATTTTTAAGTAAAAAATAATAAAAAACAAAAAAACTTTAAATTTATTTTCAATCTGTAAAGTATTTGAAATAACATTGCAAAGTATTTGAGAATTTTTTATTTTGTCACTTGGAATCATATATGAAATCCCTTTAAATCTATAAAGGCTCTTTTTGAATTCAAATCAAAAATATTTCTCTAGAATTTAAGCATTTACGGAAACAGACATTAAATCATTGATTTCTACGCTGAGTTTACCATCACATTTTTATTAAATAACACTCCATACAAACCTACAATAAAAGAAATAAATTTCTTTTATGTCTCGATACAGGCAATTTTAGTAATGAATGGCATGTCCTTAAGCGCTTTGATGTTATTCGGTCGTTTAATACTTAAGGTGTCAAGAAAAACAAACTTTTTAATAAAACTTGTTTTCACATACCTAGACAAATTAAGTTCAAAGTTCTTTTGAGAACTTTTGTTTTCTTAAAATTTGTTGAATATTGAAGGACCTTATTTTGTTATGGGGAGGAAACATTTGAAAACAACACATTGGTTTCCCGCATAGTGAGTGTCCTAGTTTAATGAGAATTTTTCGTAAATAAACTAAGCTTAATAACAATTTTAAAACTGCTGATCACAGAGGTTTCCAAGATATAAGACGCTGAAACTTGAAAATACCAAAAAAAGAAAAATTAATAATCTTCAACTAGCTGCATTTTTTTGATATTCCAAATATGTCCTTGTGAAACCTCGTAGTATATCCTTTTAAGTGATATGTTTATTAAGGATATATTGGAAATATTTTGTAAGTTACAGTCAATTAAATTTGATATCATAAGTAATTTCTTAAGCCATTTATCGGGATTACTATATCTAGAGAATCAATGGGGTCAGAGGTCAAAAAAAAAATGTACATATAATGAACATTGAACATAAAATTCGAAATTAAAAAATCTTCATTTTCTTCTATGATTTTGATAAGTTTTTACGCGTATATCATTTTTATCAAGCGAACTCTTAGTCACAGTATAGGGCATAACAAATACTAACTCTCAAACATATCGCCTTCGAAGCTTTGCAGCATATCTTTAAGAATTACGCGCACTTGAACGAAACTTTGAACACACGCGTACACTCATCGCATCAAACATCAATTTCTACGAAACGATTTATTTTATTTTATTTTTTTTTTCTTTTTGTTTTTTTGAAAAATTCGTTTAATTCAAAATCTACGAAAATTACTTAAGATTTGTTGACATGCGAACTTGTAAACTTAACCCGCTTTTTTAGGCTCTTAAACTCAAAAGCTTTGCATCTGCAGCTTCATTTTTTCTTCTTTTTTTTTCTGTCACTTTGTCACGAACCAATTTTGTCTCAGCTGTCACTAAGTTTTTTTGGATTCTATTGTTTTAGGCCATTTGCTTCAGTTTCTTCTGAAATTTACGAGCACACAGCAATGTGTATTACACGTCTTGAATATTGTCGGTGAACTGAAGTGTTCGTTGTTTGCTCGTGCCGTACGATGCTGTATGCGCGTTAAAGCTTTTCATGCGTTTCCGAAAGTTTTTCGCCTGAAAGCATGCTTGGAGAAAAGCTATGTCAACAACCATTCCTAGTATTTGGTAGAGCGGTATAACTTTCAGGGGTGTTTTTTGATTACATTAACTGTTAAAGCGTCCCAAAAGCTTTTTTTGCATATTGCATCCTTTGCAAGTTGTGCTTTCGAATTATCTTCGACCAAATTTACTTGTTAACTTTAGACCAATTCGGATTTTCGACCAAATGTGTGCGTAAACTTTTGGACTAAAATAAGAAGAAGAAGAATTAAATATGTCCTGTGAAAATTCAATAGGCAAAAACTGTTTGATTTTAGAAGTGCATAAAGCTTGGCCTGCAGTAATGACGTTTTGTCTTGGAGTGAACGGTTATGAGATATTTCCATAACAGTTCAAGCTTTTTGAAATCATAAGCGCGTAACAGCTATGATTGTCTTGAAGAAGCTGATTTTCGAAATTTCAAAACACTACAGGTCGATTTTTCAGAAAATTGATTTTGCCTAGCATTTATTAATATATATAGGCGGCTCTGGTCTCCATAAGGTAGTATTTTGGAACATTTTAAGCAAACATTTTACTTCTTTTCATGTTGTGGCCACTTTAGATCGAGGTCATTGCCCTGCCAGTAACCCTATCTTAATATGTTAATTAGACACTGGTTTTTAGCTCCCAATAGCTTGAGGCTCTGGACTGTAGGTCCCTCTTGCCCCACTTTAATCCAGCGTAGTTTTCATATCTTCGGTTCGGGAACAAAACATTGCACCAATTGATGAGAAATGATTAAAAGTGGAATACGCTCACGTTCAAGGATTTTTTCTAGTGATTTATTTGATATTAATAAGTAAAATTAATGCGCGTGAACTATTCTGTATGAACTTGTTAATTGTTGGGAAAAATAAATAAAACAGTTGATCTTAAGCATTAAAATGTGTGTGTTTTTTTATATTAACACAATGCATAAATCGTTCAAAATATTTATAAACGCAACAATGAAAGAACTAACAACGCAGTCGTTTTAGTATAGTAGCTTATCTTGCTATAAGATATCTTTTAACCTAAAGTGGCAGCAATAATACCTATGGGCGTGGCACCCTCATACAAGCAGAAAACTGCAAATGTTACATTAAGTGTGCTATGGGAGTAATTCTTATACAATTTGGTATAGAGATCTCGGTTACTATAAACTTTAAAATTACATATATGGATTTCGACGGGATTGCATCAGTGGGCGTGGCATCTCTCATGCTAACAAAATGTAGCAAGTATGACATTTTTTTAATATTTTCTCATAATTTCTCTTTTTTTCGACTTTTTCAATCTCTTCTTCATTGAGTTTACCAAGATTTTTCAACATTTCAACATGGCTTTTTCAACTTTTTTAGAGTATTTCAATCTCTTCCAACTTTTTCCATATTCTCAAATTTTCCCCATTTTTTTTCAATCTCTTTAAATTTTTTTAGACTTTTCAACCTTATTCAACTCTTTTCGTCATTTTCCATATTTAGCCGATTTTTTTAGACTTTTTCAACTGTTTAAACTATTTTTAACATTTCCCATATTTTGAGTCTTTTTTAACATTTTCATCTATTTTCAAGTTTTCACTTTTTTTTCCAATATTTTTCAGAAATTTCCGCATTTTTCAACTGTTTTCAATAATTTCATATATTTTCGACACACACAACCTCCTTCAACTTTTTTCTATATTTTCCAAATTTTATCAACGATATCAGCCTATTTCAACTGTTTCAACTTTCTTAAACCTCTTTAAACTTTTTGGACTTTTCAACCTTCTTCAAATTTTTTCGTCGTTTTCCATATTATATCGATTTTAGCATTTTTCAATCGTTTCAATTTTTTTCACATTTTTTTCGAGTTTTTCAACATTTTTCAACTTATTCAATATTTTCCATATTATTTCAACTTTATTAGCCTTTTCTAGTTGTTCAACCTTTATCAATCTTTTTCAGCATATTCCATATTATTTTCGCTTTTTTCAACTATTTCGACTTTTCGACTTTTCAACATTTTCCATATTTTTCGATTTAAGAGCCCTTTCCAACTGTTTCAATCTCTTTCAAAATATGGAAAACATTAAAAAATTTTCCATATTTTTTTTTTTTGACTTTTTCAACCTTCTACTATATTTCGACTTTTTCAACCTAATTCAACTTTTTTCGATTTTTCAACCTCTTTCAATTGCGTCAACAGTTTTCAACCTCTTTCAATATTTTGTATTTTTAAAAATTTTTCCTTTTTTTTTTTTGACATTTTCAGTTTTTTCACCCGTTTTAAAAATTTTTACAACCTTTTCCATTTATTTTATTTTTTGACTTTTCCAACATTTTTCGGTTTTTTCAACCCTGTTAAGCATTTTTCATACTTTTCTAACCTCTTTCGACGTTTTTCAATATATTCCATTCCTTTTTTTATTTTGCAGCCTTCCTCACCCTTTCCAACAGTTTACAGCTCTTTCGATTTTTTCAACCCCTTTCAAATTTTTAAATATTTCCCATATTATTTCAACCTCAGAAAGAAAAACCGAACTATAGTTATATATATGTATATAATATATGATATAAATTATTTCGCCGAAATATTTTGGTTGGTAAGCTTTGCCATAAAACATAGCCAAACAAAAGAAATTGAAAAAATCAAGTTATAAGTAGTTTTAGTTCGACATATTTCAAGTAATTTTCCCCTAAAATATTAGCTATGAATGTATATTTTCTATAAAATCATTTGAAATGCACTCGCGTATTATATTAAAAACTTTATAAAATGCAATTTGAAAATCTTTTTATTTGAATAAACTACACAATCAGAATGCATCAGAAAGCAACTAAGGAAACTCGCACAACTAAATAATCGTGCAACCAACCAGTAATTTGAGTGACAGAAAAGCGAACTTAATCGAAGCGTTTGAATCTCAACGTGACTTTGCATTTACCATGTATTTGCATCATTGATATAAAACTATAATATTTGTATTGTACGCATCCTTTTTGAACGTGTCCTATATAGCATAATAGATATTTTAAAAAGCGCTCGTAGCAAATTGTTTCCAAAACTATAACAAAGACTTGACCATAATATTTGCAGAATTTTTTATCGTAAATGAAACATAATTTCAAATTAAAAAACTAGAAGAAATACAAAATTATTAAGTTGTCTTAAAAACAATAGGGCGAGTATTAAGAACTTCCGACATTAAGTTAATGTACGCTGAAAATTATGCAATAAAAACCATTTATGCAGTCAACAAAGCTATTCAGATTCATTTAATGTTGATAAATCAATTGTACGTATGTGCATGCATTTAAAAAGTTTTTTTTTTCTTTTTTCACCACCACTCTCACATGCTAAAAAATTCAACATAAATGCAGCAGGAACATTTTTTTCTTGCAAAGATTATCTTATTTTTTCATCGGAAAAACTTTTCCTTTAGCAGATTTACAAGAAAAAGATCAATGGAAAGCAACAAAATTTTTTGTAGGAAAAAAAAAATAATAAAAATAGAAAACTATACAAAAGAAAAATTTTAAAAGAAAACATTTTCAACTTAAAATAGAAAAAGAAAAAAAAAACGGCTGAAAATAATGAAAGCAAGAGAGCTTCTTGTTCAAGTTCATTCACGAATTTTGCCAATTCTTAGCACCGGAATCGATAATCTGCTCTGGTGCACGTGTGTGTGCGTGTGCTTTATGCAAAACTAAAAAGACTTTCCAGCACAGACATACATATGCACAATTAGACTGGGCCAAAAAAACAATATTTTTTTTTTTTGGAAAATGTCTTAATAAATCATATTCTAAGTTTCAATTTTTAATAAATACTGAAAGTTCCCTTTTGTAACAGAGTTGAGGTAGCCAGAAGATTACTGAGAATAAGCATGAGCCCATTTTAGCGAATGAGATTATAAATGCTATGTGTGTGTTACAGGCCAAACTAGTTTCAGGATAAACTAGTTTCAGGATAAACTAGTTACCGTAAAGCCTAAAGATATGCAATGAAATCTTAATGCAAAAACACTGTGGCTAGTGAAAACTAAGGTAGTAACATAGTAAGGCAATAAAACTTATAAATTTCATTGCATGCTTGGGAAGTGCTAAGTGACGGTAAGTGGGCGGATTCGGGACTAACATCCTCCAATTAACATCTGCAACACTGGCCTCGCTATATATTGCTTTTGCGTAAAAATTAAATTGCATACTTTCAGGCAATCAAATTAACCAGTTTGGCCTAGGAAAACTAGTTTATCCTAAAAACTAATTTGTCCGGTAACAAATGCATAGCAAGTTGCTTAACTGCCAGTTGTAGTGAACCTACTTAATCACCATGACCACCACTAACACCTTCTCTAAATTCCAATAACAAGGGAACCAAATTAACTAAACGTTCCCACCGATTTCCACTTAATTTCAAATTAACTTAACCCACATTCCTCACAGTAAAATAAAGCCACTCAAATTCAAATTTTATTTTTGATTTACGGAAATCAAAAATAAACAAATTCATATGACACTTTTCGGTCAAGTAATAAAAAGTACAATTTATGACTTACATCTGCAAGTCATTCTCATTTTTTTTCTTTTGCCTTTTTTTGTGCTCGTGCCGCTAACGCCACTCGCACAAACAAAAGCAACAACAATTAAATGCAAGCATTATGTTTCACCCGCACGTCATTGACTTAGTGCATTCAAGGCAACGTCTTAGCCTACCTAAACTGACCACACACAACAACAATAGCAAACCCAAATGCACATTGTAAGAAAACACCCTTATGCCGTATTTTCAAGGCTGGGAACAAGTGACTGAAGTCAAATTAGATTTGCGACTCTTTCACTCTTACCAAATTTTGCATATTAGATATTGAAATGCTGACGCAACTGAAATTGCGCGATCAGCGGGGAAATTGAATGGAGGAGGAGTTATGGTAAAATAACGGCAAAAATAGTGTTAAGAAATACTAGTTTAATTTGTATAAATAGCTTTAGAATTTGTAAATAAAAATCAGAATTTATTCAGACTTAAAAGAAAACAGACTTTTAATTCTTATGGAAATAGCCTTTGTGGCTAATACTGAAAAATTCCCTTGAAAGCCTTGCGGCTGTAATAAACGGCGTGTGCGCCTGAATAATACACATTGCATAGGCCAACCCCTGAAACCCCAAGGTTAGACTAGCACCACACAGTGCTACCCAGCAAATTTGTGTTTTTGTCTATTGTGCATTTTGAAATGAAGAGAAGCAATTTGAAAATACAAGTCTACTGGCCATCTTAACTTTATTATTTTTCTTTTTCCTTAGCCTTTTTGCACTTTCTCAGCTCACCCACTGTAGCAATTTGTACGTTTACAAATAAATATATAGCTAAATTTAGTTACACGTTTACATTCGCAAAGTCCAAGGCAGTAATTTTGGAAAACATTCAGTTCACATGCCGTAGGCATCATAAAGTCACTAAATCAACTACATTTAGTGTTCAATCTTGAGTTTGAGTTGACCTTGCGGCAAGCTAATGTGGGAGTATAATGTACTAAAATAAACTCGCAATTACTAATTATATTTGACATGCGAATAAACAAATTTTCTGCTATGTAATCCATGACCCATTAATTGAAAAAAAAAATATGCCTACTGAGTTTGCATTCTTTTATGTAGAAATTGTATAAAAATCTTCTATTTTCATAATAAGCATTATGACGTCAGCATGTTTAGGATGTACGTAAAATTAACTAAACACGTGTCGAACGAAAGTTTGGATGACATTCTTTTGTAAGCTTGATGTTAAATATCTCTTACATTTTTACTAATTGCAAATATGTGCAGTTAGTACGAATATCAATTAAAAACGATTACATTATTTAACCCAGCAAACATTTTTAATTGCAGAAAAGTTATATATCAATCATTCATGTTCGAGATGATGGCTTCGATCGTGCCAGAGGTCTTCTTACCATATCACGTTTGTCTTATTAGATATTCCTTTAACAAACCAAACACTTTATGACCGACCCATTTATATTCGCTCCAAATATGTTTTTGCATATTCTGGGCATAATATGAGTGAACCACATGTATCGGAAATTTATTCGTTATCGAAGATATCGAGTTTTAACGTTTTACGGTCATAATCAAATTATCATATCCCTGATAAATTTTAATGGAAAAATAATATTTTTTATATCATTTCAAGCTAAAAAGAACAGCTTTCTTGTTAAATTTTTGTCCATGGTATTATATGAAAAATTAATATTATTTCTAACAAGTCAATTGTTTAAGGTTGATTTAACAAATAGTTCCCTGATACAGGTCCTCACTGGGGTGCTTATTTTGAAAATCTCGTAGATGTATTTTATTTTTTTGCCTATATTTTAGCTTGAGGCTTTAAAATAATTGTGCAAATATAAAAGCTTCCTAGCTCAAATCTGTAAGCGGCGTGGACAGAGCTTATGTACGTTTTCGTTGAAATTGTACGAAAAAAAACAACTTACTAAAAGTAGAAAAAGTCTGCCTTAGCTGCCAATATATAGAATTTTAGGTCCTTTAGTTGCATAAGAGATGCCACCCACTGTTGTCAAACTACGAACACATTTTTCGAGTGACTGAAAGTGCGGGGAAAATAAGCCCGAAGATGGTCTTTTTATTTTATTTTTTAAATTTGCGATCCATATGCCTATGTTCTCAGCAATAAATATTTTATACTCAACATCGATGAAAAGCTATACTCATTGAAGGCAGTAATGCTCACAACTCCAGCCACAACTGTAAATTCTTTTCACAAAGGGATGGCCGCTTTGTAGGCAGCTTGCCTACATCTTCATATACAATGTGTAACAAACGAAAAGTAGATTGCCTTAAAACATCGCTTACTAAATGCCTATATAGTTTAGCGAGTTGTCTACATCTCCACATACAAATCATGCAGTCAATAGGCAAGACCGCTTACATCTCCATATACAAAACAAACAGCCAGCAAGCAGACTGCCTACAGCTCCATATACAAAGCAGACATCCAGCAAGCAAATAAACAAAATATCACAGTAACAATTTCATTTGAGAAACATACAACACAAAGGTTATAGCTTTTCATACATGAAAAATCAGAGTACTTCATCGATTTGCCGCTGGGTTATAAAATCAGGTTTGAAGAACATTCTCTGAAAATTTCAGCTTCCTAGATCAAATCTGCGAATGGCGTAATCAGTTTGTTCCCTATAAAAATTCATTTGAAAGTTTGTTTTTTCAAAGTCTATTAAAATATTTCGCCGTAAGTTATTTTTTTTTTTTAAATCATATAAAAGTCGTATTAGGTGTGTAAGGACATGAAAAGTGAGATATTTTTAATCGTTTGAAATGCGAAATCTTTGAAGAAGAAGAAGCTACTTTTAAAATAAAATACAAATTTTATAAAATCAAGTTTTATGTGTCCTGAATACTTTTTTACTTTTTTTTATGACGGCTCTGATTTTTCCTTGTGCAGATATGGGAAAACCTTAAAAATCAAGAAATTTTTTAAGTCCTGCCCATTACATTTTATATCTCTGTATGCATATGCATAAAGACAATGCACATCTTGCAATTTCCTGCTTAATCTACAGAACAGTTGTCAATGTGTTAGTGTCAGGTTTTGAGTGCCAATGCGAGACTTGTCTTCATCGCCTTTGTTTGGGTATGTGCGTAATTATGTAGTATATTTGTACGACTGTATGTTTAAGAAAATTGAAATTGAAAAGCGATAAAAGAAAATAAAACAAAACTGAGAGAAATAAAATTGACAGTGAATTTACTGGAAATTAAAGTCATCACATTCAACGCACGTTAATGCGGTCGTTTATGACCGATTTTAATCATAAATTAAAATTTTAGCTGTATATATTTTAACAATATATTAAGAACTATATTGTTTATGGAAGTACGTAGGATCTTCCTGTAAATTGTATAGTTATTTTTTTAAAAACAATTTTCTGACGACTTTTTTTTTTGAAATTTTGAACTTTTTTCTTTTGTAAAAGCGCGTTATTTCTCCAAGACTTGATATATCGAAATAATCTTACGTAATTCTGTAGCTATTCATATATACAATCCAGAGAAATTGCTTTTTTATACAAACTCTAAAATTGCAGGAGTCCCTCGAAAAAAGGTTTCTTCAGGGAAAGGCTGTACAGCCGCCGTTTTGTCCACTACGGCTTCGACAAAAATTATTTTCTAATATTCAAATATTATACAAATAAGTTATTTTTCCAGAGTTTTGATTATTTTTATTGTCTCGCTGAAAAAAATCTTAAAATTTGCATAACCGCTACCCCTTTAAGAACGCCTAAAATTTAGGCTTTCTCAAATTGTCAAGTGAGCTCGAAAATGTGTATTGCGTGTTAAACCACATAAGACAGAAATCAGTCTCTTTAGTGGGAAAGACATAATTCCTATCATGGATCCACCTATACTTGATGAACTAGTATTCTTAAATAATGTTAAGTTTCATGGTGTAATTTTCGACATAAAGTTAAACTGTGTAAAGTTAAAGAATGTAGAAGGAAAATTTTAGTTTACTTGTAAAAACTACATCGGCAAAAGTTGAGGGCTCTACCCAAAATTCTGCTGTGGCTCCATTAATTCTTAGCTAAAACAATTATGTTCTATGGTGTACTAGTTTGGCATACGTCTTTGGGAAGAAAATAGCCCAAAAGCAGCTGGCCAAAGTTCAAAGGTTGACAAGCCTTTACATCACAGGAGCACTATATTACTGCATCTACTAGCATTCAATATTTATGACAGAACAGCGTCAGCTTGGCCTTGGTCAAAGAGAGTAAATATATGGAATAGATGTACTCGATCTCTTGCAAAATTTATGTGTCTGAAAAATGGGTATGGTTATTATATTCGCCGAATTATTTTAGACCACAAAGGAACTTGGCGAACGAAAATAGAAATGAATTCGCCAATTTTAGTTTCGCTGTCATTTTGGTTGCTCTATCGGCTGTATTATTTAGCCAAGTTCCCTTGTGGACTGAAATAATGCGTCGAATATAATAAACATGCCCGTTTTTCAGACACATAAATGTTGCAAAAGGGCGAGTACATCTCTTCCATATATTTACTCTCTTTGCCTTGGTATGGTTAGAGCAAAATAGCTTAAATCAAAACCTAACAGTAGTGGAGTTAGGGTTTAGTTTCTCTAAAATTGACTACAGTGCTTCCAGTTTAGGTTTAAATAAAAACGTCTACTACTACATTTTGGATTGTCAGGTTGAAATCAATGTCTTTCTTTAACGAATTTATAATTCTTTGTTTTGGCTAGATGGTGCCTAATTTTCAAAAAATTGATTTTAATGACAAAACTTTTCCTAAAAGATAATTTAAAAACTTAAAAATTGGGTAGAAAATTTGAAATCGGTCAACAATTTACCCACGTCAAAATTTAATTTCTTGAATTTTGAACAGGTTTTTGAATACACCGCATTTTTAAAACATTAAATTCATCTTTATTTTTGCTTCGATGTTAAAAAATTTGCTATTTATTTGTTTTAATATGATATGCCACATGATGTCCTTTTTTACGCAAATGTCTCTTATAACAGGTGATTTTAAGCGGATCATACCGACTTCACTAACCGCAGTAGCATTGTATTTGCACGAGTATGTTAGTGTCAGTGGTAAGCCGAGAGAAGAGTGTGAAATAACGTTTAAAACGTAATAAAAATACAATTACTACTACATATGTATGTATGTTACGTATGAATTTTTAAAGAGAATAAATCGAATAAATTTCTTATGGAAGTAAAATTGTTGGGACATTTAATCGAAGAGATATATTCGAAATTATTAAAAGATTTGTTATTAATTAGAACAATTATCATTTTAGAGTTTTTATATGACATCTCAAATGCCACCAATACTATTTATTATAATTAATGCAGTGGCTCACAAACTTTATTAGCAACAGTATCTTTAACCGAAAGTGTTCAGCTCTAATAACTACTGGCAAGAGATAATTAGGGTTGTGGGCACAAAAGTAGCTTATAAATTTTGCCGACTTTTAAAATAATATTTTTTAGAAAAGCGCATTTTTAGTCTCGTCGTCTTTATTGTGATGTGCTCAAAAAAGAATTCTTCCATTTCGTAAGCTCTTACAAAATTAAATCTGTATACTGACAAACAAAAAATGATTTTATGTTTGATTCAACGTTAACGCTGAAGAAAAGCAACATTTTTGATTCGGATTCAAAAAAAATCCACATTGACTTAAAGTGTTTTCATATGTGTTTCAAAATGACAAAAAGTTTAATGTAAAATGAAAAAGAATATATTCAAATACAGTAAAACCTCGCTAAAACGGACCTCTATCTAACGGACTTTGGATATAACGTACAAAAAATCCGGTCAAATGTTAAAAAATTAAAAACGTTATGTTAATATGATACATTTTTAGACAGAATCTACTTCATCAATCAATCAATCAATCAATACTTCGCAAATTCAAAATAAATTTAAAGTTGTTTGTGTTAAAAATAAACAGAAAAAATGTTGTTTTTATTATTTTCAACTTCAAAATTATGCGGCTTAAAATTATAAATAAAATTTTTAAATTTCTAATGCCATTTTTTTCGTAATGTACATATATCTTCCAATGAAGGCATAAATTTCACAACTTTTTTCTGCCCATGCTGTTGAATTTAATTAGCAAAAGAAAGGTCCATTGTCTATATGATAATTAAATTCAATTCTCTTTTGGTTACTCTTTTTGCTTGGAAGCACGTGGTAGCATAGTTTTCATCTATACTCAAAGAGCAAAACTTTTATTTAGTATGTGTGAATTTAAGATATAAATTTTCATTCAATTGTTTAAAGAATATGTTAAATAAAAGAGTTGGTTTCATTGTAGACATTGATGTTTTGCTTTAGTTCATGACCTGTAAGACGAATACCGATGAGTATCAAAAACATTCAAACATATAATTTCATTTGTCATTCAATTTGTAACACATAGAAGATATATTCTTGATCAACGTCACCTGCTGAGTCGATATTGAAATGTCCGTCTATCTGTTCATCTGAGGAAACCAAAGGAGAAAATATTACTTGGTACACTGAACAAATATTATGCAAATTTCAGTTAGAAATGCATGGCAACTCCCATGCAAGTAAATGATTGAAAACCTTATACAGGGAGAAATATCTAAGCAGAGCAAACAAACTATGTATGTATATACAAAAACCAAAAGTGATGCAGACTAGCACTACACAAAATCTAATCATATTTCGAAAAGAGAGCCATGTAAGCAAATAATAGAAAAACCTTTACAAGGAGAGTTATTAAGACAGTGCAAGCAAACTTTATAAAAGGCGATTTTTTAAACGTTGGGTTTTTGAAAACTAAAAAAAGAATAAAAACTTTCCAAAAATGAATAAAATATTTATTTAAGACAATACATCGATTCCCGCCATTTATTTTTTTAAAGATTATTTCTTGTAAATGTTGCCCGTGGTCACGCCTAAGGTGATCCATCTCTAAGCCCAAATTTTTGCATACTTTTTCCAGCATTGCAGCCAGTATCTCACCAATGGCAGCTGTAATGGTTGTCTTCCAGGGCTGCAATCGTGACTGGCTTGTTCCTGTATACGAAAAAAATTCACGTAGCTCCACAAAAAATAGTCTAGTGAGGTCAAATTGCATGATCTTGGCAGCCAATGGGCTGCTCCAGAATGTGAGATTAATTGCTCATCAAACTTGCCTCTCAGTGGGTTCATGGTATTGAGTGCTGTGTGGCATGTGGCACCGTCTGGTTGAAACCACATGTCAACCAAGTCCGATTCTTCCATTTTGGGTAAAAAAAAAAGTCGGCAATCATCGCACGGTGCCTCGCTGCATTGACTGTAACGTTGCAATTTTCATTATTTTTTAAAAATTACGGTCCAATGATGCCGCCGGCCTACAAGCTGCACCAAACATTGGCAGCCTTTGAACTCTCTCTGGCTGCTTTTCAGACCGAATTTGGCAATTCTATTGACGTACGTTGACGTACCCATTGAGCCAAAAAAAAGGTTCATCGCTGGAGAAAATTTTCACATTTCTCACAGAGCACGAATTTTGATAATAAAATTCATTAATTTACAAGTACTGTTCATTTGTCAGTCTACTAATGGTAAAATGACATACCTTATTGAGCATTTTTGGCGTTAACACATGTTACGAATCAGGCGTGAGGTGTCAAAAAATTTACACTGAAAAAACAAATAGCAATGAAATCAACCTTTAACTACAAAAGCTAAAAGCTGTGCGGATTAGTAGCAGACTAAAAGTAAACGCATTTCGACCAGAGGGTGTGATACCTTTCATGCAATCGAAAACTTTAAAACGCTATACTGAGAGTACTATTTTAGAAAACGCAGCCAAATTTCATAAAAATACTTGAATGGTTAAATCTGAACCAGAGAACGTTGCAACTCTCATATAATCAAAAACATCAAATCCTTACACTGAGAATATCGTCGAATATTCATGTTGTCGATGTTGTTCAATATGGGAACGTTTTGTCTTTTGGTTATCCTTTCAATTTAAGATTATAATTCGCATTTTTACTGTTAATGCGGTGTTGGGGTATTTAAATTTTGGTGAGGTCAAAGATAGCACCTTAACTAACGTAGTTTTTATTAATTTTCGAAGTTAACATTACATTAAAAGCTTAAATTATTTCGGTAGTTTTGTTAAACATTTTGTAACTAATTTAAGCTTTTAAGAGCATGTTTAAGGTTTAGTTACATCTCATAATCGTATTTAATAAAATCATATCCTCATACGTTTTTTTTTTACATTACACTCAAAAGTTTATTATGAAATTAGTTTGGCAACATCGACTTTAAACGCAATTGGAGCATATGCTCACGATACATTATGTATGTTGCGTAAGCTTTCATTAATGTTTTTCTAAGTTATTTATGAAAATTAAATTCAAGTTATTTTCTAATATTTAAAATTCATTTTTAGATTATTGAAAGTTCACTGATAAGGGTTCTTGTAATATACTCGTTGCATACTTTCGAAGTTTATTATTTTTTTTTTATTAAAAACAAACATTTTATCTGAAATATTCTGCATTTCATTAACAACAGCAGTGCAGCTGTAATATGTAAAAGTATACAGTTTTTGTTTATTTCACTTACTATCGTATTTAATTTAATTGTTAGATGCTTCACTCGGATAGTTATAGCTACGAAAAAGTTGGTTTTTTTGTAGTTTCGTCATGTGTTTCGTTAATGTGTCTCCTAGGCAATTGTGTTTTACAAGCTCTTTTTTGTATCTAAGAGCTTGAAATCAATTGAAGACATAAGTAGATGATGATACTATTTGACATTTTGTTCAATGGGAGCACCTCAGGAAATAACCAAGCCTTGGAATTTCCTTTTTTAAAATTTAAAAAAGTTCTGAAAGTTGAAAACATAAAAACATTTATGAAAAATGTTAGTTTTATATCATGTCATACATGAGCCTTTAAATAGAGCTTTAAGGGGACATGACACCTTCAAAAAATTTGTTCTTAAGTATTTTAAAATGCGTATAATTTTTATAAAAAACAAGATATCATTTTGAAACTTTACACATATATTTTGACACAAAACAATATTTTAAAAAAACTTTTCTTTTAATTTTTTTATGAAATTTATGACCACTAGAATTTTTTGAAAAAATCATGGCGGCCATGATTGCAGCTCACTGAAACATCTGAAAAAAAAATAAGAGGTTTTAATTAGCATCAAAGCTGCCAGGGAATGAGCTACAGGCAAAAATTTTGGATCAAAAATAACAAAATGGCGTCATTTTTTTGAAAATTTCCAATTTTTCGGGCCAAAATCGTGCCAAAAATTAAAAACTATAATACCAATCTTTCAGTCCGTAGTTCATTCCCTGCATTTATATGTGCACAGCTGCATATTGAAATTTCAGAAAGATCGGTCCATAAGTTATTTTTTATCATGCCTGCCAACTCGAAAAACGTGGTTTCGAGAAAAACGCGTTTAAAGTTTTTTAACTATAGCTTTTCAAGTACTATAACTTTGACACAATGTTACTTAAATGCTCGCTATATATTTTATAAGCCAAGTTTGTTGCTTATTTTATTAAGAAGGTATTTTTCAATATTTTTTAAACTAGAAACAGTCAAAAAAAAAATTTTTAATTCTTGAAAATTTAAAGGTGTCAGGTCCCCTTAATTGATTTTAAGGATTTTTTTTTTGTTAATTATTTTTTATAGCTAGGAAACCGGTGAACATTTTTGGCTTATGATTTTATCGTTGTTGGTATTGATATGCAATGTAGTTCACATTTTATGCGAATTAGAAAAACTAAGAGTTATCTGAGGATTGCATCGCCTTATTTTTTAAATGAATTTTAAATTTGCAGAGAAAAAAACTTTATTAAATTATTTTATCGCGTCTGCCTCTGATATATTGTGTAAAGTGCATAGTATAGATAACAAAAATATAAAAGGCAGACGTCCATACTGCGAAATTTTTAATCACAGCAATTCTTAATACGTAAAAAAAAAACTATATTAAATAATTTTATCGTTTTCTTTCAGAATTTCATTGTCTTCAGTATTGCCGCTATATGCTGAAAATACAAGAGGCCGACATGTAAGTCTCTGCTTTTTCAAAATATATGGTATTGTGTATGTCAAAATTATCGATTTTGGTCAAATTTGTATATTAATTTTAATAGATTTTTTCGAATATATTTAATTATTTAGTTAAAAATTTTTTTTTGAATTAAGCTCTAACGATAATATTTTTTTTTTCTCCGAGAAATCGTAAATATAATTTTCCAGCTATCCTGTTGTACTTCAACTTATGTAGAAAAATAGAATAGTAAGTTTTGGTTGGCAAAATTTGCACGATATTTCTTTTACATACATAAATATACTCTTAATAATATGCATCGTTAGTGCTCAAAAACATCTGCCTTCGAAGAAGCAGCACTGAAATCGTCTGCCATCTCCATATATATAATTTTTATAAGTAAAGGAACGAGTCAGCTAAAAGGCAGACGCTATAAAATTATTTAGCACTCAATTTTTTTTTTATTATGGCTTGTTATTTTACAGGTTTCAAATGCGGCAATAGATAAGTGGCAGATGTTGTTTCTCTCGTTTTTTATTACATAATCTTTTGAATAATCTCAATCTGCATGTATAAAATCTCGTTTGTATGTATCACTTACTTACTTACTTGGGTGGCCATAACAACCCGTTACCGGGTTACGGCCGACCTCAAAAGCTCTCTCCAGGCGCCTCTACTTTGCGCGCGCCTTCTCCAATCATTCACACCAAGCGTGGATAGGGTTTCTTCGGCTTGGTCTTTCCATCGGAGGCATGGTCTTCCTCTTCGTCGTCGCCCAGCGGCTTCCGCATCAAACACCTTTTTTGCCGGAGCTTCTTCGTCCATACGCACAACATGTCCCAGCCAGCGCAGACGTTGTATAGCGATGCGCTTGACTATGTCAATGTCAGCATAGAGCTCGTACAGTTCGTGGTTCATTCGAATACGGTAGTCGTCGCCGACGTGAACAGGACCGAAGATTTTGCGAAGAATTTTTTATTGTATGTATCATCATATGTATGTATCAAATTTTGAAAAATAACTAAATTATTCTTAAACGTTGCAAAGAAAACGTCTGCCTATAAATAATAATAGCAATAAAACAATCAAATTTTTAAACACATTCGTCACAGAAGTACATGCTTTAAGTCTTCCATAACAATCTTGAATTTTTTAATTCTTTAATGCCATAAAAAACAAAATACTTTAACAAAATAATGCTGAATGAGATCAGAGTTTATCGCAGCAAAGCCTGAGAGTGTTAACTATTCTTTCAAGCGTGCTCAATTTCAATTTTCAATATATAAAATAGACAATAAATAAAACTTAAATCATTCCATAAATTTACGATGGAACATTTTTCAAAAAAAAATTGTCACATAGCATGACTTTGAACGAACTTCATTGCATAGAATTTCAAACGAAATTTGCAATTTTATTTTTTCCATGAAATCCTTACAGTAACAACAAACACAATAACAAAATTCGAACAACGCTGTAGGTTTATGTCACCTTTAAATTTACTGCATTGATATAATACACAAACGAGTAACTTTAAAAGTGTTTGTTTCAATTTCACAATATATCACTTTAACTTCACAATATAAAACAAAAATTTTAATAAAAAATAGAAAAACTAATTTTTGTTAAAAATATTTTTAATTTTTGTATTTTTATTTAGTTTTTAAATTAATTAATTTCTAACTAAACTGACTGATATAATTTTACTAAAAATTTCAGTCGTAAAGAAAACGTTTCATAAACGCATACACGACTTTCTTTGAATACCCCTGATATTTCCAACAAGTTGATAAATATCATAAAAGAATTTCGCATGGCATAGTAGACTTTTTCCAGCAAACATTGAGAGACACAGACTGACTGTCAATATTCTATTTAAAAGCACAAAATTTAATGCAGGATATACGACAACGTTCTAACATGACACATTTTTATATGCGGCACATGTGCGTTTGTGTTGCATGTGCGTGTAGGTGTTTGTTTTAGTTGTATGTATGTATGTATATATTTCAGTTGCTCTACTGTACGGCTCAGCTTTCTATGATTTATCAGCGCATAAATCAATGAAATTTTTATTGTAATAGAAAAAAAGTATGAAAAGATTTATTAACGAGAAAATGTTGTAAATCATTTCGTAGAATAGCAGACAGCACATTTCAATTGAGATGGATTTAAATGTGTTGGCAGCACTTGTAGGAATAGACGGAATTTGTCAAGAGAATCACAGGAAATATCTGTGACAAATAATAAAAGGTATTAGAAGTAATTTTTTTTTTAAATAATTTCAATTAATTTAGAAACATGCATGATTGCTTATATTGTTTTTATAAAATTTATGTAAAGCTTGTGATATGCAACTTTAAAGAAAGAAGATTTGTTGCTCTGAGTCACTTATAAAATTCACTATTTGAAATGGGTGATCCAATAAGAGCTTCCTACTTTGTTTTCTAAATAAAATACATGTGATTTGACGCCATTTGGATTACTTCCTTTGGGGATATGTTAAGTCACTTGTTTATCTCGACAAACCCGAAACTATTGACGCTTTGGAAGCAACATAACTAGTGTTATTCAAGGAATACCGTCCGATATGCTCGAAATTGTTGTCGAATATTGGACCAACAGAATGGACCATTTAAGAAGTAGTCGTGGGCAACATTTGAACAAAATAATTTTTAAGCATTGAGTTGTAGGAACCGAACTATCATTCCAAATAAAGATTTGCATCAATACATTGGTTTTTGTGTATTTTATTTAGAAAACAAAGTAGGAAGCTCTTATTGGATCACCCATCTCTAACTGATGACTGATTTTGGTTGTTAGTTTCCACAATTAATAAACGTTGTTCAGGAGTAAGTCTATTCATGATTGAGTCGTATTGAATACTAAACACAAATGTCATATAGACAAGCCATTTGACACATGAGAGCTGTCAAAACAACCCAGTTGGAAAAGGGACCTAGTATTGGATCACTAATTTATAAAAAAAATTCAAAATATCTTAATATATTTATCTAAAAACTACAAAACAATAACATCAATTAATAGATTTTTTATTGTAAAAGTAAAAAATAATGCAATTTCATTAAGTTAAAGGATATTTGATGTGGTTTTTTTTTTTTGAGAAACCAATGTTTCGACATTTGATTCACTGGAAGTCGTTGCAATTCTCAGAACATTCTTAAGGAGTTTGTCAGATATGTAGGATCTTGATTTATACTTTGTGTGCTTCAACATAAATGTAGGTGCTCCCATAAAACGATGTCATGAACAAGGCATAGTTGTGGTGCAATAAATGGTTTTCTCTGAAACGATTTATCTAATAGAAATCAAGTAAAAAGACAAGATTAAATTCAGTATGTATTCCATTTAAAAATTGCTAGGTAATATGCCTTATTTTCCAAATATTTCAAAAGATTGTTGATTTTCTCAGATATACTGAAATCTGTTCTCAAAATCGTGTATCAATACTCAAAATCGTGTATTATACTATGCTAGAACTATAGCGTCAATGTAATACTGTCAATTCAATTTTGAAGAAAATCCCTAACACCAGAATCTTGGAAAAAATAGCACTACTTGTCTGGAAATAACTGGCAAGTTTTTGCGCGTACATATCCTGTATATATCAGATTAATACATTTCGTATTATCGTGGAGCAGATTAATGCTTGGCAGGCCTCTTTCCATTTAACCTCTATCGACTTGAATTGCATCTGGGATGCATTGAATTGGCGAGCTGCAGCACTCGAGATCATAAACCTCAGCAAAGATCAATTCAAAGGTTCGAACAAGAAGGTTTTTGTCTGTAACCTATCTTGTTTCTGATACTACTGGACTATGTTCTGAACTTGAATAAAACAAAAAACATACTTATGTATGTACGTGTAATCAGTTTTTTTGCAAGGCTATGAGACCTGATTAACCAACAGCACTCTGCTACACAATTTTCTTCGGCGAAATCTCTAAATTTGGTGACCCGGAACCATCTCTAAAATATTCAACAGATGATGTCAAAATACGATTTTCACTCAAATCAAACGGCGAAAATGTATATAGATTGGATATACACTGCGGAAATGATCAGCTGAATTCTGCCGGTAAGCATTGGAATGTAACCATCAGGATATCAAAAAACACGGCCGTCCTAAATCATCGTTCCCTAGAAAGTTCTGTGGTCACAAGGAATAACAGCTCAAGTCGACCTGTGATCACAAGGCAAAGCAACATAAGTTCAGTGCATAAGCATGTGACTTATACTGTTTTGCCTTATCATCGAAGATTGACTTTAGCTGTTATTTCTTGTGGCCACATAGTTACTTAAATGCGTGAATTGAGGAAATTTGAAGAAAATTGAGAGCACTCGCTACTGATCGTACACGTTAGAAGGGTTTTGTGGAGGCTGTATACACCGTGCGTAGATAAAAGACACAAACGAGTCCATTTCAGTGCCAAAACTTTTTAAAAGGTCATCATCATTTAATACCTCACAGCTGCTAACAATTTGTTTTGTATCGACCTTACCCTACACAGAGTGTATACTACACTTTCTCATTCCGTTTGTAACGCATTGAAGCGGGTGTGGCAGTTATAGAAAATTAGCCATGTCCGTCTGTCTGTGGAAACCACGATTACGATAAAACTGAGCTAATTAAATGAAACTTTGTACGAAAGCGACACCTTAAAACAAAGGGATCTTGAGATCGATAAATGGTTTACGGACACCCATACCACCCATACAAGTAAAACATTTACAACGCTGTATTGAGAGAATTATTTGTTGCAGTGTAACCAAATCTCTCAAAAATACTAGGTTCTTCCTAAGAAAAGCTGTGGAAAAAATATTGGTGAATTTCGACAAGAAGGCGTGTCAAAAAATTCACAATGCAATACTGAGAGAATTATTTAAGGTAATGGAACCAAATTTCGTACAACTAAACTTTGTCATCTGACAAAAAATTGGGCGAATTTTGACAAGAGGGCGTGGCACCTTTTATACAAGCCAAAGCTTCAAAACGCTACACTCAGAGAATTGTTTAATGTAATGGAACAAAATATCACGCAAATAGTAAGAATGATTCAAAAATGCTCTGGACAAGAACTAAGTGAATTTATAGGAGAAGGCGTGGCACAAGCAAAAAAACTACACAGTGAGCTATTTAAGTGAATGTTGACAAATTTAATGTGGGCAATTTTTGTCAAAACAAGTCAGCAACGGTAGCGTAATGTGGACATTTCGGCGCCCGATTAGAAAACCATTTTTCCGCCCCCCAAGTGATTGCGCCCGGGGCGGCCACTCACTAGGTACGCTACTGGTCAGCATGTTCCGACGTCAAAGAGATACAATTTTAATAAAAATTTAGGAGTCATGCGCACTTTTACTTTTAACGCGATGTAGGGCATTGAATTTGTGGCGTGGTCAATGATAACACCCTTACAAGTTAATTATTCATTTTGGACCCCATAGAATATATGATTTGATAAACATGTAACCGAGACTTGGACCATTTATTAATTTTTTCCCTTTTATTTCTGAGCTTTCCAGTTACATATTTCTCTGGCATTGTGCGGCCCATCTAAATGGTAGCTGACAGAGCTTAGCCGTCATAGCTGCTGACTGAACATTTTCTTTAAAAAATAATTTTAAAAAAAATCGCCTTTTATTTGGAGCGATTTAGAAACCAATCTTTAGAAAAAGTTTTTTTTTTTGGGAAAATTAACAATAAAGGTTTGCATGTCAAAGAAAAGGAGGTAAAGTTAAGGTCTTCTTTTTTCCAATTTTTTTTTTTTGTGCGACTTGTTACTAGTGCGGTACTGACATACTCTAATAAAAAAAATCAAAATAATATTTTTTTTGATATTTCTGTATACACTACCTATCCTACCCTAATGTACATTGTCCACCCTTAGCAATTATTTAAAGTTTGGCTCATGCTTATAGCAAAAGTTCAGCATAACACACTACCAAGAATCTGCATTTGTATTAGCACTTTATGACCAAAAAATACCATGAATTCACATGAGATGAGAAAAGTGTTCATGATGTTTACCACAATTGCACTTTTATGAAAACTCAACATAAGAGACTAAAAATAATAAAATCAACAACAATTAATTAAAGAAATATCTTCTGCTCTGTAACGCTCATAACAGGGTTGCGGTCAACCCATATGAGAATGGACCCTTCTCAGTTCAGTTTCGGCTTTAATTTTAGTTTTATTTCATTTTTAGAAATTTTGTATTTTTGTATTTATGTCGGCCCATATACAAACTAACAAATGTTTGAATTTATGTAGGTTTTCATCTTCAAACAAAAATACTGGTATCAATCATTACCGACCGACCGATGTAGTAACTTATATTTTCAACGGAGTTTAAAATGTACAGCACTTACTTTAGAGAGACATGCCATAAAATAGGCAGTCCTTTTAAAAACATAAATAAATTTGTGAATATATTCGCTCCCAAATCAAAAAAATTATGTGGGAAAATATTTCCTTTTTGAAAATTCTTGGAACTTTTCTTGAAGCGTACGTCAGCCTTACATCAACACCGCTTAAATAAAAAGGATTTTCACATGCCAAATTTCTGTCAGTTTTTACTTGTGTTGCCTCACCTTCATTTAAGAATTTTTTTTTGAAATATTTTTACCTGCAAATATTTAAATATTACACATCAGCTTTATAGATAGCTAAGTATTTTGCTTGTATTTTCCACAAATAACTTTACCCAAAGGACTTAATGAGTTTCACAACTGTGTGTGCTTACATATACGCATATGTATGTATTTGTGGCTTATAAAATATGCACATACATACATTTTTTCTGCTGCTGATTAGAATTTTCTTTTTAGATACGACGTACATTTGATGTTTCTTTACCAGATTGTTCAATGAGATGTAAAACATGAATTTCTTACGAAATATTGGCAAATGCCTGGTATTGGCACATATGAATTTTAATTGCATATTCTGAATTTATTAACAGCAAATTCTTAACTATTCAGTGAGGAATATGAGAAAAAAAAAACATTTTACTTATTATTGAGTACTTAAGTTTCCTATATGGTTTTACTTCACTTGTAAATTATTGCAAATAGCTAAAAGAACTTAAGTCCTTTAGTATCATTTACTTTATTATAAATTAAATGGAAATAATAGAATCTCTTAATAAAATTTTCAAACCTATACTATTTCTATTAAATTGCTTATATGGAAATGGTTTGTAACGCTTTGGCGCAAAATACACTAAGCCGATTTTAATACTTTTTTTTTAAAAACAACATATTTGTGCTAAGGAAGGTTATTGCGTACTTAGTTTTTTATTTTCAAAGTAGAATTTTTTTTTTTAAGTTTTACAATGTCTTGATTTTTTTTTCTTTCAGATTTGCACCGTTTGTATTTGGCTTCGAAGTTCAAAAAGCAAACCCTTTCACATTTTTTATTTTGTTTTACTTTTGAAGGGAGAATAAAGAATGAGATTATATAGTTGTCTTGCTTGACACTGACACACGAATTTTGCTCTGAGGATTGGCGGAAAAGTAACGCTCACGAAACGCTAGTATAAGATTTTAGATTTTTTTCAACACTTTTTGACTTTTTAACCATATTTTTAACTTTTCAACATTTTTTTTCGACACTTCAATATTTTCTTGGATCTATTCACATTTTTCAAAGTTTTTCGACTTAATCAATATTTTTCGAGCTTTTTAATATATTCCGACTTATTCAACATTGTTGAATTTTCAACATTATTTGGCTTTTTTGAGTTTTCCATAATTGTTCGTCCTTTTCGACATTTATTCGCCTTTGTCGGATTTAAATGCTTAAAATCTATAAATGCTGCCAAAAATGTTCTTTAACTTTCTTTGATAAATTTTCATTGGTAAGTACAATTAACTGGTTAAAGTAAACCACAACGGATTGAGGGATGAGCCTCGAAAAAAAAATCGCTTATTTTTGAATTGATTTAATGTTTTCACGTGTATGTTACTCTAATTATAGTATACTTGTCTTAATCTTATTAACGTATCTCATGTTAACAGCTTAAAGGTTGAACATTTATTATAAGTTTTTAAGCAAATAGAAATGCTTTTTATTGCTTTCAGGACATGTTTATTGAAAATGACTTTTTAGTATTCAAGATGTCAAGAAATGAAACAAATGTTGTCTATAAAGCATTTAGGCAAACTTTAGTCGAGTATTTTCAAAAAACTAGTCTTAATGGCTTTGGGCTCTTGTACTACATACGACGAAGAAAATATCAAAGGTGAGATATTTTGAAACAAAAAAAAAATATATACATCAACTTCTATACTTTGGCTTTTTCTTCTTCTATGCTAAGGCTCTTTTGGTTTATGTTTATTTTAATGGGCATTAGTTTCGCTACGTACGTTTGCCTTGTTACACTTATCGCCTTCTTACGAGATCCAACTGTTACCTCGATGGGTTCACAAAATTATCCAATTTGGGATGTACCACATCCAGCTGTTGCTGTTTGCAGTGTTAACAAGTTGAGTAGAATAGCAACTGAGCATTATGCACGAGAAATGTATGTAAAATTTTCAAGAAACATTTTTTTGTTTTGTTGTTTTGAAATGAGGCGTCTTTAAGTCAAACTGTTTCGAGATCAGAAAATAGAGATCGCCAATATCCCAGCGGCAAATATGTTATAAACAACATCGATGAATACACATACTCATTGTAGGCAGTATGCTCATAACTCCAGCCACAACTGTAAATGCTTTTTACAAAGGGATGGCCGCTTTGTAGGCAGCTTGCCTACATCTCTATATACAATGTGTAGCAAGGGAAAGGCAGATTGCCTTTAAAAATCGCTTACTAAGTGCCTGTTTGATTTTTTGTTTTCAAATTTTCATTTAACTTTTTTTTTAAACTCATAATCACAAAGGGTATAGCTTTTCATACATGAAAATTCAGAGTACTTCATCGATTTGCCGCTGTGATATTATGTTCCATTTTTAATAATGAAACAAAAATCAAAAAAAAAAATAATTGCTTAAAACTAAAATAAATGTGTGGGATATCACGTATGGGGCCGTTCATAAATTACGTAAGACAATTTCATGACTTTTTGACCCCCCCCCCCCTCCCCCGAGTAAGATTTAGTAAGATTCTCACTACCCGCCCCCCCCCCCCTTCCGAAATCTTACGTAAGATTCATAATTAAGGTAAAACTAGTCAAAAAATGTATTTTTTATGTGATGTACTATATTACTATGTATCTTTAATTTTAATATACATATGGTACATATTAAATAAATATTACGAAATTGCAAACTACACATTTGTTTTTCAAGATGAATAAAAAAAGTCATCGTTAGTCCATGCGCTTTTCAACCAGTCTGATAGTGAACCTACAATTGGCACACCCGATTCGTCTGTTGAATTTTCTGATTCACATTCAAACTCTGTAACATCAATATCCTCGTCGTCATGCCACTCTGCAACTTGAAAAATCTCCGATTGTTTTAAAATGCAAAGGCTTTTCCCCTTTCCACGTTTCAAAATTGAAACTGGTTGAATCATGTGAGTGCGACTACAGTCCTTTTCATGTAGTTTTTTGTGCATTACAGTAGCTTTTTTCGAGGCAAAGTACTGGTCACAAATATTACAAACTCAATCAGCTAAGACGTTTGCAAGCGAAGGACAAAAAAAATCGTAAGGCATGATTTTGAACTGTGGATGTACTTTTGACCAATCGTAATTTAACGCTAAGCGAAGAAATAGAGGACAAAACTGATTGCTGTTTTGGTCTCCTGTTGAAGAAGGAATCGAAAGCGAATCTTCTTGTTGAAGACGACAAGTGCAAGGGGGTGGTAAAGAACCGGGACAACATCAACAAAATTTCAAAGTCGACGTATCTGCGTGTAAATGCCTGAATAATAGCAAACTTGTGAGACGGTGTTACAAGTCGACATAAACAGAAGAGAAGTTGTCCCGTTCAGAGTCGATTACTTAAATCGATTGTAATCGATATTTCTGAATCTTTCGTGACTGTCGAAAATTCAAATATATTTCATTACTGTCACAAATGACGATGCGTTAATACAACTTTAATGTATGAATACGCATTTTAAATCTTACGTAAGATGATCATTCACCCCCCCCCCCCCCCCCCCTCTCGTAAGATGTAGTAAGAATCCGCCGACCCTCCCCCCCCCCCTAAACGTCTTACGTAATTTATGAACGGCCCCTATCCCAAATACGTTAATGAGTGAAACATTTTGGCCTAAATATAGATCGAATTTTCCAATACATACCATATATATTTAATATTTCCAAAAAAATTTTAAAATTTAGCTCAGCTCGTAGTATGACCAGTTGGCCTTTCTCATTATGGATACAGAAAATGAAATTATTTGCAGGCTACTTTGAAAGTGATGCGGTGGATTTTGATGCAGCCGCAACATTACAAGATGAATTAGATGCCTTGACACAGGGACAGTACAATGTATCAGCAATAATTCGTAAAGTAATGAAACATCTTATTAAATGAGTGAAATATGTAAAAATTTGTTTAAGAATGGGATTTTCAAGCAAATGTTGGTTGAGTTTAGTTTTAATCAATATTTTTTAAAAACAAAAAAAAACGTTTTTTAGACCACACAACTGAAGTATATACTTCTTTAGCTCCATCTATATGTATGTATATCGGCCATTCTACTGCACAAAACATAATCAATTGGAGCAAAAAAAATTTAGGGTGGATCAAAATAAATTTTTTTTTTGTTCCGATCGATAAGGAAATGTCAAAAATAGCTATTTTCGAGCTTTCTATACATCGATTGGAACAATAAAAAATTTATTTCGATCCACCCTAAAATTTTTTTTTATTCCAATCGACTATGAAAGGTCGAAAATGGCTTATGGATATCACTTAGAGTGGCTTCGGAACTTGAAAAGGACAAAAATGGTCGAAAATGTTCCTTTTCAGGGTTCGAAGCTACCTTAAATGATATCCAAAATCCATTTTCGACCTTTCCCTATTATTTACAAGAAAAAAAAATGATGTCCAAAATCCATTTTCGACCTTTCCCCATTAATTACAAAAAAAAATATTTAGAATATATGTCAAAAACGGTCCTTCCAGGGTCTGGAGCCACCGAAAATTATGTCCAAAATCCATTTTCGACCTTTGCCCATTAATTATAAGAAAAAATTTTTTTTCAAAAATGGGTCAAAAACGTTCCTTTCCAGGGTCCAGAGCCATCCTGAGTGAAGCAGCATTGAAAAAAAAATTTAGGGTGGATCAAAGTAAAAATTGTTTTTGATAAGGAAATATCGAAAATAGCCATTTTCGAGCTTTATATATCGATTGGAACAAAAAAAAAATTATTTTGATCCACCCTACATTTTTTTTTGCTCCAATCGATGATAGTTTGTTTCTTCTTTGACCGAGACAATATACTATGTAATATAATTTCTAATCCTTAACAAAGCTTGCACCAACATGTACAGATTTACTACTCCGATGTAGTTGGGCTGGTAGCTTAAAAATATGCAATGAACTTTTTCATTTGCATGCCACACCAATAGGAAATTGTTGCATTTTCAACTATCAACGTGGTGCAACTGATGAAAGGTAAATGTAACATTCACTTTTGCGCCTATCAAATTGATGAAATTAAGCCATGTAATTATTTTTACCATTTCAGTAACTTTCCACTGTATTACCCCATTGATACCGGTATTGAAATGGGTCTTTCGCTGTTGCTTAACTCGAGCACCGCTGACTACTTCGTTACTAAACGCAGCATCAGTGGCTTTACCATACAGATATTTTCTCCAGATAATTTTCCAGATTCATTCAATGGTCAAGTACAAGAATTCTTTGTGTCACCCGGCGATGACATAGAAGTGCAACTACACATTACATCACAGGTGACTACTCCAGAAGTTCATGGTTATTCTGCTGAGAGACGTCACTGTTATTTTGCTGAAGATCATCTACGCGCATATGGTTTAGCCTACAGCAAGGCTGAGTGCTTGACAAGTTGCAAATTGAATAGTGTCTTGGCTTTGTGTGGCTGTGTGCCATATTACACGCCCATTGATTTTATCGACTGGAATAAGACGGTCTCTTACTGCACGTTGGCCCACGTCGAGTGTTTGGAGCGTAACAGCGGTAAGAAAAGAGAATTAAAAAAGTGAAATGTTTTATGTTTAATGTTTTCAAGTGGCCTGGAATACATATCACCCAATGGAGCAAAGTTTAGGTGAAGACTTGCAACAAGAATTAGAACAATCTATAGATTGTTCCAACTGCTTGCCATTGTGCACTTATAATCATTATCGGTACAAAAAATTAAGCGCCAAACTCAGTAAAACAAAACATTTGAATAGGAACAAATTGATGCTGTAAGTCAAATAGATTAATAATTAATTATGTTTACATCAATCCTTAGCAATTTCATGCACACACAAAAAGAGTATAAAAAATATACGCTTGTTCGAATTGTGCTATTTTCAATTGCTCTAATTTTTTGTATTTTACAGCCAAAATATGACCACCAATACTGAAAACCTAAGTTTAGTTCAGTTATACTTTTCAACGCCCTACGCTATACAATATCGCAAAAGTGTAATTTACAACTGGTATCAAATTTTGTGTGAGTTCAACATTCCACATTTTCTGATTTTTTAAAGTTTTGTTGCATGATGGAGAACAATTAGAGACATAAAAAAATATATATATTTCTAGCGAACATTGGTGGAGTCATTGGAATTTGCATGGGATGCTCTTTTATAAGTGGCTTTGAAATAATTTACTTTTTGGGATATCGTTTCTTTGTCAGGCTCATAAAACTAAGTAAAGTTGGCAAAAAAGGATAAAATAAATCTGGATTTTATGACAAGACTACACTTTATTTAACCTCAGAAATTTAGTATTTAATAAAAAAAAAAATTATAAATTAACACATAATAAATCTTATTAAATAAATCGCTTAAAGATCAAAAACATTTTTAAATAAAGATTAATGTTTTACATTAAAATCGTTTGCTACTGTTCACATAATCATATACAATTTTAGTGGTTGGTCTATCCTCAGGCAGTTCATTTGTGCAGCAATAAAAAAGTTCCACAATATGTTTATATTCTTCGCTTGATTCCGAATTCTTCTGTCTTAGTTGTCACTTCCGGCTGACCAGGAATTTTTGATTGAAGATCTTGTAACTTTTTTCTGCAAATTTTGTGAATATTTCTTTTTATTTTTTGAGTTCAAAATAAATAAAACATTTGGGAATTCCTTAAGTAATCTCGCAATGTTCAACGTAATGAGCAAAAATTAGGCTAAAACCTTACGGAATACCTTGGCCCGTTGATGATTACATTGCCGGCACATGAATACTTTTTTTTGGAATTGATGTCATCGAATTTGAACCAGCGGCATCAATCACTTTAATCCATATATGGGGCTTTCGCTGTCATCTAAAAAGAATATTTTTAATTGCAATAAAAGCAACCTGTATTTTTTTATATTCTTTGTTATTTCAATTCAACTTACCATATGGATTAATTATTAGAAACATGAAATTCAATAACGCGTAAAATATTCCGATTCCTAAGCAGCCACTGGACAACAATGGCAAAATGTTTCGTTCATTGTTATAATACACTTTTTAAAAGAAATACATACATATGTATGCTTTTTTTATATTTTCAATTTCAATTTCAATTTTTATTTTTATTATATTATTTACATACATACATATTGGTAAACTTATTTCGTAAAGAGTTCAAGATTATATCTTTCTCAACTTAAATATACAATGGCTTAAATAATATGTATACGAGTTCACAAAATATTATTGGAGGGAAAAATTTTTAAAAACCCTATACAAATTTATATAAAACTTACATCTAATTCTACCTAACCTACTATTAACTTGAGACTAGCTCATTAATATGAGAATATTCAGAGACTTGGCATCTGATAATAAAGTTTTCGGAATATCGGTTTAATTTGGCGACAACTAAATCTATGTTTGCAAGTGCATGTAGTCGTTCAGTAGAATAGAACCTAGGCTTATTGTATATAAGTTTGAGTAGCTTATTTTGAGCAATTTGCAGTTTCTTCAAGTGACAATAGATTTCAAAATCTAACTGACAGTTAAAACTATGAAAAATAATTAAGAAAAAAAATATTTCAAAAAAAAAAAATAGCGAAGGTGTAAATACATAACTGGGAGGGTTTTCACTGCACCTATAGCGGTTATTGTGTTTATTAACTAAGTCAGCCAAGTTGAAATGTGGTTCGTCGTCATAATGATTTATTGTCAAAAATAATGGTCGTTCATACCGAGCTGTATAACTTAAGCTCTTCAATCTCACCGCTTTTCATGGTAATTTTTCTGCAGCCATTATGTCAATTGAACGGGAAATGTTTTTTTAGAGTTCTTAACAAATATGATGGAGACACTCCCAGGACCTATTACTATAAATGTTTTCGGTCAGCAATGTGAAGGTGGAGCGAAGTGTTTGGCTAACCCGGTGCTTCCAAATAGTAAGTAGGATTTTTCTCTTAATCAAATCATCATTATGAAAATAGCCAAAAAAAAAATAGGTTCTTGAAGCCTTGAAAGTTTTTAAGTCAAGCATTACTAAATGGAGTATCTATAAAAATACAAAACGAATTAAATGCTGTTTTCAAAGTTAATCATCAGCACTTTTCACTGATTTTTAAGGTGTTATGTGTATCAAATTCAACTTTATTTAATACCCAAAGTAAAAGAAAAACTGCGGCCATTATTTCAAATGGTACAAAAATTGTTATAACGGCTGATAAGTTGCTGACCCCTATACAGCTGTGGTCTGGATAATAAGCTGCTAGTAATTTTAAAATAAAAGAATTCACAGAAAAGGCTAGTGTAAGCATCTCTAACAATTCTCTTACCTAAGCTTTCCATCATTTTCAGTGGCTTGCAAAATTCTCTTAAGTCCTTACATTCTATATAGCTTTCACTTAAATTCTTTACTCCCCACACTCCATTCGAAGTAATTGTGCGCTCATCAATTTTGTGGATAATCATTAGGATTTTGTAATAAATATTTTTTTTTGCTTCTTTTCATTTTATCTCGCATAATCATTCGCATAATTGCTTCAGACTAACAGTTAGTGAACCTCAACGAAAATACACGTGTGTGCCATACGATATTATGAGTACCCTTAATAATAAAACAACAACAACAACAACAACAACAGCAACGAGCAGTGTCCAGCTCAATAATAAATCCGCTTAAATGATGAACTTTTTTGTGTTGGCCAACATACGCGAACAAACGTGGTTCAAATAGCTAACGGCAGCATAATAAAGTTCAACCAAAAGCAACAACAACAACAATAGCAACAGCAATAATATGAAATAGCCATTGAATATAAATCTGCGCGTCTGTGCGAAATTTCATCCAATATATTCAAGGCAGCGACCCAACCTAGCCCAAAAGCAACAACGACAAAAACAACAACAGCGACAAGAAAATTTCACTGGATTGCTACCAGAAAATAAAAAAAAAAAAATAATCAACTCACTCACTTGGCGCGCACCGACTCTCTCGCATGTTGATATCGCAGTGGCACTGTGGAATGAGATTCGCTTTCTCTTGTGTTTTGACTTTTGTACTTTAAGGCTCACGCTACAACAGCCGTTAAGAGAAATGTGGATATGGCGTAAAATTTCATATCATTTGAGAAGGAACAAAATATATTTTCAATTATTTTCTCAAAAATTTTTCTGCGAAGGCAAACAAATTATTTTTTTTTTATTTTTTAAGACTTACGATTATTCTACATATGTAAATCCCGAGTTGTAGTGGTTTGCAATCCCAGCTGCAAATATGTGATTCACAACATCGATGAATAGTATACTCATTGTAGGCAGTAATGCTGACAACTCCAGCCACAACTGTAATTTTTTTTTTTACAAAGGGATGGCCGCTTTGCAGGCAACTTGCCTACATCTCTATATACAATGTGTAACAAACGAAAGGCAGATTGCCTTAAAACATCGCTTACTAAGTGCCTGTATAGTTTAGTGAGTTGTCTATATCTCCACATACAAAGCATGCCGTCAATAGGCAAGATCCCTTACATCTCCATATACAAATCAGACAGCAAACAGACAGACTGCCTACAATTCCATATACAATGCAGGAAGCCAACAAACAGACTGCCTACAACTCTATATACAATGGAGGCAGCCAGCAAGCGGACTGCCTACAGCTCCATATACAAGGCAGGCAGCCAGCAAACAAATAAACAAAATATCACAGTAATAATTTAATTTGTGAAACATACAACACAAAGGATATAGCTTTTCATATATGGAAATTCAGAGTACTTCATCGATTTGCCGCTGGGAAACATCATCGATGAATAGTTATACTCACTGTAGGCAGTAATGCTCACAACTCCAGCCACAACTGTACATTTTTTTTTACAAAGGGATGGCCGCTTTGTAGGCAGCTTGCCTACATCTCTATATACAATGTGTAACAAACGAAAGGCAGATTGCCTTAAAACATCGCTTACTAAGTGCCTGTATAGTTTAGCGAGTTGCCTACATCTTTGCATACAAAGCATGCAGCCTACACGCAAGACTCCTTACATCTCCATATACAAAGCAAGCAGCCAGCAAGCAGACTGCCTACAGCTCCATATACAAAGCAGCCAGCCAGCAAGCAAATAAACAAAATATCACAGTAACAATTTCATTTGTGAAACATACAACAAAAACGGTATAGCTTTTCATACATGAAAAATCAGAGTACGCTGGGATATAAATTGAGAAATTGAGAATGAGAGCAAATTGTAAAATTTTAATATTCCGTTGTTTCTATTCTATAAATATTCTATTGCATTGTCATGGAAAAACAAAAGCAAAACAGACGCACACAAACACATTAACTCGCCATAAAACGGTTTGTTGTGTTTGCTTGCTTGTTTCTTTTTGTGCAATTAATTTTTTTTAGCAATTTCAAAACTTTAATAACTTGATATTTAAGAAGAATGTAGTGATAATTTTTTTTGAAGGTTGAGACCAGGTGTTAAAAAAATAAAATAAATAAACTTTATCAAAATTGATTCAGTAGTTTTTGCTTGATGCGCGAACATCGAAAACATTTTATTTATTTATATGGAATACATTTACAAAAAAGTCTTGTGTTAACAATAAAAAGGTGAAATTTTCCGAATAATTCATATAGTGTGTCGTCAAATTGAAACGGAGCAACGCACCATTATTAAATCCGAAGTAAAATGAGGCGTAAGTGCCACATAAACCTATGAATCGTTGCATAAGGATTACGGCGATAAGTACTTAAGCCGAGCAATAGTTTTCGACTGACATCAACGTTTTCGACAAGTTACCCGGAAAACCAAAAACCCATAAAATATAGGAAATCCATCAAATAGGTAATTTCTTCGAGAACGTAGATTCCATCAAAGCAGCGGCGATGCGACTACTGAATGCGTTACCGGTTGAGTATCTGTTTCACTACTTTGAATTACTTTTACAGTGTGCAAATGCCGAAGGAAGTAAATTTGAATAATAATTGAAGAGTTGTGAAAAATATTAAAATGCCTTTATGACGAACATCTGCATAGAAAATTGCCGCACTGTGTACATATGTATATACCAAAAATGTCATATTTGCAACTTTATGAAGGAATTCCTCAAAACTTTATCGTTATAGGAAAATTCCACGGCCAGATTTGGATTCAATATTAAATAATTTATAAGAAATGTTAGATTTAGAATCCAGATAGGCGCAGCGTTGAAGATTTACTGGTCACGTGCAAAAATGAATTGAATTTTTTTAGCATTTTCGGATTCAGCGGCTTAAGTTACATGAGGATCAAGTGGCTCTTAACTATTACAAGGTTAATACGTTTTTTTTTTGTAGGTCTGTATAATAAATATATCTTGTTGAAACAAAAGATATGCTTTAAATATCAAGTTGTTTCAAAACGTTTCTAAAGTTATCAAAAAAACTGCACTTTGTACCACAAGTCATCGAAGGCTGAAGTTCACAATTTGAGCGACTTTTTTTCATTAGGTCAAAGTTCACTCAGGTCTTATTTTCAGGCAGTTATCCCACTTAATGCCCACTGTATGTTTAACCATAATCACAGCGCCCTTTATCGAATGTGACCTGCACGTCTACACTCCCTAACATTATGAATGCGAATATTTGCCAATTTTGCCATTTTTCGGGACATTAAATTCAGTAGTGGGATGGCAACGGCGTGAGGAGAGGTAAAGGCGTATTGTATATTGCAGGTTGATAGAGTACCACGATGGCATCCAACAGGAAGCACATTCACGTTTGTACATAATTGGAAAATTATTAGAAGAGCTACTTGATGGCAAAGTAGAGTGGGAGCACCGAATTTTCGTATATAAAAAATTCCAAGCCATGCCATGCCAAAAGGTAATTGGTGTGCAGGTGGTAGAGGGTGGCTGGTCGAGTCGATAAGTCGTAGGTTGCACGTGTAAACGATAATTTTGTATCATTTCTTGCATGTAAATATTTGCGTATTACTCGTACAATAAAATTGCTGATGTTCACCGGGAAGTGTGAACATAATAAAGTGATAATGATTACACAGGTTATTATTTCTTGGTTGTGGGCTGTTGATTGTTGCTGTTGTATTTGCTTTCTTTGCACTGCTTAGATTTTATTTGATTTCAGTTTTTATTGTATATGAGCAAATAATTTTAGATGGATGCTAACTTTTACATCCTATATAAAAATTAATAATATTCGAATAAACATCTAACGAGCTTAATAAAGAAATAGCTGCTTCTTGCAAAAGGGACATGCGAGCAATGTAAGATCATTCAAAAAGCACTTCATTCAATTAAAGCTTTGAGTCTTGCCACCACATATGATCATTGGAAAAAATTATTTCTCTAAAGACATTTATCGTTTTTTGGATTTATCGTTTTTTGCCTCAAGTTAGTACTCACTACACTTCGATTATTTTGGAAAAACCATAGGATTAGCCTCGTCGCTGCTATTTTTAATGCCTACCCTGATTTCACTGTTGAATTTTTGTATCCTGTCCTTATCCAAAATTTGGGAAAAATCCTATTCACCAAAGTTAGTGAGAAACTAAATCCATTTATCCAAAAATAACAGAACAACTTCCTCTCAAACAGATCATGAACTGATCAATCCACGTTGTTGTAAGCAGATAAGTGAGTGACAGTATCTATAGTTCTTTTGATGGCATTGCAGCACCCAAAATCATCGATCCCAAAGTGTCATTATACGAAGATTTCAAATTTAAGGGGTTTTGCCTATTGACTGCATGCTTTGTATGTGGATATGATGGAGATCTGCCTTTCGTCTGTTACACATTGTATATAGAGATGTAGGCAAGCTGCCTACAAAGCGGCCATCCCTTTGTAAAAAAAAATGTACAGTTGTGGCTGGAGTTGTGAGCATTACTGCCTACAGTGAGTATAACTATTCATCGATGATGTTCCCCAGCGGCAAATCGATGAAGTACTCTGAATTTCCATATATGAAAAGCTATACTCTTTGTGTTGTATGTTTCACAAATGAAATTATTACTGTGATATTTTGTTTATTTGTTTGCTGGCTGCCTGCCTTGTATATGGAGCTGTAGGCAGTCCGCTTGCTGGCTGCCTCCATTGTATATAGAGTTGTAGGCAGTCTGTTTGTTGGCTTCCTGCATTGTGTTTTTTTTAGAGGTATAGAGCTTCGAATTGAAATAAAACACAAGAAAATCGTTTGAATGTCCATCAATTTGGCTTTATTGGAAGGATAATTTTATGCCATTAATGTTTAAATATGATTTCGGGCATGTGGCCGCCGCGGCTGGCTCGAATAAAGCCAATTCTACAGGTCCAATTTTGAACCACTTTTTCGAGCATATGGGGCCGTATGTCGGCAATAACGCCACGAATGTTGGCTTCCAAGTCCCCTAACGTTTCTGGTTTGTTGGCGTAGACGAGCGACTTCACATATCCCCAAAGAAAATAATCCAATGGTTTCAAATCACACGATCTTGGTGGCCAATTGACAGGTCCAGGTAAACAGGTAAAATGGTACTGAATTGTTTTGTATTGTCAGTATAATGATTGAGTCTTAACCATGAAAATTTCAATTTCAACTTTTTTCATATTTATCTACGATATTTTAAGACGTAGCACAAAAATGATGTCTCCTTCGGTAAAATGAAGGAAGTTTATCTCAAGAATAACTATGTTAAGATATATTATTTTTTCATTGAATTCATAATAGCGATAGTCAATAAATCGTTAGCTTATAGTTTTTTAAATATGCTTGAAGAAGAATGACACTCTGTAAATATTGTTCCATTTAATCGAAACTTCTACAGCTTGCGTCCCATATATTGATTAGACTTACTGCTGCTTGGAAGAAAAAAATCGGAAGAGTTTCAGTTTTTATACCAATTTAAAAAGCTGAAAAATTATGCCAAATGTTGGTCCATGTATACTCGTTAGTTAGAATATAATGGCGGTATTATATTGAATTTCTGATGAAACCTTAAAAAGTAGAACCTTCAATCCTTTTTAAAGAACATTTTTTCGAGTAATTTTTCCTCTCAGCTTTGGTCTATTTTAGTCAAGATTTTCTTACCGACTTTTCTTGATTTTTCCTTTTTACTTTGATGTTATTTTTACACAATTTTTTAGTAAAGTTTTTTTTTTTTCAACGAAAGCTAATAACAATCAACGTTGATTATGCTCCCTATAAACTTTTCATTTTAATTTAAATTTCTTCAACTCGTGTTGTTAATGCAATTTTTTTTCATTCCTTAACTCAAAATTTTATTTTAGCCCACATTAAAATCTTTTCACATGTGTAACTGGGTCTTCCGAAAAGAAAAGTACATTAACAGCATACAATTTGTAAAATTAAAGAGAAGAAAAAACATTTAAAATGTAAAACACCAAAAAAAATTTCCCGAAAGGATGCCAGTGCTGTTAACCAAGAAAAACACAGGGCGCAAAACGCTTTAAAACGCTCTTGAGGGGCAAAAATAAAGGCACAAAGCAAAGAAGTTAACAGCTAGCATAAGCAGCAGGTATACACATACATACAGATAAAGAGGAAATAAAGTGAAAACGAGCATGTGAATGTGAGGTCTTACTTTCGCTTTTTCTCTCGCCATATTACTACTGCCTCTGTCTTTGTTTGCTCTTATCGCTTCGTGTTGTTGGTATGAATCTGCATTTTTATTATTGTTATTATGATTATTGCAGCTTCCGGCAAAGTAGTCATTGTGTGTGTGTGTATGCGCTTGTGAGTGTGAAAAGAATTCGGAAAGCATCTGGGGTATTTACACTTTTCGAAAGTATTTTATATTTTTTGTCTGTTTTTTTCTTTTAAGCACCATGCAAATGAGGCAAATCCACTTAACGGCTTAAAAATAAAATTTCTGCGTTAATGTCCTCGTAACTAATTTTATTTTTTTCAGTCAGACATTTCCTTTAAACATCGAGAACAGCAAAGAGGGTTGTGGATTTTTTTTAACAATAGCGCTAAATATGATGTTGCAGTCACGTACAGTCAACTTGTAAACGCTCCGCGGAAATCATATTCATATCCGTTATGTGGTTTACATACTCCAGTATTTCCGTTTCCGATTAGTTGCTGTTTCTGGAAAACAGTTGTGTTGCAGCGTGATTTTTTGTTGTTTTGTTTTGTTGAATTACCATCTTACGGGAGTGGAAATGTGTAAATCTTATGCTGCTTTAACTATTAAACTAAATTATGTCTTCTGGAGCAGAATTAAGGCTTATAAAATGGAAAGTGCTTTAGTACCAAAAAATACTGACGTAGCTTATTGTCGACCAGAGACATAAGAAATCTTGAAAAGTCGACCGAGGTCAAAAAGTATGGAAAACAAACAAAAGTCAACAACAAGCCCCACCGCTTGTCAAGAAACTATGCCAGCGGTTGATCGATTTCTCCATGGATAGGTTGATTGAAGAATATTCTTCAGCTCCTTCCGTGAAGCTGTTTTTATGGTTTCAAACGACACAAAGCATCTTTCTTGAAGTGGCAGCTTTGACTTGGGAAACTGGAAAAAGTTAGACGAAGCCATATCATGTGAATACAGTGCTTGGCCAATGGCATTTGTTGAGTTTTTGGCTATAAAGTCTTGCAAAATAATAGCTTTATGCAATGTTGCAAAATCCTTCCATAAACGTCACTGTTTTCAGCGGATATTTCTTACGAATGGGATTCATGATGCCAAAATAATATACGCTATACGCAAGTAGCATTTTTGGCAGAAGAAACTTTTAATGCGTATTTACAGCACTTCTACAGCTCTTTTAGGCGTATACAGCTGAAAAGCGCTGTAAATGCGCATTAAAAGCTTCCTCTGCAAAAAATGCTGCTTGGGGAGTAATCGTTTGTCCTTCTGGAAGGGGTTACGTGTGCATTACACTGCGGTAATCGAAGCAAACTGTTGATTTTCGAGCAACTTTGACGCGGTTTTTTGGTTTTTGACTTGATTTTGAGGTGTCATCACGAAGATTGTTGGCTGGTTCGCATATTGTACTAGTAAGTCCATGTCTTATTGACTGTTATTATTCATTTCATGGATATATGGTACGTAGAAGCAGGAGAAATCAAGTCTTCGGCTTCTTGTTTTCGCTGCACTTTTTAGACAAGCTCTATTGGCACAAATGGAGCGGTGCCGCGTTTCATGCTTAAAATATCGGTCAGAATGTTTGAAGCAGACTTAAATGCAATTCTAATCTCTTGTGACAACTCTCTCATTCTCATACGACGATTTTGAAGTACCAACGTTTTGATTTTGTTAATGTTTTCATCGCTCGTAGCCGTTGAAGGTCGACCAGAGCGAGGTAAATCAACTACTACGTGTCAACGTTCTTTGAATGTTTTATGATGCTCATATGCTTGTTTTCCTGAAGACACAATTTCGTGTGGATCTTCTGCTACATTTTTGTGTAAAAAATTATTTTTTAAATAAAAAATTCTGGATACTTTTTACACATCGCAGCACCTAAACCATGTACATTTTTTATTAAACAATTTAACATTTGTTTACTTTATAAATCTTAAAATAAACTGTAAAAAAATTGATAAGGTTCCATAAAACATCATAATGAAGCCGTGTAATACAAACCGACGAAATTAACAAATTGATGAGAAACTAGAATTTATTGCCAACTAACGAAACAAATCACTATCTCAGAATTTCAAATTTAAATTACTAGCATACTTTAAGGCGGGAAATTAGGATATTTATTAAAACCTAATGAAATTACAAGTATCTGTGTTGTTGCCTCCTTGTTTATTTCTCGACAAGATTGAAATGTAAATTAAACAAACAGAACAAATAAACTTCATTATACGCGTAATAAATTGAAAACACGCGAATCATCATTACGAGAGCAAATGCCAAGCTAAGCACAGGCAAAATAAGACGCGTTAAATTGCCTGTACTGAGCAGGATTATGTACACTTTGTTTTTAAGGTAGTAATACGTTAAAAGAGCTTATAAAAGTAGGCAACATAACGATGGGAAGTTAAGAAAATTAAAGGTGAAAATACTCGTAAAAGATGTTTGATGATAATTTTGCAAACGGAAATGTAAATGCGAAAGTTATTGAAGGATCTTTAAAGGAATGAAAATTAAATTTAGTACTGTGAAATAAATGTAGTATATTGTTAAAATCTCCTACTTGCTCTATTGAAGTTAGTTACATGGAAATACAATTAAGTGCTAAAATCACAAATTCCTTGGAGTACAAAAGGAACAAAAAGAACTAATTTTTCCAACGGTTTCAATTAAGGACATAATAATACCAAATCAAAATTTATTGACAGTTAACAAATATTTTAAAAATCTATCAACCAAATACATTTATTTGAAGGAAGCATACTCTTTTTAATTTGTAAGAAAGTTGTAACCAATTTATACAATAAAGGTAATTTACGCTAACCACGCCAAAACGCAACTTAAATACTTTAAATTCTTGCAAAAGCCACACACATAACAACTAATTAACGCTGATTATTTGCACACACACACACACAAAGACTCTATATACACAAGCATAGAAAAACTGCATTAACAAAATAATTGCATACAATTTGCTGAACTGCATTCAAGATCCCCCATGCGCTATTCATCAAAATATGAAAAATAACAAAAAATTAACTAGGGATTTAAATCTCCATTTAATCTCGGGACTTGCTTTTCGGGATCGCGGGACTTCTTTGTTGTGAAAGACATGTATGTATATTAGACTGGGTCGATTTGTATGAAGCAAAAAAAGTCAGCCAGATACCGACTCAAAAGTTAGAAGGACCCTTAAAAACGATATCTGCGTAATTTTTTTTCGTTCCGAGAAAAACCAATGGAGCGGTTTTGATTCTGCTGAAAGTCCTTTTTGGCTAAAAAAACGTGTTTTTTGTTCGTAACTTTTTTCCTTCACAAAATCGATATCTGAATTTGCATGAATAATAAAGATTGCGTTCTTGCAAAAAATTTTTAAAAAATTTAAAATTTATTTTCTGTTAAAAATAATACTATGCCCCAAAAATGGATTTTACCAAAAAGAAAAAAATGTTAAAAAATCAAATTTTGGGACCGAATATTATCTAAAATAGAAAAAACTGCGTTGAACTCTGTGCAACAGCTCCAACACATTTTTCGGCGAAATAGAATGGTAGAACAGATGATCTCAAGATTGAAAAAATCTTTCAATAATTTGATGAGCCTATAAAATTGGACAAAAATCTATTAGAAGATAATATTTATAGTTAATAATTATATTACAATGATGGCCGTAGTCATGGGCTACCGCACTTTATCATGTATATAATAATTTCTCCAACAAGTTTTGTGCTAAAACAATACTTTTCATCACGTGGTAAGAACCAATTCAACTGAAAAGTTGGACAACTATTTTCATGTTTTTTTTTTAAAAAAAAAATTCTTCAAATTATTATTCCAATGCCTGTGACAGCGTTGCTTATGAAAATTTTTCCGAATTCTGAATTTCTGGACTTGCAGTGTTATTCCCCATTTTCATCATTTTGAAGCAAGGCTTCGGAATTGAACTCCCTAGTATATGCGTCATACATACGTACTATATAGTGGCTAAAACAAAAAGTTTACGCATGCATACATACATAAGATTTTTTATTTTTTTCAATATTTTTTTTAGGTGAGAAAAAAAAACAAGCGCGGACCCATGAAGTATCCGACGAAGTACTTGAAGCAGCAAAAACAAGCAAACCTGGGAAAATTGCAACAAAAGCAAGCACGATGGTACAAAACTCAGCAACTTTTAAGTGTACGCAGTTGATTTTTTACAGACATACATATGTAAAAGCCTATGTATGTGCATATGTCTGTGCAAATGTATGTATGTATATGTGTATGATAAATTTACAATTTTTTACATTTCAATTTAATTGGAATTTTTGAGAGTTGCCTAGTTTTCGGCGCAACTACATACGTATATGTAACAGAGCTGTACATTTGTCATATTACATTCACTTAAATGATATATTTGCATTGCTTAGCATATGGGCATAAGATTTATCTAGCTGGTCTTGCGCTTGTTGTTAATGATATCAAATAAAAAAATATCAAAGTTTTTCTTAGAAAAATGCTGGTTTTACCATTAAAAAGATCAGCGAGCACATCTTATTCGTTAATGCGTTTTAGTTCTCATCAATATACTGAATGTTCTTTTAGATATCGATGCGAAATTTTCGGTTTAAACATGAACACTTTCTGATTACAAGAAAACACAAAACGCTCTTAATTATTTTGTTCTCATTAATTCATACAACAACAGTTAGTAAAGCATTGTTGATTTTATATAATACAATACATATACAGGGTAATACCTTTATATAAAATGAATATATGTACGACAGTAATAATATAACGAATAAAAGCTGTTTACTCTAATGGACAAAATTAAGTGTGGCACATTTACCAAGTAAGTATGTGATTATTGTGTTTGTTATTTAGGTTTTTGTTTATAAGGAGCAAAAAAAAAAACAGCATCAGAGTTGGCCTTCTTATGAAAATGTTGCTTTTCATAATGCAAAGAGTTTTCGTGCTATGTACGCATAGTTTAACTTTTTTAACTTTTTTTTATCAAATTCATATAGTGTCTAGATATATATAGTGTCTTACACAAAAAATAATCTCGTTACAATGTCACTACCATTTGACTTTATAAATTATGGTCAAAATTAGGTCTACTAGCATTTTTTTACTTCTTTTTACATTTACGAGGTAGATATACCTCTTTAAAGTTATATTTTTTCATAGCATTCGAGATAGCAAATCAAAGGACATTTTCAAAGATCAAATTTTTATAAAAAAATTTGGTCAAACTACGTGATTTTTGTTTTTAGTTGTATTTCATAGTCACTGGAATAAACTCATTGGCAAATCTAATAGCAAGAAAAGGTTTTATAGCTTCTTTAAAATGCCTCTTAAGAACAAGTAGAAAGGCAGCATATAATATTTATAAGCTATTTATAGGGGCTTACAAAAACTATTTGATATATGAAATATAAAGAAATATTTCCCTCGATAAAGTATATTTCTGAGGTCTTTAAAAGACACATTACAAAAACTTTAAAAAGGGTCCATTCTCAAACAAATGTTTTATGTAAAGGTGACAAGTATGGTGTGTGTATTTACTTAATAAAATGCTTATAAAACCTTAAGGTGACATGTCTCGTATGTGTCTTCGTGCTGTACAGTGTAAAGGCACTTATGTGACATGCCACCTATTGTCTTTATAATCAGCTTAAAAAATGTATATAACAGATATTTTTATGTTTCGCTTTGTTATGATTTTGCGTCTTTCTCTATCAAGACATTATATAACAAAATTTCGCTAAAAAGGCAAAGTAAATTTTTAATTATGATATCAAGCTATTTTAAAGACATCAGTACTTTGCATGCTGGGTTCTTGTACTGATAACTTCTGGGTAACACTAACTAATAAGCAAAAACTATGTCAGTGATTGATAAATAAACGTGGACAACTATTTTGTTGCTAAAAGATATAGACATTTTTTGATGAGCAAAAAAATAGGTGATTAGTTCTTTATTCAGAAATAAGCCCTTTGTCTTCTCTTCTTTAGCATATCGATTCTTATGCGCAAAATCATCGTGTGTGCCATTTTTTTGAAATTGACTTTTTGATGCAAATTTGTTCTACACCACATAACGCATCACCTGATAAAATATTGTATCTGAAGTTCTTATAGTTACGCCAAAAATTTACTGTATATTTTAACGTATCGTATGGCGGCTAAAGCACAGATAAGTAGAAAAAAACCCTCTTCCGTAAAATTTGGTTTTTGGAACATACGATGATTTCGCGCAAAAGGGTAATGAAATACCTTTCTTCGTAGAGTTCGTTGAAATCAATATCAAAACTCCTTTTCTGATAAGATTATCATGAAGTTTCTTATAGTTTTCTTTGAACTTCTCTATTTTTTACAAAGGTTTTTTTGGTCAAAAAATGTGCCCATTTTATTTCATCATTGTATTATTGAGGTGAGTGTTCTAAAACAATTGTTTCTTAAAAAATCTGAAAACAAAAATTTTGTTGCATTATAAGATCCATTAGAAAACAGAGGCATATCTTCTCGTCATAATATATTTCTGAAAAAACAGTTTAAATTTCTGATTATTCGACTTTAGCTAAAGCAATCGCATCTAGCAATCAATTTTAATTCTTACATACTGGAGATTTGAAATATTATTTTGTTATTGAAGCGTCCTTTGGTCCGCAGTCACTATGTAAAAGGTTGAGAAAGACCCAGAACATCATGGCAAATAGTTGGAAATTGTATGGAAATGACATGTCAAAAATGGGATCTGCATAAAACAAAGAGCCAGGTATCAAAATACATTGTTATAAAACCTTTATTGAGGACTAACGCTCCTAAGAGAGTATAAGGATAGAAATTAAATACTCTAGCTAAGAGAGTAAAGAGATGGAAATTGCAGCTGAATTGAGTCATATGGAAAATAGTTACAACTCAGATAGTAAGTTGAGAGCCGTACATATTAGAAAGAAATTAATTTTCTCGAATAAAATTATTTAATCATTAATTAGAACTTTTTTTATTTAGAATTTTTTTTTTTTTCAATTTCCACCCTATCAAACACAGCCACTCGTCTAATGGCAGCAAAAGGACGAAATTAAACAGAATGAGAGACATAGCGAGTATTAAATCACTCAATTATGTTGCACTTGGTCCTTTAGCAAATTATTTACTAAATTAAGCAATTTCAATGCTGCGCATGTTGCTGGAAAATTTACGATGGAGCGGAAGAAACAAATGTTTATTTTATGTTGCATCTTAATATTTTACGTATGTATGGCAACATGGACAGCAAAAAGCAAAATAAATAAACTGAAAATGATATTAAATTTTACAACAGCTTAACAGTATCTTAGTTAAGTTAAGTAAAATATTAAGGTCATATACCATAAAACCACACAAACATTAAATTAATATGTCACATATATCATTTTTAGTCTTAAATAACCTTCATTTCTTTTTCCCCCATAAGCTATTTGTCTTGTCTGTTCCCATTGCCATGGCTGGTGCTGCTTTGTTATGAAAACTCAATAAATCGAATTTTTGTGCTACGCAACTTCATTGTTTACCACCTTCCAGGCTTCCGGAATGTTTTGCTTTTTTTCTATTTCAAACGACTAGACTTTCTCGAGCGTAATAAATAAAAATAGAGTATTTTTAACTGATATTGGCAAGGTTTGGTGGGATAAGTGCAACACACACAGCGGTTAAAATAAATTTGAAAGTATGTTACAGTACAGGGTGACTTAATAAACGTTATGTGATACTACAAGCTTCATTTTCTATAGGTTTGATCACTAAATTGTGTTGATATAAAAACACAGTTTTTAGTGCTTCAAAGATAACTGATTTATTTACTATTCAAAGCAATTCACACGTTCTTTTAAGGATGTTCACAAACTTTTAATTCACTGATCACAAATATCTGATTTTTCGTTCATAATAATTGAGTTTTAAAAGCCGCTGTAGCTTTATGATGTGGGGGACCTCCTTTACTCAACAGCCCTTTTATTCTGTTCAAGTACGAAAAACAAATCCTGTAAGCTGGCTACATTCAACAATTAAATCACTAAGCTCTTAGAATTCTGAAAACTTGAAGTTTATTATAAACATTTACAATCCCGATATATCTCAACGATTACGAATCGTTCAAACCAAATGAATATTTGCCCAAAAATAGGTATACATTTTGGAGAATTTTCATATTTAGCTTTGATAGATTTTCACCCTGATAATTATTTGCTCTTAGTCTATTAACTTTACCTATGCTGATACGAGTAAGTCAAGAATAAATCAATTTTCGAATTAAAAATTTCTCTTGCATCTACTCTACTAAACGCGTGCATCGTTTTCTAATACACTGGTGTCTGATCACCGTTCAATAGGTTTTTAGCATATCATTTTTCTCACACCAGGGTGCGTCTACATCGCTCAACAATCATCCGATTGCACGAAGCAATAGAATCAAAATGATTTTAAAAATCTAAAATAATCGAAGTTTTTATGGATTTTTTTCTTATTTTTTCCGTTCAAAAATAATCATTAATTTGGATTTTTACTTTTTCGATTAAAAATAATCGTTTTTAGGACTTTTACTTTTTTCGATCAAAAATAATCGTTATTTTGGATTATTATTATTTTCGATCAAAAATAATCGTTATTTTGGATTTTTACTTTTTTCGATAAAAAATAATCGTTATTTTGGATTAATACTTTTTTCGATCAAAAATAATCGTTATTTTGGATTTTTGCTTTTTTCGCTCAAAAATAGTCGTTATTTCGGATTTATGATTTTTCCGATCAAAAATAATCGTTATTTTGGATTATTACTTTTTCCGATCAAAAATAATCGTTATTTTGGATTATCACTTTTTTCGAACAAAAATAATCGTTATTTTGGATTTGTACTTTTTTTCTATCAAAAATTATCGTTATTTTGGAGTTTTAGGCCTATCAATTTTTATTTCTCTTTCACTGATCTATGAAACTTGTAAATAGAATTTGCAGTCACTCTGCAGTACTCTTATGCGAAGTACTAAGATACTGTGATACTTTTCGACCTTTCCATTGATTTATAACACATTTCGATATTCTTTAATACAATTCGATATTTTTGGAGTTAATCGATATTTTTCGATACACATATTTGAACTTTCGACCATTATCAATTGTTTCGATAATATTTTTATAAATTCTGACATGAATCGATTTCTTCCAATAAGTTTCGACTAAATTATTTTATCGACTTTTTTTTGGGTATTGACTTGTTCACAATGCCATCACAATACCACTCGGCATGTAACGTTTTTTCAAGCTTTCAGAAACCTATCACATGAAATCCACATGCCACTCGGCATGTAACGTTTCTTCAAGCTTTCAGAAATCTATCACACGAAATTGTACAAGGTTTCTGTTACGTTTCAGAAATCTTAAATTTTCATTTCAGAAAGCTTTTTCCAATGTATAAATGTCCGCTTTTAACATTCCAACCAAAAACAATACACACTTGTAGCTATTTTGTATTTATTCTACTAGTCGAAAACTTGTACACTTATAAAAAATTTTAAAAAAGTTAAAAAAAATTTGAAATATTCGAAGTTGGAAAATTTTGAAAAGTCTTAATGTGTCGAAATATTGTATGTAGAAACACGTTGAAAAAGTCGACACATGTCAAAAAAGGAAAAACTTTACTATCGAAAAACATAGTAAAAAAATCAACAGTTGTATCGAAAAACTTCAAATTTATCGAATAAGTCGATATTTGTCGAAATAACATTAGAAATATCGAAATCAGTCAAAAGTGAAAAAAAAGCTTTCGAAAATCGCCCAAAAAAGTCGAAAAAAGAATAGTTAAGAAACAATAATTACGATTTATTTTGATCTGAAAACATAAAAATTCATAATTCATCATAATAAATATAAATTTAAAATTCTTTGGATCGAAATAAGTAAATAAAAGTCCACAGTAACGATTATTTTTGATCGAAAAAAATAGAAATCCATTTAACGATTATGCAGTGATTTTCAACATAAGACTGATATTCGTTACAGCTCAATACATTAATGGCCCGAAAAATAAAGCATCGCAAAACGTTAACATTTCCTAGAGAGTATGATGTTATGGTGGGTAGAAACGGCAGCATGCCAACTTTCATCCGAAAATTCTGATAATAATTTTATTACTTTACTTAGTCAAATAAAAACCTTGGTGACAGCAAAACCAATCAGCAACTTTTTATCGCATGTGGTTACTCATTTTTCAAGTTTCATTTTCACAGTAAAACATTTAGCACGCGTGTCACTTGTCATCCAATCTTATTACATGTGGTATATTGGAAATACTTAAATGGCTTTTCATTGCTTCTCTGAATCATTTTGAAAGGAATTTATTGCTGCAATGCTGAAAAAAAATTTATGAAGGCAAGAAATTGCAACAAAAATATTGTGTGTTAAATTATGGCTACTGATAATTAATACTTTTATATCATATGAAATACTTCTCTTATCTTATGCAGCATTTCTTCAAAAAATGTAGCCTACTTTTCAGGGGAAAAAAAACAGAAAACTTCCAATTTAAGTGCCAATCAAACATTTTCATTCCAATGTTGCAAACTTTAACTATCAATCAAATTGAATTGAACAACTTTTGTTGTTGTTTTTTTTTAAATTTAAGCCCAAAAACAACAATAATTTAAAATAAAATTCTAAACTTTACATAGTAATAAATACCACAACAACACTGTTATGCCAATCGGCCCATTTCCTTCAATCAAAGTGCAATACAACACGCTAACTTCCTTTTGCTATTGTGCTGCTGTCTTGACTTTCCCTTCCTTCCTTTCGTTATGACCAAGTTACCAAGTTGTTGAAAGTTATTGAGGAAGAAACTTTTATCGTAGGTAGCTGCGGTGAAGGGTAATCGCAGTATTGCCTGATATATACACCAGCATTATATGCGCTCTTCGCTGCAGTTACTTAAAGTTCACCGGTTGGTTTTTGTTGCCAGAGTTCTGTTGCATCTTCTTTATGCCGCATTGCACTACAAAGCCAGTGGATTCAATGTGGTGGCAAACTGAATAATGAACCGTAATAGCCCAAGATAATGGCGCATGTTGCACCTTAAGTAGAAAAACTAAGAAGTTCAACTGTTAAAGTTGACGAACATAAATCATTTGTTTTTGCAAAACTTTGTTGTGAAATTTGCTGGAGGTAAAAATCAGTAGTGTGAGAGGAAATGTTATTGGTTTTAGTGCAGGAATTGGCACTTTTAATGGGCGAAATTGTAGCTTACTGAATTCACTAAAAAAGTTTTCAAATATTAAACATTATAGTAGGTGCTAAGCACAAAGTAAATTATACGTGATTTCAATACTTTTCTTAAGATAATTTGATGATGCATTTATTGATATGTGTACACAAAAATAAGAAAATCTTTATTGAACTAGTTTGATAATTAGAAAGTTCCTCTGTACATTGAAATTACGTAGCCTTTTATCTTTCTCTATCCCATTCAAAATCTTTCCGAGACCAAGAGTTCTTAGGAAGTTAGGAAAGTCAATGTCATATGCACAAATACTTTAATATCCCCAGAATGGAGTTTCAAGCTTAACCGTATCGATAATCTGAAACTGAAGGGGATTTTCTTCGCTTAAAATGGTCAGTTGATGTGATTTCAGCAAGTTGAATCTGCCAGATTAAACATTATGATTCACTGTAGCTATATTTTTTAATAAACGTTCCCAATGAGAACTCATAGATGACCTATTATTTACAATGCAACTACCACTCAGCATGAAACGTTTCTTCAAGCTTTCAGAAATCTTTTAAATGAAATCGTATCATATCAGAAAGCTGTATATGTATGTAAATATAAATGTCCGTGTTTTCATTTCATTTGAAACGTTTCTGAAACGCTACAGTAATCTTGTAAGATTAAGGAAAAAACAAAAATTTTTTAATTGTATAAATGCCCGCCCTTTGAAACGTTACTGAAACGCTACATAAATTTTTTAAGATTAAGGGGAAAAACACTTTTCACCGAACTGTTTTTTCTGCGCCACTTGCACTGTTATTTTTGTACGTCATCGTAACATTTTATTTTACCCGCTTTGATGCTTAATATGCACTTATTTTTTGTAACGTTTCTTAGTTTATAATTGACAATAAACTATACTTAGCATGGCATCAAACAGGGAATCAGATTTTATTAGAAAAATTCAGCAAACATTAAATCAGCAAGCTTTCAGAAACATTTCAGAATGATTAGATGTGAAAGATTTTGTGTGCAACGTGGCAGAATGATTTTATTTAAAATTTTCAGGAAACGTTGAATCTGGAACCTTACAGAAACACTTCAGAATGATTGCATGTGAAATATATAAGAAAGATTTCCGTAACGTTTCGTTGTAGACATTTCAAGTGAAAAATTTCTGGTACACTATGTACTGTATCAGTATCTTCAAATTTTTTGATTATTCTTCGAACTGTTGACTCATTTGGACAGTTGTTTCAATCGGAAATTCTACTAATCTTACACGCTGTTTCAGCAAAACCTTCCCCACTTTTATAATGAGTTTTAACAATGAAAACGCATTGTTTGGTCCATATTTACGGATCTTACCATTGACAGTTGTTATACATGAAATTTTTCAAGCAGTAAGGTTTGTTGGAAAAAACTGGCGTCAATTTCAAATTCAATGAACACCATTTACATCAGTTTTCATATGTAAGATTTTATTCTTGAACTCTTTCTTCCTTAACTTCAATCTCTACAAAAATTTCGAAAAAATTTCACAAGTTATTCAGCAAATTTCTTAAAGTTTAAGTCTTTTGCACTTATCCTTGCACTACCAGCTCTAGCGTATGATTAAAGGAATCACATAACTTTGACGAAATGATGTGATGCTTCGTAGAAGCTTCGATCAGCAGTGGGTATGTTGCGGCACTAGATTAATCTTCAAACGACGGCTCTACATATCAAATCAAATCGTTTGATACTGTCGTACGTGGCTTTTAAATATTGAGAAAATTATCAATATCGATTGAAAATCCGCTTAAATTATTTGGACTGTTGTCTATATACTACAAAGTAGCTGTACTGATACGATCGAAGCTGATCGCTCCATTGTTAAAGTCCTTGCTACACCGCTGCCGCCATGTGATACCCTTGTTACTACCATTAGCTAACCAATTGCCTTTAAGCAGCAATCCACATTATTACCATAAGATCTTAAACGATAAGTGCGCACTTTGTCCTCAATAACCATAATCTAAAAGTTCAATAAGAGGAATTAACTTCATTATTCATTATAGGCAATTTCCAAAATTACCCATACTTCATTACAAGTATTTGCATTTTTCTTAGCATTATTGCGATTATGTTAATTAAATTAAAACAAATTTATAACCAAATTGTACAATATTTTACAATCACTTATCCTGTCTGATTTGTAGCATATTCTCTACTTTAAAATGATGATAAACGTACAATTATGCAACAACAACAAAAACAACGAAAAATCGGAAATTCACAAAATCTACAAATTCAATAAAGGCTTTAGGGACGCCCCATAAGCATTAATCTTTGCAAGCTACTCAAACTCTCATTATATCCATATGTTTTTCGATGCTCTCTCTATTGCTTAGCTACTCTTTCGAATGAACTTACTCTTGTACTTCCGTAACGTAGTGTTATGTCCACTTTTGGGCTGCACTTTTATTACCCACCCTCGCGCTGCCTCCCAAAAAACAGACACTTAATAATGTGTCGTTGTCGTTGATGTCCTTGGTTCATTGATAGAGTCAACAACAAAAAAAAAAGACTAAGTATCGTCTTGTGTTTTTTGTCTTGATGCCACTTATTTTGGTGCAAAGCGAGTAAGAGAGACAGCGAGACATTGAGGTTTATAAATCACGTTTGGAACTGCTTTATTTTTATTATACGACTAGCTCTATGGGTTTAAGACTTTGTGTCTATATGTGTGTCTCTGTGTGTGTGTATTTTTAAAGGATAATCGCGGATATTGTAATGACATAAATTGGCCAGAAGGTGGCATTACGATAGCAGAGTATGACATTGTATGAATAAAGTAGCAAGACAAGTCAGGAAGTCGCAGAGAGCTATAAATAAATCGGTGCTTTTTTATTTGCTAGTGAATAGGCTGGGATTTTGGTTTGTTTCTACTTCTGGTATTAGGGAATACTTTAAGGATGTCTATGTGGAACATTTTTATATGCACTGTTTTTATAGTCGCATTTTTAGTCAATTTGTTAGGATATTTAGTTTTTATATTGCGGTTAATGCAACACGTGAGCTTATACTTTATTTATCAATCTTTAGTTAACATTTGCGTACGTTGCAGGAAGTGATTTGGCTTTTTTTACAAAAAAACTTAAATCAAATGTGGTAAGATAGCACCATCTATGGCACTACCTAAATTAAATACCTCACCTGTGTTAATAGTTAACTAATTGGCATGTAACGTTTCAGAAAGTTTTCAGAAATATTTCAGTTCAAATATTGCCAACGGAACGTTACAGAAATCTTTCTTATATATTTCAAATGTAATATTTTACACGCAATCATTCTGAAGTGTTTCTGAACCTTAACCTTTCAAATGAAATCATTTCTGACATGTTACCTACGAAATTTTTCACATGTAACCATTCTGAAGAGCTGCTGAAAGGTTTATAATTTAATGTTTTCTGAATTTTTCTAATGAAAACTAAATTATGTTTTCTGATTCTCAGTTTGGTGCTATGTAAAGCGTAATTTATTGTCAATCATTAATTAAGAAACGTCACACAATATAACTATATATTAAGTATTAACGCAAGTGATGATGCGGGTAAAATAAAACAATAAGTCAGAGTCCAGATAACGTTATAAAATGCTAGCACAAGTGACGCTGAAAAAAAAGGAGTTCGATGAAAAATATTTGTTTTTCCCGATAATCTTACAAGTTTTCTGTAGCGTTTCAGAAACGTTTCAAATTAAATCAAAAAGCGGACATTGACACATTGTAGAAAGCTTTCTGAAATGTAAATGAAAGATTTCTTAAACGTAACTCAAACTTTGTAAGATAACTGAAAGGTTTACGAAACGTTACATGTGCATATTCGTTCTTTTCATCTGTGCTAATTTTGGTTACATAAACTGAATGAATGAAACTTAGTTGAAAGATAGATGGGCAAAAATTCGGAACCAAGAGCTACTTACAACGAAAGCAACAAAAATAACCAAAAAAACAACAGAAAAACGCACCACCATAAATTTGGTCTCGATAGCAAAAAAAAATCAGCAATAAATCAAATTTGTTGTCCCTCAAGGGACAAGGATAAAACGCAAGGACAAGGCCAAGACTTTTTGCAGAAAAACAAGTCGATGATAATCTAATTTAATTCGTGGACTGCTATGTTCTTGACCTTGCGTTTGCTCATTGGAATGTGCGACGTAGATATCTAGGTTGAATTTAACTGGTAAAACTGTTACCTATGGCTTCGCCAAAAATTTAATACCCTACACCGCATTGACAGCAATAGGCCGCGGAAGTCTACAATTTTTATTAAAAGAGCTACGTTCTGTTAGTTATTCCAAGTTTTTAATTGTATAAGGTGCGGAACGCCCTCTTGTCAAAGTCTCCCAATATCCGAAGAAATTTTCGTATTTTTGTGACATTTGGCTCCATTACGTAAACATTTCTCTCAGAGTAATATATTGCAGTTTTTGCTTGTGTACGAGGTGCTACGCTCTCTTGTCGATATAATTCAGCTGTTTGTCGTAATCGAGTTGGATAATCGATTTTGCGCATTCCCATAGCCGTGAAATCCACATGGCTATATTGAATCCGGTGGCGACGCTGTACTCTCTTGTAAATTATGCCATTTTATATCCGTATCAAAGGGAATAACAATGTGAGCATACCCTGAGTTTAGGGTATATAACATTTCTTTCTTAAGATATTTTTGTTCGAAAAATGTGGACTTCATTGGAAATCTTAACACGATGTAAGGTGTGTTAGTTTGTATCGGGCTTTGGACTATTTATATTAGTTAAGGATTTCCTTACAAGTAAATTAGCAAAAACCTTTTTCGTAAGCTTTAGTTCACAACTCATAAAGTAAAGCCTACCGCTTAGCTGGTAGGCTTTAGAAATAATACAGAATTGTATATGAGAAAAAATATAACTTCATAAAATAATTTGGAGAAATAATTTTATTTGTTTTCGCTAAAATCAAACCCTATTACCAACCAAGCTGTAAAATCAATGAAACCTTATTTTTGCAATAATTTCAGCTGTTACGACTCTTTTCGTTCATATTAAAAGATCTTATGCAAATTTCATATCTCCCTTTCTCACTATTTTTCTCTCACTCACTCCCAATTATAAGGAAAGTTCAAAAATATTACAACAAAATAAAGGAAAACAGATAAATAGTGTAGCATTTTTAACTTCTGCAGACTCTACTCCATGGTCTTAAGCACTTCTCCTTTGTTTTTCTCAATACTTTTTTCTTCCACCGCTGCATCATTATTATTTTTAATTTCTGGAGGATCAAACACAATAATACGTGTATCATCTGGCAATGTTGCTCTTTCCTCTGGTGTCAAACGATAACGATAGGTGCTATCACGCATCATACTTTTTGGCAATTCAATTTTGATGCCCTTAAATTCATATACACCCTCACGATCTTTTGGTATTGGAGGATATATGAACTCTACACGTTGTTTCTCAACTTTCTCCGCTTCAGTGGTACCATCCAAGGCAGCTTCCTCTTCTGCCCAAGGATCGACATCGACAGGTGCTACAGGTGCACCATCCACGGGTGAGATCACATTTGTCTCGTGCATTGAACTGAAATTACTGCGGAAATCGTCATCCTCGTACATCATGTCATCAATATTGATATCAACTATAGTTGATTCTCCCATTGGCTCATTTATTAGTGGCACAGTAGGCGCTCCAAAAGATTCTGAAGCAAATGCCGAAGGTGATGACTTGGTAGCACCATCAGTAGTGTCCCCATCACTAACAGCTTGCGATTGATTTACATGCGAATTGTCAACGGTCAATAAAGCTGGATTTGTGCGATCATCAAACACTGGCTTTGTTGTTGAAAATAATTTAATCGATGACTTATTAATGACGCCAATTGTTGATGGTTGCCCTTGTAGACGTCTGGCAATTATTCTTAAGCTTGTTAACATCATGTTACACTTTAACTTTTTATCGATATATATTTTTTGTTGGTCTTAAGGAATTGTTATTACAATGAAAAATTTTGACGCTTTTTGACTGTAAGAATTTTTATAAGCTTTTGTTGCTTTATTAAATATTTTTTTTTTATTTTTTCAAACAAAATGTTCTTACTATATTTTTAACAAGTGAAGTAATGCTCATCTAAATCATGAATATTATTTTCAATACTAGCAGCTTTAAGACAGTAAAATAATGGGCTTAACCCCACCTCCAAGGAGAACTGAAATGATGAATGAAACCTATAGAAAAGTCGAGTGTATAAGATTACAGGATGGGATGTACAGGAAAAATAGTTAGGCGTTTTGATGAAACTAACTAACCAGGGTTGCCTTACCATACCAAAGCAGGTCTCAATGCCCGAAAGTGCCCGAGTTTTACCTAATACTTTTTTTTAATTAAAAGTGTATTAGATTACAGCTTGAAATGTATGCCAAATGATAGAACTGAAAGAGTAAACAGGGTAAGTAGACTGCGCCGATGCTGGCTATGAAAAACTATTAAATATTCTTGTACAATCTTGCAATCTACCGATTTTTCTTTTTTTGAGTATGTTGGTTTGGCCGAATATTTTATCACTTGTTTCTGTGTCTTTCATTAGCATTCATGCTTGCTACTTCGCACGTAGGTTACTCTTCACATTCCGCTGTGTGGATGTTTGTGAATTTTTCAACTTTATTATTAAATATTTGTTGTTATTTGGTTTTGACTATTATCTCCTACACTTGTTAAAATTCTGGATAGGGAATTTTACAACGTTATCTGCAAAAATATATCCAATACTACTATAAGGCTGGAAAGCCAAACCAAACTTTTAACAAATCATTCCACATCAAGAAGGAGCACATTTACACGCTATCAAAAAACCTAAAGCTAAGGTATTGAAGATATTGTTTTTGAAATTTTGGGAACTTACAGTAAAGTTGCCTTACTAAACTTTGGCAGAAATCATTGTGTGGTATTCACAGTTTGTCGGCCAATACGCCTATAATGCTGTAACCGTTACCGTCAATAAACGGACACATTGCGGATATATACTTAAGAACTTTTTTTTCGGGTCAAAATGATTGAGATATATCACAATTTGTGATTTGTTTTTATCTTATGTCTGTTGAGTGTCGAACCCAAAGACTCGATCGCTGCCTGACTATCTAAACAGATGCAAATAGCCTTTGGTTCACGATCGATGACATAGATTTCAATTTGGAGAGCACGATCAAGAAATCGGCGACAGTTTCCGATACAGATCATTTTCGAGAAAGCATCCGGCAGATTTCAATTATTACCTGTCAATACAATCAGTTTCTTATCTGCTATTAAAACAGTGTTATGCACCTGTTTTTACACGGTAGATACGTTCCAGACAAAACCGTGTAAAAAAGACTTGAAGTATGTTTGTACATACATAGGAAAAAAGGGGATTAGTTCCATATGCTTCAACCCAATTAACCTTCTAACCCAATTCCTTAACTAAATTTCTAAAAGATTACGGTTAATAAAAATATTTTTCTTTAAATTTTCAATCAAATAGTTTTTTTTAATCGTGCTAAATCGACGAATCTAGACCGTGTTAAATCAAAACCGTGTAAAAAAAGACCGTGCAAAAATAGAATTGGGTGTATATCTAATTGTTCTTATCCGGGATGGAAGTACAAAACCATACGTAGCATGTTAAGATACGATTTTCCATTTTCCGTGCACTTGACATGCATAGCAACAGTGATACCAAAATAGCCAACCCATTGATAGAAATTGGTTTTGCTCACCTCGCACCAGCCACTGATCCGTTTGTGGTAAGAGAGGGTCTTTCAATAACAGTATACATCCAATGAACGATGTACGATTGCGTTCCCTGTTTCTTGCCAAATGTCATTTCAAATTAATAAATAGCGTTAAGCGTCAAAAACTTTGCCGAGATATTTGGATTCAGTAAATAACCTTAGTCCTATAACTTCCAATTTTGGCGTAAGCTAACACCTAAGTCAAATTCTTTTACATATCTTGACTATTCTCTTGACTCTTTTTATCAGTAGTTCCAAGTCTACAGCGTGAAAAACTCACGTTCTACAATCGAGATAGTATGGGTTTTCACACCTAGTCTTATGTTGGTGTTTAAAGAGCACAAAAGAAACAAAGCCTGCCAAGTATTAAACGTGCATTTGGTTGTCTTTAGTATGCAATTTAAAACTTAAACATAAAGCTACGAGTGAATAACCCTATTAATTTTAAATATAAAACACTTAATGGATTCAAAAACTTTCTTACTTGCTGAATTACTTAGTTTACTCTGCCTATTGGACAAGTTGCATAAATTAAATATGCAATTGTACTTACAATATGTTGACATGATAACGAAACGATACTTATAAATTCTTATTAGAAGATTTTACATTCAATTACCTTCCTAAGATGGTATCAATGCACTTCCACCTACCACTAGCCAACTCTGCGAGCGTTCTGCATAATTTCTCAAAACATTCCTTTATTAACTGCATTGTTTCAGCGATATGCTTTGTGTTTACGAAAGTAGTTTCTGCCCACTACATGTGTCGATGTGTTTCAACTAAGTTGGATTTGCTTAATTTTATGCCTGCCTATGCATACAAACGTAATCAATCAGTTACTAAAGCTTGAAGCAACATATTCCCAATATTTGGACATAAATCAGAGATGCCAACTGGTATACTCATACAAATAAATTTAAAATTTATTGAGTAAAGTTCTAAAGATATTTGGGGGAAATTTCTTTTAACTATCAGTAAATGTAGAAGATTTATGAACTAACTTGTATCCTGAACTTTGATGATCATACAAAATTGGATTTCTCTCTTTTTTCTCTCTCTTTTTCTGTCTCCCTTTTTCTCTTTCACTCTCTATCTCTATATATACATATTTATCTTTCTCATTATTTTTTTTGAGCTTTCCAGTCATTAGATGCTCCAACGTGTCCTTTTTTTCGGTGTGTGACTAATTTGGCATCCCTGGTCTAAGCGGCTTAAGCTTTCACTATTCATTAACATTGCCACAATATCCACAGTGAGTGCACACTTTAACCAAAGAGAATATACTTTACTGTTGTATTACGCTTCATCAGAAATTCTGTTCAGTGATAACTACTCTTAAGCCCCTTACTCACAAACGAATAATCGCACATATGGTATGTGTATACGCAGATGATATGTCAAATTATGATCCTTGTGCATAATTTTCAAATAGTCGAAATTGAAAAGTCGAAATAATTAATATTTTACGCCTTACAATTCAAGATTTTCAAGTAATTTGTTAAACATTTGCGCTAGCGAAAAGTTTTTCGCAAGAGCGATCAGTTTTCCGCAAATGTAATTCGCAATATTTTGCGTTGCGGCGCAAGTCCTAAGATTCACTCAGAGGATCGACCCGAAGAAAACTTTATGTAACTGTCTAAGCGTGATCTTAATTAAATGTTTTTACAAAATGGCCCACTTTCTAAATGAATATAGCTAACCCATGCAATTACATATAATGTTTGATTGCCTGAGTTTAATTTAATCAAAAACAACGATAAACTCCCAGAGTGGAGTTCATATAGTTGGACACCAAAGTTCCATCACTTGGTATATAGAATGTAGTTACTTGGTGCAATAACAAACCAAGGCGTTCATTTCTCGTTTCTTCAGCTTAATGTGTTTGTTTTTTTTTTCAAAATGATAATTCTAGCTCAAGCTCCGGGTGCAATGGCTTGATGGGGCACAATGGTCCCGGGATACAAATCCAATGCACTTTTTTTTAGCACATTTCTTTTATGAAAATCAAAATTTTCCCGCAAAAAGAGGTAGCAAATGTGTTGTATTCCCCAGGTGCCAGTAACCCTAGCTCCGCTACTGTAAGACTTACTGGGCCCTTTCCTGCCAAGAACTGCGGGTAGTTTTTCCTTCGTTCAAATTCTCATATTTATTCTACTATATGTATGTACTTGATTGAATGGTTGTTCCTGAATCCAAATTGTAAATCAGATATATTTATTAATGGACGGCCTTGTCGAAAACTTTGGTTGATTACCAAGTTCGATTTAAAGTAATAAAAGGTGGAATATTAGGGTTTTACATCTTGTTTTCTTTCCGTCAATTCCAAAATTTAAGGACTTGATTATTTTTTCTCATCAACTCATCCTTGCCAAAATTGCGAAAAGTTTGAACTATAGCTTTTACTCATCAAATCAATCACGCCATTCGGTGCTGGGGGCAAAATTGCAATTCCCCGACCCATATCTACAAAATCTATCTATTATTCACATCATGAATCCTTATGGGGTCCTTACTGTTTTCATTTACTAGCAAAAGAGAAAAATATCTATAATATGAAACCGTTGCGCCTGGGGAGGCCACCCCTAGGTACGCTACTGGTGGCGGAAACAGGTGTGCTATGCTTCAGCTTACACCGCGGCGCCCTTTTTTTATAAGAATGGTCTGCAGTTCTTCGAACAGCTGGAAATTTATTTAACAACGATGTTACTCCAAAAACTCAATGCAAGTGCATTTTTAATCACAAATATATTTTAGCCATAAATGGGTTAAATTTGTCATATTGACAACGCTGTTTATTTTTCTTCATAAAAATTCATGATAAAAATTTTTATATAATTCGATTAAATTTTAGTTGAAAAAATTAATTTGTGTGTCAAATGGCTATAACAAAGAAAAGTCAGACAATAATATTAAAAAGGTACAAAAAAGTCGTACATGCTCAGGTAAATAGACCATTTTTGCTATGGCTCATATATTACAAAACTACATTTTTCAAAGGAGCCCACAGAAGAGGACTTGGCTAGAAAGTTAACTACCGAAGAACTAATACAACTCTGTCAGCGTACACGTTGTTGGGTGGGAATGTGGAAATGGAATGGAGTTGATTTCTTATCACGTGAGCTACATCGCTTGGGCAAGTTTGAGGGGAAATCACAGCGATCAATTGATGCGATATTACTGAAAACATATATTAATAACCCACAACTATTTAAGCATATTGAGCGAGAGAAACAGGCCGAATGGATTTTAGAATGGAGACAACGTAAAAAACGTTCACATTTGAAACTTGACAAGTGGAAAAAGTTAGAAAAACTGAAGAAATCATCTTAAGTTTTGGATTTATAATGGAATACTCTTAAACATTGTTGTCTTTTTTTGTTCTCTATAAATTTCAGTTATGTTTTTTGTATTAAATATGTATATAAGTTAAATTTAAATTGTATTATCGTTTAGAAACGTCTGTTAGTCTCTAGCAAATAACTAGGTTTCATCGTGGTAGTGAATATTGTGCGATGTTATGGAAAATAGCATGCGGTCATGAACTGCTCTCCTTTCAGTTTAAATTTAAGAAAGCTTATGATCAAACTTTTAGATTCAATGTTTGTTCTCCTTACGCTCGCATACGAAACCAAGCATCTTGTGAAATACCACAGAAACAGTTCGGCATGCTAAGATTCAAGACAAGAAAGGTATTTCTCCAGATCAGCAACGTTTGATCTTCGCTGGCAAACAGAGTGAAGACGGACGCATTTTGCCCGATTATAACATCCAAAAGGAGTCTACCCTTTACTTGGCCTTACGTCTTCGCGGTGGAATTCAAATATTCGTTAAGACTTTGACCGGCAAAACTATCGCTTTAGAAGTCGAACCATCTGACATCATTGAAAATGTGAAAACCAAAATTCAAGACAAGGAAGGTATTCCCCCACATATGGTTTATTGTTTAACTCTCACAGCCACAGGTTCAAACTTTATTTATTTTTAACCCAAGTTGCACAAAAAATATATGACGTTTTCTTTTACACACCAAGAAGACTTAGCTGTCAATAATTTTAGTAGCTATGTAAATGAATTTGAACTGGACCAGAACTGCAACTGTACGAGCATGAGTCATAATTATTACTAGAATATACCTGCTAGTTGAAATTCAACCATTATATTGACAATACAAAACGGTTCAGCACCATAAGATTTGATTAAGTTCATCGCTCCCAAAAATAAACCCACCATGGTATCATGTTATCCTATCCTTATCTCCATCTCTGCCCTAGGGTTCAATCTTTTTCCATACCAAATTTCATCAAAATCGTTCTATTAGTTGAGCTGTGAGAGCATATTTTTCAATTAGGGGGCGTGGAAACGCCTACTTTAAAACAAATTCTTTCCTTCAAAATCGTTTCATTTGGTTAGCTGTGAAAACATATTTTCCTGTAAGGGGCGTGGCACCGCTTAAAAATATATAGCTTTCATAAAAATTCGTTTTATTTCCATGAAAAGTTCCATCAAAATCGATGTAGCGGTTCAGCCACAATAGCGGTTTATCCCAATTAGGGGGCGGTGCCACGCCCCCTTAAAGAACTTAAAGTTTATTATAACCTTTTTCATAATATGTACATAGAACGGTATCAGTCATGTGTTAACACTATCTAGGCAAATATACGGTTTGTACCAGAATGGCTTTCATACGCTAATTGCTCGAATGGATCTGAAAAATTCCTAAAAGTCGCTTTCATAAATTATGATGTTAAATATTTATATTAATAAGAAAATTTAAATAAATTATAGAAAAACAAAACATAAATAAATCACTTACCTACCGATTGCGGCCTAGAGATTTGCACAATTGAAAGACCACTGCTAACAATTAATTTGCAAAACATTTCGGAAGCACTGAAATATATGTAGCTTTGAATCGAACCATAGTTGGCAGCAACTGCAATGCATTTTAGCAACAACCAATACACTCACACAACTTAAGGATTCTTAATAAATTATTTTCTTTAAATAGAAAACATTCGAAAGATTTCGAAGGAACTAAATATTAAATTAAAGGAAGCACTTGTTGCATTTTTCGTGAGCAAATGCAGAGATTTTTTGATAAAACCACTTTTAATGAACAACAAAAACAACTAAACACTGCACTCTCACTGCTGCTCTGCCGACGGTAGCACCTTTTTGAATTTTTCCTTTTGCACGTAAATTTATTAAAACATTTTATGGTTTCAGCACTCGTAACTTGTAAGTCAATAGTTATTATCACTTTTCATAATTGTTTGATTAATATTTATAGCAAAATATGCAAAATTTAACGGAGGCGATGGAACGTGCACTTTTCGCGCAAATTAAAAGAAAACTAAAGCACGAACCAGATATGTCAACTTGTTTGCCGATTTGCTTAATCAAAGTGTTGCTACACAATACACGCAGCAAGTTGTTGCACATAATTTTTTGTGTTGAAAAACGTTGAAGCAGCTGATCAGAATAGTTGGCAATATACACATGTCAGAGCTCCAAAACTGCTTTGGTAGTCCGGGAGCATTTTTAATAGTCATTTCCTCTCGCTTAATTTTTTTTTGCAATTGATAGTTTAAGCATGGCTGATAATTTAAATGAACGGCTGTAACCAGAATCGTCGTGAGCCTGCCTGTGAGAGGCTGACGAAAAATATTTTGCTCAATAACTCGAAAAGTAAGCCACAAGTAGAAAAATATGTCAAGAGCAATGTTTTAGAAGAGATAAAAACACATCGATTTCATATCCGAAAAATCAGCATACGACAAGATGTGACCCACCTAGTCTTAAAATTTCTAATGACCACTTCATTTTAGTAAAAAGATCGGTTTTTATTGTAAGTTTACTATCCAAGTTGTTAGGCGAAATATTTTTCAGTGACCTCTCACAGCCAGGCCCACCAAAATTCTGGTGACAGGCGCTTATTACGATCTCCCGATTATATCTCACTCAGTATGTAAAGCGCTTTTAATATTATATTTATGGTATATGCGCAGTATGCATGTCCGGAAGCCAATTTTGACTATTTTTAGCTCTACCAGCTATATTAAAGGGGTAGCATGTTCTACCGAATCTGAACCCAGCCAAAACAGAAAACTTTGATCAATAATTATACAAAATATTTTTATCAATTCATATTGTTTTGAATTTTATTCTTAATCATAATCAACAAATCTTAAATAGCGAAAAATAATCTCCATTTGAAATTCAATTTTAATAACATAAATTTATGTTATTTAAATAAGTACTATGTATCACTAATAAGTCACCTAAAACATTGAGCTATATTTTTGAATGAAAAATTTGCTGTTTCAATATTGAAAGTAACCCACAAAAATAAAGTTAGATTTCCAAAAAGAACCAAAAATCATTCAAATGATTTTGTATTTTTTCCTCCATCTTGAAGATTCCGCTCAACGCACTTTTGTTTTGGTGATCTCCCTAAGCATCTTCTCCATCAATACAATTAAGACAATCATTTCAATTCTTTTTGCGTTTCTTTGTTGCTCCAGCTTTACTAGCGACTTTACGTTTTCCCACGAAAGTCTGTCTCCTCGCTATTTTCCTGCGTTTCTTCAACTTTGCCAGTGCGTACTTCACGGTTAACTTTATAGGCTGCACCCATTTTTTTGATGTTTTCCTTATGCACTATATCATGGTCAACAATACGATGTGGATAATCAATACCCACCACACATCCATACTCGCGTTGCGCTGCCAAGTTCGCCTTCCAAGGTTCATAAATAATACCAGACGGATATTTCACCAACTCTGGCACATATTTGCGTATGTAATGACCTTGTGGATCTGTTTTTTTACCAAAAGCTACTGGGCTATATACACGAAAATATTGATGAAAGAAGGCCGACGCTGAGAGCCACATCCAATTGCCGGCATTTAGTGCCCAATCTTGATCGAGCAACAACTCTTCAAATACTTTTTGACCCTCTTCCCAGGAAATCCAGAGATCACCACGGGTCAAGAAGCATGCAACTGCATGACGCGCCAAGTGATGTATCCAACCCTCTTGACGCAATTGACGCATTATAGCATCGATGAAGGGATAGCCTGTGCGTCCATAGGTCCATGCTTCTAAATGTGCAGCGTTAGTTTGCCATGGTATCTGCAGGCAAAAACTGTTGCCAAACATGCGATCGAAATTTGGTTCATAGGCGGCAGCGGTGTAGTAGAACTCACGCCACATAAGTTGACCCATAAGGGATACTGGCGGTTTGGAGTGTTTTGGATGTTTTTGCAGGCATTTTGTGAGACGCTCATGGAAAAGCCGCGAGCTAAGGCAACCAAATTTTAAATAAGGACTCAAAACTGTAGTGCTGGGTTCAAGCGAGTTAGGTGCTGTGTTAGGCTTTTCAAAAGCGCAAACCCATTGCTCATTGCGCATCGACGCATCCATGCGGCGCAAGCCTTCCGACTCACCTAAAAAAAAAATATAAATAGACTAATATTATCATTTAAGATTTTTTTTTATACCTCCTGGAAATTTGTTTTCGCCCAAGTCCTGCGGACGCTTAACCAATTCCTCCAAAGTGGGAAAATTATAGCATGCAGAATTTTTTGTCTCCACTGTATCGAAAGCAATAGGCAGAGTCTCTGGTGGCAATGGCTCTGGCGGTGGCAGTGGTTTGGCCACCTTTAACTTCTCCACTATCGACAAAAATTTCTGATATGTCAATGGTGCTTTGCCCATATTTCGCTGTAACACCAATTCTGGATTGTAGACAGTGTGAGAGCAATGTTGTGAAATTTGCACTTTGTGTATTTTCGCCAGCGCAACAACTGCAGCATCACGTTTAACAGCATATGGTTCAATGTCAGTTTCGAAGCTGAGTGCCTCCACATGCCACTCGTTGAAGAGACGTGGAAATACTGTCACTGGGTTACCACGTACCACATACAACCGTGAATTTAGCTTTTGCAATTGACCGTGTAGGTCAGCTAACGTTTGTTGTAGAAAACGCCAGCGATTGGCACCAACGCACAACCACTGTAGCAAATCGGGATCAAGAATGAAAATTGGACGCACATTATATTTTACAGGAGACTCACGCGCGAGTGTGAATATATGCGTTAACGCTGGATTATCATGAACCCGTAATCCTTTGCGAAACCAGTGAACTAATGTAGCTTTCGATTCCATTGAAATTTCAATTTCTTACGAAGAATTACGTTTTAACTTTGATTTTAAATACCGCAAATGCGCAAAATCTACCAACTGTCAATTTCATATATTTTAAGAAACAGCTGTTGGCAAAGCTGTGATCAGATTTCATATGGGAAACGAACCTACAGCTGTGTTCAGACTTCATATGGCAAACGAACCAAGTAAAACAGTGATGCCAGCTTAGGACTGAGCTACAGTGCAACCAATAATTGCTTGATTAAGGGGATATGACACGTTCTTAAGTGTTTTTTTAAATGCCTATAATGACATGTTCTTAAGTGTTTTCTTAAATGCCTATAATTTTCATAAAAAACAAGATATCATTTTCAAACTTAACACATATATTTTGACACAAAACAATCTTTTAAAAAATCTTTTTAATTGTTTAATGCAATTTATGACCGTTAGAATTTTTTGAAAAAAAAACACCAAAAAATCACGGCGGGCATGATCGCAGCTCACTAAACATCTGAAAAAAAAAAATAAGATATTTTAATCAGCATCAAAGCCGCCCGGGAATGAACTACAGGCAAAAATTTTGAACCAAAAATAACAAAATGGCGTAATTTTTTTGAAAATTGCCAATTTTTCGGGCCAAAATCGTGCCAAAAATCAAAAACTATAATAGCGATCCATCTGTCCGTAGTTTATTCCCTGCATTTATCTGTGCACAGCAGCATATTGAAATTTCAAAAAGATCGGTCCAGTATAGGGCTACCAGATGGCCTGCCTACAAAAGTAGCACATATCAAAAAATTCCGATTTTCTAATGAAAACCAAAAATTTTTTTAATTCCATACAAATATTTTTGATGAGCAAAAAAAAAAAAACAAAAAAAAAAGCTCTCACTTTGTACGACAAAACCCCAGCAAATTAAAAGGATATTTGAAATAACTTTTATTTTACAATGCAAATATCGAAAGTAGCAAAACCATCCAAAAGTAGTACATTTCGAGTGAAAAGTAGCAAAGTAGCAAAGCCTTCCAAAAGTAGCACTTTTGCTACTAAAGTATGCCATCTGGTAGCCCTAGTCCAGTAGTTTTTTTTATTATGCCCGCCAACTGGTTTCAAGAAAAACGCGTTTAAAGTGTTTTAACTATAGCTTTTCAAGTAGTTACTATTACTTTGACACGAAGTTACTAAAATGTTCCCTATATATTTTATAAGCTGAGTTTGAGGTTTATTTTATTAAAAACGTATTTTTCACTATTTTTTAAGCAAGAAACAGTCAAAAAAAAATTTTTGTTCTTGAAATTTGAAGGTGTCATGTCCCCTTATCTCAATTTTAAATGTCTAAACAGAATTGGGACGTGCGATTTTTCTTCTGTTATTCCTATTCGTTTGTAGTGAGCACAAAATTGACACTAGAAAATTTATCGCAGAGAAATAGAAAAAAATTAAATTTTTTGGTGCGATTTGACACTGCAGTTAAATCGTATGTCACAGTTCTGTTTAGGCATTTAGATAATTTTGACAGTAGCAGTAGCTACAAAAAAAAGTACAAAGAAGCATCGTTTAGCATCGCTGCTGCCATGGTGTTCAATTATAATGGCTAATGTGATGTCAAAATGCTTCTTCTTTCTCTTTGATGTTACGTCCGTTTAATGTCAAAATTAGTTGATGTCGGAATAAATTGCTGTCTCACTCGCACCTATGAATAAAATCACACGAATTCAATATTCAAACAACGCTCACGTCCGAGAAGAAAAAAGAAATCTTCAAAGTTTGACAGTTGCTCAAGAATTTTATTTGTTGATTCTTTGTGCGCGGTGGTACGGCAGAACATAGCTCAAATTACATTTGAAATAGTTTAAAACAATAAATTAATTAATACGTTAATAATTTTTCGCATGTGCTTTGTTGTCTTTATTTTGTGTTTAAAACGAAATTCCATGTGAAATTGTGAAAATGCAATGCGGGTGTAGTGAAGTGGCGTAATGTGACAAAACATGGAAAGAAATCGCAAGAAAATGGCAGAATGCAAAGCAAAAGTTAAATTTCTGTGAAATAAGTCTTTTTGTTTTATTAAAATTAACAAGAGTTTTATAAGCAACCAAAATGAATTTTAATTTATATATAACATACTGGAGCCTTTTTTGCGTAACAATAATTTCAAGGTAAAAATCAAAAAAATAAAAATTTCAGTTGATTTAATTACTAAATTTTTTACTCTTTATCATTGCAGTTCATTTTTATTCTTTGTTGTTGCCACTGAAAACGCAAAATATGTGGCAGCCGCATCTAAAGCAGCTGCAAATGAAGGGACTGACGCTGACTTTGAAGCGTCAGCGGCAGCTGACCTCTCATCGGCTACCGCAGCTGCATCCAATGATGCACCGGCGCCACACACAGAAATTTTGCCAAATTATAAAAAAGTGAAAAAATTGCAATTAACTGATAAGCACCCAGCTGATGTGGTGCATACATCGTTGCCTTTAGAATTCGCGGACGATGACGCCTCAACATCGTTTGTCGCGGAAAGTCCATCGATTGCAGCTGCTTCTAGCGCGAATGAATTGAATGAAAATTCAATTGTCGATGACGATGTGGCAAGTGAGAGTGTAGTTGTCGCTGTTGATGCCGCGGCTGAGAGCACAACGCAAGCAGCGGAAGCATTTGAAGATTTGTGGTTGGCGTCTCAAGTTGAAGCGCCAACGGTGACTGTGCCAACCGAACAGCTGAGTGACGAACATTCGAATACAAAAGATGAGGGGTATGTAAAAAATGAAAACAATGTTGTTGCTATAGCAAATCAATTTATTTTTAGTGCATAAATTAGTAATTAACACGTCACAGTACTTTTTAGGAGTTCGGTGTAAAAGGCCAATTCAATTTGATAAAGTAAACAGAATACGAGATTACTCGTGGTTGGCGTCCTAAGCAATAACGCCAACTACGTGTTATCTTGTAGTTGGCGGTCAACGTTTTGAGATTAAATTTTTAAATAGGGTAATACCCATGGAGAGCTGTAGAAGAATTAATAGCTTTAATCAGAAAAAAGATATGATAATGTCCAATGAATAATCTAAAGCGAGGAGTAGACTGTAGTCTAAATATAGTGCTATGGTTCGCAGAGATCAGGATTTCCTTTTGTTATTTAATGTAAACTTCCCAGTTGGTGTGGTTTAAATTATAAAAAATTTACCAATGGAATTAATAGAAATCAAAAAATATATTGTTTATCTGTGCGCAAAACCTAATGTAACGCTTTTGATTTATTTTTAATTTTTCATGCAAAAATCATCAATATTTACATGCACACATACGCGTGCGGGCTTGATTAAAATCAGCCGGACCGTAGTATACCGACCCCTGTACTCAGGCCCGAATTAATCTTACAGTCAGAGTAGGCACGTGCCTAGGGCGGCAAATATTGGCGGAAACTTTGAAAAATTGTTGCATTTTATTAATTGAAAAACTTTTCGTACCAAACTTATTCCACCATTTACGCTATTCACACACAACAAATGCAAAAAGATAGCATTTACTTAGCTAAAATCAATGTTAAAATTTAACATAAATGAAAAAAAAAATTTTTTTTTTTTAGAAAAAAATAAATTTTTTTTCTAATAAATGAAGTTTTGAGGAGTAGGGGCGGCGAATTTCTTAATCCGGGCCTGCCTGTACTTTCTTTCATTATGTGAAGGGAAATTCGAGGAACATCGACTGATGTCAACAATGGGTAATTTAGGGTCGCTGAGCAAAGCTTTTCTAAATGCTGTATAAGAGAGTTAAGCAGTGGTGCTGGAGTGGTTAAAAAATGTTTATTTTCTCATAAAAAACAATTTTACATCAGACACCAAACCTATCTGACTTGATTTAAAAAAAAAGTAGGAGAAGAACGTTTATAACCGTGTCAATTACCAGTTAATTTACTGTCATCTCAAATGCTGACGTGTAGGCCAAAATCCGATGACATTTGGAGATTATAATTTCAAAGCAGTTGAAATAAAATGATCTAAGACCCACTTTCTGCTAGTAGGGGGATGCCCTAAGATCTTATATTAACAAAACTTCTTGCCGCTGGTGTAGGCAATTTTTGTTTGACTGACACAACCTTTTTCCTGTCTATAACACAGGCTGTGTAATAAGGTGCAGTAATGCCCTATTTCTGCAGTAATGACTTTAAATTTGCAGTAATGATGTCAGAATATTGTAAGAAATCGTAGTAATGATTCTGATGATGACTCGGTGTTTGCCATAATAATATTTTGTTAATTAATAATATGAATCGCTTAAGTTAGATCTTCTAAATTGAATCGTTTTTGCCGTGATATCTGTTATTTAATACTAAGTATTAATCACTTGAATAAGCTATTAAGCAAAATTTTGTTAAAAATTGCCAATAAGAAAATAATTTTCTGCAGTAATGATATTTTCTTATTTCAACCCCTGCTATAACACTTACACAATCCCGGCCAATTGTAGCAGTAAATATATTTTAATGTGAACAAGATCACTTACCACTGATGAGGGGAAGCCTTGTTAATTTGATGGGTCACTTAAAACCAAGAAAAGTTAATGCTGCATATAAATTTAATGCCTTTATTGGCTCTTGAATTTTATTAGCAATTTTTATTAATTTTACTTTGGTTTATATACAATTATTGCTTGTGATATGTTGCCTATATCAGCAATTAAGTTTGCCAACAAAAATTAATCAACTAAAATAACTGCCTGCTCAGCAGTCGGTAGACAAGCAATAATATTTAATTTAATTTACATAACAGTCTGCTTAGCAAAATACTATATAATAAAATATACTATAAAACTAAATACTACAGACAATGTGTCATACAATACACTATACTACAATATACTATAAACACAATAGCTGTGTAAAAATTAAGTAGCATAAATGTTTAAAAGTAAAATAACTTCAATTATTGAAATAGGACTGGATTGTACCAGTGGGCATGTGATAAAATTTGGTATGCGAATGCCGATCAAGAATATAATGTATTGAATTAGAAAAATGGCTACGGCAGTTTTAGAATCTCTAAATTTTTTTTTCTCAGCTTTTTAAACATTTTTCAACTTTAACTTTTTTCAACATTTTCCATATTTTTTTAAACTTTCTTCGACTTTTTCAACTTTCAATATTTTTTATCAATAGCTTTTTTTTTTTTGAGTTGTGCAACCTTCTACAACTTCTTTCAAAATTTTCCATATTTATTTCGACCTTTTCAACTTTTTTCATTTTTTCATTTCATTTCATTACTTCTCGACACAGGCGCGGATCCAGGAAAAAATATTGGAGGGGGAAATTGGTTATGTTAAATTTATGTCCAAAAAAGTTTACTGTAGATATATACATGAAATAAATATTGTTTTACTATAATGTTCGATCACGTTTACATTATAAGCCATATAGCTTCTTCTTATAGTGGAATTATAGCTCTGTTCGCTTCAAACAGGGTTGCCAAGAGGCCAAGGCATTGATTGCATGTCAAAGCCTTGTAGGATTTCAAAATTTTCGGAAGAAACCGTTAATTGGATGATTTTTGTAAGTTAAAAAAAGATGATCAGGTCTTCTATGTTATCTTTTAAACCCTGCATTACAGACGCCTTTTTTGTAACGCCATTACTGACGTGAATGTAATCCACCCATACTTTAAAATGAGTATATTTCTAAGACTTGTTTCTTAAATCAAAAAATTTTATTTTTACAAGTAAAATCACGTATTTTACTATGTAACTCAAAAGTTAAGTTTTTTAATTTACAATTGGATAATTTCAGTTGAAAAATAAAATTAAATTATATAATTGAAAGTTCACGTTTCGATTTTTCTTGAAAAATTTCACCGAAAGATACCCAGACACATTTTTTAAATTAGGAGATTTTCAACTTTAATTAATTAAATACTTCTAAGACTAGTCTTAAAATATGTGGAAATATATAAATTTAGAATAAATTTGGGGTACAGGTTCATTGCACTTGGATACTGTACAAATTTTGCCTGATTTTTTAACGTGTGGGCACATTCCATCCTGCAGGGTTATTATTGCTAACAAAAAGAAAAAACAAATTTAACTTTCTACTATTTTATTTTGGGAAGCTCTCCTCATTTTTACAAGTGAATTTTCGTCTACTCAGTATCAAATGAGTATTTGTTAGTGAATAAATCCTTTGATTGTGTAATGAATTTTGAAATTTTTATAGGTAAAGTTTATTCTCGACTTGCTCTGAAGGGCCACAAAAATAAGTGCTACCACAATAGATTTTTGGTAGAAAAATTATTTTAATTATTGAATCACGAGACTGAATAATCTTTATGTATACATAGCTTCAACGCAAGACTTACGCTATATTGAATTATTACCGTAGATCGAAAGAGGTTGTTTTGTCAAACGTCCACAGATATGTAACATATATGTACGAACGACAATCAGAATTTCAGCGCCGTTTCTCGCGATCACTATGGCCACCCCTAATTCCGCTTCTCGCATTGAAAATCAACTTTGCACTCGGTTTTGCTTTTAGTGTGCAGTGTGGATGCATCTGAATATCGTGATAGTAACATATATTCCGATTAGCCCCAATTTTCTATATACACACATAGACCTGCACATGCTTCTTCTATAATTTGAACATTGTACTCGTATGTTAAAATGCATACACGAAAAAAATTCTGAAAGGACCTTTTTTCAAATTGTAGGTATTTCCTTGATACATAATGGGTTTTCATAATTGTTTTTTACTTAGCACTAAACGTCACTTTTTCATAAAACTCATAAAATAATGAAGAAATTTAAAAAAAATGTACATATACTGGGTGTTTTTTTTAGAGGTTTGTTTTTCGAATAGAGATAAAACTGGCATTTTATGGTCAAATCTGGCAACTCTAGTGTCATTTATGTTCAGTTTGGTTTGCCATTTCATCATGAACAGGTTGACAAAAGAACAACGCTTGCAAATTGTGCAAATTTATTTCGAAAATAATGGTTCAGTTCGCGAAGTTTACCGCAAGCTCCGTCCATTTTATGGTCGACATAATCGTCCATCAGAGCAATTAATTCGGTTAACCATGGGTCGTTTTCGCACAACGTTTACTCTATGTGATAATACGCATCCGCAGAGACGTCGAACAGTGCGCACCGAAGAAGCAATTGCCGCTGTAGAGCAAAATGTTGAAGAGGACCCGAATGAATCGATTCGCCACCGTGCACAGCAATTGGAGCTTTGTCCATCAACTTTATGGAAGATTTTGCGGAAAGGTCTTGGCTTGCGACCTTACAAGATCCAGCTTGTGCAAGAATTAAAGCCGCGAGACCATGCAATGCGTCGTGATTTTGGTGTATGGGCCGAAAATGAGATTGATCTCGATGCTGATTTTCATCGCAAAATTTTGTTCAGTGATGAGGCTCATTTTTGGTTGAATGGCTACGTCAACAAGCAAAATTGCCGCATTTGGAGTGAAGAGAATCCACATGAGACCCTTGAGACGCCATTACATCCACAAAAACTGACTGTTTGGTGTGCTCTATGGGCTGGTGGAGTCATTGGGCCATACTTCTTCCGAAATAATGCTGGAGAGTCAGTTACCGTTAATAGAGACCGATATAGAGCCATGATAACCGACTATTTTGTTCCCGAATTGGATGGCATGAATGTGGATGAGTTGTGGTTCCAACAAGACGGCGCTACATGCCACACAGCGCACGTCACAATCAATTTATTGAAGGAAACATTCGATGAGCGCATAATTTCGCGGAATGGACCTGTCAATTGGCCACCAAGATCGTGTGATTTGACACCATTGGATTATTTTCTTTGGGGATATGTGAAGTCGCTCGTCTACGCCAACAAACTAGAATCGTTAGGGGACTTGGAAGCCAACATTCGTGGCGTTATTGCCGACATACGGCCCCATATGCTCGAAAAAGTGGTTCGAAATTGGACCTGTAGAATTGGCTTTATTCGAGCCAGCCGCGGCGACCACATGCCCGAAATCATATTTAAACATTAATGGCATAAAATTATCCTTCCAATAAAGCCAAATTGATGGACATTAAAACGATTTTCTTGTGTTTTATTTCAATTCGAAGCTCTATACCTCTAAAAAAAACACCCTGTATAAGAAGCCATTATGTACTAACGAAATACCGACAATTTGAAAAAAAGTCCTTTCAAAATTTGTTTCGTATTTGTAATCTTAACATACAAAGTTTAAATGTCGATAACTTCGAAATGTAACTTCAGCAAAATAAAAAAATATTCAAAATAAATTCTTAAATTGAATATCATAACACTATTGGCACAAATAAAATTGAACTCTTCTCTATACTAAAAAAAAATTAAAATTCATTTGCTGACAATCAAAGTTTTTACAAGCACTTATTTTTGAATTTTTCCATTTATGTGGAAAATTGGGGCCAATCGAAAAAAATCATTAAGATATTCGAATTCTACGGAAATTTTCACTACATTAAATATCATCGCCATTCGATGTAATGTAAGTTTTTGCAAATTTGTAGAGTAATATGATTTGTTAATTTTTAAGTTTATATGAATAAGTTAACAAACTGAAAAACTACACATCTCCGGCGTTACTAGAAACTTCAAAAATTTTCAGTTTGTTTCTCAGATGCTGCATGGTTTTTTAAAACTTTAAAGCTCTCTAGTGTATTTTTGAAGCCGTTGGAGGGGGAAATTTCCCCCATTTCCCCTCCCGTGAATCCGCCCTTGTCTCGACATTTGTTAATATTATTCAAGTTTTTCAATATTTTTCGTCTTTTCAAAATATGTATCTCACTTTTTTTTTCGACTTTATCAACATTTTTCGGCTTTCTCAACTTTTTTCAACATTTCCCGGCTTTTTCAACTTTTCCATATTTTTTTTCAACTATCAACCTCGTAAGATTTTTTTTTGTACTCTCAATATTCCAATCCCCTTCAACTTTTTTTCACCATTTTCCATATTTTTCCGCCTTTTTAAACTTTTTTCAATTTGCTCCGATTTTTTTCTACATATTTCATAATATTTCCAACTGTTCCACCTTGTTTCAATTTCGATTTTTTAAACATTTTGCAAACAAAACACTAAGTTTTTGAGTTTTGAGTGCGATTTCGAAGCATTTTTCTCAATGCAATTATGTTCCATTCAATTAAAATAAATTTACCATAAAATTCTTTGATAATAAAGAACGCGATAAACTTATATTAGCATTCTTATCATCAACAATAAAAACACAAAATCTTTGTGTATCATTTGTAATCTTTCTACGCGATCTTTTATATTTTCATTTGAAATAGCAATAACCAATTGTTATACAATTCTATAAATATAATTAAATTATATTTTACTATTAAGTAATATAAAATGCATTTCCCAAGCCATTGCACTATTAGTCATATTAAATGTTCTTATAAACATTGCTTACAAGTAGGTATACTGCATTTAATACATTGCTCTCAGTTGGCTTCTAAAAAATTCTTCTGCTTCTTAAAATTCAATTCATTTTGAACTTGAAACGCATTCACAATTTCATTGATGTTGCTGCTTTTGTGTCTTATTTTTCTTTGTTTCCGTAGCCGTTTAGATCATTTACATTTAGTTATTTTTAGTAAAAACAAAAAAAAAAAACATTAAAAACACAAATTTTTAAACTTTTTTGTTATGTCTACTTGAAATCGAGTAGCGCCAAGAATTTGCGTACTATTATTGCATATTTCTTTGTTTATTCTTGTTTGAATGCTGCTTCAAATAGCTATAAAAAGAGAAGACAGAACAAAACAATTTTAGAAAAGTCACTACATTGAAATAAAACACAAAAAAATAGCTTGCAAATATTTGTTTAAATATTTACGAGCTCATTTTGCTTAATTTATTTGCACATTTTAACAAAAATTAGATTTGAGTTAAAGACCAGTGAGAAAAATTTGATAAAAATGTAAATTAAAACCATTAACTTAACGTATTGTTTACTTTTCTGTATTAAAGAAAATTTCTCTGGAAAATTTGTATATTTTATCTCTTTTGAAAAGTCAACAAATTTAAAGCATAACCGTCGGTCGCAAAATATTCAAAAGAGCCTAAGTAAATTCAAAATCAGCAATAAAAAGACGTGAAAAAACGCCTCCAAAACGGCCGATCGCTCTCTTGTGGCCGATGAAAAATAAAATGCAACTGCCACGAAGGGCAAAACGCACACAGGTCAGCCTGAAATCAGATGCTCAACAGTTAAATATCTGATATAAACTCAATCATTGCAAATCTCTACCCAAAATGTAAACTCAGCTTAAACGATATGCTACATCTTTTCTTTCGCATGACCCCGACGATCCACCGACCATACACCAACATTTTAGAACCGACACATCAACGCAGATTAATTTTTGAATGTCGAACTAAAAGTTCCGAACCAAATAAGTAGTTGGAGCTACCACCACGATGTCCAAGACCTTTTTACGCCTTCAGTCCTTCAGAATACAATTCTGGTTATAGAATTTCCCTAGCATGGTCAGTTTTTATGATATCCTTGCAAATAATACACCTGCACTGCATAATATCTCAAAAACGGCAAGAGATATGAAAAATTGAAAACGATTTTGTTTTAAAAACAGCAGGTATAAAACCATTTGAAACCAATTCTAAGTTAAAAGTGACAAATAGCGTTTACGACAAAATATCGGCGACGTAATATTGATCTTAAGACATACCTCATCCCAAGAAGGTCTGACAGTAGTCAGTGTTTGCTGAAAATTCATTAAGTGTCTCAATTTTTAGAATCTAGTGTTCTGCTTAAAACATCGTCCAGTAGGTACTATCAAAAACAATAGCTGCGTTCTGAGGTGTCAATTGGGAATGGCTGGGGCGGGCATGTCTCTCCCTCCCAAGGATCTGATATTATAATTAATTACATCGATTCAATTCAAAATAACTATCATCGATTCGATATGTTATTGAAACTCTTCCCCCCCAAGCATATGGTGAAATTGCGCTACTGGCTGCGTTTTATTCGCCAAGTCGCTATCTATGTGCAAAGAAAACGACAAAAGCCTAAACCAAAATAGACGAGACGAGACGTAACGAGTAAGTTCGAGTGTATGTAAACCAATGTTGATAGCCAAAATGAACCAACGTAATTGATCGAAAGTGAACGAAACATTTTGACGAGACGAGTTGTTCCGTAAAAACCGAACTTCAAAACGTTGCTACTCGTCATAACAGCTTTTTTGGTTCGTTGGCTAGCGTAACATTTTGGGTTAAATGTCAAAACAGACGAAACGAGTGCAAACGTTCGTTCAATTGCTATCGTCTCGTCACGTCTATTTTGGTTAAGTCTAAAGTTGTTAAGTTTGCTACTCGTTGTTTATGCGACTACTCGTTTGTTTTGCTTCCTACTTTTTTTCATTTCAAATTGCTTACTTTTGTCGCCTGACATTTTAAACTTTTTTTTTTCACGAAATAGCTCTTCTTCTTTTCATTTCAAAATGCATAGTAGACAAAATACAAATTTGCTGGAAAGCGCTGGCATTTAAGCAGCTTGCTGTGTAGCAAAACTATAATTTTACTCGTTAAGTTTGCGATTTTGTTTTAACTTTCCCATACAATTATAATTGCTAGCTATAGATAACTAGCAGCGGAATAAAACGCAGCTAATATTGGTGACAGCAGACGAACTGATGCACACCCGATATGGACTCTACATTTGAACTCATCGTATTGATTCTTGATGAGATTATTGATCTTGCATTCTAGTTGCAATTACTGTTGATGCTCGAACTGTAGTCGATAAAAAGTTAAATATAACGACGTCGGCCACTCATTTATTTTCTCTAAAATAATGCGAATGCCTTTATAGGTAGTAGACTTAACTTATTTGTAATTAACAACAATAAAATGTACTTACATGTGTTGCTGTATGCATCATAACACCTCAAATTATTTAAAAAAAAAAACTCATTCAGGCCGTGAAAATTGGAGTCATTTTTTGAACGTTTGGATATCGGCAAAACTTTTAGTACTCGTACTAACTGCAATTTTTATGCTATCAACATGAAAATTAACTCTAAAAGTTTATTAGGAAAAATATAGAAAAGCGCAACAGTTTGTGGAAGGATCCCTCAAAAACATTTCAACTGAATTTCGATTTAATAACATGCTCATCAATAACAAATATTTTGCGTCAAATGCCGCACTTGCCAAAACTATTGCATGCGCTTGTTTTGCGTTTCTACCATAGCTACAAATAATCGCAGATGAATTTAAAAATGAAAAAACATCACTTCGCCATTTCCCGTAGAAAATCTCGGCCAACTTATGTTTCATCGAAAACGCATTTTTTTATGCCAGCTTATTCTAACAAGCTGGCTTAAATTTGGCCAACTTACTTTAAATAGAAAATGCATTTTTGAAAACAATCTACGTTTGAAAGATTGAACATGGACATGAACATGAACTCAAGCTTCAAGCTTAATAGCTAAGAAGGCTAATAGCTGTAGTAGCTAAACTCTATTATTATTTCAAAAGATTTATTGACTTATCGTTAGAAAAAATTCCTTAACATTAAAAAAACATTAGCATTATACTAAAAATCTCATTTCCGTAAATATATTTTTTCTATGATAAAGCCTTGGCTTATCGATTGTATTTAATGTTTTTATAAATCTGCTTTCTATAAGCAATGATTTTAGCCAGTAACTAGATATATTTTCTCATTGGGGTGATATTCAAGGTAAATACGCATTGATAAAAAAAATTAAATCGTATGTTCCTTTGCCAATTCTTTCATTTCACTTTTTTTTCTAATTTGCTACGCATTGCTTTCTCTAATTTCCTACTTTTTTTTTTTGTCCAATAACAATAACAAAAGCAAATGTTTGTGACACGTGTGACTAAAAGTATTTAACTAATATTCGACCATTACTGATAACTTTTCACAGCGGCATTCCCAAATACTGATTACAAACCATTTCCTACATTGCCTTGCTGACCCCTATGTTTTACTGTAGTTTAGGCTAGCGATGTCACAAAATTTTCATTAAAACACCAAATTTATTTTGGGTATGGGTATTTTTACTTAATTAACTAAAATTTTAATAGCAACACTGATTACTTTTTAAAATATTAAGTAAGAGTATTTATTATTATTAAAAATATTTTTAAATCTGCATATTTAATTAATCAGTTAAGTCCTGAGGAGAATTTTTTTTAAAAAACACGTTACTTATCGGGTTATTTTTCTCTTGGCCTAATTAATTTTTAAATCTATTGATAATTCTTAAAAATGCTCGTTTGTTTATAAACACAAAAATATGCTGCTTTTGGAAAAATATGTATATTCTACAAATCTGATGTGAAATAACCGGTTTTTTTAGTTTTAACTGCACAATGTTCCACTATCGTTTATATTTTCGTTTAGTTTTTTTTTTTTTTGTTAATCGCAATGACGTACACAATATGTTGTTTTGTTCATAACATGTACTTGTATTTACATGTGTTATTGAATATTTTCAACGTCAAAAATTAAAAGCAAAACATTTTATTGTAAATTTTGGCAATGAAGGTTTTTCTGAATTCTTGATACTTGATTTAGAAAAGTTTTGCAAATGTTTATAATTTCAAGGTCATATAGTAGTTTTTATATAATATACCAGTCAATCAATTTTGATTTTTGTTTTAATGCCACAATCCTTTTTAAATTTTATTAAAAATGTCACAAACAATTAACTACAATTGAAATTTAAAATCATTTGAACTTTTAGTAATAAAAGTGATCTTTCTCATCTAACAATAAGAAGAGAAATATTCGAATATAAAAAGAACACACTAAATATTTTCAATAGTTCTTACATTTTTTTAGTAATTAATAAAAACCATTGATTTTCGAAAATAACATATGTGAAGCATATATAGGAAGACATCCAGTTCGATATAGAATGATGTCTGATGTAGTGATGTCTTCTAATTTAAATTTGCATTATGTTGGGCTTCTGTAGTCTCAGCCATGAGAGTTTTGTTTGAACATTTGGTAGCATTATTGTTCAAGCATTGACTATGCCAAGTTTATTCTTTCAAAATTTGTTTTCACCTTAGAACATTTTACGATTTGTTACGCAATTGTGTGAAAACCAATTTGGTCATAAATGAGTTATTAATGCCTTTGTGTGCAATCAGAATTGTAATCGTTATTGTTGAATAAAATTTATTTTTAGTTATTTTATGTTGCTTATAATATCCTATATAATGTATAGAAATTTTTTTAGTCATGATTATTACACAAACATTGCAATTGCTTACGTCATTTCCTTAATTGATGTGAAAAAAATTGAGCTTAGGTAGAAAGTGTTAGCCTAAATCGGCCCAGTTTTGCTCCACAGGAAAATTATTATAATTTTCGTATATCATTCAATATAAAGCTTAAGGTTTTTTGCTTCTATTAGAGGCACCCACGACCCTTTAACTCAGCAAAGCAAAGTTAGTTATATATGTATGTATGTATAATGTAACCTTTGCCAATATTTAGTGTTTAAATGCTTATTTAGTGCTGAAAAATAAAATTTTGTGTTACACGAATTTTTTTTGAAAAAAAAAAAGCTTTTTGTTAGCTTGCCAACGGCAAATACGCAGCGTACTCTGAAAATTCATCGATTAAAATTGTTTTGTATGGTGCATTTCATCGATGCAACCTATTCTTATTTTGATCCTTTTTCTGATTTCATTTTAATTGTTCAATTTTTTCTAATAAAACATCAAACTTCTGTAGCCGAGCTAGCTACAAAATTCAAAGTATTCTAGAAAGAAACCAATTTCAAATCTCAATCGAAACATGAAGATGAAGTAATTCAAATGATTTTATAAATCAAAATTATAAGTAAATTTAAATTGAAAAATAAATATCTGTTCTAGAATTCGAATTCAAGCAAATTTTCTAACAACCGACATAAATATAAATTTTTATTTCATTAGCCGCGTTTTATTCGCTCTAGTTAAACCTAAAAGTGAATAAAACGCATAAGTTTAACTTTTTATAATGCTGCAATAGGTGGCATGACAGTGTTTGACAGAAATTCTATTTTAAAATCAGAGCCGGCTTTATGGTCGTGTGGTTGAACGGGGCCTAGCGCGGTAAGGGGCCTCACATATCAGTATATATATATTTTTTTTTTCAAATTTTTGCTATCAAATAATTTGAAACTGTTTTTATAGTATCGCAGACGCTAATACCAAAGTTTTCTTTTCGTTTTCAGTTGTTTCGTCACTGTTTTTATTTTTATTATGTGTTTCTATTTTAATATTTGGGCCAAGCACTGACTGGCTGCACAAGGCCTCGCGTGACCTAAGAATACTTCTTCAAAATTCCGGCAAAGTTGCCATATATTTTCGATTATTTTAGGTTTGTGTCTATGATGCTTCAAACTTTAGCAAAGACAAAAAAAGTTCAATCAATTGAACTAGAAATTGAGCTGGTTCACACATTTGTATGAGATTTTGGTTTAACCAAAGCCAATAAAACACGGCTATTATTGTCAAAACTAAATGTAAAATCCATTTTGGTTTTTTTTTTATTTCTTGAAAAAAATTTTGTTTGCCTAACATATTGCATACTTTTTATATAGAAATGTAGGCAGTCTGTCAACTTTGTATATGAAGATGTAGGCAGTCTGTCTTCTATCTGCCAACTTTGTATAGTTATGGAGATGTAGACAACTCGTTAAGCTATACAGACACTTAGTAAACGATGTTTTAAGGCAATGTGCCTATAAAAATTGCTGACCTAATATAAGGAAAATTAAATTTTCCAAAAAAAATGTCTCTCAAAGGTCAAAGGTGTCATATCAATTTCTTGATATAACATCAAGAGGGGCTTGCATCACTTACTATTGAGCCTAAATTTTTAATTTCTCATAATATTTCGCGCTTTGAAAAATTCTTCCAGTATTATCAATATAATTTCTTCTCCTGTAAAGTCAGTTTATATTTGCATTTTTTGCTTAAATATTGGTTGACAAATTGGACTTTTGCGGCAAACTTATAGTGATGACGCAATGTTCATAAAAGCGCACCCTTGATAGAAATTTAACGTAATTCAAAACTCTCAAAGTTTGAACAGCGTCCGCGTCTTTATATTTTTTGCTATTTTGCCTAAGAAGATTTCAATTATTTAAATTTTTGTTCAATTAAATAATAGTTTATGACTTATTGATACATTATATCAATTGTATGTAGTTATGATATATTTGTCTTTATGTGTACTTCTACACTGAAGAAAAAAAAAAGAAGAGAAAATCTCACATGAAAGCGCATTTAGAAGTGCTTTTAATTTGGAATATGTGCATTAGACCGTACCACCTTACAGGCAAAAAAAGTACACCGTACACCATCGAATCCGAAGTATTTTTGCAGGACAATTTCGAAAAAAAATATTTTTTTTGACGGAACATAGAGGTTGCGCATTCAAATTTTTCGTCACATTTTCGGCATTTACAGTCCGATCTCAAAGTATGATCTATCAATTTTTTTTTCTCGAGTAGAACAATTTTTTTTGCTCCAAACGTCATTGCCAAAAAGTACTCCGTTCTAGTGCTTACCCACCAGATCTCAGTTCTTACCATCCTGATGTACCACTTTAAAGTCAAAAAATTAAAGTTTGCAAAAATTCATTAAACTTTTCCAAGAGAGGTATTTCGATTATTTCATTAGAACCCGTTCGGTAAAAATATTTTTAATTTTTTTACCAAACGGATCCCCTTATTAAATATTTTTTTAATATAGTTCTAATGAAATAATCGAAATGTTTTCGTTTCTCAAGGCTGAAAACTTTAGTTACATTACTTAAAAGTCGATGCTTTTAAATTCACCAACAATTTAATTTAAGTGAAATCTTCGAATATGATTTACATCTTCATTTGGTATGCTGTTTTAGGAAAACTTTTACATAAAAAATTTTCTTATAACTACATAATATTTTCTTTTATTTATAAAGTGGTGCTTAATTAATAAAAAAAGAAACAAATTACAAAAAAAGAAAATGAAAATTATTCGAATTTAGTCCGTGCAACATTCTACTTTTAAAAATCCAGGTCTACTTGCTGGTACCATCTCTCTTTTTATTAATTTAGACTTAAAATTACCTTTCGAAAAATGAATGTAAATTTAACTTAAACGACTGAAGTTTTCATGGGTCTTTTTATTATTTCGTACAAGTATTACAATGTTTTTATACCAACTTACACCAAAAGTGAAGAAAATAAAATTTTTTATAATTAAAAGCAACAGCAACTTACATGGGACCTTACTTTTATTAGAAAAGTCTTAGGTGACTTTTTAACACTCTTGTGTGCTTGTCAATGCATTTGGTTTTCTTTTGTCGAGAAAGGATGGGTCAGTACAAATGTTAATGTTCACTTTTTGTTTTTTTCTATTAATTTTCAATGGCATTACCGACACATTGAACATTAAAAGCAACAACAAGCGATGCTAACGAAGGCGCGATAGTATTACCCTTGGGCAATAAATGAAAACAATTAAAATGCACCTCCCACGACCCCCACATAGTTAAAACCCTGCTTGTCAATGTTGCCTGCTGGCATATTAATGATCATATCTAATCTTCTCCAGCGCAGCTTTTCACTTTTCTTTCAAATTGAAATTTTTTTATAACAAATTTAAATTTTAGTTTACGTTGGCGTTGACATTAAATTTATTATTATAAATGATGTCGGCATTTTCTTTTTTATATTCAAAATGAACAATTTTTTTTTTCTGGATTTTATAACTTTGTATATCCAGAAAAAAGAAAAAGAAACAAAGCCTTAAAAGGATGTTTTTTTTTTTGCTTTACAAACATTAGGTTGATAGGTAGGCAATTTCGCCCGCCATCAAACACTGGCGCGCACACACACATACTGACATTCACCAATACCAACAAACAAATAGATCGAATAAGTGAATGTTGAACAACAAACTAATCTTCACATTAAGTTAAAATAGAAAAATTTAGAAAGTAAAACAAGTTGAAAATAAAATTTTAACTATGGAGTAATCGTGGGATGTTCGCTAGATGTTGTTGTACTCGTAGCTTGTTTGCCATAAAAGGTGATTTTTAACGTTGAGTATTAAAAATTTGCAATTGATACCCTTAAGGCACTAAAATACACACACATGTGTTTGTGGAGGTATGGAAATGACCATTAATGCAGGACTTTTGATTTCAATTTGGTTGCTTGGGTTGATGGAATAACCGAATATTAATTGTACCATGTTCGAAAACTAATTTTATTTTTTCTTATTTAATTATATCATAAGTGGGCGGTAAAAAATTTAAAAAACACCAGCAATAGGCACTGATTTTTTTAGATTAAATCCAAAAAACTCCGCTTCACTGAACTGTATAACAAGAATTATTGTAGCTCATTAAAACATTAAGCGAATTCCAGATTACATTGAAGAAAAGTAAAACGATGATTTATCTAGTGAAGGGATCCTAGGATACCGTTGGCGGAACTAAAATATTGGATAGAAGACATAGCCAAGAAACAAACGAACTGAAGGTGGAACCTTACCGTCGGATGCAGCACGTCTCGAAACACGTGGTCTAAACTGAATCTAGTAAGGACACAAACTCCCTTAAGGTTCAGCAGAGTAGAGTTAACTGTTGTAGGAGTGCTGACGGGGCACTGTCTTATTGGCCCAATGGCCGCGGAGATTTTTGCAGGAGTTGTAGAGACGAAGAAGAGGATGAGACGGTTAAGCATCTATTCTGCGAATATCCAGGGCTAATGGGGAAATGAACCAAATATTTTGGTTCAGCGTTCTTTGTTGGTCTTGAGGAAATAGCAGAGTTGTAGCTTACCAGCATCCTCAACTTCAGCAGGGCTTCTGGGTGGTTCACGCCCAGTCAATGAGATTTTTAATGAGAAAAGAGGGGACTATGCATATATATTGTTACGAAATTCCTGTCTCTTAGACGATAATTTCGATCTCTTACACTTTTCTGAGTTCGATCACTGGATTGTGTAACCATCAAAAACACACAAGCTTATTTAATTATAAAATGGTTTATTTAAATCACAAAAGTTAGTTTTTACACGTTACAATTGTTTATTTCATTAACATTCAAATTCTAATATTAATCTGACACTGTATAAACGACTGTTTTACTTTACTGTTTCGATTCAACTGTTTAAGTTCAACTGTTCACTTATGTTGCTCAAATTCAACTGTTCATTTATGTTGCTCAAATTCAACTGTGTACGACAGCTCAGATGACAACCTTACTACAGTCATCACTTTCTCGAATAATCCAGTACCTTCTAAATGGCGTATCGGCGTGCAATCCACAATAATCCACAATTTACCAGTACCTTCTAAATGGCGTATCGGCGTGGAATTCACAATCACTTTCTCGAATAATTCAATACCTTCTAGATGACGTTGTACGACGTGGAATTCACAATCACTTTCTCGAATAATTTAATACCTTCTAGATGGCGTTGTACGACGTGGAATTCACAATCACTTTCTCGAATAATTCAATACCTTCTAGATGGCGTTGTACGACGTGGAATTCACAATCACTTTCTCGAATAATTCAATATTTTCTAGATGGCGTTGTACGACGTGGATTTCACAATAACTTTCTCGAATAATTCAATACCTTCTAGATGGCGTTGTACGACGGCGCTTTTTTGGTTTATTATTCTTAGTATAAAAACTGCACTTTGCCGCTAGATGGTATAAAAGTTTTTATACAGCCAGTGATGCTAGCTAGTATCGTTTAGTTTTCTTTTGTTGGTTTTTATTTCGAGAATTTTCTGGCGTAAACCAAATTTCGCTACAATATGTAGGCTGTAACACTGGGCAAATTTTCTCCGAGTGAGACTTGCTGTATGGAAGCGACCCTTTTAACCTAAGCTAATCTAACTGACCATAAAGCTGTCATATGCGGCAAGGCCGAAACTGACATACATGTTTTCGTGCATTATTAATTGAGTTCCGTAACTTTAAATAATGCTCATTTAAATTATTTCTTTCTGTGGGAAGTGCCACGCTTACTTGTAAAAATATGCCTAGTTTTTTTCCAGTGCTTTTCTAATCATTCTTACTATTTGTGTGAAATTTAAATATGGTTTCATTTCCTTCAAATAATTCTCTCAATAATTCTATAGCATTTTGAAGTTTTTCCTTGTATGGGAGGTGCCAAGCCTACTTTTCAAAATTTACATTTGAAGCTATACTTCAAGCTCACTCTACTATTTTTTATATCTTTTCAAACACTAAACATCGGGCTTGGGAGCAAAGGAGTCAGAAAAAAACCTAACCATTATTTTTCTTTGATAGCCAGACGACTCTACAGAGTTTGGTCGTTATTCGCTTTTTGAATTCAAATTTTTTTCACCGATCTAAAAATCCGATTACTTTATTTTGTCAAAATGTTGACAACACTAAACTCATTTTTACACTTTTATAAGATAGAAGAAATCATACCAGTGCAAGGAGAGATTAAAATATCTACAAAGAAGTAGCGAAGTAGGTTGTTAGTCATGACGATGGTGGCCAAAGGTTTTCAAATATTTTATTTAATTGTTTGCAGTCGACATTTTGATATCTAGTTGCAAGTATATTGAGCATTACTGAGATATACGTTGTGCGCGCAATAATGATATTGCAGATATTAACATAAAAAACAAATAAAATTCAAATTTTTTTTCCACAATTGTAGGAGTAAATTTGGTGTTGATGCAAAAACAAAAAAAAAATACTCAAATGAACGATCTGATTTTTTTCACAAATTTCGAAAATATTTAGCTAAAGGCAACAATTTATAGCCTTTTTCTATATTGTTCATGGGAGTTTTTGCTTTATTTATATCGAGCAACTTTATATTTTGTTAGATACTACAAAGCTTAGTCAATTTAAATACTTTGTGGCTTATGATAAACGATTGCCTTAACTATCCAATAACCTATTATGACCCTTTGTTTTTTTACGAGTACATAGTACATACATTATGCTAACCAATTTTTCGTACACAATTGTCAATAGCAAATGCTTTAATTAAGGTGAATAAATTTTATTTAACCCTTGAATACACAAAAATAATTATTTTTAGAAATATTTAAATTCTACAAAACAATATGTCCACTCAACAAACTGTTGAGTTTTGCCCAAATTTTGATGAATTTTACACAAATTTTGTTGAATTTTACGCAAAGTGTATTGAACTTTGTTGAACTCTAAGCAAACTTTGTTTCTTTTTAAACAAAATTTGTTGAATTTTAAAAAAAATTTGTTGAATTTTACACAAATTTTGTTGAACTTTACACAAATTTTGTAGAATTTTACAAAAACTTTGTTGAATTTTACACAATTTTCTAGTAAAAAAAAGCCACGCATTTTTTTGAGATACGCCCTTTACGCCTTTGAAGGCAGGCAGTATAGGTTAAATAAATCTCACTTCGTTTTGTATTTGTTATTTTATATTGTACACTAGTGGGACCCGCGGCTTCGCACGCGCACGTTCTGTTTTTTTTTTTAATATCAAAATTACTGTCTTAACATCTCATTATATCTTCTCTCTTTAAAAGCAGAAAAAATTTTAAAAGAGTTTGTTTCTTGAACTCCGAAGCCAAATACAAACGGTACAAATAAAAAGAAAAAAAAAATAACTAGAACAACACAGAACTCAAGAAGCAGCATAAGCAACGAAAAATCAAACGAAAATTTTTGTGTGAGATTTTGCAATCCTTAAAATAAGGACATTTATCTCTTAAAAATAAAAAAATTAGTATGCAATAATCAGCTTTAGCACAAATATGTTGTTTTAAAGAAAAACTTATTAAATTCAGCTTAGTATATTTTGCGGCAAAGCGTTACAAACAATTTTCGTATAAGCAATTTAATATAAATAATACAGATAAAAAGTAACATACAAACATCATACGTACATCAAAACTATATAATGAAAATCTTAAGATGGTAATAACAAAAAAATTCAAATTTCAAAATTTATTTAACATAAACTAGTTCACTGAAAGAGTAAAAGTTTTAAGTCCTTTTGATGTACAACGTAATATTAATCACAACAAACACTTCGTTAATATCTTCAACTTTCATCATTTGCAATATTTCAATAGATTTTATTGAACATTACGAAAGCACGTTAATACAGGAACCCAATTGTCCCCATTCTCATACCGTTATTAAAATTTTCGCTAAAATTTTCAGCGTTAATTTTTATTACGCAAATATCAAGTTACTAGACAAGCGATTGCAGAAATCTGCCGCGTTCTTTCACTTAGCCGATATTTTCATTCTTATTGCAAGAAAACTGTAATTTCAACATTGTCACTGTTGATGGTACCATAACTTTTGCAAATAATTGAGAGTCGTACGCGCTTGACGTGAAGATAAATTGTCAAATTAACAGTGTGACTTTCAACTTTGATTTCCATAGCAACACTCTTATATTTACATGAAAGATATCATTGTTGGCGCAAATAATTTTTCTCTAAAATTCTTTAACAGCTTAAAGTATTTGTGTTAAGTACGTTATTTTTTTTTTGTATATTGTGCCAGAAAAAAAAATTAATGAACTGTGTAAGCCAGACCTTGAAACTTTTTTACTCTTATTCAAAAAGTCATGAAAATAAGTTTAAATAAACTTTCTTTAAGAATTTATGTTGAATGAAAGTTTTTTCAAAAAACCCATTTCGCAAAATGGGTCCAAAACAGCCTTTTAGTGGGGTCGGGGACCTCTCCTGTCACTTCAAAAATCCATTTTCGGCCTTTTCCCATCGATCCCTGGAATGCATTTTTTTTTTTTCAAAAATTGGTCTAAAACACCTCATTAGGGGGGTCGGGGACTTCTCCTGTCACTTTAAATTTTGACCTTTTCCATCGATTCCTGGAATAAATTTTTTTTAAAAATATAAGTGCATAATTATCATAAATATTTATATAAGTGATGATTTTTACGACCTCTTTTTATTATAAAATAAAAACTTTTTAAGCAGGCTCTAGATCTAATTTAATGAAAAACTATTTTTTTTTTTTTTTTTTTTTTTTTTTGTTTTAATATGATAAACAAAAAAAAAAAAAAATAGTTTTTCATTAAATTAGACCTAGAGCCTGCTTAAAAAGTTTTTATTTTAAAATATTTATATATTTAGAAATTTGTTAAGTATTTTTGTTTAAGAACTTTTGTTGCTATCAGTTTTATTTTTTAAGGGCCAAGGGTGCTTAGCACCCCAACACAAATGTTTTTAATTTTACAAAGACTTGAGCTGCTTGCCTGGTAGCAATAAAAATGAATTTTCTCAAATACAGCTTTAAAGAATTCCCCTGATTCGTTAAGCTCGTTGGTTCTAAGCAAGAAATGGTTCAAAACTCGAGAATCTAGTTCTTTAATAATTAATTCTTTGGTTACTTATTCTAAATTTTATGTGAATTTCATAGAAAAATATAATTTTAAGATGAATTTTCATCTTCAGAGGCTCTAGCGGCGAAATAAATTTTTCGATTTATATATTTTTATGCGCCAACCGCTAATTTGGTGCTTTCTTATTAAAAAATAAAACAGTATTTTTGAAATAATTTTTGGTAAAAAAATTATGAGAGCAACCCTAAAAAGTTTTCTTTTCTTTTTCTCACTTTGATTTTAAGGTCAACCCTTAATAGGCAACTAACGTTTGTAAAATGACAAACGAGCAACACTAAAATTTTTATGTTATTTCCTTTGTAGGAAATTAAATTTCATTGAAATTTTATGATTAAATTTAAATCATGATTTTTCCCATTTAAATAAGAAAAGTGAATGTTGCGGTGATTTTTTTTATTTAATTTTCTATTTTGTACTAAAAACGTGCGAAACTTTTTTTTGCTATTATGTGGAAAAAAATACTTTAAAAATTTGATAGTCCAGTACCAATGTCGAATTGCTCACCAGATGCCTTCATTGACCTGATGATTACTGTTCAAATCAAACGGCAAAAATGGAAATGAATTCGACAGACTTTGCGGAAATCATCAACTAAAGTTTGCCGCTAAGTATTGGAGTGACACGCTCAGGGTAGCAGAAGACGCGGACGTGTTTTTTTTTTTTTGTGGAAACAATCCCTAGAATAAGTTAAATGTTGAACAGGAAATGTCAGAGAGAATTGAATCGAGAATGATAGTTCCTGTTGAAAGAGTTTTGTAGAGGCTCTGCGCTGCTTGAGGATACAAACGTCACAAGAGATTTCCCGGGCATCAACATCTCTCAAAACAGTAATTTTAGTTGGCTGAAATCGTACGATTTAACATCATCAAGGAAATCCAACTGATCGTTTTGAAAGACCGCAAAGTGAAAGTGAGAGAGCTAGCGAACATAATGAAGTTGTCGATCAGCAGTATTTTCAATATTTTACATGAGCATTTGGAAATGAAAAAGCTGTGCGCGCGATGGGTGCCGCGTTTTCTGACAATTGATCAAAAGCAACATCTTGTCGGTGATTCGGAGGCCAATTTAGAGCTGTTTCAGTTTAATCCGATAGAGTTTTTGCGTCGATTCGTAACTATGGGCGAAACATGGATGCACCACTACACACTGGAGTCCAATAAACAGTTGGCAACATGGTTAGAACCGGGTGAGAGTCGTTCGAAGTGCCCAAAAACGCAAGTGTCAGCTGGGAAGGTGATGGTCAGCATATTTCGGGATGCACATGGCATAATCCTCATCGACTATCTTGAGAAAAACAAACCATCACGAGCGACTATTACGTAGCGTTATTGGACCATTTGAACAATGAAATGAAGACAAAACGGCCGCATATAGCAAAAGAAAAGTGCTGTTTCACCACGACAATGCACCGACGCATTCATCGCTCAAAGCAATAACAAAATTTAACGAATCGCAATACGAATTGCTGCCCCACCCACCGTATTCTCCAGACTTGGCCCCCAGGGACGTTTATCTGTTTCCAAACTTGAAAAGATGGCTCCACGAAAACAGATTTTACTCAAATGAGGAGGTCGAGGTCGAAACTGATGCTTATTTTGAGAGCCTCGACGTCGACTACTATAAAAAAGGTATCGAAATGTTGGAGGATCGTTGGATGAAATATATCTCTCTCGAAGGGAACAATGTTGAAGAATAAAATCGATTTTTATCAAAAAGTTTGTGTTTTCATCATTTTTCCCGGCAACTTTTTAAAGCATGAAGTCTGTCAAGCTAGCAAAGAAATCCAGAGCTAAAGAACGAGAGAACCAGCCACCTTGTCATCAAAAATTTAGACAGGAGTGTTGCCGCATAAATCATGAGGAACATTCTTCCGAGGTAAATAACATGATTCAATAAAGAGCTCTAAAATTTTACCTCGAAAAAAATAAAAATAAAAAAATTTCTATAGGTACTATTAATTATGCAATTCACAGTTCATTGTAAATCGGGCTGGTAAAATTACATTTTGCGATTTCACAATATTTGAAGAGGTACTTGTGTTGCTACTGTTTCCCATATAAATGCAAATTACCACTAGTCGTTAAATTTAAACATGTCCTTAAGCATGTATTTTGAAAGTTGTGTTCGTTTTCTATTTTGGTGAGAGCATGGTTTTGGGAAAAGAGAGTAACAAAAGCAATAAATTTTTGACCTCACAGTCGTATGATTTGACACATTGTAATTTTGTCACGCTACAATTTTACTATGAACTGTGAATTGCATAAATATCTCTTTTGAATTGCTTTTTTATATACTCGCAAATTATTTTTATATGCTGTGCAACATAAAATTAACAATCGCTAGATATTGTCGAAATTGATAGTTTTACTGATAGTAGCACCTCCCTTTGAGTACTTTTACATTTAATTAAATTGAAATTCGTTACCATAAAATAGTGAAAATGGCGTTTTTTTTTCGAACAATTCACTTGCAAAAAAAATGTTTAATACTTTGACAAATTGCTAATTTTATGTCAATGATAAGTGCCAATAAAGTCTATTCTATTATATGACGCTCAATAAAAACGGCTTAAATTTTGTTATTCACAAATAACTATCCTCTTAAATATTTTCGTAGTTATTGTGACTACTTTCTCATGCATATGATTATAAATGATTTTATTTTTTAACGTTTGCGATAGAAATAAATGTTACCGTAACTTTTAACCGATCACAAGGAGTAGAGTGTCTTGACCTTCGTTTTATTTACAATTGATTTCATTAAAAATGCGTGATCTATACAACAACTACGTCGACGACAACGACAACGAGACATTGCATAAAACTTCAAGTGATGTTTTGATGCTTAGATGTTGTAGATGGTTACATACATATGGACATACCTTCATACTTACAAAATCATTTTTCATTTTTCAACTTCAGTTCCAACTTCTCAATCTTAGTAAATATGTCGTTGCTTTGGCTTGCTGTCTTTTTGTTCACGTTGACGCTGTTTAACTATTGAAATGGAAAAATCCTAACATTAAAATTACAGTAGTACGCCGAACATTTGTGTTTTAATTGCTAAAACCTAAAGTGCCTTAAATGTTATGACGATGTTCTTTATTATAGGAATGAGTTTTCGTTGTCTGTACTTATGACGGAAATTCACTTAACAAATTTTGATACAAATTTTGTTGAAACATATTATATTATATTCTGTAGTATGCTAGAATTACGCGTCACTTCAACTTTTTACTAAAGTTTATTTCCTATTGCATGTCCCAAAAATAACCTCTTTGTTTGTTGAGAAACAGAAAGAAGTTGCGAGGGATCTATGACAGGCGAGTACGACGGATGCGGCATCAATTTGCGCAAATTTGCGCAATTCATGCTGATGCTCAATAGCTACTGATCATGCACGTTAGAAGTGATTTGTGTAGGAGATAAAGAACACAAGAAAATCTGGTGCGTTGCTGTGGTGGAACAGAAAATTTTTCCTTGCTACCAATTTTTCATCAAATCGGTTCCATAATTTACTGTAGTACTGCCACCTGATCGTTCTTTCTTTCTTCAAAAAGTCCATGAGGATTATTCCCTTCGAATCATAGACATGACATATTCGGCCGAGAGTACCGTCTTTGCCTTAGTCAAAGCAGATTCACCTTGGAGAATTCTTTGTTTTGACTGGCGCTTGGTCGCTGGCGTCCAACGTAAGCAATAGCGGCTTTTATGCCCTACACTCAGTATATATTCACTTTTTCATTCAATTTGTAACTCGTGGAAATCATGATAACGGAAAGATAAGTGAATGAAATTCAGTACATGTACTACAGTTTCAAGCAAGCTTTTTGGGATTTGAAATGGGCGAAATCGGTTCACATTTAAAACGCTTTATTGAAAGAGGAATTTGATGTATACATAGTTTAATTAAATTCCACAAAAATACTAGGAATAACTTGAACAATCTCTGAACAAAAATGTTCGGCTTGCAACAAGAGGGCGTGGCACCTCCCAATCAAGCGAAAACTAAAGCGCTATACTTGAAGGATTATTTAAGATAACAGAAACCAAATTTCACCCAAATGCAAAAAAGTCAGTCAGTTATCAGACAAAAAATTAGCCAGTTTTGATTAAAGGGCGTGTGCCGCCTCTTGAGCAACCAATAACTTCAAAATACTGCTATACTAAGAGAATAATTTGAGGTAATGAAGCTAAACTTTACACAAACGGTAGGTGCGATTCGGCAAGACTCTGGATAAGAACTAGGCAATTTTTTCAAGTGGGCGTGGCACCGCCTATTCAAGCAAAAACTTCAAAGCACTGTACTGAGATATTGGGGCTTACCAGTGCCCTTGGGCGTTATGGTAAGCCTAAACTGGTAGTAGACAGGAAATTGTACTGTATAGTCCTTTTTCAAACTACTAAGCTTGACCAGAGGTGAAGGTGCAAACTAATCTGGTACCACGGGTTGTTGGGAGCCCCTAGGACTTCGGTCCTAGCCCAACAGTGCGTGAAGCCCAATTGGGCAGATCGCATGGGAAGGATTCGTGGTGGCTGTGGTTGAAACCTAACTCGTAGGAAGGATAATATGCTAACGTAAATTACCGGTGTGGAGTTGCATTCTCAACCAAGTGGCAGTTCTTAGAACTGCAAGAGATCCTAGATAGGTCTCGGCTCAAACCAAGGGTGAAGTTATGTCCATAAACATAGCTTTACTTGGTAACTGTATTAAATGCAGTCGTACCTAGGTTAGGCACGAATATAAATTAATTCATGTGTGTGAAAATCACACTGTGATATTAAGCCGTCAAGGCAGGTGATCACATAAAAAAACAAAGGACTCTGTACTGAGATATTTATTAAAGGTAATATAACCAAATTTCACATAAAATGTTATCAAATTTTGATAAGAAGGCGTGGCATTTACCACACAAATAAAAACGTAATACTGAAGGAGTTATTTAAGGTAGTGCAACGAAACTATACATTTCTGTATACTAGAAATAGTTCGTACAAGCTCGGTAAAAAAACTAATTCAATTTCGATAAGAAGGCGTGGCACCTCCCATGCAAGCATATGCTTCAAAATGCTATACAGATATGTATTCAAGTAAATGTTACCAAATTCGATGTGAGTACCTTAAGTGGTTTTACTGTATATTTGATTTTACATTAAGAGTGTTGCCAGATGTTTTTGATTTCGGTTGTTTTTTTTGTTGTAATTTTTATTTTGCAGCATCCAACTTATGTATGTACTTTCACTTTCTTCACTCCACTCATTATCATTCACAATATTTACACCATCAGCATCATCAGCGAATGCTTAAGCTGTTTGCTTAATTTCTTACTTTGCTCCAACAAAATGTTAACAACATGATCTTGTTGCTGTTGTTAGTATTTGCTATTGCTGATAAATGATTGCATGTACAGATGATTACTGTTGCTATTGCTATTGCTGATGCTACAGACATTTTTCATGATCATCTCTCCCGATCATGTCTATTGAATCTCTTACATATAATCCCAATATTATACAGATGATAATGATGTTCATCACCACCATTTAAAATCACACTGATCGTCTAACGATCGCTACAATTTTGACTGCTCAAATTTGCAATAAAATGCAAATCTGTTTTGCAATTTTATTACCTTCCTCCTATCCGCGTATGCAATTTTCCGGCGAGTACTCCATGAGCTTGCAACTTAAGACTACGCTGTTATTGGAAATTTATTTCGATTTATGCGCGTTTGTTCAACAATCACTGGCAACTATAGTTAGATTGAGTAATGAGCTTTCATTTAAATTGTTGATCAATCTACTAAACCGTCAAAATGATATTGCAGCTGAAAAGTTGATAAATCGCTTTGACCGCCGATCGTTCGTATGGCAGATCTGCGTGTGAATGTGCCATCAATCATTCATGTTATTTTGTTTTTTATTTGTGATTGTAGTATTATAATTTGTTTATTAAAATTGTTAATGTTTTATTATGATATGGTATTATCGTTATAGGATATTCAATTTCATCAAGAGAATTTATTGTTGAACTAAAAATTTCTTTAATATAAGAAATTTGTTATTTTTCCTTATTGCAGTTTTTGATTCACTTTCAATTACATACGTTGTATAACTACCCGGAATTTAGCAATAAAAATTTTTTTTAATCATTAAAATTTTATTTGTCTAATTTAATTACTGTTTTTTCTGTCGTCAAAACATTTCCTAAATGTAATATAAATTTTAGGATACAAGCAAAATCTTCACAATGTTACATCTTGTAGATGCGGTGCTTGGTCGATATATTCGTTGAGTTTTTGATCAAAATTCGCGCACAATATACAATACTGCATAAAATATTTGATGACTTTCCGAATGAAATCATGTACCGTACTTTTGGTATTCAAAAGCTGATACAAAAATAAATAATTTTTCGTCATCGCTTCCAAAAATAGGAATCATGGTATCATGTTGCTCTATCCCATCCTTAGAGTTCAATATACATATCTCCAAACAAAATTTCATAAAAATCAGTCGATTAGCTTAGCTAAGAAAACATACTTTTTTGTTAGGGGCGTGGTGTTACCCATTTCAAATCAAATACGTTTTCTCCAAGTTCAATCTGTCACCAAACCAAATTTCATCAAAATCGGTCTATTAGTTAACCTGTGTAACGTATTTTGCTATTGGGGGCGTGGTACCGTCTATTTTAAAACAAATACCTTTCCTCAGTGTTCAATCCACCTTCATCAAAACCGGTGAAGCGGCTCAACCGTGATAGCGTTTTTTCCATTAAGGGCGGTGAGACCCTTGAAAAACTTTACTTACCTCACTTAGAGGGGTTCAATTTATCTCCAAACCAAATTTCATCCAAATCAGTAAATTATTTCAGCCGTGTTAAAGGTGTGGCAACGACTCACATCACATTTTAAGCTACCCCTCTTCACAACTTTTTTAGCAAAAAAATTGTTGCTAAGCGATTGTATTGTGGTATAACAGTTAAGAAGGAGTCTAATTAATTGCTTTGCAACTGCCTTTTTATATATAGATGAGGACTTTTCTGAAACTGTGATCGATAGTCTTCTGTAATTTTTCTAACATAAAGAATGTAAAATTTATTTCCTTTAAATTTAATATGAAGATTGTTCCCTATTTTTCTTTTTCAACTCTTTCTTACCGAAAACGAGAAAATATCGGTCAAAATTCCAAAAAAAAAAAATTTAATTTATATTCTAAAAATCCAACTGGTGTCAGTGATGTACCGTGAACATTTGTCGCCCGGGCCGAAAAATCAATCTACCGCCCCCTGCGCTGAAAAATGTTTTGGAATTTTTATGAAAAAAAAAAAATAAAAATCAAATATTGAAAAGTGTATTATCACATTAAAATCTAATAAAATAAAATCTCAACATTTTGCCGCCCTCAAAGCTTTTGCGCTCGGGGCGACAACCCTCTTCATCTCTCCCCCTACTTATGCCACTGCTGGTGTAGTCTCTGGCAAAGAAATCGCTGATTATATTTTTAATGGAATATTATGCAAATCCTTTCTTAAAATTCTCGTGAAACGTTTAGCTGGGATGAGCGCCGTCTGATAGATGTCGAAAAATGTGCGTCAACAGATGTCGCAGAAACGTTCGGACGGAAATCTCTCAGTTTGTTTGTGATTGAATAAAGTTCCTTACAGAAAACGAGCAACGTAACGCTCGATGACATCTTTAGAGGAGCACTTCTTACATTAATATGACTGTGAAAATCTCGTGATGTCATAAAAGAGTTAAACTAGACATTATTGAGGAAGTTCTGGTACTGATGTAATATACCAATGTGCGACGCAATTTGAGATATTAATCAGTGGTTACCTATAAACAACTCGAACATTTGCAAAAATATAATAGGTCAATCACAACTAAATCCAACGATTATTGCTTAAATACATTACTAATACTAGCTCGCAATACTTTGTTCTTAATATTAGTCCACAAAAGAAATAAAATTCGAAGAAAATTGGAAAGGTTGACTGAAATTAATGTCAATTCATATGAAAACGTTCTAATAATAGCAGATTTTCTAGATTTATTTGTTGCATCAAATAGATTTATTTACTACGAAATTAAGTTCACTCAACCTTTTGAATACGATTACAAAAGAAATTTAAAATAAAATGATATAGTATTTTCTTATAAATATCGTAGTTGAATTTTGTCAAAAATAAAATAAAAAAAAATTGCGAAATTGCAACTACGAAATTATTTTATGTTGCTTATCATTGCACTCTCGAAACAAATCCATAGCAACGTCACTTTAATAGATTCATTCATTTGTCTTTGTTGCAAAAACAAAAAATTGAAAAAAAACAAAGAAACAAAAAAATAAACAAAACATTGAAATACACCAACAGATCAGCAGACAAATCAATGAACGCCAAAGAAAAAAAATTTTTGTTACCGGTTTTTAATTTTGTTACCGGCTTTTAGAAGCCAGCCGGCAAAGTCATTTGGACCGCTGCAGTAACTGTCTGCAGACCAGACGAATAGTCCGCCAACAGACAGTATGAGAAATTTTTATGTCATGTTGTTTTTTTTTTATTACTTTTTGTTTTTGTTTGGGTGGAAGGAGGCGGGGTATGTTGGTAATAAAAAAAAAATTGCTTTGCATGTGCGATCCAATAACAACAACAATATAGAAAAATTCATTTTCATTACTCCGTTGCTACCCACTTTAAAACAAAAGACCACGAACTACAACATGGTGGACAGACTAATAACAGTTATAAGCGACACAGTGTGCCGGTTATGATTTTTAATGAAATGCAAACTGGCTTGTAGTACTGGCGTGGAAAATGTTAACAACTTTATTACTTATTATTATTTTATTCTCTTGAAAAACTTTGTTGATGTAATCATTGAAATAGAGGTATCATGCCCACTTTTCCTTCGAAATTTTCTTCATAATTCGTATTAAATAATAAAACTTAAAAAGTTTATATAAAAATATTTTTATATTGAGATCAAACAAACAACTCTTTAAAGCTGGTTTACTCTATGAAATTTTTGTCTATTCTGTTATGAAAAGTAAAATTTCTTTGTGCTTGTAAATGTCAAAACAATTACAGCGTCAAACCGCTGACGATAAATTTTGTACTCAAGCCTTTCGTTTTTCCCCTCTCGCCAACAAAGAAGAATTTTCGCACAGAATTTCTCTCGCCAACAGAGAATAATTTTCGAAAAGAATTTCTGTGTGTAAACGTGATATTACGAAAACTAAATTTACGACAGTTTCAGTTCCAACTTTTCGTTGATTTCAAACTTGCTATGCCGAAAATACGTCAGCCCATCGTGGAAACGCAGAACCTCCTGAAATAAGCTGAGTTCATAAGGAAAAAACCAGAGAGTGGGTTCAGTGTTGCCAGAAAATATAAATATTTCGTCGGGGGTTTTGTGCATCCCAAATCGTTTGAAGTCGTGTACAACTTTGTCATTTCTAAACCAGTACATTTAGAAGTTTAGATTTAGCTCGACGGGGTCTGAAAGGTTAAATTGACTCTTAAAAACAATTTTTACATAATTAAATTTATTTTATCGCGTCTGCCTGCCTCTGCTATATTGTGCTAAGGGCACGTTAAGAAAACGAATATATGAAAGGCAGACGTCCACACTGTCGCATTTTTAATAACTTATTGTATACAAAACTATTAAATAATTTCATCGGTTTCTTTCAGAATTTCGTTGCCTTCAGTATGCTACTAGAAGCTGAAAATACAAGAGGCAGATGTGTAGCTTTGTGCTTTTTTTTAAATATATGGGATTGTATATATCGAAATCGTAGATTTTGGTCAAATTCGTAGATTTTGGTCAAATTCGTATATTAATTTTAGGGACACCAGATTTTTCCAAGTATATTTAATTATTTAGTTAAAAGTTTAACTTTCAAAACCCACTTTGAATTTTAGCAATATCTTTCTGCGAGATATTTAAAATATAATTTTCCAGTTATCCTGCCGTACTGGAACTTATATAAATCTGTATAGACCTGTAGACCTGTGTAATAAATTTCAATCGACGATATTTCAGAGAAAACGAAACTTGAAGAAAATAATGTAGGCTAGTCTCAGCCAATACTAAAAGAAATGTGAGACAGAAAAGAGAGAGATATGAAACATGCAAAAGCATGGTGGCCGATTTGGCATAGAATGCCCCCTATATATGTACAATCAGAAAAAAAAAATATAAATGACCGAACAAATAGAATAATAAATTTTGGGTTGCAAAATTTGCACGGTATGAGTAAATATATCCTTAATAATATGCACCTTAAGTACCCAAAAACCTTAGCTTTCGAAAAAGCAACGCTAAAATCGTCTGCCTTCTCTATTTTTATGTTTTTATAAGTAAAGGAATCAGTCAGCCAAGCGGCAGACGAGATAAAACACACTCAGTTTTTTACATGTTTGCAATATTGCAATATTTAAATGTAGCAATAACTAAGTGGCAGAGGTCGTTTCTTTCATTCCTTACGGCATAATCTTTATAATAATCGCAATCTGCCAGACGAAAAAATCACTAGAGCTTGTATGTATCATAAAGTTTTGAAAAAAATTTAATTTTTTTTTAAACGCTGCAACGAAAACGTCTGCCGCTTGCGTTTATATATTTTTGTGTACATACATAATTTTTAATATAAAAGGCAGACGCGATAAAATGCTTAACTTACGTTTTTTAACAGTTTCAAAGCGCTCTCAATTAATAACGCATTGGCAGAACTTGTTCGTATTATTTATATTACTTGAAACTTCATGATTTTCAACCTCTGCCGCCTCCGGCTCCCTAAATATAATTTAACTCAAAAATAATTGATTTAAAATTAAATTTACTTCATTCACACCGTGACAATGGAGATGAATGAATGAATTTGGGATTAGGATGCTGGGATGGAAACCAACAAACATCACTCGTACTCCATCCACTCGCCGTTCAAGTGTTTAACAAAATGACTTAACTTGGTGCAAGGTAGAGAGACCTTTTTGTTGTTGTTGTTGTTATTTTTTTGTGAATTATTTAGTAGGTTCCATTGTTGTTGTTAACCTCCTTGTCACAACGTCGGTACTCGACAAATTAAATTGGAAAGAGTTTAGTGTTGTTGTAAGTGTTTTTTTTTTTTTGTTGTTTTGTTTTATCCAAAAATTTATTACCCAAAGATTTCACTTGGTTGTTGCAAGGCGGCGGCGGTAACAACAAAAAACATAACACAACAATTCTTGAGACAAATTTTTTTTTGTTGTTTTGTTTTTTGGTGAATTTAATGATGCAAATGCATAAATTGTAATTTGTTGCATTTTGTAGGTTGTGTGTGTGTTACAATAGCAACAGCCAATAACTATTATGTAAATATCAGAGTTACAATGAAGAGGTTTTTCTCCTAAGTATAGGAAATAATTTTGAAATATTGTTTTCGGGATTAAGTGGTAGATACTTGAAAAAAAAAAAAACAAATAATAATATTGCAATTGCAATGTAATATGGATTATGTAAGCAAATGGTAGGTAGGCTGGTAATGGCTTACTGCTGGAAAAATACCAAAGCAAATTGAAAATTGTAATGTTTAACTAAATGAATTGCAAAGCCAATTGAGTTTATTGAAACAGTTGCATTAAATAATTTCATTTAATTTAAGTTTTATATTTATAATGCTGATTGCAATAAACTTTGTGAGGTTATGTTTTATGTGGCACATTAAATTAGGAATTTTTACTTGCGGCTTTAATTTTTCGTACACGGGCAAAAATTACGTAATTTTTATCTTGAAAATCTAATAAAAGTTACCATATTGTTTCATAATTTATGTTGATTTAAAAGGCATAATTAAAATTACTATATAGCGTTATGAAAATCACTATGCCAGCAGAATGAAAGTTCTTTAAGAAAAACATATGTAGCGCATGATTTTTTTGCTATTTGCTTTTTCAGTGTATATCTTTTTGACACCTCACGCGTGATTCGTAACATGTGTCAACGCCAAAAATGCTCAGTAAGGTTTGCCATTTCACAATAAATAAAGTAACAAAAGAACAGCGCTTGCAAATCATTAAATTTTACTATCATTCGTGCTCTGTAGGAAATGTCAAAATCCAATTTTTTATCGAAAAAATTTCTTCAACGACGAAGCTCAATTTTGGTTCAATCGGTATGTCAACAAACAGCATTACCGAATTTAGTCTGCAGAGCAGCCAAAGGCAGTTCAAGAGCTGCCAATGCACCCTAAAAAATACACTGTTTGGTGCGGTTTGTGGGCCGGCGGCATCATTGGACCGTTCTTTTTCAAAAATAATGAAAATCGCAATGTTACAGTCAATGGAACAAGGTACCGTGTGATGATTACTGACTTTTTTTTTGCCCAAAATGGAGGAGTTGAACTTGGTTGACATGTGGTTGGTGCCACACGGCACGCGATACCATGGACCTATTGAGAAGCGAGTTTGGTGAGCAATTAACCTCACGTTTTGGAGCAGTCCATTGGCCGCCAAGATCATGCGATTTGACCCCACTAGACTATTTTTTGTCAGGCTACGTGAAGTCTCTCGTGTACAGCTACAATTGCAGCCCTGGAAGACAACATTACAGCTGCAATTGGTGAGATACCGGCTGAAATGCTGCAAAAAGTATGTCAATATTGGAGCTTACGGATGAAACACTTCAAGCGTAGCCGCGGGCAATATTTACATGAAATAATCCTTAAAAAGTAAATGGCAGAAATTAATGTTACGCTGCAAATAAATATCTTATTCAGTATTGCAAATTTCGTGTACTTTTTTCAATCTTCAAAAACCAAAAGCTTAAAAAATCACCCTTGCACCCATGCAGAAAAACGGCATGCGTCTTAGCGAATTGTATGCGGCTTTTCCTCTACTGAACTGTCACCAATTGGTTTTTGCGTGAAATTCGTCCATGGAGTCCAGTCTCAACCAATCGACAGTTCGTTTGAATCATTTATCAATTTTTGTTTGATCAATTATTTCGCGTTGCATGTCTGTAGCAGTCTTACGAGGATCCAATTTTGCCTTGCGCATAATCTGGCGATCCTTGTACTCTGAAGTTTTACGAGGTCCTTTTTTGCGAGGAACAATTTTTGTTGTGTCATACTCAACGAAATGATAAAGTGCATTGAATACCATCTTTTTGGAGCAATTTAGATGAGTTGCCATTGCCTGATATCTCGTGTTCGTCTTTCGAAGCTCAACAATTGAGTTACGCATGGCCGGTCAACTTTTGGTCACTATCCATGATTAAAGATATGCATATAAGCAAATTTGGTCAAAAAATGTTCATACAAGCAATGACAATATCAAAATAACGTTTCTGGAATCTTTTATCAAGTTTTTCTTTTATTTTTTGCAAATTTTTTTTTATTTTTGTTTCCAATTCGTTGACTCAGTCAAATCTGAGGTTTGAGCAGGAAATTACTCATAAAACTTTTTTATGCTATCAATTTGAATTCAATTATATGCTTTTTTTAAGCTTACATGTCCCACATTTTTATTATGTATAAATTTTCTGGTACACATAGAAAAATAAATAAAAAAAACTACCAATAACACAATGAAAGATTTGGTTTCCAATTAGTTGTCAACAACTGTAGCTGAGACAATTTTTCATATTTAACTAGCAAAGGCACAAACTATACCAGCTTGATCAAAAAGTTTTAGGACTCGTCACCGTGTGGCGCTCTCGTTCGTCCGATTTCAATTCTATTTTTTTTGTTGTGTTGGTAGAAGTGTCATGGACGTTATGTCAAATTTTCAGCTTGACAGCTTGACATTTCTTGAAGTGACGCCGTATTGTGTGCATCTACTTTTGTGTGTGGTTTCGATTTTTTACAAAAAAAAAAATGTCATCAACTTTGCAGCAACGAGTTTGCATTAAATTTTGTGTTAAAAACGGATTTAACGGTGCGCAGACGTTGGAAATGTTGGGAAAGTGTTTTGGCGACGATACTCTAACGAGATCGAACGTTTTTCGCTGGCACGGACGCTTCAGAAATGGTCGTGAGTCGGTCGAGGATGACGAACGCAGTGGCAGGCCGTCGACAGCGAAAACTGATGAAAACGTCAACAAAATCAAAGAGTGGATGGCCGTAAGCCGCAAATTGACCATTAGAGAGATTGCAGAGGAGTTGGGCATTGCTTACGGATCCGTCCAAGACATTTTAATTAATGATTTGGGCCTCAGACGTGTCGCTGCAAAGCTGGTGCCGAAAGACCTGAATTTCATGCAAAAAAGGGACCGCGTTGATGACGCAAAAGACATGCTTTCCAAGGCTGAATCCGACCCAACATTCATCAAACGAATCATTACTGGTGACGAGACGTGGATTTACGAGTACGACACGCAATCCAGACATCAAGCGAGTGAATGGCGTTCACCCAATGAGCCGCGACCGAAAAAACCACGTCGTTTTCAATCGAAAAAGAAGGCGATGCTCACGGTTTTCATGGACTACAGAGGTGTTGTGCATCATGAATTCCTCCCAGAAGGTCAGACCGTCAACAAAGAATATTATTTGGGCGTTTTGAGACGTTTGCGTGAAGCAGTTCGCCAAAAAAGACCGGATTTGTGGGCAAACAACTCGTGGATTTTGCATCACGACAACGCGCCGTCGCACAATGCGATCATTATTCGTGAGTTTTTGGCCAAAAACTCCATGAATACCGTCCAACATCCACCGAATTCGCCTGATTTGGCTCCCTGCGACTTTTTCCTGTTCGACCACCTGAAGAAACCGCTCCGCGGATCGCGTTACAGCAGCCGAGAAGAGGTCATCGAAAAATCGAAGATGGCCCTGATGGCCATACCGACGGTCGAGTATAAAAAGGCTTTTGAGGACTGGGTCAAGCGTTGGCGTAAGTGCATTGCAGTCGATGGGGAGTACTTTGAAGGAGACAATATCGATTTTGATGAATAAACTTGTATTTTTCATTTTAAAAATAAAGTCCTAAAACTTTTTGATCAAGGTAGTATATCCACACGACGCTAAAATAAATTTTGATAGTAACAAAATATAGTTATTCGGCCTTTCCACCTAGTTTGATAGGAGCACAGTCCGAAACGAGTGGTCAGTAGCCAGATAATCATGTTAGGTTTTCACCAAAAAAATCACCAACCTTGACATTTTGAAGGACCGGGTGTTTGTCAAACAAGAAAACTATTGTTTCTGACGATTAGTAAAGTGTATTGTGAAAATCTTCATGCTGTTTGAAAAGTATTTGCAATAAATTTAAATCGATATCTCATACACTAATATAGACTTAACTCTTTTTGAAACTATTTTGAATTTTATTCAAACCTTAACTCTTTGAGGACCATACGCTTTTGAAATGTGATCCAATGAAATCAAAGATTTCGAGAAATTTTATGGGACATATGTGGCTCTATGAGCCCGCAGGGCGTCCAATTTATTTGAAAATTATTTTCTAATGTTACATGAATAATTTGTATCTTATATCAAACTAAAAATAAAGCATTATAATTCACTTTTATGTCGAATTTAAGCTAAGAATATTTAAAAGTAGACATTTCTGTATGCTTTTGTAACATAATCAAAATTATTTCGTGCTGAACTTTTTTTTCAAGAATATTTTTGTATTTGGGACACATGTGTCCTATGGTCCTCAAAGGGTTAAGGTAATTTTTGTCTCGATAACTAGAGATGAAACGAATAGCAGTCTAGCCGGATACCGGATATTCGGCCAACCTTGTTGCCGTTTGGTGATTCGCGCGAAGCACGATTACGTAGGCGGCGCGCGAACGATCGGGTGGACTTGGTCCAATTCGGGTCTTTTCGTTGATAAACGAAGTTAACAGTTGTTTCTTTCATTGACTTATTGTATTGATTGAAGTGCAAAAACGTGCGTGAATATTTGAGGTTATTACTTTATTTCTGCTCTTGTTATCTGAAGAATTGATATGTGAGAAATGATATTGTGACCCTTATTCTTGGTAGGCAGCTTATGCTAAACAATACCCAAATTTGTCAAAGTCTGCCAAAATCTATCTTTCAGCACCTTGCAGCAGTGTGTACAGCGAAAGACTTTTTTCTGAAGCTGGCCTTATTTACGATGGCAAGCGAAACCGCTTGCTACCTCTTAATGCTGAGAAATAAGTATCCTTTCACCATAATTTGCCCTTAGTGCAGTATGAGTACTAATTCATTTTCTAAGTTGTGGAATTATCTTGTACTTACTGATTGTATTTCTTAAGTGTTACTAACAAAATAAAGCAATTAATTACCTAAAAATAATTTGTTTTTAAATCCAGTATTCGGCCGGATAGTATTTAGGCCGCCGGATACCGGATATCCGTTTCATCCCTATCGATAACTGTTGGATAGCTCTGTTTATTCTTACTATTTTTGATTTTAAGAATATACAATAATACAATAACAATTTTACAAAACAAAATTGAAAGTATAAAGTAAATATAACAAATATTTCTTTACCATCTGCAAGCTATGCCGCTCTTACCTTAAAAGTCTGTGCTCCAAACTTAAACAAAATATCATCTTGCCGGATTTATTCGTATTATATCTCAGAAACATCTCCTAATACGAAATGCAAGGATTCATAGCTTAACTATTCGAATAATCGACTACACATCGCAATCAATCCTTTCATTTAAATTAATACAGCTATTGAACTATCCGGCAATATTGAAAGCACATAATACTAAAAAATTGTCAAATGCCACTTTACACACTTAACTACCACTTGTGTGTTTGTATGCAATTGTGTTCAAAGTGTTTGCACTCCAATCAATTTGTTTCAGCCACACGGCCTCCACAAAATTGCGGTCCATATGCACCCCACAGCGTCCTGTCTTAAGAAAAAGAGCAAGCAGAGTCTGACGACGTTTGTACGTACGTCTGTCCGCTGAGACTGAGACTATCAATGGCGCTTGTCTGCCAACACACAAACGAAAATACAAACGCAAACACAAACACCTTTTATTATTATTATACCCACCACCAGAGGCGCTCAAGCACCAACAGCAGCAGCAGCAACAAGAGATTTTTCTTAACACCACTTGGACTTCATGTTGCATTTGCTGTTGTTGTTTTTGTGCCCATGTGTGCGTAGCTTTAAAGTGGAGACAGGCAGGCAGCATACAGTAAAATAAGAAGAAGAAGAAAAGATAATTTACCACCAACATTTTTTAAAGTTTTTCATTTATTATTGTAGTTTTTGTTTCATTCAATTTTCTTCTCGTTAAGCCGAATGCAGCAGCCGATCAGTAACTAACAACAACAACACCAATAACACCAACAACAAGTCGGCTATTAAAAATTGGAAAAAAAATATGGTAAAATAATGAAGAGAAAGAAAAGGAAAAAAAAGCAACAGCTTTTTCGCATTTTTCGCGCACTTGGACAACAATTATTTATATCAGTCGCTCAGTTTTCATTCAGATTTCCAAACGCAGCGACGTGTGTGCGACAACGTACGGGTGCGCGCGCGTATGTCAAACGCTTCAAATGTGACGCGGATTTGATATCGAGTGAATTAAATAAAAGCAAAATCGTCCTTGTTGTGTGAAGGAACATACTGTTCAAAGATTTTTTTTGTTTGAAACTACAAGGACCTTTTAAAGAAAAGTGTCCACGCCATTATCCTGCATAATACAGTGTTGCCATCAGTGCCAGCAGTGCACTTTTAGTGTAAAATTGTTATTACGATTGGTTTTGAAATTTTGTTTGTTTTTTTTTTTGTTGTTGTTGTTTTTTAAGAATACTTAAAAAGTATAGCAAAAAATTGTGTAAATATTAAGTCTAAATGATAAGAAAAAGAAAAACCTACCTCTAAAAGGAAGAAAAAAATCGCACACGATAGCTAAAGAGATTTGGGTGTTATGTCCTTAAGAAAAATAACATGAATTGACATTATTTTAACATGCGAATTATTTTCAATTTTCTTCTTATATTTTGTTCCCATTTCTTAAGTTTCACAGTTCAGTAAAAGAGCCAAAATTTAGAAAAAAAAAAAAAAAAATTTTGTGCGCTCTTTTACAAAGAAAACTGCTTAAAATTTACTACCAACCCGAAAAGAAGACTATAGAAAATTAGCCAAAGAATTGGTTTAAATTAAAAAATTAATTCTGAACGATAATGAAACTATGCTAAATGGTTACACAGGACCACAAAAAGAAAAGGTTTTGTAGTTGAAAGTTGATGTACCATACGATATGTATTTTTGATGTGCTAAAAAAGATTCCGGGGTCAGAATATAACCATCATCCTTAGATTTTGACAGAACCTCAAAATCAGACTTTAAAATACGTTAAAAAGAAAGTCCCTCAATAAAAAAATAATCAAAATCCAGAAGGTAGACCTTACTTATATTACGTATTTAGGTGTGTTAAAATAATATCTAACAATAAAAATTAATATTCCGAAAACCATTTGCGGCATCAAAAAATTTTCTTCAACATATCCTGATCAATCCATCCAGTATATTTCATGCATCAGGAATCTAAATTTAATATTGCAGAAAATCAAATATTTGCCCTAATCTAACATGATGAAATATTTCCACTTTTTCCCTAGATTATAAAGTTTTACAGCAAATATCTCCTAAGCAAAGCCAGATATTGGCAAATTTTACTTAGCACATTCTGCTTAACTCATAAAGTTCTGCTCGAATTAGTCGTAAAAGCAGCGTAGTAATTTTATTTTGTTCCATGTTTTTAAAGTTTTTTTCTTTTTAACAAATCAATATATCTTAAAAAATATTACAAGTATAACAATTCTTTTTTATTAACATATTAAAAAATCATAATTTATTTACTTTGAAATGAATGATTTTAAAAACCACTTTCTGCAAATCATATGTTACAAAGCTAGTGGCCATTCATTACGATTGAAATACGCTAACCACAATGGCTTTGACTCTTCATTTCTGCAAAGCTTAATGAGACAAGTAATAAATAGCAATTACATTTTTTTATATTCGGATTCAGTTTTCGAGTTGCACAATGTGTTACCTTTAGCCATACTAGCGATGTACAAAGTTTAATATTGAAAGTTTTGAACACCAAATAAACTTAATATAATTTTTTTTACTATGTTCAATAACTGGAAAACAAAATGATATATAAAAAATGTTGGCAAAACCTTACTCTAGCTCAAAGTGAATGAAAAAATTCGTTAAAAAAATTATCAGTTGTTAGTCTTTGTCATTTTCTTAAAAAAAAACTTCAAAAAAATATCTAACTAATTTGAACTACGGTAGAAAAGTTATATTTTTAGAAGAGCAGAGGCTTTCACATGCAATATTTTCGATTTTGTCTAAGCAGAATTTATGGAAAAGACCTTTCATATATAATGTAGCTCTACAATCAAGAAAAATGTGCGCTTATGACTTTGCGTCAATGCCACAAATGTTTAAATTGAAGAGAAAAATTTTTGATTTGGATTCAAAAAGAATCCACATTAAGGGGGGAGATACATGTAGAGAGAGAATTTCGCTCGATTTTCATGATTTTTTTTTTTAAATAAATGATTTATTACATATTTTTTAAAATTGGCATATGGTTTATTATACAAAACTTTTTTTTTTTAATTACTTAAAGTAGCCGGTGTACACTAGATTCTTCAGAGAAGGTCGCAGCGAGACGTCTTGATCGGCGAGCATTGTAGCCTCGGTTTTATTTATTTGAAAATAAATAACAAAATTGTGTCTGATCATTAAGTTCATAATTTGTCAATGAGCCTAAAAAAATTAAAAAAAAATTTTCAAAAAAAGTATTCAAAAAAAAAAATTCAAAAAAAAAATATTCAAAAAAAAAAGTTCAAAAAAAAAATTAAAAAAAAAAAATTTCAAAACCAAAAACTATATAAAAATAATTTGAATTTTCGACCGAATTTTGCGATCATTTTTGTTTCGAAAAATTTATCATTTCAACAAATTTATAAAAACATATAGGTTAACATAAAAAATAATTTAATTCAAAAGATGTGGGAAAAATTTCAGGAAGATCAATCAATAACTTTTAGAGTTATAGTGTTCGTAAATATGAAAAAAATTATTTTGAGAAAATCGAGTTTAATCTTTGGAAGACTGGAAAACCGATATATCGGCTTTAGAGGAAAATCTGTAATTTTTTAGCATAAACAAGAACCAGGGCGTTTTTTTGGTTGCTGATCACGAATCTGGGGTCTGATTTGATAAATGCATTCACCCTACCCCCTACTAAAAAATAAAGTCTTTGTAGCGAAGGAGCTAGAGTGGGGGTATGGATATGTAAATTGATCAAATCTGACCCTGGATTCTTAATGAGCGACCCCGAAAACCTCTGGAGTCACATTTTCACCGAATTTTAGCAATTTCATAAAATTTAATACTATAAAATATTTCCTAGCCATTACCGGACCGGAGAGCCGATATATCGGCTCGCCTAGATACAAATTTGGGCACTTTTCAAGGGTGATGTTAGCTCTCAAATCCCGGCCGTCTAAAGCAGTGGTGGGCACATAGTATCCCTATCCGCCCTCACTGCCCGCACCGTTATTCAACGCAGGAGCAAGCGAAAAAAAATTCGCAGAACTTCAACGCAATCGAGGCACAGCGTTGACTAGAATTCAAATGAAAACAAACACAAAAGCATAAGCGACGGCGCCGCATTGTAACTTGACGAAAGTAGCAATTGTTTTTGTTTGTAGTGAAATTTGGGTTTTTTTTTGTGCTGTTGGCGAATTTGGAAATGATAGCAAAAAACTTTTAAGTTTTGTTTGTTGTTGCTTGATGTTGTTGTTTAGCCCTTTTGTTAGATTTACATGCCCACCACTGGTCTAAAGGTTAAAGTTTGAAATCGCTCGACACTACCTTTGAGAGCGCTCAAACGCAGAGAATGGGAGCGTCACGTTTACACGCTATAATATGAGAAATACTTGAAATTATGTTCAAAGAATTTGGTGACATACATATGTATTCTTAAAGGGCTATACTAACATTTTATGAAAACAAAAAAATTATTTCTTAAATTTTATACGTATCTCCCCCGTTAAGTTCAATTGAAAGGTGCTACAGCTTCTACAGTCTCTAACTCGAAACTATTTTCTGTGATAAGCCGTCATGCAAACAATTAATCTACATAACATTCATTCTCATCCTACTTTGTCTATGATATTGTGCCATATATACGAGTATAATCTTTTTTTTGGTGTTGACAAAATCCATCAACGAAAAGTCCATTCAAAAACAATAAAAAATCGGGCCTACGCCCCTTTCATTTTTAAACATTAAAACTCCCTTATTTCGTTGTCAATTTTAAATTCTTAATTTAATTTCTTTTATTTTCTGTTTTTCTTTTTTTGAAAAATCGATTTAAAGCATTGACACGTTTTAATCGCTTAAATTTTAAAGCGTATCTTTTGCTGTTGTTGCTGCTTTTGTTGCTTTTGTTATTTATTGTCAACATATGTGACATTATCCACTTGTTGCATAGCCAGCCTTTTGTTGTCCGTTGTTATTTTCATGCTCTTTTATTTTTTCTCTCTCTGGTTTTTTTTTTCTGTTTCTCTCTTGATAAGCGCACGCTTATCAATGCCTTCATCGCCACATTAAATGGCATTTTAAACTCCACAAGTTTTCATTTTTATTTCGATTTTTTCAGTTTTTTTGTCTTTTGTTCAAAGTTGTTTATTTACTTTTTAAACGCCGCGGCGCAGCGCTTTCAACTTGCAACTTTAAATTATTGACTTTCGTAATATGTTGACTTTAAATTTGGCGTGTGAATTCAATGTTGATTTCTTTATTTTTTTTTTTTTTACAAACTAAAGACACTTTGTTTTTCAGCTCAAATGCTGTTTATCTGTGAGATTGTTAATTGAAAGTCGCTTAAAGTTAATGTTGATTTTTGTACTAATTGTTTTTGAATGGAAAATTATTTTAATACCCAGAAACAAAATATTTACTAGAGTTTATTTTTATATACTCGTAGTTAAGCTCATGATTATATTAAATAAAATGTAAGTTATTGACCCGCTCAGGAGCTTTATTGGATAGATGTGATAGACATTTTTTTTGCGTTAAAAGAAAAAATTTGAAAAATTTATAATAAATTATATTTCAAATAAATAAGCAATTTTGAAAAAGTTACAACTCTTATGTTGCATATAATATGCACATGAATAAATGAAAACTGCATACTTGATTAGATTAAAATGCTGCAAAATTTCGGTATATTGTATCCCAACTGAATAACTTCAAACTCAGTTATAGATTGTCGGATTTTCCTGTGGTAATCAGTAAGCTTAAGATTAGATTAAAGATCTGGAGGCATATGCTTTTTATCTAGAAAGATTGCGGTATGCTTTATGAAAGATTATGGTATGCTTTGTCAAAGCTGAGTGTTTCTGTTTCGTCTGAAAAATTATAGAGACATAATTAGTCATAGATTTCCGAGTTGTCCCGACCTGATTTAATTTAAGCTGTTACTGTTGTGCTTCAGCAGATATTTAGCATTCCGCTGAGCACTCCCCTGCATTAATCAAAAAGCTTGGCCTAAAGCCAATCTTTGTATCACTGTTGCACTATGCCTCAGGGTTGCCAATTGGTTGCATTTTTGAATTGCGACGGCCGCTCTAACACTTGAGCTATTGGGTATGTGACCTTGATGTGTACAAAGTGCGTGTTTCTTTGGATTACGCATACGTATAAATGACTAAAAAGTTCAATACAAAAATTAATAAAATGGATGCACTTTCACCCCTATCTTTTAGGATATAATCAATAGCCTATTAATAAGAAGGCAATTTAAATTAAAACTTATTGTTATTATGTATGTATAAAAACATTATTAAGGAAACAGTTTTTTCCTATAACGCATAGTCTAAAAGGATTTTGATTGTAATTTTTTATAAAATAATTGTAAAATCAAATTTCCATTTTATATCTTTAAATTTAAATTTTTATTCCGCACAATTTGTCGATGAGTTCAAAAAAATATTTAATTTTACCTTTATATTCACTGCCAAGTATAACCATGTCTCTTATCGTAATTCCGTGAACGCAATATAAACATGTACTTAAAGATATTATATTTAATGGCATTCTAAAGAGCTCAACTAGGCAGTGATAAAATGCTTGTCGTATGTTGTAAATAGTATTTGTAATAAGTTTTTTGAGTACTTTTTTTTTAATTTTATCAGGAGCGAAATTTTGTATTTCAGCAGAGCATGTACATCAAATATAAATATTTCGAAAACGCTCATATCAATAGAAAAATAATGAAAATATTTCATAAAAACCGAAAATTTTTCTGTACTTTCCACAAATTAGAAAACTAAAAAAATTTAAAAACTTTAAAAAAGCTCTGGAAATGAAAATTTCAAAAAATTTTCAAATGTTAAAAAACTTCAAAAATTAGAAAACTTTAAAAAAATTGAAAGAAGCTTTAAAATTCAAATTTTCAAAAAAGTTACAAAAATTTCAAATATTGCGAAAATTTCCAAAAATTTTTAAAATTTTCAAAATTTGAAAAACTTTAAGAACAAATTCTCGTATATATTAGAAAGTTTTAAAAAATTGAAATAAGATCTAGAATTCAAAGTAGATCCCATCGCTTGCAATACAATTAAGACAGCGTTTGATCCAGTACTCCATACATTATCGTAGACTGGTTGTGCCAAAGCCTTTAGTTTTTTCAGCGAATTTGCTTTTATGGCTCCAACCGACTCAAAGCGCCTTCCTTGAAGTGGTGTTTTTAGCTTCAGAGTCAGATGGAGCGATATTGGGTTAAAAGACATCAATACTGGATAGAGAAAGTCTTCAAAAGAGTTCTGTGGACTGACGAGTCGAAGTTTGAGCTATTTGATTCAAAAAAAGAATTTTATTCCCACACAGCGTTAGATAGGATTGTGTAGTGCCCACGGTGAAACATGGTGGTAGTTTCGTTATGATCTAGGAATATTTCTCTGGAGAAGGAAATTTGATGCGAATCGAGGAAACAATGAAAAAAGAAGATTACAAACTCATTTCAAAATATTTCTACCGTCTGGTCTTAATTGGAAAAAAATTTTCTGGCCTGCGCAATTATCCAAACTTAACCCTATTGAATTTTTATAGGAAAAGCTAGATGAACGATTCCCAGACAAGGTGTTTCTTTAAAAAAAAAAAAAGTGTGGAACATATTGTAAATCACGCCCCATATGGTGTATTTTGACCTTTGAATAAGACATTTTTTTATGTATTTTCCAAAAATGTTTTCCTTGTAAATATTATGAACCTTATTAACCTCAAGCAGACTTGTCTTTGCGCCTTGTTCAGATTGGTAAGATTGACACCCTCTACTAACTGCTTCCCACCATAAGTATAGGCCGAACAACGAGTGTGTGGTTTGTAATTACAACCCCCACTTTTTCCAAAACGTCCACTTAAGACGCATAAAACATGCTGCACGAAATTATTAAATCAATTTTTTTTTTCTGCCTTAAAACTAATCTTACAATTCAAATATGTATCTAATAACTTAAAACATTGGTTTTTACAAATATTTTACAAGTATCGTACCAATTCACTTGATCTATATCTACCGTATAATTTTCGACCCACACATTTGCTATCAATGTTCGCTGTTGTCTTGCTATTGCGGTTCGTATGCATATGCATGCAAATGGATTTAAAAAGAAAAATCCAAACTAAAATTATCTTAATAGTATGCATATTCATGCACAATAGCACATTTTTGTAAACATTTATCGTTTAATTAGTTTAAACGCCAATGAGACGTGTGACAAAATTTATTTATTTTTATGGTGGAAGCGACGTAAAAAATTGGTGTTTTCATGTTTCCATGTCAACATGACGAGCGCATTTCAAAATCTAAGAAAAAAAGGAAAATATTTGAATTTCATTGACATGGTTTTTTGCAGCGCATATCCATACGCACTTGACTGACAAAAAAATGTCTAATTTTTTTTTTTGTTGTTTTCCTTACCTCAATGACGTAACTTGGATGCACAATACCGACGTCAACAACAAAGTTGCATGCATTTCTTTGCGCTTCTGCATCATCATTGCACGCGCTTCCCTTTCATTAGTGTTGCCACAAACAGCCAGCCCAGCAGCAGCAGCAGCAGCAGCATCAGCATGAAGTATCAGTTTTCCAAAGTGACCCAATTGGCTGGTTGTCATAAAAAGAAATACAGCGAAGTAAAGGAAAAACTAATTTGCATTTTGTTTCTGCTCCTTCAGTTTCGCATTAAATTGTGCGTTTTACGTATCACGTGACGCACGCGCAGTTTTTTTTTATGTACAAAACAACAAAAACAATTAATAATTTATAAAAAAAAATGGTTTTTAGTGCAGCAGCTGATGTAAAGCTGTCGCATTGAAGTGTGACACGACTCATTTTATTAGTTTGTACGCTACACCTTATGATCGAGCATATAAACTTTTACATTGGGCATGTAGGGGTCATTAAGATTCTGCCTCGCTTATGCACTCAATATACGCTTACATCAGCAGCTGTTCAAATTTGAGGTATCTTTTTAAAAAAACAGCAATAACAACGCAGAATTTAAGAAGCAGAATAAGCATAAACAACGGAAAATCAATCAACAATTTTTCTGTGAGGTTTTGCAAAAACTTAATCTAGATATTTATCTTTAAATAATGAAAAAAAAAGTATGCCATAACCTTCTTTATCTTAAATATGTTGTTTTAAAAAATAAATTATTAAAATCGGTTTTTTTGCACCAAAGCGTTACAAAACATTTTCATGTGAGCAATTTTATATAAATAGTATAGATACATAATTTTAATAGCATGGTTTGCCGGAACATTATCTGAATGGCAGTTTTGAACAAAATTGTGTTCTCACTTCTGAATAACGTTACATTTTAGTAACGAAAACACGTTGTTCAGTCGTGTAGCGATCTATTTTAACTAACCGGAATGTATTGCCTTTATACCTGAAAAAACATCGGTGTGATTTAATATGATTATATGAACAACCTTTAGTGACCAAACATTCTTTCATATAGGACGCCTGGTAATACATACGCCTTTTCTAGTCGTTCAATCTGAGTACGGAATCTGAGAGCCTCGAATACCTCGGCGTTTCAGAGACTTACAGTGAAATTTGCAGAAACACCTCAAACATACAGGAATAAGAGCCCAACCTTAATGTTTTGTGCACTGTTCAAAATAATTCACAAGTGTGCACAAAATCTTAAACAAAATATAATTTTAATTGCAAATAATCAGATTAGCAGCAGTGAGTAGGAAAAAACCTAAACAAACGAGAGAACACGAGAATCACAAATGAACAAAAATTGTGGAAAAATTTGCCCTGTCTCAACAGAATATTCTTGTTCAAAATTTGTAGCATTATGATATCTTAAATGAAAATTAATATAATTTGAAAGTAAAATTTGTTAGAGCTGATTTACACTTAAAAATTCGGTAAAAGAAACTCTTGTCTATACTCCTTTGTGGATTTGTTTTGACTTTACACACGAAAACTAAAATTTCTTTGTGCTTTTAAATATTAAAGCAATTGCTCCATCAACCAGTCACATGAAACGTAAAGTCAAAGCATAATATCAGCGAACGAACATAACGAAAGATAATTTCTGAGTACGGTAAATCATTCATTTCGTTTCTCCCCTCTTACCAACAAACAAGAATAATTTTCGAAAAGAATTTCTGTGTGTAAACGCTGAATTAAAAACTTTTAAAAGACTTGTGAATTATTTTCAACAGTGAATAAAGCATTTATTTTTCAACTTAAAAAGGAGAGTTTTTTTAAATACAACGCAATTCAGTAGTACTTAATAATCCGTCGTAATCTTAATTATGTCTTATTTTCTTATAGTCGAGGAAATGAAGCACTGAACCTCCGATATTTTGCGCAGTAAGATGGATTTTAATGCGGTTTGGTGCATTAGATTCGTGAGCGCGCCCCGAAACTTTGTGACCGGTCCCCATGAATGAGAAATGAAAAAGTGCATTTGTGCAGTAAAAAAATGCATTTGAAAAATGCATTTCAGAAGTACAATAAAATGAAAATTCATAATTCGTTTTAAAATGATGGAAATAAGTTAGTATCGATCGGGTGGGTGTCATAGGCTATAAAACTTTTATTTAGGGTGCATATTTAGGGTGGCCCTCATACACAAATATTTTCAAAATAGCGATTTCTCAAAGACAGGCAAATCGATTCTCATGAAATTTACACAGTATGGCTTTTATGTTAAGGGGTACAGATTTGATGGTAAAAATTTTATTTAGGGTGCATACTTAGGGTGGTCCTCATACAAATATATTTTTAAATATCATTTTCACGAAGACAAATAAATCGATTCACACCGAATTTACACTACGTACCTCTAATGTTAAGAAGCATAGCTTAGGCCACAAAACTTTTATTTAGGGTGGCCCTCACACAAAAAAATATTTTAAATATCATTTTCTCGAAGACCGCTTAAATCGATTCTCAACTTTATTTATTTTTCAACTTAAAAAGGAGAGTTTTTTTTGAATACAACGCAATTCAGTAGTACTTAATAATCCGTCGTAATCTTAATTATGTCTTATTTTCTTAGTAATTAAACTTTCCTGCTTTTTAAGCAAAACTCACCATAAAAATAAGGTACTTTTATGTTTGTGCTTTGCCGACCCAAATTTCACTTCTTGTTTTTCCTATTTTTTGTCTGTTTTTTTTCTTACAATTTTATTTTTATACTCTGCCAGTATATCTTAAAAAGACAGGTTTCTTTTGTAAAAACAACTGTGGGTTTCCTTCCGTACTTTTCGTTGTGCATTTGCCAATTCAACAAAAAAATTTCTGCGTAGTTGTTTTTGGTTAGTTGCTGACGGTGATTCTATTGCAGTTTCGCTATCGGTTGGAACAGCCTCCCTCACACATTTTTTCGGTTCATTCCATTGACATGTTAATAAATTGAAAATTCTTTTGGCTCTAGGTTTAATGCTTTCAAAAATGCAAAACTTACAAGTTGCATTTGTTTATGTGATATTCTGTGCATTGTGTCGAAATTTCGGGTTTTGTTGTAAGTGTCGCACCATATAGCCCACGCAAATATGCACCTATGATATAATATGGGGTATTTTAATTGCACAGGAAAAGAAGAAATATTTGCATATTTGATCGTTTGGAATGTAATAAAGTTGTTCGAAATTGTTGTCAAAAAAAAAAAGTGTAACAAATCACATGTTATGCAACAATGTGCATATTTTATTTTTTTCTCAGGAATATTTAGTACCTTTGTTTCTAGCAAAACTATGAATAGAAGTTTTACCGTGGAGCAATATTTTTGACTTGAAATTCAAGAACTTTTTTCATATACTGGAAGATATGTTTTTTTGATTCGACAATATGATGTTTTTTAAAAAACAGAGAGTTTTCATCATGCTCAACGTGACTTAAAACTGCCATACTTGGAATACAGTATGGCAGTTTTAAGTCACAATACAAGGTCTACATGGCTTAGTTGTTAGACTAGCTGGATTTTGTACAGAAAGTGATGCATATGGGGCCGTCCATTAATTACATGAGGTGTTTTTTTGAAAATTCGGACCCCTCCCTCCCCTTGGTGTGATTTGATGACTTCTGACTGGACTCCCCCCCCCCCCCCCCCTCTTCCGTGAGACTTACCTATCATTTTTAAATGTAATCTGCTATAATAATGTAAGTCTCTGCATTAAAAAGTTGACGTGAGATTTTTATTGACCCACCCTCCCACTTGGTGAAATTTGAAGAGATTTTTCCAGACCAATTCCCCCCTATTTTGGTTCTCGTAATTTACGGACGCCCCCTATCCCCTTTCAAAATTCGCTGTAGAGTGCGGTCAGAGATGGACAAATGGTCTTCTCGTTGATGTCTCTGGGTTTTCTGCTATGTTCTGTTTCACAACATCAATATTTTCAACATGTCTACAAGTTCGAAGTCTGCCCGTACATCTTGAATATCTAACAGTTCCAAATTCACCAAAATTATTCACTAACGAACAAGTGGTTGGACCATTAGAGCAGTTCTTTCACAATAAAATCAGTGGGTGTGGCACCTTCCATACAAATGTAATTTTGAAACGAAAGAGACCTTCTTGATTCTGATAAGATAAGTACGTCAAATCGATATTAGGTAAACGGAAAAAGCGTGGCACCTCCCATACAAGTAATCAATCTCGCTACGGTAACATTTGGCAAATGTCGATTTGATGGGAAATATACTAAAAGCAGTTTTCGATCCCTCCCTCCTTCCCGAGGGCGACAAAGATGATTTTCCTCTTCGAAATTCATTGTGAACCTACGAACTAAAGACCTGCACGAATGCACTTGAAACGACCTTCAAGCCGCACGCCACGATGGCGAGTCCAACGAGCCCTTGTGCACGAAAACCATAAATTAAATCAAAACAAATCGAAACACCAAGCAAGAGTGGTGAGTGCTGTGTTCTACGAGCACTCGTAGTTTGTTGCATTTGGCAGCGAGTGGCTTGTTGTCCCTTAGTGGGCGTGCTCAGACTACCAATTTGAACAACAACAACAATTTGAATGACGCTTGCCGCCAAGAGACGAACGCAAAACAAATCGTAACATATAATCATTGATGGGCACAAGTTCTTCTGCAAGTTCTAACGAGAGCGCATTTGATAGTAACGAGAGAGCATTTGTGTATACGTATACGAATTTGAACGCACAACAACGGTTGTTGTACATACCACTACATGGAAACGTTGTTTTACGTGCATGTTGGTGCCCATCATTGCATGTAATGAAACTTTAAAAACTCTACCGTCGACCTTTTGGCAACGCATTGGTATCACACTTCACTCGCCGCATTTATTGCTTTTTCTTATGTTCGGTTTTGTAAATCTTTTGTTCGGCTTGAACAACATTGACGGCGAAATACGAGTCAGGGTAAAAACGAAGTCAAGTCATGTCGTGTGATCGTTCTGTTTTGTACGAGTCTATTGATGACTCGCCCACTCATCTCTGTGGTGAAAAACCAACCATATAGCGGAAAGCCGCCTCTTTGTGCTTTTTAGATGCCAGCTTCTATTCGCACTCGTTTCGGGTGCAAGAAGTAAATGGTTAAATCTGTAACTTGTGCTTTGAGCACTAAAATTGACGTGAATATAAGATGTCTATGTGTATACGGTGTAGGGTATTCAATTTTAGTTTAGATCTAATAATGATTTTTAGTCACTGCATACGATTCCAGAGTAAGGTTTGTCGGAATCGAAAAGCCGTATATTTTCCTAAGACTGCTCTGTTCGGCTTATTGGATATATGTATGAAGCTTATTATGGAATTTAAAAGATGGTGTCAATGGTGGTCATGGTGATTATGTGAGTTCACTACATCAGCTTCAACCGTGCTGGCTTATCACATAAATCTTATGTGAGTCACTTTTCTTATGTTGAATTGGATTTCGGCATATCAGAAGACACATAGATTGACTACTCTTAAGACAAAGTCTGCTAGTTAAATTTCAACAGATCCGGGATTCATACAAAACATTCCATTTTCATTGTATTCAAATTTTTTTTCTGAATTTTTTTAGTGCGCCATTATTTTTAGGGTATCCGAAGCTACTGTTAGTACTTTTCGCAACTGTATTTCTGTGCAATAGGGCCGTAGTTACATACCAACCCGTTTGGTATCGGCAAGCTGTGTATCATAAACGCAGTAGTCATCAACAAACGCTGTTAATAGGAAGTAACCAAAAACTCATAAAACTTAATACAACTTAAAGCTTAAGCTCAAAACTATTTATTTTATGATGCTTACAAAAAAAAAAAGTCAATAAATAATGAAAAATAAAATTAACGTAAACTACTTGCTGCCAGTTATTTGCAGTACTTTTGTACAAATTTCCAGTTTGCAAAAAGGCGGCAAGTGCCATTGGCGCCTGCTCTCTGTTACTCAAGTTAATAGCCACATTTTCATCATGTTACACTGGAAAATATTGATTTTGGTTAATATCGTAAATACAATATTAATTACTACACAATTAATGGCTTAACCATATTGCCCCAATAAATCTTAGTTACACTAAATAAATACGTCATAATCTTTACAAAACATATACGGTACGGTCTACCTGTTTATTGAAATTCAATCTACAAATGTTCGCATTATACAGACCACAACTCACAATACTCGCAGTCAGTTTCATATTCAAGAGGATAAAAATAAATTTATCTTGCTATGAGCCAAGTCATATTGCAATGCATATTCATTGTATGAGTAGTTACTTTTTGTCTAATGCATTTCCATAATAACACGCTAAAAAATGTTATGCAATCTGGATAAAACTGCAAAAAACTACAAGTGTTAAGTGCTATTTTAAGACCATTTGAGTTAAAGCTGTTGGCACTCAGTGCTCACTGTGGTTATTTGTAAGTGCATAGCAAATGCGAGAAACCAACTACTCGAAATAGTAAGCGGCGTTTTGAAAATTAGGAAGAATTAGATAGGAAGCACTTGGCAGTAGTTAAAGTCAAATAGATATTGAAAGCGGATCCCAATTGATTTGTGTTGTATCATAAAGTTGTCGTTTGAAAACGAAATGGATTTTTTGATTTAATGGCATTAGATACATAGGCAGTTTGTCAGTCGTATGCAATAGGTCAATTTTTATTTATTTTTTATTACGGCTATGCTACTTGGTTGAACTTTTAAAAATAGTTACTAAGATGGATTATTGTATGTAGCCAACTAAAGTACAACTAAAAAAATAAGCCAATATTTCAGAATTTTTGAAACATTTTTTACTTAAAGGTACGGAGTGACTGACAAAACCATTGTTGCTTACGAAGCTTTCTAACGAACTCAAACATGAATTTATGGATAACAACCCAGCGGCAAATATGTTATAAACAATACCGAAGAATAGTTATACTTTTTGTAGGCAACTCCAGCCACAATTGTAAATTCTTTTTGCAAAGCTATGGTCGCTATGTAGGCAGTTTGCCTACATCTCTATATACTATGTGTATAGTTTATCAAGTTGCCTACATCTCCACATACAAAGCATGCAGCCAACAGCAGAGCATGCAGCAATTACATGTCCATATACAAAGTTTGCAGATGACAGACACTCTGCCTACATTTCTACATGCAAAGTATGCGAAATGTTAGGCAAACAAAGAATTCTATTACAAAATTTTTTTCAACAACTGAAACAATTGAAATGGAATTTATATTTAATTTTGACGATAATGAAAAAAATGTATATTTATGTCGGTTGTTAGAACGTTTGCTTGGTACGCAGAGCGCGCTGGAGCAGATAATTCATTTTAATTGAATTATACTTACAATTTTTATTTATAAAATGATTTGAATAACACAATTTGATTCGACTCAGATTTGAACCTGCTTCGTTTCTAGAATAGTTCGAGTGCGACCCTGTTCCTTAGCTAGCTCAGCTACAGAATGTTGATGTTTAATAAGACAAAATTGATCAGTTAAATTGAAACCTTGAAATATATGAAAATAAAAATAAATCTCATCGATGAAACGCACCATACAAATAAGTTACTTTTCATCGATGAATTTTTGGAGTACTCTGCTTATTTGCCGCTGGGTTGCAGAGTCGAAAAAATGAGAAAATTGTTAAGGAATGTTCTTTAAAAATAATACCAATTGGATAATTTTAGATGCGAAAAAAATAACTATTATATTATAATCTAAATAAACAGGGATGAAATTTCCAGGATTTCGAAGTGTAAAATCTCCAAGTGGACTGATAAAAACCACGCTAAGACACCAAAAAGAAAAAAAATGTCCTACTCTTGAGAAATTTAGCGAAGAATGAATTAGCCATCAACCTTCTAAAATGGCGAAAAATCTTCTTGTGTCCTTGGCATCCACAAAACTCTTCCAACGTGCCTTAAATTTAGATGGTGCTAATTACTCGCCATGATGCTTCGAGGATAATTGATACTCAGAATTTGAGAGGAGACCGATGTCATTCGCGGAAAACCTCTGAGACTTTCTTCTCGAAACCGCTGATTGTCCATTACTGCCAAAGCAGCTAATCCACATATCTATGGAGTGTGAAATTATCCACTACGTGTGACGCATTCGGTAGCACTTAGTTCTGCTCTCCGTAAAGCAGAGAACTAATTGTGTAAAAGTAAACTATATTACTATATGATTTATTTCCCGGACGGATGTATGTGAAAAATACGCCTAACGGGAAAAACCAATTTTCTCCAAGTTTGCCGGACAATAGGTGTTTTTTCAACCCCGTCGACATGAGTCTTCGATAGATTACGCGAAACAATTCATTAAGTTCAATATCATAATTTTCGACCTCATCAAGCCAATCGTTCTTGTTTCATTTTGTTATATCCTATATATACCTATATTTTATTAAGAACCTCAATAAATTTTGCTGTCACTAAGCTGTTGACTCGTTAAGGAGATCCATGTGGTCTGAAAATAGAAAGTGTGAATCCAATTATATTTTGTTTATTCATTATTTTAACATTTCTCAACATAATTAAATTTTTGTTCCCACATATAGTCGAAAAAAGCCACCTCTTAATAACAATTCTCATATTCATTCCCCTTCTTAACTTTTAAATTTCAATAATATCAATTCGTTATTGGAATGTAAAACTAACCACGCCATTTAAATTTGGTGGAAATAATTATGCAAGTGTCTATAATCAAAAAGAAATAAAATTTCTTTCAACGTGAGTCTTTCGATGTGCATGAAGTAAAAAAAAACAAACTTTGAATAACATTTCTGTTGGTAAATACCGAAATTTTAACCGATTTTTTCTGTCGCTTTTTATATTTCTTGTTCTAGCAAGATATTATGAAAATAAAAATTCCGCTACAATGGCAAAGTATTTTGTTAATTACGATACAAAGCTATTTTAAAGACATGTTTTGTTAACTGGATTTTTGTCGTCATAACTTTCCCTTATGCTACTTTGGCTTAGAGGAGTACCTTTATTTAAGCAATTACATAATAAGAGTATTCCTCTACACCAGTGGTGGGCATGGATGTCTAACAGAAGGGCGAAACAACAACATCAAGCAACAACAACGAAATTTTAAAGTTTTCTTACTTTCATTTCCAAATTCGCCAACAGCACAAAAAAACCAAATTGCACTACTAACAAAAACAATTGCAACATTCGTCGAAACACAATGCGGCGCAGCGCTAATCCCTTTGTGTGTTGTTTTTGTTTTCATTTGAACTCAACTCAACGCTGTGCTTCGATAGCGTTGAAATTCTGCGAATTTTATTTCGCTTGCTTGTACGTCGAATACCGGTTTGGGCAATGAGGGTGGATAGGGACACAATGTTCCCACCACTACTCTACACCATAGATGGGCAAAATCTTTGAAGCAAGAGCCACTTACAACAAAACCTACAATTGCAAGAAAAGAAAAAACTCCATCATTGTATTAAGATATAATTTTAACAAACTGCGCTTTCATATTCTTGTTTCAAGAATATGACATATATACCTTCCCACGACTGACTCTAAGTGTTACAAATGAAAGGATAAATCAATAAATGCTCAAATAACAGATGCAGCTGTTTTTAAATATCGAAGTTCAAAAATCTGCGTTATTTACACTTAAACCAGTCGACGAGTGCATTGTTCTCCCATTTCTTATCACAAGCGTCTGTGAAAGAAATTAACTGCGAATGCAAATATATAATTGAAAAAAATATTTTTACTCGTAACTGAGTATTGTTTTTTTGTCTAAGCTGAATTTCTCCATTTTTGTATTAAGAGTTTTATCGTTTTAACAACGACGTGTTAAGTAATAATGACATTTTAAACGACTATTATGCTATTGAGTCAATAACAATGTTTTGCTGCAGTACTTTTAATATTTACAATGACAATGTAGTTTTACATCACAAAGATAAGGAAAATTGCTGGAAAACACGGAAAACTCAAAATTCATAAAAAAGTATGATTGGCGAAATTAACTATTAAAATCGCACAGTGTAAATTTTACACTCAAAAAATTTATTAAAAAATGTTGTATATATGAACTTTCATCAGACTGACAGACTTTCTAGGTCAAGTAGGTAACGATGTAAAATTATTCGCACAAAACAGAAAAATCAAAATGAGGAATTTTTTTTGCATTAATTTTTTCTAAATTTATTATTTTATAAATGAACAACCTACAGTTATTTATGGTTGCTATTCATTTAAATTTCAAGTTTATTTCTTTTGTTTACACGCCTGTTTTAGGAGCTCTTTATTTTTATTTTATTATTTGTTTTTAATTTCTCGTGCTAAAAATATAACAAACTAAAAATTTACTCGGTCATATTTTGGTCGTTGAACCCAGTGAGATGACCAAGTTGCTTGTTGCATTTGTTACGTTGCCGCTGTCGTACCTGAATTGTTTGTATGTAGGTTATGTGTGTGTGTATCAAGAATAATGTTATATAACTTGATTTTTTTTTTTTTTCGAATAAAAAATTTTTGTTTGCTGTGGGTGTTTGTTTTGATTTAACTTTGAAAATAAAATTTTATACAATTGAAGGTGATGATGTCTTATTTTCATGAATTCAATGATAAATTTTATAAAAATGTGTCAAGATTTATATTGAAGAAAAAACTGACCTTATTTTGAATGTAATATGCAGCAAAATGTTAGGCAATTGCTTACAATTGGCACTCCTATTGAGATATAACTGCATCTCTAGTAAATTTTAGTGTTGCGCATGGCTATCAATTTTATATACCAACTTATTACCCGTACTGGCTTCGCACGGATTGTGACAGTCAAGTTAAATGTCTTGACTTGAAATTAAGAGAAAAAGTCGTAGAAGTGCTTTTGTAACCGTGTTAGTTACCGGTTAATTTACCGTTATCTCGAAACGCATACGTCAAGACCAAAATATGGCAGGTTCGAGCTCAGCCACCCCATATTATTCTATGCTGTCATTAGTGGATTTTGCTCCAAACTTTAGCTATCAATTTTACGTACAGTGGTAGTTATTAAAAAGGAATATTTTTTTTACAAAAAACTTTTAGCAGTTACGTCCCTGGTTCATATACTGAGCTGTTACTGTGTTTTTTTTAACATTTTTTTTTTCCTGTATATCAAAATATAAAATCCATTTACTTTCGAGTAAATAGCGCTTTTTTATGAACTAATTCTTTTGCAACTGTTATTAACATGATCCAAGCCTCCAGCTGCTACATATTTTTGTTTAACCAACAGCTGTTTTGAAATATAAACATTGTATTTTATTGCCTTTGTACTATTCGAGCGTATTTTCCATTTTTTAAACATTTGCACGTGTTTAACACTGAAACCACCAGTGTTCCAATTTTGTACCACCAGCAACTCTGATAATCTATGTATATAGCAACAAACGAGAAATGACAAAAATAGATAACAGATTTTTTGTGCCCATTGTGAGCGAAATGAAATGAATAAACGCACTTTGTACAGCTAAAGGTTACAATCCCAATAGCTCACTTAGAACATCAAAAAAGTTCTATGGAACTTTTTATAAAGTGTGATTTCTTAAGCGTTTGGTTTTTGAAAATTAAATAAAGAACAGAAGACTTGCAATAGGGAATGAAATATTTATTTGCAGCGATGCATCAATTCCTGCCATTGGCTTTTTAAAGATTATATCATGTAAATATTGCCCGCGTCTACGCCTGAGGTAGTTCATCCGTAAGCTCCAATTTTGGTATACATTTTCCATCATCTCCGCCGATATCTCATCAAAGGCAGCTGTAATGTTGTCTTCCAATTGTGACTGGCTTGTCCCTGTACACGAGAGACTTTACGTAGCTCTACAAAAAATAGTCTAGTAGGGTCAAATCCCATTATCTTGACGGCCAATGGACTGCTCCAAAATGTGAGATTAATTGCTCACCAAACTCGAAAAGCATTTTTACTTAGCTAAATACTGAAATATCACTCGTTGTTAAGATACTTTCTGACATTAACAAAATAAATAGTAAGAAAAAGAGCTTTCAAATTTTTGCCACAATACGGAACATTAACAACTTGTTAATATTAAATATTTTGTTAATGTGGTGAGCTTTGTTAAGCTGCCAGAATAGGGCTGTTAGTTTATTCATGTTGAAATGGCAAACCTTACTGAGCATTTTTGGCGTTGACACATGTTACGAATCGCGACATGAAGTATCAAAAAATTTACACTGAAAAAACAAGTAGCAAAAAAATCACGCCTTATATTGTGGGAAAGTTTAGTTAATCCAAAGTTCCAGCTGCAGTTTTTTACACAACTTTTTTTTATCAAGTTTTTTTCTGATATAATCTTTGAAGAAACCAAATATATTGAATTTTATGAAATGCTCTGATTAATTTATTTATATCGATTCGAAGGACATTTGAAGCATTTTTCATTTGCTTTATTCTTATTCTTACTAAATTTTATCGCCGTTCATTGTAACAATTACACTGGGTTTAATTCGTCCCCGCTGTATTCCACAGGGAGTTGAGAACTTCAGCAGCTCTAGTGTTAACATATTTAAAATTTTGCTTAATTTATGTGTACCATCCAACAATTGTAGTCGATACTTATTGCATTATCAATTTTAATAATTAAAAACAAAAAACCCCACAGGTAGTTGTTACTTGTCAGCCATTAAAAATAACAACAATAGAAAATAACAACAATAAAAAATAACAAAAATAAAAAACAATAACAATTAAAAATCAAAAACAAACAACAAAAATAGCAACCCATTTACTGGCATGATGATATCGAAACAACAAACACTGAATGCCATGCATTATCATTGAACTGACGTGGATACATGAGAATTTAGCGGGTGTTTCTCTCTGTTTTCATGCCATATCTAAAGAGTTTATTTTAAAATTTGTTTCGATATCCACAAGGCGCTTATCTAAACTCGTGCGATCGTGAACATTTCTTTTAATCTTCAATTTCTTTATTATATTTACTCACTTTAAGCCCACAAGTGTTACAATTTCCTTGATTTCTAATAATTCGTTACGATTGCAATTTAAACGAAATGTTGCTGCAAATTTTCACAAACTTCATATACTGTGAATTTAAAAAAATAAAAACAAATTTAACCAGATTTTTAATATTCTTCTGGATTATATGGTTTTCGCAAATATTGGCCATTTCGACGATGTTTATGAGGTAAGACTGAAAATTTAAAAAACAATTTGAATAATTCAGGATATTTTTTAAAAAAGGACTTGAAATTTTCATGGATCTATGAAAAAATTAATAGCTATTTCGAAATAACTCTGATATAAATTTAAAAATCTTTTATAAAAACAACTGCTTAAATATGTTTTATGTTCTCTTTATTTTTCAGTCTACCTGACATCACCGAAATCCCAACAGTGCACACAATTGCCGAAATACCACTGGAGGTCTTAGAGCCTACGCTCAACGGTGTCGATTCTCTCATAATCGATGGTTCTGCCGAATCAGCCTCCGAAGGAAGAATCAATAGAACACTAGAACTACTGGTTGGCAATAGTGAGGAAATACAAAAAGGTAATCACAATCAATGTAACAATAATTTTCTCAAATCCAACTAAAACACATTTTTTTACTAAAACAGATGAACAAATAATAAAAATTAACGATTCCGGCGGAGATTCCACTGCAACAGATCAACCAGTTAAAATATCAACTGAAATTCCAGCTGAAGTTAATGAAAACATTCCACAGGAAACTATTGGCGATGCCGTCATCACTCCTACTGAGTCAACAACGAATGCAACGCAGCCGGAACAACCACTACAGCAGCAAAGCCAACAACAGCCAGCTGAAGCACAACCAACACCAGCGGCCACAGAAGAGGTACCCATTCCTGTATTTTCTGAGTGGGCGCAAAAACAAATGGAGGCTGCTGAAAAACAACAGCAACTTGAGCAAGATGTTGTTAACACATCGACACAAAAGAAAAATAACAACAATACAAATGGTGGCAACAAGTTGCCACAACTTAAGTTACGCTCTAAAAACTATGCCTCACCAGATTGTGGTGCAAAAATCATTGCGTCAAATGCTGATGCCAGTAATACGGGGGCTGTGCTTAGCTCATCCAAGGATGAATACATGCTAAGTCCATGCACTCAGCGTGTATGGTTCGTTGTAGAACTATGTGAAGCGATACAGGCACAAAAGATTGATTTGGCCAATTTTGAGCTCTTCTCCTCATCACCGCGCAATTTTACTGTAGCCGTTTCGAATCGTTTTCCTACACGTGATTGGTCCAATGTAGGACGTTTTATCGCTGAAGATAAACGTACGGTGCAGAGTTTTGATTTGCATCCACATTTATTTGGGAAATTTGTGCGCATCGATATACATTCGCATTACTCAAAGGAGCACTTTTGCCCTGTTTCGTTATTTCGTGTTTTTGGCACTTCCGAATTTGAGGCTTTCGAAACGGAAAATCATCCCAACGATGATTTAGATGATTTTGACGATGAATTTAACGTTGAGCAGGCTCATGTTAAAAATCCAGAAAATAATCTCTTTAAATCTGCCTCAGATGCGGTGCTATCGATTGTTAAAAAAGCCGCAGAGGTATTGGTAAAACCGGCAAGCAATACAAATGCTACACAGAAAAATGCGCTGCCAGAAAATGAGTGTCAAACATTGGCATTTGGGCAATTCAGCTGTGCTGAATGCAATAGCATATTGGTAGAGCGCATTAACACAGTTTTATCGTGCAAATACAAACAACTAAGCGATCTGCTGCGTATTCCGCGATTATATAGCGACTTGTTAAATACACAAATTTGTGCCAAAAACTATGGTATCGAAACTCAAGCTACACCAAGTGAATCTTGCGGCTTGCTGCCGAAACAAACGTCAACAAAGCAGAGTTATATTCTTAATTTATTGCCGGCTGAATACGTGGGTGCACTTTGTCAGCTTATAGCTGAAAATGTTTCAATTGTTCCCCCACCGCGTTTGGGTACAGAAAATAAAAGTGATGATGCTGAAGTGGCGTTAAATTTGACAATTGATAAAAAACTTGGTGAAGCCGATTTTAAAACCATAGAAAATATTAAGGAAAATAATAGCCGAAGAATAATTAAAACAGCTGAAGAAGAAAAAGATGCGGCATCAGAAAAGGAAATCACCACTGGCGCCGCTGGCATTCACAAAACAATAACAACAACCGAGCCAAGTATTATAGAGGATGAGCAATTGTCCCGACCGCCACAGTCTGATTCGACAGAAACAACAGCAACTAGTACGAGCACTGTTGCTTCTACAGAAAGTGCCGAGCAAGAGTTACATGAGGACGACATAGCGATGGCGACAAAAGATGTAAATATTTTTAATCTAAATGCCGATGAGACTATATTAACGCAGGACGAAACACAAGGCGTCTTAGATGGTCAAACTACGCTATATGAAGGTAGTGCTGATTACTCAGGTAATGGAGCTACATCATCAATAACATCATCGGAAATCCCTCCGCCGCCGACGTTTATACAAAAAAGTAGCGATGAAAAAATTGCAGAGGATCCATCATCTTGGGATAGCATAGATAATTTGCTTACATCAACTACAGCAGCGCCAATTATTGCTGAGAATAGCGCTAATCAAGCATCTAATACTGCATCATCTGCGGCGGGTGCTAGTGCCGGTGTTATCGTCAACGGTATTAATATGCAGCAGAAAATTCCGACTGGCCCACATTCGGAGAGCATTTTTATACGTTTATCTAATCGTATTAAGGTAGGCATGATAATTTTATTCTTACAAATTTCAAGGCCGATTTCCACCATAGGGATAAATAGGGCTATCATCTAAAAAAAGAATAAAATTTTGGTATTCAATTTTTTTTATTTAAATTCATATTAGCTGCGTGCTCATCTTATCAACGAATTTCTATTCGACTTTCTGCAGTCTATTACTTTGAAAGTTTGCATTTTTAGAACTTTCTAGGAAACATAAAAGCCTGCAAGCAAACACTTAAATCCCTATAAAAGTAGCTAAATAAAACAGACAGACACCAGCTGTGATTATGGGGGTGGTTGTTTTTTGCTTTAAATCGCCATGACATACTTTTATCGTAATTTTTCAAGGGGCTTTAATAGCAAATTTGCGTGTGTACTTGCGAGAAATGGTTCTGATTTCCGTTCAAGCTTCCTTAGAATAGAAAATGTTTGGGGTAAATTTTTTGGGTCAATTTTTTATTGCACAGTGGAGCAGATGTGATGCATTTTAGTTTAAAGAAATGTTTAATCAATGAAAGTGGGTGACATTTTATTGTAATTACTTTTATTTTCTGTTTTATTTAAAATCATCTTTTATACAAAGAACTTTGAAAATTGCCAAACTTTGAGCTCCGAGTAAACAAAAGCATTTTATCTATTTTTGTGCAGTCATTATCAAAGTTATTATTGTACTGCTCAATATGATTTTTATTCCAATACTCCTTTATTTGTTATACTGTCATTGCGAATTTAACTTTAACATACACGTTGCTTTGCAACAGCAAAGGAGGCGTCCTATCGCACGAGGTTCCTTATTTTAGTACATATTTGACTTTACCACATTAAAGTAACTTCTATTCTTTAATTTTCAGGCACTCGAGCGAAACATGTCGCTATCAGGGCAATATCTTGAAGAGCTCTCTAGACGCTACAAAAAACAAGTTGAAGAACTACAACAAACGCTAACGCAACAGACACTCAACGTGCGCTCACTCGAGGAGCAAAATCGGCGTCATAGCGAATTCCAACAGCTGCTTTCACAGCGCAACGTTCAACTCAAGGATGAACTGGATGATTTGACACTCCAAGTGCATGCCTGTATTGTAGTCATCATATTTGTGGGTGCCTTTGTATTTCTTGTACTCATGGTTGGCATACTTTTTATACGTTCAATGCGTAGAGAGACAAAAGAGTTGCAAGCCTATAGTCAAGATAAGAAAAAATCCACGACGACAACATCAGCCACAATTGCTAATGGCATCGCAAATCAACGTAAACTTAATCGACGCAAATCTTATGAAGATTTTTCAGATCATCAACAAAATCTTAACACCTCCAATGTTGAGAAACAACGACGTCCCAGTGAGGAAGCTATGTTAATACTTAAAGAATGTGCTGGTGATATCTCCGACAATTGTGTTAAACAAAAATGTACTGAACACGTTGGTGATACAAGTCAGGATTCGAATATGCAACGGCAACGCAAAGTTTCCGTTTGTTATATTGACAATAACAACTGTAGTATAAATGGTAGTATAGCTACGGACAAAGTGACAAACGTTAAACGTCGCAACGATAAACATTCGTGGCCTAACAGTGAACAGAGCCAGAAACTGGCACGCCAGCACTTAGAAGAGCTTAGTACAACAGAGCATTATGATAAATTTACTGAAAAAGGTTTGAGCTGAAAAAAAAATACTTCTTTAAGTTACGAAATATTTAATTTTAATTCCTCTTACAGATTTACTTGTACGTCAGCAAAACGTGCGTTCAAAAACTAACAATCAACTAACCAATGGCGGCAACAGAACAACAAATGAGCCCAAGAGTAAATCCTCTAAAAAAAGGACACAAAATGCTATCAAACGTCAAGTGTCCGCACCCAACAACATGAGCGAATACTCATCCTTGCCTAAGCCAGCAAATGCTACACACGCACGCGTACATTCATTAGATGATAATGTGGCGCATATACTTAAAAATAACCATAGTGATTATGACGAGAGCTTACTGCTTGATGAAGATGACTTAGATAATTTTTTGCCAGGCACTGATTTGGTTTACAATGAATTCATGCCCGAAGGACCTTCAGGTTATCAAATATCTACACCGACGAATAATGCTGTCAGCGTGAAAACAGATAAAAAGAAATCACGCCGTCTCTCCTCACCAGCTTTCTTTAAATCACCATTTAGTAAAAGTCTGAAATCGAAATCACCTAGTACAACAACATCGCCACCTCCTGTGCATGAATCTACATCTTGGGAATGGTATCGTTTGAAAAAGTCTGATTCGCATAAACGTGCGGAAGCAAATTCAGCTACATCGAAAGCAGCAGGAGCAGGAAATCACAATTTTCTGCGTCCATCTGTTTCGAGCGGTTTTCCACAACGTAGTTCACCAGCGGTCAGCATTGATTCAACATCGCTATCAGAAATAAATTTTCCAACAAATTCAAATGAGAATTCATTTCGTATTTTGGAAGAGGCCATACTTGGAAATGCAACGACCACAACAACAACAACAAATGGCAATGGTAATGGTAGTAGTAGTGGTGGCAGTAGTAGCATACGTAGTTCATCGACTACATCATCTAAAAAAAAGAAAAGTCGTAGTTTCAATAAGATTTTCCGAAAAGTCTTTTGAAACAGAGAAAATGAATAACTGATGCACTACCTTGTTGCCCTACATATAAAATGCCTTATATGTTGATTTTTTCTTTAACATTATTTTCATGATTGCCTTCACAAAGCAAACAATTTCTTGTTTTTGCCTTTTAAAATGTTCTTAAGTCTTTCTTTTGCAATGCATGTTTCATAATAAATAACAACTCTACTTTAATATCTGAAAGCTAGTGATGTCAAAACCTACATAATGGCGCATTTACATAACTGGGATATTCATTAAATTTAGCAGAGTGAAAATTAATGCATCAAGTTTTACTCCCAACTACTTTTAAACATTTATTGGTAATGGAAATCACTAAATATTCTTATGAAAGCTATAGCCGATTATTCAAATGGCTATATTTCCGAAACTAGATACGAGCCAGACTTTTTGATAAAATATGCGTACTTAAAATAAATAACACAAGCAAAATAGTGAAGAAAATATGTCTGGACTTTAATATCTCTAAACATTTAGTTGTTGTGAAAATCAACCATTTCATAAGTTGATAATGAAACTCAAAATTCATTAAGAGGACTTAAAATTGTTCTCGTTTCCACACTTCGAAACTTTATCAGTATGTCTGCATATTTTATGAGCTGTTTTTTTCTACTCCAGATAGATGTAGTACTTTTGAAAATTAGGCTGATAAAATCTTGTTCCAGTTTTTACCCAAAGCCTAATAACAAAAATACGCATTCCAGTTTTAGTGTTTCGTAAAGTTTCAAATTTTCAAAAAAAAAAGAAATCAAATTTGTCCAGTGATATACAGTTGGACTAAATAAAATTTCAGTAGGACTTTTTATAATACGTGATCCTGCTTTTCATGACTAAAAATTAAAGAGAGAGAGGCTGATGATTGAAATCTTTGTTTTTACTTCTTACCAATGTTAAATTAGAACAATTTTCACTGCCTTGTGTCTAATATAAAAAGGATGTTATCAAACTATAATTCCATTACCATTAAATTTAATTGTGTAATAAATTTCTTTTACTTAATTATAAAAACTCCCTCTTAAACAACACAACAATAGATTATGGCACTTGCCATTTTACTGATAGCAACTGACGATGACGATATTTTTGCAATTTCGTCTTAAGCCTTAAAATATACATTAAGCAATGAATATAATTTAATAATAAATCATATTATAATAAGGATATTGATGTTCAGTGACCTTTCAGGCTAACCTACGGACTATTGAGAGTAAAATAATAAGCAGCAACTTTATGTATCTCGATTCGTTTCGTCTTTTTCTAAGCCTGATGAAAATGCAATTATATTTCAAATGAAAAAAAAATGTATCATCAGCTTCGTGTATACTTGCAAGCATAAGAAATATACTAGCATAAAGCTTTACATAAAGGAAATGCATGGAAAAGCAATTACTTTTGAGCACCAAAAACTTTGCTTCATTAGTTTTTTGATTAGTGCAAATTTTACAATTAATTTTTTATTCGGTAAACGTAACATTTCTACTTGTGTATTTTATAGAGGATAAGGATAAAGCTAGTAGTGTATTAATTATAGTTAAATAATTTTTTTTATGATAAAATTAAAAAATTTTCTATGGCCGGAGTTTCTTGAAATATAAATTTATTACATAGTTATAAAATTTTTTTAAAATGCATATGTTTTTATTTTGATATCGAAATTTGAACAACAATTGCAGAAAAATTGATTTGTTTTAAAAGGTTTATTTGAGAATTAGAAATACAGTGTTGTCAGTGGGAAACGCTTTAGAAAACTTCGTGGCAAAATGGAAATGTTTGACCATCAACTTCCTAATATACCTTTCCAATAAAACTTTTATTGACCGCTCAGAAATCTTAAAAGTATCATAAATCTGATTTAATTATTAACAGTCCATATATATTACTGAAAGGATTATTTTAAAATAAACTTTCTTTTTTTTAGATTTTTCATGATTTTTTTAATGCTTAAAGAATTATCACATTTCAGACAGACTGAAATAATGATAGATAAAAAGTTAAATTTAATATTTCTTTAACAGAAATTTCAAGCTCGCTAGCGCAGCAGAAAAAGGTTTAGTTTTGAGTACCAAAACCAATCACATAATATTATTAGTTTTGACTTACAAAAGATTCATTTAAAGACTCATAATAGTGCATCCTTGCAGTATAGAAAAACGCTTGTCTAAGTTGCTCATATTAAGCGTAAGGGCTCAGAAAGGTATTACTTATAAGATTCATAAAAGAATCAAAATTTGTGTTAGTTTGAGAATAATTTATAGCATATTTTTAGGCACTCGAAAGTAATAATTCAAAATAATCATGAGTTTCACCCAAACAGCATTTCGATTCGAGTTTTATTTTGCTCGCCGGAAAATAAAATAGCTATCGAGAGTTTCGCTCGAATGAAATTGCATTCGAATCAGCTGTGACGACAATCCGATGAAATAATTTTAAGTTTTGACAGCTGTCAAAATTAAATAAAAAATATAAGAAATTTCATAAAGCTGGTTTTTAAAATTAAATATAGTAAAATATTATTTTATTATTTCACTCTTAAAATAAAACTGAAAAAATTTATTTTAGCTTTTCTTGCTTTAAAATAAATAGCTTATTCGCGCCTTTTCACGAAGAATGGCTCCGTATTCCGCCCGAAATAAATAATACCAATAAGGAAAATTATTTTCGAGCATGAGAAATTTTTCGCCCAAAATGCAGTTAGGTGAAAAGCGAACATTTTCGAGCGATATGCTGTTCGGGTGAATATTAATCAACGCTTTATATTCTTTTCAAGAATAAAGTATTACTAAATGCTGTTTTTTTTTTAATTTATTCAATATGACGTGATGCCAAGTAGTCGATAGACTGAAAAGCGCTTAGCATTATCAAAATATAAAATGTACATTATATCATTTCATTTTAAACATCTGTTCATCTAGCTTTAAGTTGTTATATATAAAATTATTTAACTATTTTAACATTATTCATTTAATTCATTTCAAGTGTCCTGAATGGCATGCAATTTAAAACGATATACGTTTTTGTGAACTAAAAAAGCACACAACATTATTAACAATATTAATATTTTTATTTGTTTACTAAACATGAAAGTGAATTAAATTTTGTAAAACATACTTCCCACATAATTCCACACAGAAATTTTAGTTAATTTTTTTGCATTTCAAGCGATAAATTAAAAACGTAAAAAATTTAGATTTCTAAGAAATTTATCGGAAAAATTTAATTAAAAAATATATACGGTCACGTATAAATAGAGCCGAAAGAATATCGCTGTTATAGTTGTCACAGCAAGCGTATTGGGTGGTATATTTTTCATCTTATAAAATAAAAATTGGAAAACGCCAATTTTATGACCCATTCAAAATTTTAGAAAACTGATCGTCGAGTTGACTAAATTGCAGTTTTCATAGTGTTTCTCAAGGGAGAAAATAAATTGTTCAGAAACGGGTTCGTTCCAAAAGTAAGGCAAAAGTCGTTAGCACTTATGTTGCTTGTAAATTTTTAAATATACCCAGCCACACACATAACTAAAGGCATTTTTTTTTTTTATAGAAAAGTTTTCTCCTCAAAATCTATAACTATTTTTTGTCGCTTAATTAAACGAATGATCAGGTCTCGGCAAGCTTTGAAAATCTTACCACGACAGGTCCTTAATCAAGACGTCTTCGCAGACGTTTTGGAGCATTAATCACTAGAATTGGGTAATTGTGGGGAGTCATTTTCACTACCAATAATTGCCTCACAATTCCCATTGACAACCACATTTATAAAAGGTAGTCGCCACACTTTTTGGAAGCTAGTAGAGAACATCTGACATGTCACTACTTTTGAATTCCCCCTACATCTTCTGATACTCTCAAATAAATGCTATAAATTGTCCTGATTAAGTCTTCTTGTTTGTATGTAAAGGAAACCTTTTTGTGAAAGGAAATATCACAATTGCCGCAAGCTTCTTGTGTTAATCAGCCACCCATTTATGTAATTAAAATTTTTTGTAATATCAGAACCCTTCCAATATTTGATCTGAATTGATTCAAGTAGGGTTTTTGCCTTTCGTAGGAAATGTTCATTTGATTCCCAATAGACGCCTTTTAATAAATTTGAATTTAGAATATTTATACTATTAAAAATATTGAATAATCTATGAACAAATTTTTTCTATTTTTTTTCGAAAAAAAAAACTATTTAAGAGAATTTAAGATAATAGAGAGAATAATAATAAAGAAAACATAAAAAGTTGCTGTTGAAATAAAAACGAATATCAAATTTGAACTTACTGATTACTTGTCAGGATTATTTAACTGGCCCGTGTAGATAAAAGTTGTGTGTGGACTTGTGTTAAACAGAATCAATATACTATCAGCGGCTATGACTTTTTACAACAATTTAAAGCATTGGGTTTTCTTCACTTTTAAGCTGAACATAAACTAATATTAACACATACTCACTTTTCAAATTAACAAACACCCCCTTTTTTCCATGCCATCAAAAAAAAAACTTACACAAACCTATATTTTATTCACTATTATTTTAGTTTTTCTTTTTGTTTTTAATTTTAGTTAGAAAACATACAAAAAGATGACAAACTTAAAGAAGTAGTAGCAACATGCAAGTCAAAAACAAAAACAAAAATAACTACAACATTAAGCTATTTTTGAAAATGATATTGAAATGAATTTAAATAACGTAGATTAAATGCTAATATGGCGTGTTAGAAGAAAATTGTAAATTTTAGACTGCGAACATGTTTTAACATGCGACTTAAACGTTAATGCGTGAGCGAAATTGTATGAAATGTGTTATGTTTAGGTACAAATCAAATTTTGAGCATACAAAATGTTATAAAAATTTTAGATAAAATATCGTTATGAAAAAAATATTAAATTGTAAATGTATTTAGTGCAAAAAACAAAAATGTAAACTGATTCAGATGCTTTTTTTTTTGTATAATTCTAAGTTTTAATTTTTTTTAGTTTTAGTTTTCGATTTAATTATAAATTGTACATGCATATTATATAGAGATATCTAATTATAATAACATATTTTATAAAAATCAACAATATTACTAACAAATTCAAAAGATCAATTTCACTTTTAAAATAGCTAAAGCACATCATGAACGAACTTAGAATCTTATGTTCCTTTTTTTTTTGCATTGCATTGACTGCAAAACGGCAAAATTAATCTATTTTCATTTGAAAGTTAATTTATTTTTAAAATACTTAATTTATTTAAATTTATCATAATTTAGCATTATTTGTTATTGACTTTTATTTGTTCTTAGTTATATCAAACGTATTTTTTAAACTTTTTTGCGATTTTATTAAGCGAACAATAAAAATTATGAATAAAACAAATTTAAGAAAAAATCATTTTATTGTGCTGAAAAGTAGGAAGACAACAACTATAATAAAAAATTCATGTCGTCAACTTGAGTATAAGAAAAAATATTGTTTTTGCTACAGATTCATCAATACACTTAGTTCTTCAACGGATGATGTTCCACATTCAGCTGTCTTTCGTTTTATACTAAGTATTATGCTTAAAAATACGATTTAAAACCACTGCTGTTGTCACAGGTGTGAGCCAGCAACAATATCAACACAATCTGTATCATGCAGTGACCTATTTTGCACATTTTATATTTTACTGCAGAGATTATTTCCTTAAAAGATTTACAAACTTTTGTTTGTAAGTTTGAGGTCGCTGGCTCATTAAAAAATAAAAATTCAAATCGTCGATAAATTGAAAACAACCTTTATTACTTACAAAGTATTAGAAACAGAATTTTTTGAAAGCATGCTCTTTGGCATATAAAAATAAATCCACACTCAATGAAATTTTGGAATTCGAGGTCGCTCAAAATCTTTCAAAAATCAAAATAAAATCCGAAGAAATTAAAAAAAATAAATTTTTTTTATCTAAAAACTTATAGAATACAAACCGTAAAACAAACCAACTCTATCGTGATACGCCCAACCTCTACGAAAAAATGTGAGTAAATATTTTCGTTTCACCCTTCTTTAGACTAACTTTTGAAACATATTTTTGAAGTGAAACTTCTTTAACACGGGTATGATTTAAAACGCAAAAGTCGACAGTATTTTTTTTTTAGCCGTACTTTCACTTAGTATTTTTTCCTCGAAGTTAAGGATTAGTTGATGGGATCTAAAATAGCTACAGCAATAAATGATTTATATAATTAAAGTACTCATCGAGCAAGGAGCCCGAAAATAAACAGCGTCGAGATCGGTTAAACAAAAACTCAGATATAAGCGTGGAAAAATATCCTATTTTTTCAAGCATTGCACTGACTATCAATGCCTTGCCATAGCGGGGAGAAAAAAATCGACTTCTCTCTCTCATTGTAATTTGCTGTTGCATTTGATATATTAATAACTTCATTCACTTGACATATTCAATTGTATCATTTCATTTCATTTATTCAACATGTAATATAAAAAGCCTTGTTGGCCTAAAATAAAATTTTACATGAATATTGATCGTTGCTAACTAGCGTTGATTTATTATTTGTAATTTAAAAAAAAAAAACTTTTAAAAAACAAACAACTAATCCCTGTCAGTCCCTATAGCTCCCGCGGTGGTCTGATAATAGCGAGGTCCTAGTCAAAAACCTTGCAATTGTTGCAGACATTATCTCACAATCTGTTAACATACTACATATATGGCTAATAAAGGTCAAATTTCGGAAAAATATTGATAAAAATCAACAAGCATATTAGCTGAGGCGGGCATGATCTGGGTTCAATATGTTTCTTATTGCCTCGACTAGCAATTCTCATTCCAAAGAGTTCAGTAAAACTATGCTGGTGTTGCCCATGATTGTGTGTATATCATTCTATATTATATTATATATTTTATTTATCTGTTTAATTTAACATTTTTCATTTACATATTAAAATTGACTTAATAAAAAAAATTTTCTTTAATATTGTTTCCCTATTTTTATGTGTAAGATTTTAAATACATCTACTCATATTTGTACGTCATTTTACTTACAACTAACAAATTCCATTGAGTGCAACAACACACTTTAAAATTTATATTTTTAAATCATTTAAAAATTCAGCTACATCAAGTATATCTTTATCAGCTAGCTTTTGTAACTTTATTGAACTATTCAAACTACGTCCAGATGTACCCAATACTTTTTTCCAATCTGTCAATTCTTTATATTTAGTATCGTTGCTACAGTATATAACTTCATTTATATCTTCTTCAAGTTTATAACAGCAAACAGCGGTAAAGACTTGTTTCAGATCTTGTAAAGCTTTATCACGCAATGTTTCATCACGACAAACGAGATTAAGCAAGAAAATACCCTTGTCGCTAAGTACGTGCTTTATATCCTCAAGTACAGCTGGCGCTAGAAAATTTTGTGGTGGACAACTCATACCAAGTGATAGATCTTTGCTATCAACATCAAAGAGTATGGCAGAAAATTGAATTCCTTAAAAAGAAATGACAAAATTTAAAAAAAATTTTAATAAAGTGAAACTTTAATTTTCTTTTTAACATTTACCTTCATTCTTGCAACCAGCAATGAATGCTAAACCATCATCAATAACAACATGTAAGCGTTTGTCTTGCTTTAGATCAAAGTATTGTTCAGCCACTTCCAGCATAATTGGATCAATTTCAACAGCAGTAACTCGCACGTTTCTATAGTTTATAGAAAGCCAATTTTAAAAATATATTTAAGTAATTGAAATAAGATTTTTGATGTGAAAATCACGTAAAATTCGTTGCCCAGTTTCTCAATATTTTCCGGAGTTTTGAAAATGTTTGAACTTTTTCAATGTTTTTCGGTGTTTAGAAAATTTTTCATTAATTTTCAACACTCCGACTTTAACAAAATGTTTTCGATTTTTATAACATTTTACAATTTTCCAAATTTATTTTTTACTTTTTTAACATTTTCCAATTTTTACGTTTATCAACATTTTTAACATTTTTTTCGAAATTTGCCATTTGTTTGCTTTTGAGCACATTACCGATATGTACATTTTTCAACTTTTTGAATAGTTTTTGACATTTTCTGATTTTCCAACAGCTTGATATTTTTGTACACCAGCGTTACGAGACATTATTAAATTCACACAGCGAGTGCTTGCACTCACCTGCTTACTTTTTCTACTTACGGTAATGCTTCGTGCAAAAAACTGCATAGGCCACCACCACCTAGTCCAACAACTAAGACATCTTGTAGTTGATCTTTAACGCCAGTTTGAATTGCCAATTGTACACCAACAGACATGAACAAATGATGTTGACACGCTAAATAACCTATGTCTATTTTCTTACGTTCCTTTTTACTTTTTGGCTTAACTGATTGAAATAGGAAATTGATATCAAAAAAATCATTAAAAGCTATGCGAAGAAACTTACTTGTTTTAACAAGTGCTTCAGATTGTACCACAAATTGATTGCTAAGAAAAATAAGACGTCTAAACAGTTTACCATCTGTGCCCTCAACTTCTTCAATACGAAAGTTGCCAGATATTTTTGAAAAGCCACTCACTAAAGTATCACGTTTGCCCAAATCCGAGCCGATGGATAGAAATGGAATCTTAGTGGATTAAATAGAAAATAAATTAAATTTCATTTCAAGTTAATTATTGTAACTAGCAACCTACCTGTTCACTCAAGCCTGCTGGTGATAAATTTTTAACGCTATCACCAATTTCAGTTTTTACTTCATCTAGTGAACTATATTCTTGATCACGATGCAAAGTAACAATACATAGACGTTGAAATCCTGCTGATTTCAGCAATTTTTTCCGTCCAGGTATTGTAGCAAACAACCATTCAACTTCTCTTTAATTGAAAAAAAAAAATATATAAAAATGTAAAACTTTATAAGCGGTCTGTTGCTATTGCTCACCTTCCTTGTGGTACAATAAATACAGCATATTTCTTCTGACCACGCGCCGGTGGTTGATCAAGTATATGCAGTGTGTAACGAGTTTTTTCATCACCTGGCTTGCACAAGTCCATCGTTACTTCGTTGTGATCTGTCAAAGAAAGATATAATGTTTGAATGGTTTACTATAATATTGATTGTACGCATTTAATTAAGAGCAACCCTAAAATCATTTTTCTACTCAAACAAACCTGCAATATTCCCTCTTTGCAGACCATTGCATACAAGTGCAGCTTGTTGCACAGACTTGACTGCAGTAATTAGCTCATCAGTGCTTTGTACTCTTTGCATTTTTTCACTACCAAGGCTTAATTCTAAAATCTTTGAGATACAATTAAAAAATTAACAGAAAAGTTTTAATGTTTGATTGATTCAAAAACTTACTGGCATTGGCAAGGCTTTGAATTTTGTAGCCACTACTACAAAAACAGGCATTGCAACTGCATCGGTTTCATTTTCTTCTTTGGATAGATTAGCGCGTTCCGCATCGAGACAGCGCACTATACGGACCATGAAAGAATGACTAGGGAAGAAATCCAATATGTATTTTAATATGTGCTCCTGCAGCAACGAAATACAGATATAACGTCCACCGTTACTGTAAATTACAATTATTTTTAAATTAGTTAAATATATAGTCCACTGCTGGAAAAATTAAAACTTAACATTAATGAAAGACATAAGCAAAAAGTGCAGAAAATAATAACATTAGCACAACGACGGATCTTAAGTAGGACAACTGATTCTACCACCTGGTATAGTTTAAAATATAAAAAACTTAATTATTTGCAATAGGATTAAGTTCAACGGTCGTCATAGGTTACATGTCGTCCTTAAAGCCAGCAAAGTGAGTATTTATTAGAGCCTCAAAGGTTTCGTTTATTTACGGACCAGTCATTGAATAATAGAATTAGTTTAGTAAAGCTATAGTCGGAGTAAACAAAATAGTCCGGGAGATAGCGTCATTATTTTAATATGCTTAATTATGTAGTTCATGGACGGTCTGCCAGGTGTGCTCAGACGCACATGAATTAACTAAATATGCATATTAGAAAAGTGCGTAGATTAAGAGAATTTTTTGTGACGCACCTCTCGGACTATAACATAAAAGAAATATTACCGCATTGTGCGCATAATTTCATTAAAATATTTTCCCACTGTTTCGCGTACTTCGCTGCTATCATCTGTCATTAGGGCATCCAGCGTACCCTTATCAAATACCACTGAAAAGGATTCTTCTGCAAATGACATTTCTGTAGCATCCATATGCAAGTATTCCATATCCGGACGTGTGCGTTCATTTAATTTTAACATTTTTCTGATCACCACACGTGATATATCGATGTTAATTATATTTCTACAAAAAAAAAAAGGATATTTCAATAAAACATAATGCAATCAAAAAATATTTATTTACTTAAATCCCGAGTCGTACATGTCCATACTCAACTTAGAGTTACCGCATCCTACCATAAGAATTTTATCTGCCGGCTTTATATATTTGTGTATCGGTTCACAAAGTTCCAAATATTCGCCATACCTTTGAATTAAAGGATTCACTAATCATCCATCTTTCTCCGTTTAGAAATATGAGGCTTGATTGTATACATACCATTCAAAAGCTTTTTCACCACGTTTCTCAAAAAATTTATTCCAATAATCTGTTTGCCCAAACTCTTGATGTGACTTTGGTAACAAATTCATTTCTTCTTTAAATATTTATAGCTTAATTTATAACAATTCACAGCAAATTTGCTAAATGAAACCTGAGAAGAGCCTTGCTAAAATTTTCGTTTGGGCAATAATCAGAATCGTAAATCGTAACAGAGCTGCCAGACTGTGATTTTCACAAAAAAAAGAGGTGTTGTTCGATAGCAAGCAAACAATTTCTATGATATTCTTCACATTCTAACGTCAATTTTAATTAAGAAAGAATATTTTAATCATAGACTTTGTTTATTAGTCTTTGGTTTTGATGATTCATGTTGAATGTCATTTTAGCTGTAGTTTTAACAACGAAGATAATCAGTTCTTAAAAACATGCTAAACATATATATCTGGCAGCGCTCAGCTAATGCTTAAACGTCAAAAACCACATGGAGATGTGTTTAATGAAATCAAAATTATTTTTTATACCGTACAGTATACTAAAATGTTCATGATGCGATACTGGTAGCTTACCGGGAAAACTTAGGCGCTTATTAAACGTCGGAGATTTTTGTTACTAAAACTGAGTAACAAAAACCTATTTCCTAGGTGCAACACCCAACTTTATTTGTTAATGCTCTGCTAAAATTGGAAATAGGATTTGGCTTTTATGGTAGCGTTAGTCGTAATGGCAATGACTGCGGTTGCGCTGACAAGTGTGTTGTAATTTTGAAAACCGCTCACCGTTGGCGGTATTTCGTCAACTCAAATTCGGTGTGTGTGAATATCACAGTGAACATCACAGTCGATAAGTTAAAAATAAAAAATATTCACAATTTGCGAAGCTTTTAAAGTTTATCACAATTGCTGTGCTGGATTTGGTAACTTGCAATTAACCGATGCACAATTACAATAAGACTGCAATTACAGAACTGTGCATCTATGGATTCGCAGCAAAACTATTAGAAGCAGAACTAAACGAGACCGCAGTTAATACTTTGGAGGTGTCAGGAAATGGTGGGTCAACCGAGCCTGCTATGCCGCGAGTGCAACACAAATTGACGTTGTTATTTTATCCGAATATGATGGTGCATCCGAGCAGATAACAGGTAATGCAAAACAGGCTCAAATTAACCTAAGCACATCACCAATTTTGGAACAGGTTTACTTTAGCTCCCATCCTCCAATCTTTTTTTGGCTTAAGTTTACTTTGGCTCCCATTGTCCAATGGTAATTAAACTGAACTTTTCTTATGTGCTTTTGTAGGCACAGGTTTACTTTAGCTCCCATGCTCGAATCTTCTTTTTTTTGTTGTTGTTTTACCCCCTAAAATGAAAATAAAAATAGCAAAAAAAAAAAAGTATCGCTCGGATCTGGTTTCGGATATATAGCCATCGGAAGTTGTGGATATAGCTTTTGTAAAAATCCTTATAAGTTCGGAACCCCTTAATGGGTGTCATAAGAAAGATAATTTAATGGCCCACAATAATGGTCAGCAAATCTTTGAAATCTAATCCATAATTTTGGAGATATGACGATTTTTCTTAAATTTGACCAATTTTTTTTTAAAAAACCGTTGTTTTTTCCAAAGAATGTGTCATTGTCATTGTCATTGTCATATTGTCATTGTTATTGTCACTGTCACTGTCATTGTCATATCGTCATTTACCTTGGCACTGCCGTAACCAGCAATAACGATGTCAGTCTGGAGATTAAGCGGAGAATAACAATTGCTAATAGGTGCTACTACGGTCTCAGTAAGCAATTACGTTGCAGAGCTCTCTCTCGATCGACAAAGCTAACACTCTACAAGACGCTCTTCTACCTGTGCTTCTTTATGGCGCTGAGGCATGGGTGGTTTCGACAACAGACGCAGCCGCTCTTGGGGTGTTCGAGAGGAAAGTTCTCCGCAAAATCTTTGGTCCTGTTCGAGTTGGCGACGACTATCGCATTCGAATGAACCACGAGCTGTATGAGCTCTACGCCGACATTGACATAGTTAAGCGTATAACAATACAGCGACTACGCTGGCTGGGTCATGTCCATCGTATGGATAAAGAAGCTCCAGCGAAAAAGGTATTCGAAGGGAAGGTCCCCGGTCAACGACGAAGAAGGAGACCATGCCTCCGGTGGATAGACCAAGCTGAGGAAGCCCTAACCGCGCTTGGCATTAACGATTGGAAAAGGCGCGCGCAAAACAGAGGCGCCTGGCGAGAGCTAATGAGGTCGGCCGTAACCTGACAACGGGTTGTTATGGCCATCTAAGTAAGTAAGTAAGTGTTATTGACTTATAATTTTTTTAGCATGGTAAGAAAGCTTAATTTATTCCCTTTAAAATGGTATTTATTGAATCCGCCATTTTGAATTTTGAAAATCTGATACCAGATTCGTAATCAGCGACCCCAAAAACCCTCGAGTAACAAGTTTCAAGCGAATCCGATCAGGTTTTAGAAGATTTTGAAAATCTGATACCAGATTCGTAATCAGCGACCCCAAAAACCCCCGAGTAACAAGTTCAAGCCATAAAAACGTTCATGCGCATAAAAAATCACTTCTTAACTTCAAAGTCGTTTTTCTCGAAAACTTATTTTCGTACCGTGGGTCCCTTTTAACTTTCCCAGTCACATATGTTTCTTATAATTTCGAAAAATATGCGCAATGCCACGCCCTCCCATATAAGAGAAGAAATGAATGCAGAAAACAGCGTAACAATATTTTTTTAAGTTTTATTGAAATTAAAAATGCTAAAAAATACAAAATTTCCACTTTTAAATAAAAATAATAGTAATAAAAAATAAAACTTCACGTTAACAGAAATAGATTACAATTATTAATGTTTATTGCATATACTGTTGCTTAAAAGAATGCAAATTTAGGCATTTTTAGTTATATGAATTTAGTTTAACTGTTCGATATGCATTGAAAGTTTAAAACATAACTAAAATAAAACTATATTTGAAAGCACATTTATGAAATGACCCTTTCCAAGCATACACAAAATAAAAACAAATGGGGCTTTGTTAACAAAATCGAAAAATTATTTGAACATACATATACGAAGTTATAGCCTTAAATTTAGAAAAAAAAAAAATTATTGAAAAAAAAAAACTTAAACTTCTTACCTGGCCAAGTGATGAATGATTTTTTAATTATTTGGACAAAAAACGTTGCTATGTACATACATATGTACATATTCAATATTGAAATAATGTTTGACAACATCTAACTGAAGCTATTAATATCCAAGCATCCATGTAAGGGCATTAAGCTTGCAAATAATATAGACATCTCAAAAGAACCATTGACCTTAGTCAGCTCAAGTACGAAGTTTATTTTACTTAAACTAATTAAAGTTTTTATTTTGTGTTTGTTTTAGCTAAACGTATTTAAGATATTGTGTTAAAGTTTTTTAAATTTCATTATTAAGTTATATCAATGGGAATGTTTTCTTTTTTTTGCTTATTTGTCTAAAATTTTATTAAAATCTTTACAAATTTTAGTATTAGTTTTTAATAGTACTTATTTCGTATACAAAATTTTTAAAAAACTTGAAATTTTTAATATTTTTTTCTGCAATATGAATAATATAAAGTTATTTTATAAATGCAACATTTTTTGTGTGTGTTGTTTTGTGTTTTTTTTTACTAATTAGTGTAAAAATATGGCAAAAATAAAAGTATTTTTGTGATCACATTCGTCATTTAGTCGTAGATTTTTAACGCAGAAAAACCTACGCAAATTTATGTGAAAATGTAATTTTTGCACAATTATTACTAAAATATGTTGCTTAAAAAGTAAAAAGGGGATTTTGTATTAGGCTGAAAAATAACAAATTTCACATTTTTTTTACGAAAATAATTGTTCGTCATGCAACATTTACGGTGGGGCAAGTTCAGGGCACATATATATATTTTTTTTTAAATATAAACTAAATCATTTCGATGTTGAATAAGAAGATAAAAATACTCGTCACTAAATTATTTGTTGTTGTTAAAAATAGTAAATAAATAAATGCTTTCAAATAGGGCGCTTAGATATAAAAAAACTTAATCTATATAAGCTTTTCGAAGTTATTCGTTATTAGGTCGACTATATTTGCCGTTTGCTTACTAAGCAAAATGACACATAATGGTCGTATGGCCGCTTTATTAAATTCTCAGTCTAGCTTTAAGAGAATGGTTACCTTGCTTACACTGAAACTACAAGTAATTTTCAAAACTACCTATATTCACCTCTTAAATTTGACCAACCATTTATTCTAGTTTTTTATCACCCGAGTCTATGAGATCGAATGTATGAAAAGTGACCACATGTAAATATTAATAATTTATTTCTTCGTAAAAACTTATCTAGATTAATTAAAATAATGTAAGCGTCCTATTAAATTTGTTCATGATTTTGTTCTGCTTAGCTTTTTCCTAAATTTTTTATGCATTTTAAATTTTTTGTTTTTAAAAAATCTTAAAATTTAAAATATTAAAAAAATCAATCACAGTTGTTTGGGCGGAATTTCATGTGTTTCTCTTAAGTTTTGTTGATAAATATCTAGGTTTTTTGTCTTAGTTTTTGTGTTGAGTGCGCATTTGTTAGTTAGTTAGTTTTTAAATAATGATGACTTGTATATAATACAAATTTATAGGTTAGTGAGTTCAAAAAAAAAAAAAAAAAAAAATCTAAAAAAAATAATCAATTAAATTAAGTTTACTTCAATTAAAATCCGTATTTTATACTTGAGTATTTTTTCATAAAATTGTATTTTCTTTATATTCTTATTATTCCTCAATGTGACTAGATTAGGGTTAAACTGATTTCATTTATTTGAAATGAGGCTATGTTTTTAAGTTAGTTGGTTTGACTTGTGAGTTTTTTTCTTTCTCTGTCATTTGAATCTGTCACGTTTTGAACGGATTTCAAACTTTATAAATATTTATAAAAAGTTTTAGCTAAAGTTAATTATTTTAGGTTTATATAAGCGCCGTGGTATATTCAAGAATCAAATGATACATGAGCAAACATGTTAATATTGATCCGGTAAAAATTCTCATTTCAAAATTTGTTGATATTTTATCAACATAAAATCATGTTGAGCGTACTTAAGAGGTAATTTTTCATGTTAATGAATGTTTGAGTGAACTCAATTGAAAACGTCAATTTGTCTTCTAATTTCGAATTTTTGTCTTAAGTAAAATTGTACTATATCTTCAATATCCGCAATCGATCTAAATTGAATTCAAGTTCTGATCTTACTGGGCAGTTAATTTCAAGGATTCGAGCTACAATTGAATAAAGTTTATTTCATTAAAGATAACAACTACTACTTGTTTAGTATGGCTTTTGGTAGATGTTGTTATATCTGCCATACTATCTTCGATCAAACTCAAATTAGTTAAGAATTTATAATATTTCAGCATTGAACCAACGATATTACGATAAGTTTCCGCTAATCCATTGGAATACATAGTTCATAAACTATATATTTGTCCAAGGAATCAAAGGTGATACAGCTATTTTGCTCATCAACTAAAGCAGCTACTAGCAACCATTTTACTGGAAATGAATTTCGTAGTTAACATCCTTATGCTATATTTGCGAATATTTGATGAATTGGCCCTTAATTTATTAAGATTACCAAAAATCATTAAAACAACAGATTAACACACAGTGGTAGCCTTGGTTAATTATGTCACATTAGTGCTCCCTGAATATCTAGAACAGCTGTTTTATTGTTCTGGTTCAAAAAATTACTATCAAAAACACAAATAGTTTTCAGATTAAGGACTTTATAAACAAAAGTTCCATGCAATTCTTTAAATATTCTGGGAGTCTACAATGTAAGAAACTGTACATTTTCACTTCACAGTGAAGAACTGCTTACTGATGAGTTCAAACCACGATGTTATGAGACTTGTACTGTGCTTCAAAACGATCTTGGTAAGCTTACTTTGGTCTTTTACGCCGAATTGTTTGCATTATTCAACCAGATTAGAGATAATCTGTAAGTCTAGACCTTATTCAGTTAGCCAATAAAATAGTCTATTAATGAAACCTTAGAAAGCCTGCCATAAGGTTCCCTGGTGCTGTATCAGCAGACAAACCCTCTGCTATCATTAGGTCTGTAACTTTGTTAGAAAGTGACATGGTACCATAAGGCAAACCTCAAGTGACGGCAGAATGAAAAACGCAAAAACGCCATAACTCGTAGGATACTGCTGATCTCTTCAAAAAAAGTTACTGTCATAGTACTCCACGTTTTAGTTCAAAATTCCTAGTTTCCTACCGAAACACTGTGAGAGATATCTTTTATATTGCAAAAACAAAAACAAAAAAAAAAATCTGTAGAGAAAAAGATTGCAGCATCAAAATAATCCCGATCATTGCAAATCGAGTACCTTTATATCCTGACACAATTTATGACTTAATTTGATTTCACTACGTTTGTGAGTTGTAGCTTTTATGGTGCTTGAGAAGTGCCGGATCCATCACGTAATTGTTGGCTTCAGCTAATTGCATTGGCAACGGTGGGAGCTTATCATTCGGATGACGATGACTGATGCTTGTCTTGCGCGGCTTTGTTAGACTTGTGGTCGTAGTAAGTTTGTTGCCGGTGGATGTTGCTAATGTTATCGTTGCCGAAGGTAATTGTTGTGATGTGACTACTGGCGTTGTACTTCCATTCATTGACGTAGTGGCGGATAAAGAACTGTTAACATTTGTTACAGATTTACTGAATATATGATTGCCTACTGAAGTTGCTGGAGTAACTGTTATTGTTGTTGTCGCTACTGCAGTTGTTGCTGAGGCAGCCGTTGTTGCAGTGGAAAATGAATTTCGTGAATTCTTCGGAGGGACAAAAGCTTTCGTTTGCTTTAGCAAGGAACGATCATTGCATAGCGCAGTTATTAGGGGCAAATCAAGAATTTTCGATTTTTCACGCAACAATGCAATGTCGATATCGTTAGCAGCGGCTACAGAGGCTGGAGTTATTGCAGTGGATGCAGTGGCTCTACCAGATGTCGTAGCTGTTGTCTTTGAAGCTGTAGCAGCTGCATTCAAAGCAGCCTTATTTGCAGCTGCTACTGAAGCTTGCAGATGCGAAAGAATACTACTGCTATCGCCACCGACTCCACCACGACTTAAGGCTGAGTCTGGTTTCGGTCGTTCACCAGCCCATTGCGCTCCACTTGACGTTGTAGTCATGTGGCTTTTGCTGCTATGAGTTCGTAACGTTGGCGGCTTTTGGCTTGATAAGTGATTGCGTGAATTTATATTATTGTTCAGGCTTAACGAGGGAGTAGATACAGGGGTTGGCTTCGAAGGGACTGTAAAAAATAGAAAATGTTATGCATAAGTTTTTGATACAATCGATAAATTTTACCTTAGAAATCTTTCTTAATGTTTGAGTTTTCTAATTTAAAAGGTAAAAATATTTAAATTAAAAAAAATTAGGAGTCATTTGATCTCTGATCCTCATCGTCGTCGTTTACTTCTACTCGTACTTACTTGGTGGTGGTTTTTCACTAGGTGCCGGCATTGGTGGTTTCTTTAATCGCCGATTTACATACGGCGGTGGTGGTGGGGGCGGCAGTCGTTTAACCTTAGGCAGCGAGTCTATCGAATTCAGAATATTATCGTCTGATCGTGATCGGGCAAAAAGGTTGGACGAACTTGCCGTCGTGGTCATTGCGGCTAATGCGCCAGGATGCAGTGGTGGTGGTGGTGGCGGCTCATATGAAGAGCACATACTAGCTACTGAGGGACTATACAATGGTGAGTAAGTTCCTGGCAGCTGAATATACGTATCTGACAGATTCTGTGTAGAAGCGTAACGCGAGTGAGTTGACAATGCAAGTGGAAGATACGGTGTGCTGCGATAAATGGCATGAGCCTTGCATGTATCCCAGGCGCCAGCATGTGTACCTGTATGATGATGATGATGATGATATGCAAAGTAGGGATGTGGTGGTGGACTCTGCGCCATGGCAGCAAGCAAAGAGCTCTGTTTTGCATCCAAATACTCCTGTTGACTTACGGCGGGATCCTGTATGGGATATATTACATAATCGACATCACTGTATAGCTGTTGTTGGTAGAGTTCGAGCTGCTTGCGAGCCAGTTGACCTGCATACATCGTTGCCAACTGTGGTGGCGGTGGTGGAGGTGGTTGTCGCGGTAAGCTTGGTGGTGGTGGCGGCAGATATTGACGGGGTTTAATTACTGGTAGCAGAACACAAGTCCTTGCGGAAGGCTTCATGTCTGGATATGGCGGGGGCGGTGGTGGCGGCTGTTGATGCAGCGATGACATGCTTTTATGTGCCGCATGAAAACTGTAAGGAACTATCGGAATGCCGATTGTGCTTGGAATGACTCCAGCACCGGCAGCAGCAGCAGCCGCAACATGGGCAGCTGCTGCAGCGGATAACTGGGAAGAGACAGCTGGCACTGGTGGTGGCGGAGGATGATGATGCTGATGATGGTGGTGAGCAGTCACATTGAACGTTCTGAGCGGATGTGTTGGGCTGCTCACGTAGTTTGAATTATGTGACAGATAATTGCTGGCCATCGAGCCCGTTGAGGACGTCGCTCCTGATAACGAACAGTGGGTGGGTGCTGCATAGCAAGGCTTGGGATTCTCACTGACGACACTTGTGTGGGCCTTTAGAATGTTAATTTGCGGACGAGTTGTTATGAAACGTGCAGTTATTTCCTCAGATTTTAAAGAATTCATAGAGCTGGTACTAACTGAAGTCGGCGGATTAGACTCCCTTGCTGCGGTTATTGCAGCGTGCCTAAGCGCAGATGATGACGATGTAGAGCTAAGTGACACTAGCGAAGTTGGACGAGGTTTGGTTGAATTGGGGTATGGCGGTGGATCACGTCTAAGTATGGCAGCTGAGGTAATAGGTGATATTTGAGTTACCGTAGTTTTGGTACCAGAGGTTGGTGGTTTTTTAACAGGAGCTGATTTTGTGGACGATGGCACATTAGAAACATTCGAAACACTTGCTGTAGGTATTGGCACCACCTTGTTGAGTTGGTTACTGATGCGAACTGGCGGACCGCACAGGCCGGTTTTTTCGTGCCTGGCGTTATAAGGGGGTGGTGAACGGACACGTATGTTGCTTAAGTTACTCGCATTGCTATCAATACGTTGAGGTGGTGCCGGCGGATCTGTAGGAAGCAATACATCCATCAGATCATCAACAACATGATCCTCCTCCGATGGAGCCGTATCTTGGTGGCCCTGAATATAAGAATCACCAGCCATAGTAAGCGGTAGCGTTACATAGTCGCAGTCCGAGTCAAGTGTATTGGAAACGGTTTTTCGGCAAGGATAAGTTCCGCGTCCAACAATAAGTTCAGTAAGCTCCTCAGCCGAAAGGAGTGCATGTTTTTTGTCTGTGGGATCGCTGCCATCGCCACGAAACGAACCGCTGGTGCTGACGTTAGAATCGGAACGCAGGCGAAACTCTTCATTCTTAATGCGTTTTCCACGATAGTCGTTGCCATTACCGTTAACATCGTTGCCACCGTCTACAGAATCTAAATTTATGGACCGCGCTGGATCACTGATGACACTTTTTGATGGCTGGAAAATGCCGTAGTGTGAGCTGGCTTGACTTTCAGACTCGGCAATTTCCGAGGACTGACCGGTCATCTCGCTACTGTGCATTGTGTAGACTCCGGATGTTTCTGTCGGTGGTGCACCATGTGCTAGCGTATATACGCCAGAAACACTTTCTGTCTCGTCTGCAAGCCTGCTGGGCGTTGTTATGAAGTCATGTTCGTGGCATGTGGATGCCGCCTCACTTAATGTGGAGTTTTGTGCAGTGTGACTGAAGCCCAACTCCAAGCTGCTGGACGTAGAATTACGTCGATTCCCATTAGTAGTTGGTGAAGCATCGTCGCCACTATTGCCTAACGAGTGCACAGCCAAGGAAGCCAAAGGACTGCCTGTGGAATTGCAATCTGAAGGCAGTGCTACAACCACAGTGCTGCATGTTGATGAGCACTGTGAGCCGACATTATGTTGTGAGCTGGGTGAGTCTGTTGCCGTTGATGAGTCGGTATTATGGCGTGGAACCGATGTAGGAAATGAACTACTCGTGGAAGAGTTGCCAGCAGAAGTATTGCTAAGCTCTGTTGGTGACTCACGATATTGCTGCTGTTGCTGCTGCTGGCGCACTGACAGTGCGACCAGTTGATCCTCTAATTCTTTAAGAGACACTTGTCCTACAGAAGAAGTTTGTCTACTAACGCTCGGTCTATCCAGCAGATGAGCGAGAGCTAAACTCTCCGTGGATGGTGCGGCAATCGGAGCTGGCGGTGTATTGATCATGATTTCCAACTCATCCTCGGAGTGTACACGATCACTTACAATACCAGATGTGGTATTTGAACTCGTGCTGGATATCACCGATATACGCTGATCGTTTTTGTTTTTGTAGGGTAAATGAAGACTGCGCGAATAGATGTAGCATGCGTGCAGACAATTGTTTTCCTCTTCTTCACGTTTGATCACCTCCTTCAGACGTGCAGCGATCTTCATACTAAACTGATGAGTTTCCTTGCAGAGCGTCAATAGCATTTTGTTTTTCTCATCTGAAGTAGCGTAGAGTGTAATTTTGCTGTCACCGGAACGGATTTCAAACTTTTTTCGCTCAAATGAAAGTTTCGTTATATTGGGCCACAAAAAGGTTATCTGTTGCGAAGCGGCGACATCCGAGACGCCATAGATTTTGATGCCCTTTGCATAGACGACAAACCATGAGTTGCCCGGTCCTTGTTCGCTTTTTACCATTCTCATACGATAGGTGTGCGCATTAATGCTGTCGTGTATCAGACAAGCCTGCTGTATGTAGTGCAGTTCTGCATCCGCCGAGGACATACCATGATTCTCACGATGGCAAGCGCGCAATGCGCTTGCAGCCCAAGTATTACGTAGTCCGACGGGCAAGTAGTCCTCCAAGCGGAAATAATTGATTTGTGCTGATGAAGTATGATGCGTTGGCACTGTTACTGCTCCTGGTTGTGAGGTCGTTGTTGTCGACATCGATACGTTGCGATTTATCGACATTGTAGACGATAACGGTGATAGTGTTGCGGCGACAGCATTTAGGCTACGCTTTAAGCTACCACTAATTGGAAAGACCGCTGACGCAGATGCTGATGACGTCGAGGACGTTGATGTTGATGTTAAGGTCGTTGGAGTTGTCGCCAAATGATTTGTTGGTTTGGTAAATGTCGTTGATAAACGGAGCAATTTTTCATTGCTACTGCTGCTGGTAGTGGTTGAATTACTAATGGTTCTCCTATTTATCTTTGGCAATGTGGTTGTTGTCGTAGTCATTATTGATGTTGTGGAAATCGTTTCTGCAGCTGTTATCGGCAATATTGAATTCGTTTCGGTGGTGGTGGTTGCAGCTGATGCCAATGCTGGTGTTATAATAGAGCTGACATCATGACTCGAATTATTTTCCGCCTTAGTATTTAATGCTGTAGCTGTAGTAGTATTCCCGTTTGTTGCTGTATTATTGATGCTGCTAGTACTTGATGCTGATGTTGATGCCGGTGTTGTAGTGATTATTGGTGCATCACCTAAATCTGCTTGCAACGCTAGTCCAGCCAGCAGCAGCATTGACTGATCGGAATATTCTTTTGGGATATCTCGTTGTAGGGCATTGTACTTAAGTTGAAGGTAGTAATTATGTCTGGAGGTTTCATCTTTCAACATGAACGGGCTCTCGATATAGAATTGCACGCGAAAGTGTAACTCCAGGAGTGGTCGTCCATTGGCATCGAGACCCTAACAAAAAAAAAAAAAGGATAAAATTTAGTAAAAATATTTTCATCGCTTGGTATAATAAGTTATGTATTACGTGAGTGTGCGAGGAACGCCAACTTTTTGGCCCGTATTTTGATAGCTTGCTCTCTGGGTCTGCAAACATGTATTCGCCATCTGAAAGAAAAGGGAAAACATTTTTTTATATAGAGTTAAAAATACTATCTAACGTTCTATAGTTATAATTGGATCTGAGACAAATATAGAATGCAACAGATGATTGGATATTAATATATTTGATAGGATGAAATAATAGTCTATTACCGTCACATCTAATTGGTTAAACATTTTTGAAAAAATGTATGTTTTTGAAAAAAAAACACCAAAAATATATTTTGCATGGTTTCGTTAATTGCAGAAACAAAATTAGCAGACCACTCGTGATAATTTTGATAACTGGCAAGAAACAAGTCTCGTTCCTTATGAAGAAGCATAGGAGAGAAAAAAAGGCAAATAAATAACCTACATTTCGTTGTAAGTCAAAAGCAAAAAGCAAGTTCGCTACTTAAGTCTTTTGTTTTAAATCAAAGAATGGTACATTTTTCTTCAATGTCTTATACGTGAAATTCGCTAGATTGACTTTTAATAAATTTTTAAAAAATTTTTATTTATTACTACGCTTATAGCATCTATCAAAAATTAGTTCCTTATCCTTTAAGCAACCTAAGACAGCATCATCTATGAAATTCCTGCTATGCATCCCAAAGTCAATCACATGTCAAATCAACAGACGAACAACGAACTTTTTGACAGACAAATTCAACGGTTTCAAATATGAAATTAACAAAAACAACAACCACTGAAAAAATCCACCAACCATCTACTCCAAGAAAATAACATCACAGACTTAAATTAAAATATTCAACGACTTCCATCTGCGATAACATCTCAAGGGCATGACGTGCACAAACAAAACAAAATGAGAAAAAGAGTTTGAAAAAAAAAAACTTTTTTTTTTGTTGTCGCTTTCGACATGGTCATCATTTTTTCTTGATTCGACTTGTGGACTACCCAGCCCCAGTTATAAAAAAAACAGCTTTACTGTACGACAACGTTCAAAATAAAAAAAAATTAAAATAAAAAAAACTGAACAAAAATCGCTACAGAATCGAAAATTGGAATTCCTGCATATAAAAATAAGTAGCAACAACAACAGCAAGAGCGGCAAAAAAGTGAGGATCGAAAAATAACTCTTAAGAGTAACCAAATTATGCGTGTATACAATCATATACTTAGTTAAGTAACGTACAGTTCTTTGATTATTGGCAAAAATCGGAAATTTCATTCATATATTGTGCAGCAACTACAGAAAAAACATGAGTTTTTGAATATAGTACTAATTTTTGATTGATTTGGTAATAACTAACAAATGATACATTTAATATGTGTAGTTTCAAAAATATTTGATAGTATTAAACACGTCACATATTTGGCTAAACTGAATTAAACATTTATTCGGCAATAATTACCAAATTATATTTTTAATCAAAACAAATATTTCTTTGTAGTAAACATACACTTGTTAATAATTAACAAATAACATATATATTTGATGAAGGAGATGTTAGTGGTATTCATATCGGACTCATAATTCATTACTGTTTACCCTTAATCAAAGCGAACTCGTATTGCGTATCATCATGGGTGGTCCAATAAGAGCTTCCTAGTTTGTTTTCTAAATAAATACATACATAAAAATCAATGTATTGATGCAAATTTTTATTTGGAATGATAGTTCGGTTCCTACACTCAATGTTTAAAAACTATTTCGTTCAAATGTTGCCCACGACTAATTCTTAAATGGTCCATTCTGTGGGTCCAATATTCGACAACTCTTTTGAACATATCGGCCGGTATTCCTTGAATAACACGAGTTATGTTGGTTTCCAAAGCGTCAATAGTTTCGGGTTTGTCGACATAAACAAGTGACTTAACATATCCCCAAAGAAAGTAATCCAATGGCGTCAAATCACATGATCTTGGTGGCCAATTAACATGACCTTTTCTTGAGATGATGTTTTCATCGAACGTTTCCCTCAATAAAGGGACTGTTTCTTCAGCTGTACCAGAGCACCATTGACCATAACACGGGCTCCATCCGCATTTTTGAAGAAATACGATCCGATGATGCCTCCTGTCCATAAACCACACCAAACAGTACATTTATCGGAATACATTGGAAGCTTTTGGATTGCTTATGGTTGTTCATCAGCCCAAATATGTCAATTTTGCTTGTTAACGTAGCCGTTCAACCAGAAATGAGCTTTGTCGCTAAAAACGATTTTTCGATAAAATAATGGATCAACCAAAATGATGTTGAAGAACTCTATAACATTCTCTAACTGATGACTGGTAGTAAGTTTCCACAATTAATAAACGTTGTTCAGGAGTAAGTCTATTCATGATTGAGTCGTATTGAATACTGAAAACAAACGTCATATGGACGTCATATGCACATGATAGCTGTCAAAACAACCCAGTTGGAAAAGGGACTTCATGTTGGATTACATATGACATGTATTATGACACCCAAATACGCTGCGTATGCCGCATTGATATTCCAATTTTGACAAAAAGAAAAAGTAACGAGTAGCGCTTATAACCAAAAAAAAAAGCAAAAGATTTATTTTTGATACTAATATCGAGAGACATTGACTGCAAGTCGTTATTTTCTATACACAGTTAGTCGTAGATCGTTACTTTTTTACGTGCATTTTGTTTTTGTAAAATTATCGAACTATCATACTAACGAGTAACAAAATAACTCGGTGGCATTAGCAAATTTCCAACTAACGAATTATCAAACTAACTAGGCCGGTGAGAACACCACTTGTTTTCTAACAAAATATTGAATATTTTTTACACTATCATAAATACCAAAATTATGTAGCAAGCAGAAGTGACCTAAGTAGTGCTTTATTTAAATATGTTGAGAATTATATAATACTAATATTAACTTGTTTATAATCTCTTTAATCCACTAAAACAAATATGTTTGTCCATTATCCAAACAACACTCGAATTAATGGCATTTACGAATCTGTTTGGGACTTTTTTTTTCGAATAATACGGATTCGGGATTTACTCTTTTTTTTAAATAGTACTTATTCGCTTCTGAATGATTTTTCTAACATTGTCTTAAAATGTTTTTTGAACATTATTTCTATAGGTTGGATATTAATTTTGCCGCAATTATTAAAGTTTCAAATCACTTTTCCACTTGATGCGTGAAATGATGAAACCAAAAACAAAAAACTCTAAAATTTTTGTAACACAGGTAGATGCCACGAGGAAAAGACGCTGTTACTGCTGCTCAACTTATGCGAGATGAAGAAGAAAAAAAAAAGGAAAAAACTCAAGCGAACCCAAAATTTATAAAACCTGCTACGCTGTGCTAACGCTGCTTCATTGCGCTATTATGCGTTAAACCTGAATTTAAATTTCACTGCAGTGCACTTTACTGCATTGCTAGTTTCGTTGCTGTAGGCATAAAAATTTTAAAATTTTTTCTTCTTCTCTTATTCGCTGCAAGCAGGTGTGTTGAGTTTTTTTTGTTTTTTGTTAAACTTCAGCAACGCACGCTTGCTGCAGCATCGGCATTTGCTGCTGCTGCAACAACATCATCGGCAGTCTTTTTTTTTTGTTTTTGCCTCATTGCTTCACAAAATACTATTCTACATTTTGAGATGCTATTTTAAAATAATTTCTCTCCCTCTCTGTCTTCTTGTTGTGCACTCTGTTAAACTTTCATGTTGAATTCTTTTAACAGGGTGTTGGGATGCAGGGGCATCCTGAAGTTAGGCTTCAAGAACGACAGCAGCAGCAGCAGAATAAAATACGGTTGCATTGCAAGTTTTTAAGTGGTCCTGTCCGATGTTGCTTTTGTATTTTATTGAGGAGACAAATTAATATCTTTAGAAACTCAATGTTAGCGTGTGCACGTTCATTGGAACATATAGTAAGAGCAATGCACAGGGCAAAATTGGACAGGAAAGCATTGGATATTGGAACAGGATTGGGCATCAAGGGCCGTTTAATTTTTGAAATAAAATATTCAGCTCAAAAAGTTATTTCAAAAGCATGCAAGTAGGTATTGTTTGAGCATTATTACCAATGGACATTGGATAAAGGAAGAAAAATTACCAAGCAAACAATACCAAACCAAAAAAAAATAAAAAATGATTCAGATCAGACAATTCTATAGCTTTGACCAGAGACGATAACTTTTCAATTTCAATAAAAATGTTCATTCCGTAGAAATATCAGATCCCAGACGAAATATCACTTAAAATATGTTATATGATTCGAAGGAGTTAAACGCGCTCTAATGTTCTCGTGGAGTGCAAAGCCTCGTAAACTTATCGCCTCTGTACCTTATCAATTAAACTGCATTATTTGTATTTTTAACGACCAAATCGTGATTCTGTCATGATTTGCGGCATTAAAGTTGATATTTATTGAAAATTATATATATATGAATTTTTACGCTGATTCTTCAAAATTTAATAAATGCTAGTGCATAATCCTATGCATAACTAACGTGCACATCACATAAAAAACTGCAAGAGCTTTTTTTTGCGAGTTCATTTCTTAAGTCTTTCGTTTTAATGTTTAATTTTAATTTATGGCTGCTTTTAAGTAGAAACGCTCCTGTGTTACACGTACTACTTAACAATAAATTCAAGAAATAACAACAACAAAAGTATCCTTTGAAAGAATTTAGAACCTTTAAAATGCTGCAGCATAAAAACAAGAAGCAACAAAAATGCGGCCATGCTGATGCTGCGGCTGGGGTTGCTTTCGCTATGTTCGTTGCTTTTGTTGTTGTTGTTGTTTTAGCTTCAACCATTAAGATTCGTTATAAATGCTGCCGATATGGTTGGGTTAATTTTGTAATCCTTATTGTTGTTGCTGTTGTTGTTTTTGGTAGTTGCTGTTGTTGTTCTTTATTGCTTCTGTATTACTGATTGTTGATTACTATAATAATAATTATGATGATGAGCCCGATGCTGCTGCTGTTGCTGTAGTTTGTGGCTAAGAATGAAGATGCATTTAAGGCTAATGTCTAAGAAGGACGGTGATGTTGATGATGATAATTACAAAGTGAAAACCACTTGAGTTGTGGTTGTTGTTGTTGTAACTTTAACTTTTAACTGATGGCATAAATTTTTATATGAAAATAATATTGCGTTATAATTTGAGTTGGAGATAGTAGCACTCCTTAAAACCTAAGTCGACGATTGAAAGTTATTTTGTCGTATACGCCAAGTATGCAATTTTAGAAAATCAAAGCTAAGCTTCCATGATGAACGGAAATGAATGATTCAGAATAATCAAATACCAAAGTAGTCATTTTCGGAGTATCGTATTGGGAATCGTATGATCCTAAAATCAATTTGAGTTTCTATCGTTTGAACCTTTTTACTTTCATTGATCGTGGGTCACAATTGTAAAACAGATTTGTCATTTCCAATGCGTTTTTGAGCGCAGAATTCCCAATACTATATGCTCTCCACTCTCCAAAGTTATAGAGAGCGTAATAACCTAACACCTTGCGAATTATCTAAAGCGCAACGAATTCTTAGTGATCGCAAATACGGCTTCCAAAGAGTACTAGAGACCGAACTACATTCCTCACCGAGAAGTGAACCTTTTCGGTGGAACCCTAAAAAAGGCTATTAAAAACTCTAAATTCTTTAAGGGGGCGTGTCGCCGCCCTTAATGGGAAAAAACACTGTAACGGGTAAGCCGTTCCTCCGATTTCAATGAAATTTGGTATGGAGATCGATTGACTCCTGAGTAAATATATTTTTTTGAGTGGGCGGTGCAACACCCCTAACAGGAATAAAACGTTTTCACTGCTAAATTAACTGACCGATTTGAATGAAATGTGGTATGGTTTTGAGGGCGACCGTAACCCGATAACGGGTTATTATGAGTGGGCGATGTAACGCCCCTTACAGGAAAAAGGTTTCATTGCTAAACTAATGGACCTATTTTAATGATAACGGGTTATTATGGCCACCTGAATAAGTAAGATATGGAGAAGTATTAAACCTTTAGAAAACGTAATTGTTTTTGATTGAGTAGTGCCACGCCCTTAACAGAAAAATATGTTTTCTTAGCTAAACTAATCGATTGATTTTGATGAAATTCGTTATGGAGATATGTATGTTGAACTCTAAAGAAGAGATGGGGATAGAGCAACATGATACGATGATTATTATTTTTAGAAGCGATGACAAAAAATATCTCTTTTTTATATCAGTTTCTTAATATCAAAAAGTATTTATTGTTTTTGATATGTCACTATAATGGTTAGATTTCAGCCACTGGGCGAATTCTAGTCTTCCTAATGTTATTGCTTGTGAACTATTTTGGAAAGGTTCTGAAAAAAAGCTTAAAACTTGTTATATAGCTCTTTTAACCAACTATTTTAATCATCTAGTTGGTTTGCAAGATATGACCACTTAATTTAAAAAAATAAATTTTAAAAAACAGTAAAAATACATTCTACCCGAAAAACTTCCGTGCCATAAGATTTGACCCACCGTATAGCGTTTCAAAATATCCATACAAGTTTCAATATGTTTTCAACAGCGTTACAGCTTTGTATTTGTGATTTTATTTAACTTTATAAATTTTTTACCAATTTTAAAATTTATATATTTTGACATTTAACAGGAATATCGCGACAATTTTAATTGAAGAATGAGACCAATCGTCTGAGAAATAACCCTAAGTAAATTTGATTGAAATTGATCAAGCAGTTTTTGCGTGATATGCGAACATCGAAAACAGCTATCATTTGATTTATAAAAAAGAGTTCAGAAAACTTAAAATTGGCATATTCACTGTTCGTAGTTCTTCCGAAAACTTAACACAAATATCACTTTTCATATAATTCCCCTGTATGGTGTAGCCCCTTAAGCAATTTTCTGTTGACTCTCAAAATATTGCATGAAAATCAAACCTTGAATTCTTGTTGCCCATGCTACTATTAAATTTTTTTTTTCCTTAGCGTGTTCTTCGCATATACTGAAAATAAATTCTTGTTTAATGCTACAGCAAACGCAACTGCTGCTGCTGCTACATAAAACTCCGACGCTGTGCGTCGTAATGCGTTTTACTGTCTACGCTCCTGTCAGTGCCAAACCAGCCAAGATAAACATCGGAAATTAAAATTCCTTAGGTTTTAAATGATTTTCGTGTGTGTGTTTATATTTTCTTTCTTCAATTTTTGTATCACCTTTGTTGTTGGAATTTTTCGTGTTAGATTTTTATATCTTTGATTTCATTTTTTTTTTTTTTTTTTTGTGGGCAGTATATATGCGTGCAGGCAGTTTGAGTGTTTCAAATTGAGGATTTATTTGTAGTTTTTAATTATAGTTGACTGCATTTTTATGGTTTTATTTTTTTTGATTTTTTGATTTTCAGTTTCTTGTACAAATAAGATTTATGTTAATTATTTGGGTTTAGTAAGCTGCTGGAATTTGGGATTTTTCTCTTTCTTTTAATTGCTACACTTGTGTGAAAGTTTGGCTGTCAATTTTCATATAAATTTAATGAATATTCACTGTGTAATCGGGAGTTTTGCTTAGGTTTATAAAATGGTTGACATAAAAAATTAATAGATTTAAGCGACAAACTTAAAATTAAATCTGGCAATAAAACAAAAGATTTAGGACACAAACTTTAAGAGCTTTAGAAATCTAGCGGCAATAGAATTAAAAGAAAGATTTAAGCAACGAGCTTACTAATGAAACTCAGTTTTTTTTTTTGTTCTTTCTTTTAACAAAAGACTTAAGTCAAGAACTTGACTAGACAAACTATATAGGGTGTCATAAATTTTTTACTACTGTTCTTTTTATTGCTGTTGCTATTTGTTTTATTTTTTGTTGTTGATTTTGTTCTATCTGATATTAATCTGAGTAGCATGCTGCTGCAGTAAAATTTTGTTTATTTTATGCTGGCTTGTCATGCAAGTGAAACCTTTTTAACTGCTGGTTTTTGCTGCAGTTACTATTGTCGTTTTTTTTTGCTACCAGCAAAATGTACAACAACTGTGTAAAACTTAGGCTCGCGTTCAAATGACGAAACACGAAATGTAGAAAATTTGCCAGAAATAACTTTTCATTGCATGTCATGCACAAATAATAAAAATTAAGAACATCAGCAAGAACAGAGTGTGCAACAGCAAAATGATGCCAGCAGCATCAGCAAAGACTTCTTTTTCTTTGCAATTATTTCTTTTGCGGAATAAATAAAATAAAATAGCAATACGTGTATCTTATACGGGCTAAGTACAAGAATCTAAATTTAAAATGTTTTTAGAGTGCGAAATTGCCAAAAAAAAATTAAATTCAGCCTAACAGGATTAATTAAGTACAATTAAAATTAAAAATGCACGTATAAGAAAATGAGAGTTTTATGAGAGTTTTATGCTCAAACTTCAGATTTGACTGAGTCAACTAATTGGAAACAAAAAAATAATTTGTGTCTTAGCGAATTGTATGCTTAACTGTCACCAATGGATTCTTGCGTGAAATTCGTCCATGGAGTCCAGCCTCAACCAATTTACAAGTGGACAGTTCGTTTGGATATTTGTGCATCGCATTGATAAATTATTTCGCGTTGGATGTATGCAGCAGTCTTACAAGAATCCAATTTTGCCTGCGCACAATCTGGCGATCCTTGTACCCAGAAGTCTTACAAGGTCCTTTTTTGCGAGGAACATTTTTTGCTGTTTCATACTTATTGAAATGAACAATTGCATTAAATACCATCTTCTTGCAATAATTTAGCTGTGTTGCCATCGCAATGGCCGTCCTTCGAAGTTAAACAATTGACTTCTGTACGTATGGCCGGTGTACAACTTTTGGCCACTACCCATGATTAAGGATATGCTATTAATCAAATTCAGTCCAAAAGCGTTCTAACAAGCAAATGAAAATATCACAATATCGTTTCTGGAATATCTTATCAAGATTTTCTTTTATTTTTTGCAAATTATTTTTTTGTTTCCAATTAGTTGACTCAGTCAAATCTGAGGTTTGAGCAGAAAATATTTCATAAAACTTTTTTATGCTATGACTTTGAATTCAATTATATTCTTTTTTTTAAGCTTTTATGTCCCAGATTTATATTATGTGTAAATTTTCAGGCACACATTGGAAAATAAATGAGAAAAACTACCAAAAACACAACGAATGATTTCGTTTCCAATTAGTTGTCAACAGCTGTATTTGTGCGGTAATACCTTGGATGATTTTGCTTACACTCTTTATACAAAAGGCAAACTATTATAATTTATACATTATTGTTTTTTACACATTATTTTTTTATTTTTTTATACAAAATTAATGGAAAAATTACTTAAAAATAACAAAAATGAAATTAGTCAAAAAGAAGATTCTGCAAAACGGTTACGAAATTCTTAGTTTAGAAATAACGCACAAAATCTGATACCATTTTCTTCAGAAAATTATTTAGGACTAACAAATTACGAAAATAGAAAAATTACTCAAAAGGCTGAAAAAATAAAAATAAACTCAATAAATTTGGTTTTTTTTTATACATATTTTTTGCGTAATTTTGCATACACCTCCAAATTTTAAAGAAGTTTTCTTAATTTTTTTAATTACTTTTTCCTCTGTTTAAACATAACTTTAAATTCGTCTTTTTGCTTATAAACTCTTGTCTAGAACAGAGTTAAAGTGTTAAAATTGAAAACTCTGTCTCTATTAAAAGCTCGATCAACATTTGTCAATTCTTATGTTCAACAGAGCTTAAACTAATTAACATTTATTCATAGCAGAGTTGAAGCAATACACTGTTATTCTGCTTTAAATTATTCCTTTAATAGAACATGCCACTGTTCCCAACTCTACAAAATAAAGTTTGTGTCTTAAGTCTTTCGTTTCCAGCCGCTTTAAATATAAAATAAATGCAATGCTATTAAATTTAGAATAAATTTATGCAAAAAATATATTATAAATGAAACAAAATTTTTATGTTTCCAAAGAATTTTTCTAAAAATTTCTGAAAATTAACCTTACTGTCATGGAATAAAAATTACCAGAATGAAAGAAAAATCCAAAATAAAATAATATAATTGAAGAATCACGCATACTTTTGTAATAGCAAAAACATACAATAAGAGCAGCGAAAAACATGCACACACACACACATTTATTACATGCACATACACACACAAATACAGCGATAACCTCAACAGTTAGCATCCAGAAACAGCAAAAGTTTTTGTTGTTGCTGCATAGAGTAGTGGCAAATAATTCCAAAAAGACCTAAGTAAAACTGAGTTAAATTTTTGCTTGCGTTTTTTCGTTCACGTTGTTTGTTGCAGCTATTTTTGTTGTTCTTGTTGCCCCATCACAACAATTTTGGCTTGCAGGCATTTTGCTGGTTTGCTGCAGCATCTGGTAAAAAAAAGCCAGCCTTTGCTAGAGTGTAGAGTTGAAAACGTGTTGTTGTTATTGTTGTTTCAACAAAATGCTTAGGAATGCATTCCTAACATGAATACATTTTTTTTTTTTGTTTCACCAATAATACACACGCATACATTTACAAATGCATGCGGGCATTTTCATAAATAACTATTGAGTATGCGATGAAAATGTTATTAAAAAAATGTGTTTAGAAAAAAGTTTGACAAAAACTAATTACCCCAAAAATCTTCATAAAAATTTGTGCATTTTTTATTTTTAAATAACACAGTACCTTAGGCGATATTGTTGTCGAAAAATATATACGAAACCGCTTAGAAATTTTGGCTTAAATATAAATTGAAAAATGCCTTGAATAATTCATGGGCTGAGACAAAAATAGCCGATAAAAATGGAATAAAATTTCCCAAGAAATTACGATCAGTTGGGATATCAGATTAAGGTTGTTATTTTTGAGTTGATCAGTTTTTCATTGGATTTGAGTGAAACTGCTCTTTTGTGGTATGTGTTATATACCTTGCGCTGACTTAAAAAATCCAAAAAACTGACATTGCGTATTATGAAATAATCTCGAAAAAGTCTCCCCGAAATTTTATAAGAATCGAAGTACTAGAGCCACAGGAAGCAAGTTCAAAAGAATCAATTTTATACGGATAAAACATAGACCTAGAATTTTGAACGCGATTGTCTCTGTATCGAGTTTTTTAAAAAGTACCGCGATTTTTCAAATATCAGTTACTAATCGATCCAAAATGCTTATACGTTGTGTCTCATAACAATAGCCAGTGCGTCAACGAAGGAGTTTTCTTTTGGACAAAAATTCAATTTTTTTTTTTAAGCGAAATAACCAAATATTTTACATGCCAAAAACCGATTTTTAGTGAAAATTGTTGCCATTTAGAATATTAAAAAAAAACCTAAATTAAATTTTTGAAAATCAAGGTCAAATTACAAAAAACAAAATCATTAAATGGGCTCGGTCCTTCGAAAGCTTATGAAAAAAGTCTAAAAGCCATGCCCGCTTCCCATTTCGGCGATGAATTCCCAAAATATTCTTTTTCCTTCGAGTAGAATGTGACCCGCGAAATTCAGCTATTTAAAATAAAATCAACCGAGTTCAAGCACACGTCGCTTACTCATGGAATCACCCATGCATACATACGTCTTGAAACACAAAAATGTTGCATTCACTTGAAGTATTTTGCGCGTGCGTTGTTTTTTCTCCTAAAGTTTAAGAGTTTGGAGTTTCTGGTATGGCAGCTTAAATTGTTGTTGGTGTTTTATTTTTTTGTTGCTGCTGTTGTTGTTGTAAATTTTGTTAGCTGTTTGACTGCTTAGTAAAAGACAAGTCGTTCGTCGTTGCTGCCATTGCTGTTGCTGCACGCTCGCGGTTGTGTTAAAGCAACGTTCAACTGCTACCTGAATTACTAAACACGCGTCTTGTGTTGCAGCAGCAGATTTTTCTTTTTGATTTTTTGTTTTGATTTTTTTGTTTTTATTTTTATTGTTTTTTATTTGTTTGTTCATATTTTTTATATTTTTTTTTTTGTATATTGGATCTGGTTCTGTTTGAAGTTGGTGAGGAGGATTTTTTTCTTTTGGTTGCTTTGAGTTTGGTTCTTTTGCTTATTATCAGTTTTTTTATTTTCATATTTGTTTGTTGCACGCAGCATGTTGCTTATTTTAATGCAGATCCTAGTGACTTTTTACAATCTATCTGTGTGTGCATTGTGTTAAAAAATTTAATTTTTTCTTATCATAAAAAAAATCGTTGAGTTTTTCGAAATCATATTTTGGCAGCGCATAAAAGAAAATAATAATTGTGCATAACTATACATATGTATGTGTATATAGTATGTGCGCTTGTATGTATGTACTTATAAATAAACTTTTTTTGAAAATAAAAACTCACCTATCAAAACTGCCAAACCGAACAGTTCGGTGTCTAGCATTCCTTGTGTGGCAAAATGTAAGCATGTCTGCGTGTACACTTCTCTGACTCGACTTTTTGCATCGACTAGGAAGTATAGTGTTTTGGGTTGCTGATTGCCCAAAAGCCTGTGGAGGAAAAGAAAATATTTAAGTAAATGGATCCGCTAGTAACAACAGCTTAGTAATTAAATAAATTTAAAGGAAAAATTGACCCGAAAAATTGTACGGATTAAGCGTAGAGAATTAGGCATGGATTAACGACCCTTCGAGCATATGTGGCTAACATTTTAGAAATTAAATATTTCACTAATATTGATATTTTCTATCACATTTGAAACCTAAATTCTATTTTCTTCTATACCGAATTTGTAACCTAAATCCAATAAAAAAAAAATTATAGTTTGGTTTGCATAAAGTTTTTCAAAAAATTAAGAATTTTGTACCAAAATTATAAAATTTAATTTATTTTCTCTATTTCAGACCGAACTTATATAAGTAGCTTTCGAAGCCGGTGTCTATTTTGCCTTGTCATGTTAACATTCGTTTTTAAGTAAGAAATACATAGAAAATTGGTATTTAATCTGATAGGGCAAAACAAATATCGAATTTCGATTTGGTGACCTAGTATACTACAACCTATACATTTAAAAAAAAAAAAAAAACAAACTTAAAACCAAATGAAATTTGGCACTATTCGGTGCTAAGCACCAAAATGTGGACGGGATTGAATAGCGGGCATAGCATATCTAATACCAAATCCACCTATGGTAGTCACAAGCTTGAAATTCGATATACATACAAAATAATAGGTGTGCAGTATGTTTGTTGTTCGCAAAACAAGGTTACAAATGCCTTAAAATGGACCAATCGCCAAGAAACACGAGGAAGACCAAAAAAAAAAAAAAAAATCTGAGACCACAGATCACAGAATTCATTTCTCACCTCTACCCAAATAAAAAAACAACCTAAATTTGGATTTGAACAGCTCAATAATAAGAAGAAGGCTCCTGGATTGTGGTCTGCCCGCCAGAAGCCGAGGAAGTGCCCATTAGTGACTACTCGGCATAGACAAAGACGAAAACAATTTACGCAGAACATTTTCTTTGGCCTAAAGAAAAGTGGAGGGCTACTTTATAGTCCAACGACCAAATTTAATTTATTTGGACCATATAGAAGCATAACACATATAAGAAGACAAAAATGTAAAGAACTATCACCACAGTACATAGTCAAGACCATCAAACATGGCGGCGGAAGTGTAATGGTTTGGGGATGATTTTTTACCACGCACCCATTATTTTGCACAACACTGTATATGTAAATGTATATTTAGGCAACTTGAATAATGTGGGCGTGGTTTGACAAGAGGGTGTGGTACCCGCCAAACGCTTAAAACATTATGCCTTGGCACCTATGACAGCTACACTTTTGAAATTTGGTGCTTGGATCTATACAATTTGTGCTAAGCACCAAAATGTAGGCGAGATTGAATAAAAGGGCGTGGCAAAATGTTGGCGGGAGAATAAAGGGGCATACGTGCAGAAAAACAGCTAGTTTCCTTAAAAAAACTCAAACAAAATTTTGCATCCCTTCTCCGACTGATTTTCTTAGACGACTTTTCTTTATTAATTTTTGGTTAATATTTCCCTTAGGATAATCGTGGAAAAATTACCCGAATTGTTGAACCTTTTTCCATATGAAATAAGGTTAAATTATATGTAGCTGCATTTTCTTGAGGGAATTTTCTTAACTTGTCTTTAAGAATTTTGACGGTTTTCGATTATTGAAACTTTTATTTGGCTATTTTTCCATTTTATTTTTTGGGCGATTACTTTCTTGGCAAAAATTGTTCAAAAAATCTCCAAAAGGAATATATTGTACTAAATGTGATATTGAATTTAGGACGAATTTTCCTTAAGAAACGACGCTCAAAATCTGTTATATTTTTTATTACAGTTATGTTTTTGAAGTTTTATTTTGGCCATTATCTAGATATTTTGACTGATTTCATCTAAACTCAACAATTTGAATGAAGTTGTTTTTGTATTGCCTGCACTCACAATTTCGTCAAATTTTATCTCATAATTTTCACAATAATTTTAATCGAAAGAATATTAGGTTGCAAACATTTATTTAATTTTTATAAAATTGCCTTGAATTTAATATTCATTATAAAATCATATTCAAATGTCGAGTGTTGCAAATAAATGATACAAATAAGCCCTAATTTTTTATGTTTTTGATTTGGTTATGCTACTGGCGTTTTTGCCTGAAATAAATCGTTTCATAATTACTTACCTTAGTGCTAAAAAACGTGAGCCCGGTGATAGTTGTTCGGCCGAAGACGCGCATACTTCTAATGGCGCGCTGACAGTACAAAAAGCTCGCATGCTGCATCATTACTTATATGCAAATTGCTGTTGGAAATAGTTTTCTGAAATGAAAAAAAAACAATGCATTTTATTAAAAAGTCGATTTTCTTAAAAAAAATAGTTTAAGTTTTTATGAATTTTGAAAAATCACAATTTCATTCGTACATAAAATTTAAAAAAAAACTTATATCTAAGTCCGGTATATTTGGTATCTACTACGATAAAGTATCGAAATTATTGTAACATAAATCATCATGGCACAAACTCAAGTGTACATGTGTGTGTGTGTGTGTGTGTGCTCGCTTTAATTGGAAAATACCAAAAGGTGAAAATGTATAAGCAAACAACAACAGCAACAACAACAAAAAAGAAACAAAAATTGACGGGTACTCCAAATACTTGTAATTTTGACGCTTCAGTGCATGACTAAGCGTTTAAAAATGTGCTTCACTTCTGTTGTTGTTTTTGTTAAATGTTGTTTCTTTTCAACTCGATTGTTATTTTTGTTGTTGCTCCTTTAGCTTTTTTTTTTGTATTTTTTTTTTTTATTTTTTGGCTTACTTTAATTTGTTCATAGTCTATTTGGTAACAAAACATAACAATTTGGTGCGCTAAATGATTTAAATGGATTTTCGCTGCTTTTGTTGTTGTTTGTGATTTATTAACTTTTACATGGGGTTTTTTTTTTTTTGGTTTTTTATTTTTAATTTTGTTCGACAAGTTTTAATACAAATTCTTTTCCAGTATACTAAAATAGTTGACAAGTGGGTGCGACATGCGTGTAATTTTTTAATACTTGCTTGCATTAAACTTTTGGTGTGGAACTTTCAAGCTATGTAGTGAAAAATATGTATTTGCTTAGTTATATATTATTAAATAAATTGTAATGTCTAAAAATAAATAAATATTTTAGGTATTAAAAATATTTTGCAATCACATTAATTTTATAATGCAAGTTGCTGTCTTAAGTCTTTTGTTTTTCAAAATGAAAATTAACTGGTGCAATTTGCAAAATGTGTTCTTCGGTCTTTTGACTTTTATAGAAGTTGTAGGGGTTCTGGAGGAAGAAGAAAACATTATGAATTTCTTTGCTCCCGTCTCGCATTTGCTAGAAAACGATTCGTTTTATTTGATGACCTGGTTGAGCTTTGTTATGTTAGTATAGGACAGTTACTTATTTTATTACAAAATCTGGTTGGTTTAATGAGAGTGTATAGTTAAATGGTATCACAATGGATTAATATTTGGTCTAAGAGAAACATTTCTCAAACTGACTGCCACTCCTACCTAACCTCACCTTACATAGCTAGGAAACTTAGTTGAAAAACAATAATGGAAAAAGCATGTAAAAAAATGTTTGGTTGTTTTCCAGACTGAGGACGTACTGTGTCTTTTTTTAAAAGAATTTGGAATGAAACTAACCTTTGAGTTGGTATATTATGAATTTAAAACAAATGTGCGCTTTTTAAATAAAATTTTAAATCATTTATTTCCAACCAGTTGAAAGTGAGGTATTTGGAAATAACATGGTTAATTGCGACTTATGATTTTGAACACTAAAGAAATTTTTAATTTGTGAACTCTATTTTAACTGAGAGACCGAATCCGTAAAATATATATTAGAGGCCTCATGTGTCGTCATATTACTTTATAAGCTTAACACTGCAAAGTGAAATCTAAACATTTTATTCGTTTTAAAAATCTTATTTAGTGAGACTGATTCCAATTGGTATATGTGAGGTGTCATATGTCAAAATCTGTCACCATATAACCATCACTGTAGGCAAATGGAAGATAAAAGTTTTGTGGATAGTATAGACACATGTTGATCTTATATGAGACTTACAGTATTTGTTGATCAGTAAAAGTACTGAGTACTAAGAAAAACCATTCAAGCGCTAAACTAAACATTGGAACTCAAATTAGATAGTATGATGACAAATCTTAACCTGCGAGCCTTTCTTATACCGTTCGCGGCATTAGCTTTCTATTAGGTGTACAAAAGAGTTTTAAAGGATTTTTTTGAAATGGCATCATTGGTATTAAATAGAATCGGACAATGTTGCAACCAACTTAATTTTAAAGCCTCATCATTGGACTTTCTTTCGTTTCGCTAAAGTGTAAACATCATAGTTTTTGTGTGCTTCAAACAAGTGAACTTGTGTGCCAACAAAACACAATTTGCGGGAAAGCTTACTTTTTTTTGCTTCAACAGCAAAAAAGAAAGGGAGTTTTGCATAGTATTGTGAATTGTGATGAAAAATGGGTTCATTACCATAGCCCCAAGCGCAAAAAATTATACGGGCCGACCGGCCATGCGCCAAATCGTCGCCAAAGCCGAATGTTCACAGTGGCAAGGTCATGCTCTATATTTGGTGGGACCAATTGGGCGTGGTTTTACCCATCACAGGGAAACTCTACCGAACTCAATTGATGCGTTGGAGCTGAGCATTCAAGCAAAAATGGCCACAAATTCTTCGGCCACATGTTGCGCAGTCGGTCAAAACATACCTTGAAATGCTGAAATGGGAAGTCGTACCCCACTCGCCGTATAGCGTAGATATTGCGCCTTCCGACTACTATTTGTTTTCGTCGATGACGCATGCGCTTGAGGATCAGCACTTTCGCTCTTTTGAAGAACTCCAAAATTATATCGATTCTTGGATTGCATCAAAAGACGCATCGTTTTTTTGAAATGGTATCCAATAATTACCAGAAAGGTAGGAAAAAGTAGTGGCTGGCGATGGTCAATACTTTAAAAAAATAAATTTGCAAAAAATTTTTTACAATAAAGCGTCAAACTTGAAAAAAAATCCTTTAAAACTTAATTGTACACATGATAATAAAAGTTATAGAGCTCAAAAACATCTCTTTGACGGATCACGTTAACGGATTTTAAGTAGTATTAAACACATTTTGAACAATGGAGCATTTCACAATGGAGTTGGAATTGGTCTCTAAGTAAAAAGAATAAAGAACAAAAAATAAGACAACTTTTTAATGTTGTGCAACAAGTTGGTATCCTCAGAATTTTCAAATTGCATTTTGCTTTAGACAGTATGATAAATAATTTGCCCTCTTCGTCGCAAGCTTAGCGTAAAATAGGGAAACACCAGAGTTCGGTTTTGCATTGTGAGATTGAAAAAATGTGCAAAATGTTGGAAAAAGTTGCATGAGGTTGAATACGAAAAAAATATGAAAAATATTTAAAAAGTTGAAAAAATAGAAAAAGTTAGAAAACTGTTGGAAAGTAAGATAAAAGCTGAAAATAAAAAAAAATATGAAGAATGTTGAAAAAAGTCAAAAAAGGTTGAAAAAGTCGAAAAAAATATGGACAATTTTAAAAAGCTGAAAAATGTTAGAAAAATCGAAACATATAGGAAAAAAAATATTTATTATATATAGGTGAAAGAGGTTGAAAAAAAAGTTGAAAAGGTTTGAAAAACTCGAAAAAAATTGAAAATCTCGAAAAAAGTTGAATGAGTTTGAGAGAGTCGCAGTACTAAACATGACCTTTTGAATGATATATCGTTTGTTTCAAAGGCTTTTTGTTTTATTTTTTTCATTATCAAACCTTTATCTAATATAAAAATGAATCGCAAAATGTGTTGGTAAGCGCATAACTCAACAACGCCTGGACCAATTTGGCCAAATCTTTTTTTAAAATGTTCGTTGAAGTTCAAGGATGGTTTTTACGGCGAGAAAAATTAGGGGGCATATTTAGGGTGGCCCTCAAACATAAATATTTTTGAAATAGCATTTTCACGAAGACCGATAAATCGATTCACATGGAATTTACACCACGTAGCTTTTATATTAAAAGACATGGTTTAGTCTATGAGACATTTATATAGGCTACATATTTAGGGTGGCCCTCATACAAAAATATTTTTAAAATAGCATTTTCCCAAAGACCACTGCATCGATTCACATGGAATTTACACCTCATAGCTTTCATATTAAGGGACATGGTTTGGTCTATGAAACTTCTATTTAAAGCGCATACTTAGGGTGGCCCTCAAACAAAAATATTTTTAAAATAGCATTTTCACGAAGACCGATGAATCGATTCACACCGAATTTACACCACGTAGCTTTTATATTAAGAGGCATAGTTATGATTACAAAACTTTTATTTAGGCTGCATATTTAGGGTGGCCCTTACACAAAATATTTTTAAAATAGCATTTTCACAATGACCAGTCCATCGTTTAACATAGAGTTTAGACCACGTGCCTTTTATGTTAAGAAACATAGTAAAGTTCATAAAACTTTTATTTAAGGTGCATATTTAGGGTGGCCTTCATGCAAAAATATTTTTAAAATATCATTTTCACAAAAACCACTACATCGATTCACATGGAATTTACACCACGTGTCTTTTATATTAAGAGACACTGTTTGGCCTATAAAATTTTTATTTAGGGTGGCCCTCATACAAATATATTTTAAAAAAAATCATTTTCACTATGACCGGTTAATCAATTCATACCGAATTTACACCACGTAACTTTTATGTTAAGATGCATAGTTAAGCCTACAAAACTTTTATTTAGAGTGGCCCTCATACAAAAATATTTTTGAAATAGCATTTTTACAAAGACCACTGCATCGATTCACATGGAAGTTACAACAAGTATCTTTTATATAAGGAGGCACAGCTCAGACCGTGCAGTACCACGCTTTCCATATAAGAAAATACCAAAATTGGTGATGCAGATGAATGAGTACGGGAAAAAAGAAGTTTCAATGAGAAAATTCGAATAAAACAACATTTTGTATATATCAGCAATTATTAGATGCAGATGATTGAGACTTGGTAATAATATAAAACGCAAAAACTATAATAAATTAAACTCATCGCACCACCTAGCAGTAAGGTACTTTATGTAAAAGAGTAGGGACAGAAGTTGATTTCGCTTTAAAAATAGGCTGATTCGCTTTAACATTCCATAGCATGAGTTCATACAGCTTCGCGCCACCTACCGGTAAGGGCAGAACAACGTCTGCCGGGATAGCTAGTTATTGAATATTTTTCGAACTTCTTTTACTCGCAGGCATAAAGTTTTATACAAAAGATGAACTGTGTGACTTTTTTCTGCGCTAGAATGTTATTTTCATTGCAGAAATGCCTGAACACATTCCCTGAAATGATTGCTGTAAGACTTTGTCTTTCAGTTTCTTAATTCTTATAGTGTCTTCTTTTGGTTATTTCAATGGGTTTCATCCTATAGAAATCTTCACCTCCGTTAAAGTATTTATATCAATTATAGCTATGCAACTTTAAAGTATCTACCAAAGAATTGTTGGCCTTATGTCCGCCTAAAAATTAGTCGGAGTACCAAAAATTATTCAGTTATCACTCCCCATTAAAAATAGGTACACAATACCTTTGGGTGATATACTGTTATTGTCTTAAGTCTAGGAAAAATTGGCAAAAAATTAGCTCATAACAAAATACTGACAAAATCAATTTGCGAATTATATCTATAAAAGTTAAGTTCGGCTAAAAATCCAACAATCCAATCCGTCAACACAACGTACGAAAATTGCGCTACTCTCAACATGCTACAAACATGAGCAACAATTTAAGAAAACCTGTCTCTTTTTTATCAAATTACAAACTCTAAGCAAAACGGCAAACTTTGAAGCCAAAAAATTAATTTGCATTCCAATTAGTTAACATCTATAAAATGCAATAAAGCAGAAAGAAACAAAAAAAAAACTTACGCAAAGCAAAATTCACGTTCTCAAAATAAATAATAAAATCAATAAAATTAGCACAAATTTTGTTATTTTGCACTGAATATTTAAAAATTTATAATAAATAACACTTTAAGCTTCAACGAGTAAAATTGGAAAAAAAACAAAAGACTTAAGCGGCAAACTTGTTATGAAATTACATACATAGTAAAAATATTTTAACTTTCCGCAGCAGAAGAAAGTTTTCAACTTCAGTTATTCGTTGCATAAATTAATTTGAACAAAATGAAAAAAAAATCAACTTCAATAAACCATAAAATGAGCACGTTTACTGTCACCAAAAAAACAAAAAAATAAATGTACCAAATTCAGTTTGATTTTATTTTTCTGTGACTTTCATTATTGTGGATTTTCATTTTGTTTCTTTGTGTCGTTTGCTTTTTTGAATTTTTAATGATTTACCAAATTTAAATTTTTATATTATAATTTATCAGCAGATAACTGCAGTCAACACATTAATAAGCTCAAGTCTAACATAATAAGCTGTGCTGCGCTGCGGCGCTGCTACCAAAAGAAAGCCTTCCTTCACCGCAGACAGATCAATCAATGTTTGCTGACAGTGGCGCTTTTGGGTTTTTTGTTTTTGTTTCAATTTCGGTTATATTTTTGTTATATCTAACCTTATTAAGTCAGTTGACCGATTGTAGCCTAAAAAAGTGGGCACACAGGCTAAGCTTTGTCTAGACTGATACGATACAATACATCTAGCTGGTAGGCTTTCGAAACATGCAGCTTTCACACTAATCATGTGTTGTTAACAACACGGTACCAAGTTCATTTTTTGTGCTGTTGGGTTCAAACATTTTCATAATTAATTGGGTACAAGAAATGTTTTACCATTTTTTTTTATGATTTTTATACAATCATCACAATTTCGTTAGCTATGCGTCACATATTACAAATATGGTATCGTGTGTTTTTAGAAGCACTAAACAAAAATGCCATTGAGTGTACAAATCAAAAAAATAAAAAAATAAAGTTGTTTGCAATTTTTACAGCCTAATGAGGCAAAATAAGGTCAGTAAAAGTTTTCGCTTGTTTTATAAAATTTTGAAGGCGGCAAACTGTTTGTTTAGCTATTTGTGTGCACGGATTGGTATTTAGAGCACTTAAGAGCGTTGTATACTTCCCACTGTGTTTGCCGAAAAATAGCGGAAAAAATATTGGTTTTTTAAATTTTTCAATTATGAAAGTAACGACTGAACTTAAGATCAAATGACGTCAAATTTTAAATAAAAAGTCTAATGAACGGGTTGAAAAAAATTTTTAAAATTAAAGAAAAAAAAAACGATATTATCACTGCATAATTAGCAAAAGTGCGCGAAAAAGTAGGTATAAAAAATATTTATTATTTTGCAGCTCTGTAGAAGAAAAGGTACTCTGAAGAGATACTCTGCTATGCTTGTTTGATTCACTAAGAGCCGCTCAATTTTTTTCTAATATAGACAACTTTGTATCTTGCACGAAATTTTAAATAACTCCATCATCATAGTGTTTCAAAGTTTTACTTCTATAGTAGGCGTGCCACGCTCCCCTGTCAAAATCGTCCCACTTTTGTTAAGGTGCTTACTAAACAATTTCTAGCATTTGTGTTAAATTAAGTTACATTGGCTTGAACAACTTTCTTATTGTAAGATTATCAACAATATGAAACATGCCACGCCTTATTCGATTTTTTCCACATTTTTCTCGGTATATTCCTAAAGCATTTGTAGCACTTGTGTGCAGTTTGTTTGCAATTTACTCAAATAAATATTTGATTAAATTAATTAAATAAATAATTGAAATTGAATTGAAATTGAAATAAAGCACCTGTTTTTAAGTTTTAACTTAAAGGAGAGGTGCCACGCCCACTTAAATTACCAAGAAATAGTATAGTTGCTAAAAGTCGCGTACGATTTTTAAAATTATTAATTTTTTTTTGGAAATTTGACTAATTATCTCTTGAGATAACGAAAAAGTTTAAGATTTATATAGAAAGTAGGCGTGTTTCTAAACCGATTTCGCCCATTTTCACTATTAGGAGGCACAATTGAAGAAATAACAAAATTTTATTGAATTATCCCCCGTGGCGATACATCGACTTAGGAGCCGATGCTGATCAAGAACTTATATATACTTTTTCAACGGCCACGCCCCTTTCTATGAGTTGTAAGCCCTACTAACTACAAAGATGACGAAATTTTCGAAAAAAAACTAAGTTCTTGTACGAATATGGGCGTCAAGAAGTAAGAGAACAAGCTACACAAATTAATACTTTTTGAAGTATTTCGAGCAGCACCAATCCAGTCCGAAAACAAGTAACGATTTATACAACAAAATTCATAGAAATAAATCTTAAATCAATTTCAGTAAGTTATAAGTAAACAAGTGCATAGTAATTAATAAGTACAAATAAGTAAATGCGCCACAATGTCTTAACAATATTTAGCACAATTAAATAGAAGACATAAAAAAAAAATTTAATAAATAAATAAAGAAAATACACAACAACTTCACACACTGAATAACTTCATAAATTAATGTGTTATGCTGCATAAAAATGTTAAGAAATTAAATAAAATAAAATGAAAAAAAAAAATTAAATAAAAAATTGTTAAATAAACTACATAAACAATGAATGCCTTTGCGGCCGAATGGAATGCGCGTTGGCAAACCAAAAGTGCTTTACAACGCTGGGAATGTTAGTGGTGTGGTGTGTGGGACACACCTTTGCTGGTTTGCGCGCTTGCTTACTTGCTGACCAACGAACCAGCAACAGCAGCAGCAGACCAATGAGCAACATTAATGTTGCTAGCGGAAAATCGTGCTAAGCATTCAAAGTTTACAAATATTTTCAATAGCTACAAAAAATAAAAATAAAAATAATCACGCGAAATTGCTAAAATATATACTATGTATATTTGTATTAGGGAGTTAAATCCTATACCCTATTCTCGAAATTTGCAAATTTTAATCCTGGTATATATTCGGTACTCTTACAAGATTTGTAATAATTTCAAAGCAGTTAATTTTTTACCGGCGTAACAAAAAGTTCGTCCTATACGGATACTTATCTTCAAGTAAACTGACCCCCGGAGTTCAACATTAAGTCGTCAGTTATAACAACTTGTGTGTCCATACTTGGCTTTACCCCACCAAACAAAAAACCCTGAATAAGTAGAAAAGAACTTCCAAGCAGCAGCCCCAAATCTTATAGTTGCGAATTGTTGAAAATTTCTTCGGATTTCATCAATATATGTACCCAATTTTAACCAAATTTGGGAAAATGAACGAATACCTGAAGACTGGCTCAAAGAAACTTTAGTAAAAATCGCATAAAAAGAGGATTAATCGCTATGTCAGTACTACAGTGGCATCATGAATCTATCAAGTCCGCTCCCAAGCTCTTGATAAAAAACTTCCTCACCAAGAAAAACTGTTTCACAAGGCTAAACGGCATTAGTTGTTCGTCTGTGCTCACAAGGAAAAATGGAAAAAGTTTTATGTAAGAGCAGAGTACTCGTAACTATGCTGTTTTGCATTGTGACTACAAATATACTTAATGGCTTAAAGTGTTTCATTAGTAAATTTGTTCACACTTTGCTGAAAATATTAAGTCGATTAAATAGTTGGGCAATCATTGAAACGAATTTTGAAACAAACTTTTATCATTTCTCGTAAAAATAGTACAAATTATTAATTTTTTGGGTATCATGTTTATTTCATATTTATTCCAATCAGGAAAAAAAAAATTAGTATAATTAACGTTCAACTATTTAGTTGTCCCTCTATTTAGTTAGCCAACTATGAATCGATGTGCAATTACAGGCTGGCTAAACATTTAATTTGCGTCAAAAAGTTGATCAGCCATTTCAATGATCTTATGTTTGCTCAAACATAAATGCTTATGATTTAGTGCCAATGCCGAAAATGCTGGAAAGGAAATATTTTTGATTTAAATTAAAAAAAAAATCCACGTTGATTTAATATGATTTCATTTATGATTCAAAGTTGCAAAGCGTTTAATATAAAACCACAAAAAGAGTAATTTTAAGGTACTTTACAACTTCAAAATCCAATTTAAAATTTCTTACGAAGAAAAAATGTTATTTTCAATGCTTTTGGAATTAAAAATTTTTTTTTTTTTTTTTTTTTTTTTAAACTTCATTTTCTTTTATTGTATCTTCTCTTAAGAGACTAACAATAAGTTTTAAAATCTTAAACTAGAAAACATTATTATACATTATTATTGTGAATAATGAATATATAATTTAATAATGAACTTGTCTCCAGAAACAAAAGTTAGCAGGGACTTATACTTCTTGTGTAGTAGGTGCAGCTTGTGTATGGCTCAGCACAGCGAGTGCACAAGATCGAATAACTCATTGGAGCATAGGTGTGGATGCAGCTGACGATCGCTTCTCCCCATATTCTTTGCCACCCGAGACGACCGAGGTCCCGGTCTTGGCTTGGTAGCTGAGACGAACTAGGCCTCAGTCTACCCGAATGGAGGTTTTGAGTACCACAAAAACGATTGTCTTCGTGGTCGCCGAGACGAACTTGGTCCCGGTCGACCACTTTGGGAGTGATTAGTGCCTCTAGGACGTTCTTGAGGTGGTAGCCGAGACGAACTAGGTCCCGGTTTAGCACCCAAAAAAGACCGAGAAGACACTGTTTCAACTCTCTTCCTGCTACTCTCTCCAATTCACCGGAAAGTGGCCGAGACGAACTAGGTCCCGGTCTTACACCCTCAACGGAAGGGGAGCTGGCGGCGATAAGTTGCCAAGTGTGCCCAAGACGAGCTAGGTCCCGGAACAAAGTCCTCATATGATTCTTGATGATTACGTGTAGTGCCTCGGGGGAAGGGTAAACGTTTGAGCTGTTTAGTTTGGTTCGGTGTAAGTGACTTGCATAGAAGGGCGATCCTTTCTTTTTAATCTGGAGCGACTTTCTATGTTTGTTAAATTACGAGCCAATGGATTCGGATGATGCAGCAACCTTATGGCGTAGGTTTGTTTGATTCTGTTAATTTCATCTTTTACCATGGGGATGCATAGATCTCTGTGAATGTTTTCATTCCGTATATACCATGGGGCACCTGTAAATATTCTTAAGATTTTGGACTGAGTCCGTTGTATTAGTTCAATGTTTGAGGAGCTGGCGTTACCCCATAATTGGATACCATATAACCAAATTGGCTTAATGATTGTTTTGTACAAAAGGATTTTATATTCAAGCTTCAAATGGGAGCGATGATTAATTAACCAGTGAAGACTGGCGGTTTTTAACTTTAACTGCGTTTTTTTGGCTTCAATATGCTTACGCCATGTTAATCGTCGATCTAATTGAATACCTAGATATGTAACAATTTCACCCTGTGGGACTGAAATATTATTTAGTACAATTGCAGGGCATTCACCACGCCTAAGAGTAAAAGTAACTTGCTTGCATTTTTGCTCATTTAATTTTATGCGCCATAGCGATAACCATTTTTCAATTGATTTCAAATGAAACTGGAGTACAACTTAAGACTGCGGTATCATCTGCGAATGTTGAGATGGTAGTGTTGGCACTGATTGGTAAGTCTGAGGTATACAATACATATAGAAACGGTCCTAGTACGCTACCTTGAGGGAATTAAAAATGAATTTAAAATTTTTTGTGTTTAAAATAAAGGGAAAAAATGTTATTTTTACAATTTTCAACTTCAAATTTTCAAAAATAAAATCGCAGATTTTGCATGTTATTCATTTCGATTCTTAAAAAAAAAATCAAACCCCGAAACCCGGAAAAACAAGATTTCGAAATATCAATGGATTTCATTCTCGAGCAAACCTGGGATTTTCATTTCAGAATAGAATTCCCTATGATGTATGACACAAAATAAAAATTAATAAAATGCCGTAAATGTTGTTAGCTTAATAAAATAATGTGCACATATATGGGTGTACTTAAATAAACGAAATATCAGCAACAACAATTTGATTTGTGTATAAAATTTAATATGCGACAAAGGTACACAAATATTTCTCATACGCTTTTAGTATTTCATATTTAATGTTGTCTCATAATTTAAGCAATTTAGCGAAATTTTGCTGCCAAAACTCAATTATAAAATCAGCATGTGACTAATTTTGTATTTTGTTGCTGTTACAATTATTACGAGTTATGCGCCTTTGCGTTTCTTTTTGTACCACCATCTATTGTACTTCTTGAATATAAATTTTTAATTGATTTACCAAGAATTTCAATGTAATGATGATAGCAAATTAACGAATGGGGTCATCATAGACTATAACGTTTTGAATTGATATATATATCATATATTGGATATATCCAAAGATTTATTTAAAACTTGTGCTGGGGGCCAGCTACGTTATTTCCAATGAAAATGTCAACCCGTATACAACCTTTCCAAGCCAAAAAATGTTAAAATCTGACCGGCGAGTCATGTGGCATATTCTTATAAATATTCTTATTTTTTTTCTTATTTTTGTTTCTTATTTGCAATTTTTTCCTTAGTGATTTAACTTTTATCAACGAACATACATAAGTTATAAATTGAAAACTGTGTTGGCTACATTTGAACTGTGGGACTTCTGATAATGAAAGTAAAAATACTTAAAAAGATCTTTCAAATGAGTAACATATCGTTGGTATATAAAAATATGATGTTTTCATAGATTTCAAAATTTGGTCCTAATGCAACGTGACTCGCCAGCCGCCAGACTTTAAAATTTATGACTTGCAAAAGTTGTCATTTGAAATATTTATAACATAATGAGACTTTGACGTTTCCGGCATTTACATAGCTGATTGATGCCCGCGACTTTGCACGCGTAGCCTGTTTTTAGTTTGTTTTGCGAAGGCAAACTATTCTAATTTTTTTAGTTAGTGCAATTTTTGATCAATCTTCAAAAATCCTGCGTGGTCCTGTTGTTTGAAATGTAAATTGACAAATTGAGAATGAGAGCGAGAGTAAAATTTGAATAAATAATCCGTTGTTTCTGTTCCATAAATATTCTATTGTAATGCCATGAGAAAAACAAAAACAAAAATCACACAAACTAATGCTTGTTTCTTTGTATGTAACTATTAGCAATTTTAAAACTTTAATATATTGATATTTAACAAGGATATCGTGATAATTTTAATTGGAGATTAAGACCAAACGTCTGAGGAATAAATCTAAACAAATTTAATCAAAATCGGTCCAGTAATTTTTGCGTGATGCGCGAACATCGAACATCGAAAACGAAATTTTTAGATTTTTTAATGTAGTTTTTTCAATTTTTTGTATTTGCAGATTAAAATAAATTTTCAGATTTTAAGAAATATGTAGCTACTAATTCCAGTTGATTGCGCTCCGCTGAAAATTAAGCAAACTAAGCTCATAAAAAATAAACAAAACTATTCTCGTTTAAGTGCATTTTCCAGTTAACTCTTTGCTGAAAAAGGTAAGTCGCGTATGAAAACTTTTGGAAAATTTTCCGATAAGAACTTTATTGAAATCAAAAAAAAAAAAAAATCACACATCACAAAATTGTAACTTGACCAAGGTACTGCTGCTTGATATTGTTAATGTTTTCCTTTTTCTATACCCTTTCACTTTCGTTGCGCTTATGTAGCTTAAATCCTCACAAAAACTATCAAGTCCCGGTGTGAAAGATAATGTAATATTTACAAAGGTATTGTACTAAGGAATTATAAGTTTCAACTAATCAACATAACATTATAACAAAATAACATTAAATTAGGATGAAACGATTTTGAAACTTTAAATGACGGCAGAAGTGTTCTGTTGATCATTGGTCTGGTTTGGATATCAGCCATTGCTATTAAAAATTGAATTTTGCTGAGAAATTACTAATTTTTTTTTCATTTAAGAAGTGTTTTTCTGAATTACATTTTTTGTGCAGAAGTCAAAATCATTAACGAAACACTGGTAAAAATATGTATATTAAATTTTCGGATTGATTATCTAATACTGGGTGTTTTTTTTAGAGGTTTGTTTTTCGAATAGAGATAAAACTGGCATTTTATGGTCAAATCTGGCAATTCTAATGTCATTTATGTTCTGTTTGGTTTGCCATTTCATCATGAACAGGTTGACAAAAGAACAACGCTTGCAAATCGTGGAAATTTATTTCGAAAATAATGGTTCAGTTCGCGAAGTTTACCGCAAGCTCCGTCCATTTTTTGGTCGACATAATCGTCCATCAGAGCAATTAATTCGGTTAACCATGGGTCGTTTTCGCACTACGTTTACTCTATGTGATAATACGCATCCGCAGAGACGTCGAACAGTGCGCACCGAAGAAACAATTGCCGCTGTAGAGCAAAATGTTGAAGAGGACCCGAATGAATCGATTCGCCACCGTGCACAGCAATTGGAGCTTTGTCCATCAACTTTATGGAAGATTTTGCGCAAAGATCTTGGCTTGCGACCTTACAAGATCCAGCTTGTGTAAGAATTAAAGCCGCGAGACCATGCAATGCGTCGTGATTTTGGTGTATGGCCGAAAATGAGATTGATCTCGATGCTGATTTTCATCGCAAAATTTTGTTCAGTGATGAGGCTCATTTTTGGTTGAATGGCTACGTCAACAAGCAAAATTGCCGCATTTGGAGTGAAGAGAATCCACATGAGACCCTTGAGACGCCATTACATCGACAAAAACTGACTGTTTGGTGTGCTCTATGGGCTGGTGGAGTCATTGGGCCAAACTTCTTCCGAAATAATGCTGGAGAGTCAGTTACCGTTAATGGAGACCGGTATAGAGCCATGATAACCGACTATTTTGTTCCCGAATTGGATGGCATGAATGTGGATGAGTTGTGGTTCCAACAAGACGGCGCTACATGCCACACAGCGCACGTCACAATCAATTTATTGAAGGAAACATTCGATGAGCGCATAATTTCGCGGAATGGACCTGTCAATTGGCCACCAAGATCGTGTGATTTGACACCATTGGATTATTTTCTTTGGGGATATGTGAAGTCGCTTGTCTACGCCAACAAACCAGAAACGTTAGGGGACTTGGAAGCCAACATTCGTGGCGTTATTGCCGACATACGGCCCCATATGCTCGAAAAAGTGGTTCAAAATTGGACCTGTAGAATTGGCTTTATTCGAGCCAGCCGCGGCGGCCACATGCCCGAAATCATATTTAAACATTAATGGCATAAAATTATCCTTCCAATAAAGCCAAATTGATGGACATTAAAATGATTTTCTTGTGTTTTATTTCAATTCGAAGCTCTATACCTCTAAAAAAAACACCCTGTATAATGAATATTTTTACTACCCATGACTTGCACATAAATTAAAAGGTTTATCTGAGAACTTTTACTTTTGTAAAGTGATAGATAAATAGCGTATGTTGAGTATCATTGACGTCACAGAACTAAATATATTCCATTGTGCTAAAATACGGTTTCTTTGAAGGTAAATAAAATGCATATTATATTTTTGTCACCAATCCTAAATAATAACAAGGGAATTCACAAGGTGTCATATAACTTTGCTATAGTTGTAAAAATTTAAAAAATATGTTTGCTGACTGTTGTATTAATTTTTCTATTTTACTGAGAGGTTCGTATAGAGAAAGAGAGTGCCAAGAAATGATGTAAACAAAAATTTTTTGATGAGAAAATCGTATCGCCTGGATGCTCACGCATGTCATACGAGACTTATGAGTTATGACTTTATGACAACTTGTGAATTCCCTGAATATCTTAATTCCTGTGAAACTTAGAGAGTTGGCTTGCACATAAAAGTCATATGATTTAATAAATAAATAAATTTTTTTTAACGTTCAAAGTAAGAAAGTGTACCATAGGAAAATATTTTTAACTGCGGATGTCTTATAAGGTATTGAGATGGGCTATGTAAAGCATCATTGCAAGAAATGCTATTCCGAGTATTACATGTTGTGAAAATGTTATGGTTCAAATATCTCTAAATCCTGACGTGATAAAGTGGTTTTGTGTCCAGATTTAGAGTCAGCAGACCAAAAAACAAAGCAAAGTGTGTAAGCCATATTTTCCAATTTGTTTTCTCTGTCGACTTTAGCTTGGAATATATCATATTTCTGACGCAATAGAAAACTTTTACAGCCAGATTTGAATGCAGCTTTGTAAAATCAAATCTAGTAGTATGACAAATAACTTTATTTATGATGAAATTCCCCGATTTAAAGAAATATATTTGCAGAATTTTCTTATTTGAGCTGAGCTTTCTCAATCAACGTCATTCAATCTTAAATATTTTTGTTGTCAACCATTTCTTTATTGATAAAGTAAATGCTTAAGCAAATTCGAAACGCACAGCATTAATGTGTTAACTAAAACCCAACACATTTTAAAAATTAATAGCTCAATAAAATTCCAAGTTTTTTTTATGAATAAGTGCAAAAATCTGTAATTTTCCGCTATAGCACTTTTACTAAATATATCAACCAATTTGAAAAAGAAAAAAATAAAAAAATATAGATACAAATAATGACTGAGGCAGGAAAAAATCAAATTGCATAAATTAAAAAAAAAAACATTCAACTAATTGCTGCAGGTATTTAAAAGCGGCAAAATTATCCGCATTCCATAAAATTGAAATTCCTAACGATAAATAGTGGAGGGGAAAAAAAGTTGAATTTAAAAAGAAAAAAACAAAACTAATCGGCAATAAAAATGTATAAGTTGCTGTTTACTGTAAAACGAAAAAGACAAAAAAGTACCAAACCATGATAAAATGTCCAACAAGTGTTAAAGAGTAGCAGAGCGAGACAGTGGCAAAACGCGCTTAGGCCAAAGACAGACAGACAGACAGAGAGAGCAACAAACGATCGCATTCCATTAAATTAATAATCATTAATTGCTTGACAGTTTCTAATCAATAAACATTTTCAATCTTAAAGCAAGCAAAGTCAAAGCATTTTAATGCTAATTAAAAGCGTACGTATACGTACACACGTAGGCCACATTATTGTGCCGCCAAATACCAATAGAGATACACGAACTAACTATGCATGAGGAGATACTTGTGCGACGACAAGGCGGCACACTAAAAATGCAATTGAAAGAATTTTTATTTTATTTTACATTTCAATTGAATTTCATTTTTAATGCGGTGCTATTTACGTGCAAATATGAATGTCAAGCAGCATAGCAGCGCATAACTTGATTGAGAAAGAAAACATTGCAAAATCATGGAAATTAATGCAAAAATATCTCAATCGTAGAAAAATTCGAGACAGCCAACATTGTTGCTGTGTGTTGCTTGCTATCAATCCAAATCCTTTGCAGATGACGTTGCGCGAGCGTTAAGTTGATTAACGCCCATAATTAATCAGCAACAATTGCAAAAAAAAAAAAAAAGTTGGTATGCTTTTCATGTGATATGTGGTATTGTTGTTGCTGCCATTGTAACAACTAGTGTTGCCAAGTTTATTTTTTTTTATTTTGTTTTTTTTTGTTTCCATGCATGCCATTGCACTGAGATCATTCATTTGCTATGCAGCACAGTTTCGCTGTTGCGCCACACCAGCTGTTAAGTCTGTCGAAATACAATGTCAACAACAAAAAATGTCAGCAACAGCAAAAAAAAAAATTTAGTTGCAACAACAGCAAAATATTTTTAAGTTTTCAGCGAAAAAGATACAAAAAACTTCTGCGAAACACAACAATGTAAAATTTCAGCGAAATGGTTGGCTTATGACGCGTATTTTTTATGCGAACAATTTTCAAATTATTTTTATTGAAAGTGGTGAAATGAAAATACATTACTCTTTAAAATTAATTTTTACCAGAAGTTTTTTTTTTTTGTTTTTATGATTTATTTGACAAAATTTGGAGAACATTTAGAAATGTTCCAAGCAAAGCTACTCAGTAAGTTAGTGCGAGAGTAAATAATAATAAAAAAATAACATTTTAATTATCGAAAATCGAAGAAATTTCGATCTCCTCACTTTTTGATGCGTGAAAATCTTTACTGACGCGTAAGGGGGCGTCCATTAATTATGAAAATCGCACCGAAGTGGACGGAGGTCAATCAAAATCTCACGTCAACGTTTTAATTCAGAGACTATACATAAATTATTAGTCCTTATGTGTCCAATTTTTACAATCCAGGAAGCACATGAATGCATATGAAGTAAGAAAGAATTAGGGAAGCTGATTTAATTATATTCGTTATTGTACCTTAACGAATTATAATTTTTCTCCTCTTATTTCACAGAAAAAATGTAGTACATACCCAATCTATATGTAATGATTCGTAAACCTTTCAGAAATCTTACATTTTCATTTCAGAAAGCTTGCTACAATGTGTTAACGTCCATCTTTTGATTTCACTTGAAACGTTTCTGAAATGTTACACAAATCTTGTAAGACTAAGGAGAAAAACATTTTTATCTTACATCATCGGACACTTTTTTTACTATACTTTTATTACTATTTTATAACGTCATCAGGACTCTGAATTACTGCTTCTTAATATGCAGTAATTTTTTGTGAAGTTTCTTAATTTATAATTGACAGTAAATATCAAGCAGAGAATCATAAAATATAATGTATTTAGATTTCATTAAAAAAATTTAGTAAAGATCATATCTTTAACCTTTCAGTAACACTTCAGAATAATTACATGTGAAAGATTTCATTTATAATGTGTCAGAAAAATTTCATTTGAAATCTTCGTTGAATCTAAAACCTTTCAGAATCATTGCATGCAAAGCGTTATATTTGAAATACATTAGAAAATTTCTGTAACCTTCTGTTTGCAATATTTTAAATGAAACATTTCTGGTACGTTACGCACAGTTTTTGAAATTTTATGAAACGTTACATGACGTGTGGGTAGATCAGTAGTAGTGGATATGAAGCAAAACACATGAACATATCAAATAAATTTAAATATCTTTTTCTTTTAAACTATAGGGTAAGTCTCACGTGAGATAAGTGGGACAGGGGAGCGATCTCACCATGGGTGGATTCCGAATTTTCAAAAAATGCACGCTCCAACTTTGACCATGCTCCCATTTCAATCAAAATTATAAAAATAAGCAAGGAATGGATAGGACATGCGATCAAAAATTACATTAGGGAAATTTATCGATCAGCGCTTCGGTGGAACTTGGAAAGAGATAGTTACAGAGGAAGACTTAGAACATCGTGGCGGTCGATTGATAGAACTCTAACACACTCGCATAGGACAACGAGCCAGAGTTCCAAATATCTAAATAATTTTTGTTCAGGCAAATAAAGTAACGATGAAGTCTTTAGAATCTGATGCTGAGTAAAGCAAAAAACTGTAGGCCGTTGTAAAGCTTACACTGACATTTTCTTGAAAAAGAGAAACACGTCACAAAATGTAGCAGAATATGAGTTGATTAAGCACAAATTTGCGGAACATACAATAGCTTAATTCTAGAGAACTAGTTATGAAATTTCATATGCTAAATACGCAATTCTTATAAATTTTGAAAGATTTCCGCAGCTAAATATGTAATTTGCGCTCAATGATGTCAGCTCAATAATTTTTTAACATAAATGAATCATAGAAAATATAAATTGAAATCTAAGAAAAGACATTTACTAATCAACATTTTTCCAGTTTATGCTACAACTAATCAAATTTGTTGATCAACTTAAATATACTTGGCATAACTACATTGATTAAACGACTAAGTTGTAGATGACTAAGGGTCAGTTGACAACTTTGTTTGTGTCATATTTTTCGGTTTCATCCCTTAACAAGTTTTTGCCAAATGAAAACCTAATATTTCTAATATCTTCACTTTAGCTAAATGAACTACTGGCGACTGAACTTAAAATTCTTCAGTGGAATATAAAATTTTTCAGCTGTTTATGTGAATATTGCGACTTCACACCAACTTATTGCAGCTGAATAAATATTTTTTGCGTTGAATAATGGCAGCTCAATACGAGTACATTCCGTGCCAATCATAATGATTCATAGCTGATAATGAAAAGTGATAAAACGCATAGAATTTATAGTCCGTGAGCTAGTGGCACAAAAAATTGACTCATTTTCTAGATAGATTATGATCGTCTGAAAACAATGCAGCCATTCTGTCACTCAATTGCTGAAAAATAGTCGCATGTTGTGCCCGAAATAAGTTCCCTTGACCAAAATTCATTTCCCAGCTCAAAATTAAGTGAAATCAATTGAAATTTGGTTATGTCTATAAATTACGTAAGGGTGTTTTTTTGAAAATTCGGACCCCCCCTCCCCTCCTTTCCGTGAGACTTGCCTTGTAATTTTCAAATGTAATCTACTATAATAATGTATACTCTTTACATTAAAAAGTTGACGTGAGATTTTCGTTGACCCCCCTCTCCCTTGGTGAGATTTGGTGAGACTCTGCCGGACCCAATCCCCCCTATTTTGACTCACGTAATTTATGGACGACCCCTTTGGTACTCCAAAGGTATTGTTTTCTTTTTCACAATTTTGTTTATATTGTATTTTTGTACCCTACACTCAGGGTATATTCGCTTTGTCATTCCGTTTGTAACGCATAGAAGTGGGTGTGGCAGGTATAGAAAAGTATATATGTATATTCTTGACCAGCGTCACCATAGCCATGTTCGTCTGTCTGTAAAGATTACAAGTGTGCAAAATTTGTTTCCGGACACGCCTACCGCCCACACAAATAAAACATTTAAATTATGCATTGAGAGAGTTATTTTATATAGTGTAACCAAATTTTCACAAAAACTGCGAATAACTTGGGCAAGCTTCGAACAAAAAAAGGGCGTGCCACCTCCCAAAAACTTCAAAACGCTATACTGTCATAAATATTTGATGTAATGAAACCAAATTTCACACAAAAAGTAGAAGATTTATACGTAAAAAATCTATATAAGAACTGGGTGAGTTTCTACAAGTGGACGTAGCAACCCCCTATGAAACAAAAACTTTAAAACAGAGAATTATTTAAGGTAAAGCAACCAAACTTCATACAAATACTAGAAATGCTTGGGCCTAGCACCAGAAAAACTTAGCACATTTCGAATAAAGGGCGTGGCATCAACCATAAAGTAAGAATTTCAAAACGTTATACTGAAGGAGCTATTTAAGGTATTTAAGGTAGTGCATCCAAATTCAGCACTAATGCTAGGAATGGTTCGAATAAGCTCTAGACAAAATCTAAACTAGAGGGCGTGGCATCTTACATACGCTATACAGAGAGCTAAAAGATAACACCGTTATTAGCTTTATTTACGACATGCTTTTCGAGTACATTGACAAGACATTTTGAACTTGAAATTTAATTTTGTCCAAGGATACTCGAAACGCCTCACTGTGCCAACTATGCATATTGGGCATAATAAGAGAGTGCGCACAATTGTGACGCTTACGAAAAAATTCTTCTAAAAGTTACATAATTTTGATATTTTTATTTATGTACATGCAGTGAAATAAGCGCATGACGCAAAACAACAACAAACATTAAAAAGACCCCCACATATCGTTGCAAAACAATTTAATTATCAAATCGGGCAACAACAACAACAACAACAACAGCAACAATGAAACAAAAAACAAATAAAAAGCAACATTTGCGAATAATTGTCAACAAGCGATTATAAAGCAATAAATTCCAAACAAAATAATCAAACGCAAATAGTATACACAACATTAAAAAAAAAAATAAATTAAAAATAAATAAGAACAATCCAAACCAAAAAAAAGGAAAAAACAAAAAGATACGCGAGAAAAAAAATATAAAAAATTACCACTAAAATAAGATTACAATCGAAACGAGTTAATCAAATGTTTCTTTTTTTTTCATACATTTTATTGAAGACAATAACATTCCATTCCACCACACCATGACATTCAATTTCATTAAACTTCGTTAAAAAACAGACACAAAAAAATGCACACACTGAAAGAAAACATCCATAGATATAAAAAAAAATCCCAATACCAATATTACCCAATTGGAACTAGTGCTTCACCGAGAACCGATGAATATCGTTATCGTTCACGGTGCCGATATCGATAGCGATAACGAGGCGATATTAGAAAAAAAAAAAATATTTTTCGTATGGTCTGGTCGATATCGTACAATAAAGACTACATTATCGTCGAGAACGAGATATCGCCCAGATCATCTCGTGCTCGTCAGAACATTGATTTTGCAAAAATAATTTTCTTTACTTTTTATTATTATGATTTCTTTCAAACCCTATATCTATTGAAATTTGGTGCTAGAATGTAGATGAGACAAGACAACGGGGCGTGGCACTTTCCATACGACAACACTTAAAATACTTTATCTGGACATCTATGGCAGCTTCAGTTGTAAAACTTAACACAGGGATGAGCCAAGCTGCTCGCAAAATGTGACCGGGATTGGGCAACGGGGCGTGGCTTCTCCCATACTACAAAAACACTTATATATTGCTATTCTTGGTACTTATACTAAGCTGTGATATTTAGCACATGACTTCAATTTTTTGCAGTAAGGAATGTGCTAAATGTAGGCAGTGTTATAAAGGGTGATTTCTTAAGCGTTTGGTTTTTAAAAATTAAAAAAGAAACAAAAAATTTGCGATAATGAATGCAATATTTACTTGGAGCAATACATCAATTTCTGCCATTTACTTTTTAAAGATTATTTTATGTAAATGTTGCCCGCGGCTATGCCTGAGGTGGTCCATCCGTAAGCTCCAATTTTGGCATACTTTTTCCAGCATTTCGGCCGGTATCTCATCAATGGCAGCTATAATGTTGTCTTCCAGGGCTGCAATTGTGGCTGGCTTATCCTTGTACACGAGAGACTTCACGTAGCCCCACAATAAACATAGTCTAGTGGCGTCAAATCGCATGATCTTGACGGTCAATGGACTGCTGCAAAACGTGAGATTAATTGCTCACCAAAATCGCCTCTCAATAGATCAATGATGTCGCGTACCGTGTGGTATGTGGCACCGTCTTGTTGAAGCCACATATCAACCAAGTCAAATTCTTTCATTTTGGGTAAAAAAAAATCGATAATCATCGCACGGTACCTTGCTCCATTGGCTGTAACGTTGCGATTTTCATTATTTTTGAAAAAATTAAGGTCCAGTGCATTTTTCTGAGTGCATTGGCAGCTCTTGAACTGCCTCTGGCTGCTCTTCAGAGCAAATTCGGCAATTCTGTTTGTTGATGTACCCATTGAGCCAAAAATGAGCTTCGTCGCTGAAGAAAATTTTGCGATAAAAAATTTTGCGAAATAAATTTCTCACAGAGCACAAATTTTGATAATAAAATTCGATGATTTGGAAGCGCTGTTCGTTTGTTAGTCTATTCATGGTGAAATGGCAAACCTTACTGAGCATTTTGGGTACTGACATACGTTACGAATCACGCGTGAGGTGTCAAAAAATTTACACTGTAAAAACAAATAGCAAAAAAATCGTCCTTTATAAAGCAAGATAAATCGATAAGACTCAGCGATAACGAGACGTGAACGATGCAGATCCAAATTTTTTTGTACGAGTAAGGTTGGCAAAAACACTTAAATCTGTAAGTCTATGAGTAGAACGGCGGGTTTCAAAGCAATGGTGCCGGGTTTGAATCCAACTGCAAAGCAGTCTTTTTTGTATTAATTTTTTTAATTAAAAGTTTTTTGGTTTTTTCATTAAATATTTTTTTAAATTAAGATTAAAAAGCTGGGATTACGACCGATAGATTTATCGAACGAACTTGTGCGCCAATTGAGTCCAAAACAACGATTTTGATCAACAAAATTCTTCGAAACTTTCTTTGAAATTTATTTTTCTTAAATTTTTATTAAAACCTTTTACTAATCAAATAGTAAACAAAAATTTATGCCCGTGAAGCTCAAACGTTGCACGGCTCCATTTATGAGCAGCGCATTTTCCTGTTGGGTATGTAGACACCTAAATAAACAGCGCTTTACTAATTGCCGCACTTAAGTGGTATTTAATCTTAATTTAATTATTGAAATAAAAAAAAAAAAAATTAAAAAACATACATACTTAATGTGTAATAAAAACAATTAAAAATTTCTTGTTCATATATTAACATTATAATTATTAAGACAAATTTGGCCTTAGTTTAGCCATAATTAAAAAAAAAAAACACTCAGAAAGCTAAGACCGCTCTTAAGCCTTAAAAGTCAAATTTTTAAAAGGAATTAAAAATCATAAAAATATTTTAATTAACATTTCACATAAAACTCAAAAAAAAAAACATAAAGAAAAAAAAAACTTGCAAAAAGAATAAGTTTGTTGCAATCGGTCAAGCCGAAAATAAAGTGCCCTACAGTGGCAAATATGAGCTTCCGCTGTTTATTTAGATCATTGTTAAGTATTTTGTAAAAAGTTGTATATTAAGGGTTTTGGTCTGTTTTTAGAAAAGCTTATATGTATGTTATATCTAACCCAGTGAAATTATTTACTTAAAGTTTTAGTAATTTGTAAAAAATTCGTGCAAAAAGCGCTACTTTTCAAGAAATGGTTGATCAAGTGCAGGATATGCTAGGATATGGAAAATCGCCGATAAACTGTGTGTTAATTAGCTGAGGTTATATGCATTTCACACTGTTTAGTACAAGAGATCTTGTTTTTCCTTATTAAAATGCAACGGTGGAATAAAATAAAGCATTTTTTTTATAAAAAACTCAAAATTAAACAACTTCTGCACTTACTAAGCGATTTTTTAAGAATACCAAATCAAGCGCAATTTATTATGATTCTAAATTTGAAAGAAAAAAAATTGTATATCGTATTGGCTTAGGTACAGTAGTGCTTTTTGTACAGCTACGCACGCTTAAACTAGCAAAATAGTGCTGCTTCGTTCTTATTAAAAAAAAAAAAAACAAAACAAGACCTAAACAAAAACAAAATATTGTGCTTTGGTGTACTACAGTAGTGAAACAAAAAACTTCTGTGGATTAACCAATACGATATACATTTTTTTTCTTTCGAATTTGAAATCCTAAAAGAATAATCTTTAATGTGGTACCACTAAAATTTCTCTAACGAGTGCAGAAGTTGTCTAAATTTGAGTTTTTTTTTTATGTAGAATGGCTTCTTTTAACAACAACTATTGCATTTTGGTTACGAGAAATATATATTTTTATATCTGGCAATAAATTTTCAAGAACTGGCATGCCAAAAATCATTAACCTACGATTTTTAGCTTATGAACAATAAATTTTTTAAAGACATCCACTCTAAGGTTTAATTCCACATTAAAACTAGTTAGATTTTTCACCCGACCTCATATTGAATTCTAAGCAAGCTCATTCCCAAAAGTAGGGTATCAGAAAAAAAAAAACAACATAAACTCAAACTTTAATAGATTTAATAAAAATTCCTTTACGCCATAAACGGTCAAGTGTTAAGTCAAGCGTATGATAAAAAAATTAAAAAAAAAAATTACAAAACAATTTGACAAGCGCTGTCCGTTCGTTGTGCAATGCGAACTTTTGTTTTCTAATTTTGTGTTTTATTAAAGTGCGCGTGCAAAATTTTTTATTACTTTCGGTAGCTTTTAGATAGATATTATTTTGTTTCGTTTATTTTTATATTTTTTTTTCATTCTTTCACTAATGTTATGTACATTGAACAATAACATTTATAGGCAAATAAAACGCTTATGACTTTGAACTTTGCGCACGGGCACTTTTAGCTAAGTAGTTGTATTTTTACAATGGACAAGAAGAGTTTGCGCAAACATTTTTTTTTTTTTTTTTTTTGCATATCTGTAAGGAGTGTGCTTGTTTTTGAACTTGAATGGTATTTAGCATTGAAATTAATTTTTAATTTAACTTTAAATTAAATAAAAACTCTACCTTAAATTATGCAAAGTAAGCTGTTAATTGAAACTTCATGTGTGGTGGTGTTGTGTGGCATAATTTTGGGGATTTCCCAACAGCAGAGTAAAATTAACTTGTCCACGCAGGCGCCCATATTCAGTTTGTTGTATGGATGTAATTTTTCAGATAGTAATATCTCCCAAACGATTATTCGTAGAACAAAAAATATTAGAATCTTTTTTGTAAAAAATTGTGTGTTCTACAAATTTGCTTAATATTTGTTTACAAAAGAAGAGAGACTTAAGAGAATTTCGCAAACAACTATTTTTCATTATCTTTGACCTTGAATAAAAATTCAAATATTGGTCGCCAATTATATTTTTGCCGATTTTAAATGGATTAAAAAAATCTTCAAAATTGGTGCTGTTTCCTAGATTTTAGAAGTGAACTCAAGCTTTGAACCGAAGAAAGTACATTTTCACTCCTATACTATTTATATAAAATTGCTTAAATGAAAATGGTTTGTAACGCTTTGGCGAAAAATATACTGTGCCGATTTTTATAATTTCTTTTTTAAAAACAACATATTTGTGCTAAGGAAGGTTATTGCATACTTATTTTTTTAAAAGACAAATATCCTTTTTAGAATTAAGTTTTTGCAAAACCTCACTCAAAAATTTTCTTTTATTTTTTGTTTGTTGATGCTAATGGATATGCTGCTTCTTGAGTTCTGTGTTGTTATTGTTGCATATAGTTTCTTCTCACATGCACAGTTTGTATATGACTATCATATTAAGATAGAATGTGATATTAAGAGGGTAAAAAATTATATAAAAAAACAACGAGACGTGCGCGTGCAAAGCCGTGGGTACCTCTAGTAGATCATAAAAATCAAAAAACATAAAAAAATTCATAAATGTAGAAAGTTTTAGAAGATGAATTTAACTGAGTCTTTTAGTCAGCAATTCATAGCTTATCTTAGTATAGTCATTGTCGAGTGCCATTGAGATCCAAAATAATGAAAATTCCCATCAACAATTCATTTAATAACCTCAACTTATTCTTCCTTTTTCGAGCACAGAAACTTGCTTTTTACCCACTGTGCGGCGGTGAAACAATTTATTATGGAAGATCCTGTCACTTGGGATTTTTTTTTTTGCTTTGTCCTGTTGAGTACTCTGAACTAAGTAAGAATGAAAAACATTTCTATCGAGCTATACTCTAATAAAAGGAGATCGAAAATGGTACATATCATAAGACGGGAGAACATAACGATAACTTTCACTAAATAATTTTTACTCAAAAATAAAACCATACTGTGGTTGAAATGTGTTAAAATATGACTCTATCTCAAAATGTTAAAGGTGTAATTGACAAATAAGTATCATATCTTGATGATTTGTTTCTCATTTGAAAGGTATTTGTTCAGTACTTAATTTTTCCAACGTTGCTTATCTAAAAAAGAATGTACAAAAACTACTTTACAAGTCGAATTATGCCCCGACACCTTTTTTACGAAAGCTTAGCTATATGCTTTAATTAGACTGATGAAAAATGGCATTAAAGCAGGCAAACCTACATAAGTAGATGCATGCTACCAAAACATGTCAATGTATACGTGCGTGATACACAATCAAATACACAAAATAACAGCCGAACGTAATCAAGTTGTGCCGAATCGTATTTCGCAGCGAATACAACGAGTATACATACACACAGCCTCTGCTTGAGTCCTGCCGCAGTTGCCCGCGGGTGACAGTGATCTAAAGCTATGGTGCTTATTTTTACTACGTTCATTACGTGATTTTAGGATATTAACGTAAATGGCTAAAACTATGGCGTCAGACCACTTAAGACAGTAGTCAACATATTCACAAACAGGACTTATTATACTGCCCTATTATCCATACAAAAACATAAAATTAAATATTATTTTTCTTATTGACTGAATACATTTTCCAAAAGAATGTTATAAAACTTGGCACAACAAAGTATTACCGGCATTGTCTCAAAAAGAAGTATTTGAACAAGTGGGCGTGGCACCACCATTATATGCAATACCCTTAAGTTACCACAACAGAAGAATTTAAGTTGCTTACATTACCCTTACAGTTGCAACAAGGGTATTTCTCTAAACGCGAAGATGTCTTGAAAACTGTGTGTAAACTGAGAACATTTTCGAGCCTCGTTAAATTGCAACTTAATTTAAATTAACAACAAATTCAAGATTTACTTATTTGTCTAGAAAAAATCAAATAATTATTTAAACTAAAATTAGATAGTTAGATAGTTGTTCATCGACATTATGTGACAAGCAAAGGGGTACTTGTTCTCAAACCTCTTTACGTAATTACCAACCCCTTATTATCACTTAATGCCTACCATTATTGAGAGATCACATATTTGGACTTGTCACATAAGCAAACATTAAGTCATATGTATAATTTTCTATTACCAGTTGATTGCATGCTATATATGAATAGCAAAATATGGTATCTAATTTTCGTTTTATTCATTCATATCCAGAAGCACGAACGCGACTCACACAACTGGACCAAAGTACAATTCAAAGTTATACAAATAATTTGACTTAATTGTAGAAATGTTAATTAAAGTTGAACTTGAAAAATACTTAAGTGAAAAGATACAGTTTTTTGCGTTAAGCTCAAAATATCCCGCCGGCAATATGTGCCCTTTTTGGAAACTAATAAATTTACATTTAATAATCTAAAACGCTACTTAAAATTTATTATTGAACGATAAATATCAAGTGCATTTTGTTTTTTGACAACGCAGACTTGAACTTTTTTTTTTTCTAAGCAATAATTGCAGTGCTAAAAAATATATTCCGAATGCGGTACATTTCAAAGGTATTAACAAAAAATTTTGCATAGTTATTCACATTCTTGTGGTTTGGAAAAAGGTTAATTTTTAATTTTTCAAATCCTTAAGTTGGTAATCAAAGCACATTCTAATAGTTTTGTACTCAATAACTTTTTAAAATCCACGCCTCAATTTGTGACATTCTGTTCAACATTTTCCACTTCGAGTTTTTGATATATATGGCCAAACTAGTTTTTAGGATAAACTAGTTTTTGCTAGGCCAAACAAGTTCATCCGAATCGTGTTAGGATGAATCAGTTAAGCCTAGGAAAATTTTAGTATGTTAGAGTAAATGGGCGGCCTTCGACTGCGACTAAGGGCATACATCTTCCAATATATCCAATACCAGCTTCGTGGCAGCCTTCGGCCGCAGTTCACTGTAGTATATCCAACGCCGATGTATTAGCGAATCCTCTGGTTAACATTGTATAGTGGACATATTGGAGGATGTAAGCCCCGAGCCGCAGCCTAGACCACCCTAACATACTAAAATTTCAAGAAAATCGGGAATGAGGCCGTTAAAGTAAATAACAAACCTAGTTCATCCTAGGCTAAACTGGTTCATCCTAACACGCTTCGGGCGAACTAGTTTGGCCTAGGAAAAACTAGTTTATCATAAAAACTAGTTTGTCCGGTAACATATACACTCGGGAATAATTCAATGATTTTATATTTGAGGCGCCCAGTTGCAAAACCGGCCAAGTCCAAAAAAATAAAATTTTGAGTTATTCTCATATATAAAAATCTAGACCATGCTTTATCTTTTTACAATGGTTTTAGATTAAAAAAAAAAATTTTGACATAAATATTACACTTTTTAATTTATTATTGATTCATGGGTTTCAAAACCGGCCAAGTCCATGTACTTGCATTCAAAACTAATCCAACGTCTTGGAATCAAAACCGGCCAAGTCCAGTACATTGGTATCAAAACCGGCCAAGTCCACTTTTTTTCAAACGCCTTGGAATCAAAACCGGCCAAGTCCAGTTCATTGGAATCAAAACCGGCCAAGTCCAAAATTGTTTTCTCAAAAACATTCGCAAATAAAACTTTAAATATCTGATCTGACGTACTTTGAGTAAGAAATTTTATAAGCTATCATGTGTGAAATACTTTTTAATTTTTCAATGAACATAGATGAAAACAAACGTTTTTCGTTGTTTTCCCAAAAGTATGAAATATGGACTTGGCCGGTTTTGAAACCGGGCGCCTCATTTGATTTAAACATAAACGCATGTGATTTAGCGTCAATGCCAAAAATGTTTAAATTGTAGTGAAACATTTTTAATTTCAATTCAAATAGAATCCACATTGATTTAAAGTGATTTCATATTTGATTCAAAGTGAGAAAGTGTTTAATGTAAAATAAAAAAGAGTAATATCTCAAAATACAATTTAAAGTAAAGCTTAAAAATGTTACTTTAAATATTTTTCATTTTCAAAATTAATTTGAAGTTGTTTTTTATTAAAAATAAATAAAAAAACTGTTATTTGTATTATTTTCAACTTCAAAATTTGCGGCTTTAGATCTAAAATAAAATTCGCAATGCCATTATTTCCTGAGTGTAATATTAAAATGAAACAATGCGTTTGAAATTTACTTTATGAAAATGGGTGACGTTTTTGGTAAGCACAGATAGCGCGATTTAACAACTTTGGACTATTTATATTGAGGATATCGTAAAAGTAGTTCTATAATATATTGGTGGGAATATTTAACCGATATTTTTTACACACAATTTTAATGTAGCATATAAAATGTTTCAAGAACTTACAAAATATTAAAATCTTAAATTCTTTTTGATACAACCTTTATTCAATTTCTGAAAGTATGTTCGTTATAAAAATGAATATCACCAAAAAAACATGCATTTTCACTGCACTTAATAAATAAAATATATTAAAATTTTTACTAAAATTAATTTATATCTTTATCGTCTCACCTTTCGCCGTGCTGCTGAGTTCAGCACTCGTTGTCGACCACATTTTCAAACGCACATTTTTTATTGTAAATCATAATCCATGCGGCTGTGCTTTTTCCCCCTTATGATATCTTGGCGATATTTTTTGCGATGCGGCCGGCCAATGTGTTTTTTTCTTTTAAATTTTTTTGTAGTTTTTGTTTGTTCTGTTTGTTTGTTTGTATGGATGGATGGATGTATCTACGTATGTGCGTGCTGTTGCTGCTGCTGCTGCGTGTTTGTGTGTTTATAGGTTTATGTGCTTTGCTTTGAAAATGTGGCAAAAAATGTGGTTTTTTTAATTAAATGGGAAGAAAACTCAAGCTGTTGTATATCTTTTCAAAATGTGTAATTTATATCCAAAAGATATTTTGTCGTTTATTTATGTTATTATGCGATAATCGATTTTGGCAGATTTTTTTTTATAAAATTTTTTGCTGTTCAAGTGTAGTTTTTAAACTTTTCAGTTGCAGATACAAAGATACATTTGTAGAAATTAAATTTTTCACAAATTAAATTAATTTACTTTTGATTTGATATAAATTGTTGCTGTTTCTCTATTTTTGAATAAATATTTTCTTCTAAGTACACGAGCTTCACCAAACTGTATCTGGAAGATAAAAAAAACGAAATTATATAACAACGTTTGAACGCGGCGACGAGTGACGATTTAAGCTTTTGACGTTCGAATCGCGTAGCTAAGAAAAAAAATGTTGGTTGACCTCTCGGTTTCGAACGACAACGGCGGCAGCGGCGTTGGTGACAGCGCTGATGATGACGGTGCTTCTGCAGACCTGATCGTGTGCATTCCAACGAGTTCACTGCAACAAAAACAACAACAACAGCAGTAATCACCGCCAACACAAGACTGCTTGTTGTTGTTCGTTTTTTGCTTTTTTTTTTTAAATACACTTAAAAAAATATTTTTCACTATTTTTTTTTGTGTTTTTGTGATTGCTTACGTTTTTGACGTTGTTGTTTCTTTTCTTTTTTTATTACGTTGTTGTTGTACAAAAGAATGTTGTGTATTTAACGTAGTGTTGTTGTAGAATGAGCAAACGCGCGAGAGAACGTACGAGAGCGTCAAACGCGCGTCAGATACTTTAAAGTATCTGCAAGATACGTACGTACGAGCACACAAACTAACTTTGCAGTTAACTTGTTGAACGAACGAACGAGCGCGCGCACCTACACGACGCAGTCGTCTACACCATAGTTGGTTGTCTATGTGATGGTGAATTTAATGCTGCTGCTGCTGTTGTTGCTGTTGTTGTTGCTGTAGTATGTGTGCGCACGCAACCCGTCGTGGATTTTGATTGAATTTTTTCGATTTTGTAAATCTATCTTTTTTCTTAAATTTTTTTCTTTTGTATCTTTAGTGAAGAATTTGAAATTTTTCAGTAAAATTACACGAAATTTTCTTAACTTAATTACACACGACGGAGTACATTATCATTTATTCACTCGCTACCTTAAATCTGTGTTTCAGGTTCAATTCGTAGCAACTTTTTTCATTTGTTAATGCATGCGTTAATTTTACCTTATGCCACAAAACTTGATTTAATCTTTTACAAAAAACTTGATTTTTAAAAAAAAAAAATTTTTTATTTAATTTTGATTATTTTCACAGATTGTCATAACTATGTATCTTTCAAATGAAATTTTTTTAGTTGACCCGCTTGTTTTATTTTTAAGATATTAATCATTTTATTCTGCTCGTGTGCTTAAAACACAAAATATTTATTTACCGGCGTTAATTGAAGATCGTCACATTTTTACTTAATCTTTCTTTTATAAAAATTTACTTTTTTTTTCTTATGAAAAAAAAAGTGCTTGTATAATTTTCGTGTGTTTTTTTGTTATAGAGAGATAATAAAGTCTGCTTTGCTCAGCACCGTAAACTAAACTAACTCGTATCTTGAAGTTTTTCCCTGCTCCTACTCTAAGCGGCAGCGATTTCTTTTGCACACACAACCAGAGCACATGCGTGTATAGATAGATATGAGCACCCAGTAGAAATGCTAACTCAGCAGTGCATTAAAATTCAGATTAATTAACGAATTGCTGATATTCAGTCGTATAAAGTTCCTAAAAATAGTTGACCACGTCGTTCAAAAAAAAAAAAAAAAAAATAAATAAATAAATTAATATTTATTTCATAAATAAGTTATTTAAAATAAAATTCTCACTAAGAAATCGAAAAGTACATATTGAGTAAATTTGTAAAAACATCGAAAAAACCAGAGTGTATCGACAGTTTTTTGTTGATTTCTTGCAAACACTTAATCCTAAAAAACAGAATATTTTACTTAAAAAATAATAAATAAATAAAAATAAGTATGCAATAACCTTCTTTAACACAAATATGTGGTTTTAAAAAAGAAATTATTAAAATCGGTTAAGTATATTTTGCTCCAAAGCGTTACAAACCATTTACATATAAGCAATTTTATGTAAATAGTATAGATGTAACGATTTTGAAAAATGTATGTATACTTATGTGTCAATATTTTGCAACATGGGCTTTGTGCCTTTCAGTGTTTGCCTAAATTTTACTAAATTTAAACCCTTGTGGATATTTATTTCAAGCAAAATATAATTTGTTGAATATTAACATGTGGTTTGTTAACTCTGTTTCAGTAAATATGTTCAATGCTGTGGAATATGTGGTATGTTCGTTAATATCAAAAATTCTGTTCGCCAAAATCAAATGTACCAGTTGTTAACTACATATACGAATATTACTGAAACTCGTCATTTAACTGATAAAAGCATCAGAGCATAGGTCATTCACAACATAGGTCTACTCAAAGATGTTGGGACTTACTCTCCTTTCCGATATTACGATAATAATAAGAATGGATACCTGAATTTGCTTGAAAAATAAAGATTGCGTTCTTGCGAAAAATTTGACATTAAAAATTTACATTTTTTTTTTTGTTATAAATCATTTTTAGTCCCAAAATTAAATTTTTCCGTATAAAAAATGTGACAAAATCGAATTTTGGGACTGAATATTATCAATAATAGAAAAAAATTTAAAATTTTTTAACGTCAAATTTTTTGCAAAAACACAATCTTAATTTTGCGACTAAATTCGGTTATCTGTTCTGTGAAGAAATAAAAGTTACGAGCAAAAAACACGTTTTTTTTACAAAACGGACATTTAGGAGAATCAAAAGTGCTCCATTGGTTTTTCTCGGAACGAAAAAAAAATGACGCAGATATCGTTTTTAATGATCCTTTTAACTTTTGAGTCGGTATCAGAATGAATTTAAATTTCGACCCGGTCTAATGTGCATTAATCAGTATTGCTTAAAATTCTCACTAATAGAGCCAAAAGTATTGAATAAATGCGGAAAAACTTAAAAAAAAATCAGAATGTATCGACAGCTTTTGTTGATTTCTTGCAAAAACTTAATCCTAAAAAAAAATATTTTCTTAAAAAAAAAAAAAATAAATAAAAATAAGTATGCAATAACCTTTTCTAGTACAAATATGTTGTTTTAAAAAATAAATTACCAAATCGGCTCTGTAGATTTTACTCCAAAGCGTTACAAACGCTTTACAGCAAAAAACGTATTGCTACTAGGTAGCGCGAGTAGCACAATTGACTTTTAAATAATAGCATATTTGAAAAATGACGCAAGGAAACAAGCCGTTGTAACGTTATGCTGTTAGTGTGATAGCCGACATTTGAATATATTTTTTCGATTTGAGGTTATTGAAGCTCAGAGCTTTAATCTCTGTCTAACAGTCAGCAAAAAAAAAAATAATAAGATTAGATGATTTTTCTAACTTGAAATTGAGATGTCAATTTCACTGTCCCTCAAAGCGGTCAATTCCCAATCTTTTCTTTTGAAATAACAATAAGAAATTTGTAACCAATTAGTAAATTTCCCGTTGGGTTGCTAAAAACTTACACCGATATACATGATTTTGGAATGTTTGAGTGTATCAACAGCGCTGGCAGCAAATGTTTGTATCTTAACATACACACACTAATGCATTTGCTGCAAATCACTCATTAATTCAGTGATTTAAGATCGGAATGCGCTATTCGACTGATAAAATACAGCAAGTGTATTGGTGAGAATTGCAAAGTGATCGTTGGAAAAATTTGATCGAGCATTGCCAGTTTGGGGGTTTTTTTTTTTTTTTTTGACTCAAGTTGATGTACATAAATATTTGACTGAATGGTGAGCGGAAAATTAGAGAGCAATTTGTTTTTGCTTTGTTTAGGTGCTTAATCGCTGTCCAAGTTTCATTACGTAGTTTTCTTAATATACACGCTATAATTTGGGAGCGATAGGATTGATAATAAAAAAAAGCATTTGTGCTTTAATACTGACATTATCAATATACGGCCGATTCACTTTCTAATAGTAATTGTGCATTTTTCTAACAACTGGCAACAATGTTAACATTCAATGACTTGAGTAAACCGCATAACCAGAGCGAAATAACCCCAAACTTAGTACAGCTAGCCATGCTACATAATAGAGGTTATATTAATTTGTCAATTTGAAATTTGAGAGCGAAATGTGGGCATTCATAGTTGTCAAAACCTAATACAAAACGTAAACAACTCAATTCGTTTAGTATTGGATTTTGACAACACTGAAGCCAATGCAAGAGAACATACACTGAGATAATACAACCTCTATTCTGGAATCATGGTTTAGCCATGTAGCAAAAATCTTTGTATGAGTGAAATTCCAATGTTGTTTACCTGTATTAAAGAGACAGTCGCTATCGTCGACGTCGTCGCATTCGTATGTATGTATACGTATTTAAAATAAAAAAATAAATACAATGTGGATTCAAAACATTGAGCCACAATTTGGAGCCAAACAAAAACAAAAAAAAGGAAAAAATGTAAAACAAGTTAAAAACTTTAAAAACCAAAGCCATACCATACCATGCCATGCCATGCCAAAGCCAAGTCCAGCCATGGATACAAGTTAAGCTACAAGAAAAAATGTTTGTTAAAAGAAACGAAAATAACAAAAAAAAGCAAAAATATAAAAATAGGTAGAAAGGAAAAAAAACGTAAAGTAGAAAAGTGGAAACAGCAGCAGCAGAAAACCCAGCTCAGGGAACGAAGCGAACGAACAAACGAAAGACCAAACGAATTGCTACGATATCGTCACTTGGGCGCATTCCACAGCATAATGTGAGCTTGATTTGCCAGATTTTTATTAAAAAAAAAAGACAATCTATAGACAAATAAACATATATATGTATGTATATATAGAGTAGTTTTACACTGTAAGAAATGTGAATATAAATTGCAAAGAGCTAAGAGCTGAAGTTTTGTGTCCATATACTTTCAAAGCAAATTAAGTTCTTTTGAGCCTAATGTCATTCTTCAATATATTGCATTGGAAAACTGTCTTAATGTGGCATCTTATGCTGGTGCCACACCCACTTGTCGAAATAATCTTTTTGCAGATAAGAGCATTTTGTTTCCTTGTGCCTTATGGGCTTATGTCTCTTTATTAAATGAAAATTTCTACATTATCTGACATTCACGCTTTACATTTCATTTATTACTTAATGCAAGGATGCACAGCTCGAAGAGCTCCAGTTTTAACAACAACAACAAAAAAAAATATCAAGCTCTTTCTGTTATTCGAGCCAACTAATTTTGGTTCGCAACCCTCGCATGCTTTTTGTTTCTGTAAACTTTTCTTTAACGCATCGAGTCGTTTAGCTCTTGCCGTTACTCAAGTTAAGTAATTTCGGTTCGCTGCATGCATTTTGTTTGTGTAATTTTTGTCTTCGACGAATTTACTCAAGTTAAGCAGTTTCAGTTTGCTATCGCTGCATGCTTTTTGTTTGTGTAATTTTTGCTTTCAAGTCACTTGCTCCTTCAGCTTTTTTTTGTACGGAATTGGCAATCGCATACGTCTTTAATTGAATATAGTTTTTACCTATCGAATTAAAGTTAAGTTTGATCTAAGGAAAGATAAGCTACGATTGATAGAGAGATTTTGGTTTTTTGTTGTTTTTGTAAATGTTTTACTTAATTTTGACCTCAAAGTCCAACATGGGCCAAAATACTTATTTCAAGTATTCTGCAAACCATATCAACTGACCGAACTTATTTCACACATGACAGTACATCTTCTGTCTGAAAAAGTGGTATTCTTACTGTCAAACGTAGCTCCAGAATTGAAGAGACAAAATTGTAAATGGTGATTTCCAAAGCATTCCTACCCGGATACCAAGAATTGCCTTCGTACCACAAGAATTGCATAGCAACAATTTGCATGGATAACAGCTTCTTACGATACTTTTAAAACAGTACAGCCGACTAACCACCAAAGTATCGTTATATGCCTTGCTTGTATAAGAATGCGCAACACCAAGGCTGCCAAGTTAAAAGAAGTAATTCCCGGCCTTCTCAAATAAAAATAATTCCCTCAAATGGTTGAAATTTTGAATCTCTAAAAGGCCCCCGACCTTAACATGAATTTGCGGGTTTGGTTCCGGTCACTTGGCAACCCTGCGCAGTAGCAATATTGAGACTTAACAAAAGAACATATTTGTCTGGATGTCAACTCCTAAACTTAAGCCCCGTCACAGGAAAGTAAAGTAAGGACCGAATTCGAATAAGCTACCTGAAAATATGCAAGGAGATTAATAAGTTAGTCTTAGTAAGCTTTCAGTAAGATTTGTGTAAGCTACATTTTGGCTTTTCCAGTAAGAATAGACCTTACTAAACTTTCTGAATTATACTATGTATAACCTTTTCAGAACACAAATAAAAAATTTCTCTTCGTGTAAGACAGCAAGCACTCCAAGAACTTTAGAATGGAGTAAGTGGAGTGAAGTTGTAGATTCCTATGGAATGAAATGAATTGCTTGGCATGAAGGAGACTGTCTTTGACTTTTTTTTTCGATTTTGGTTTAATTTTTTTTTTTTTCTTTAAGTTAAAGGTACTTTGAAAAAATTTTTTTTTTTTTGTAAAGGCAGCATTTTTATTTTTGTGTACCTACCATCTTATAGCAAGAAGGCTGTTTGCTGCTACTTTTGACAACGAGGACGATGTTGATAATAATGATATTGCTGTTGTTGTTGGTAATGGTAATGTTAACGTGTGTAATGATTATTATGACGGTGATAATGACGATCATGGCAACGTCAAGTCAAGTCAATTCTATGCCACAACAAATTCTATATAGAAGAAGACGAAGAAGGCAGGCCAGTTAGCCATGCAGGCGAATAGCGTAGTCAGGCTCCTTCGAACACGCTTGCAATTCTGGGCATATTTTAAAGTAGGCTCCTTCAAGTTTGTTGCTTGCTTTTTTTTTGTAACTTTTCTTAAACTTGAAATTTGTTTCCAAGTTGCTTGTGTTGTAGGTTGCTGTAGCTGCATTGAGTCTGTATTATTGGTGATCTGCGTGTGTGCATGTATTTGTGTAAAATATTGGCGCGCGCTTTTTTATTTGTTGGCCTGTGACGATTAAAATAAAAACGAAAAAAACTTTAGCAGATGCTGGCTGGCATGACATGGAATGCAGAGAAAGGGAACAACAAACAAACGAAAGATTCACTGGAGAAGCCTGATTTCATGATCTATAAATTTTTGTTGGACTCGAGGAATGTTAATTCTATATTTATGCTGTTTCGGTGTGAAGAGAAAGAGCGAAAAAAGAAAGCATATAAAGATGAAATTTTTAAGAACTCTTCCGATAAATCAAAATTTTTTGAAAAGTAATACACTAAGCTACTCGGTGTTTGTTGCTCGCTCAAATAAAGCTAATGTGTAATAAGAGAAGTTAATATAGAAACTAGTAATTGAAGAAAGCGTAGAACAACAGAACTTATTAAAAAAATTAAATTAAAATTATGGGGAAACCCCGTTTAGAAGAGATTCTCTGAAGTTTTAAAAAAAATACTTTAAGAAAGAAACTAAAAGAAAGAAAATGTAGCGCACAACAATTTTAAGCCTTGGAAGATTTGACTCTAAATTCATTGGAATATTCTTTGATGCGGCACATTCGTGGTATTTTTATATTTAACACTACTGCCCAGTTATTTAACCTATCTGTGCGTAAATCAGTAGGAGAATCCATTGGACTTTTTTTAACAGCAAACTCTCCTGTTGATGTATTGAAATATTCGGCAAATGGATTTACTGATCTTTTTCTGAACTTAAAAAAGTTCTTGTTGCATACGCCTGCCTGTAGGGTATCACCTCTGTTGTTGCTTTCACAGTTCATTTCTTCGGTTTTATAAAAATTCGTTAGTATACCATTGACTGACCTCTCACTTGTGTCCTATATAACCTCACGGACCTTTAAGCCTACACAAAACCCTTTCAAAGTGCACCATCAGTAACGTGTGCCTACAATTCTCTTCAGCATTTCACGTATTTCCTGCTCAATCGAATGTTTCCACGGTGATTTAGTACGTCTGCGTTTTCTGCTACCCAGAGGATTCCACTCCGAGGCTTGCCGGCAAACTTCAGTTGGTGATTTTCGCAACGTATTTCCAATTCGTTATCACTTTCACTGTTTGATTTGAATTGAAATCGGATTTCGACAGCATCTGGTGTGTAAATCGACATTATGATCTTAGGCCAGAAATTTTTGAGAATTCGACGAAGTCAATTTTGTTTGAAAAATTGTGTAGCAGTGCGTTGTTGGGCAGCCAAGTTTTACAGCCGTATAAAAGAACTGGCTTCTCGTTTGACTCAAAGAATTTTGATCTTCGTTGCCTTTGACCGAAAATTGCCAGACGTGCCCGAACACGTCTACCTCCCATGTGGTTGAAGCATTTTCTTCAAAATGGGTATCAATTTCCATAAATTTGACAATGCTGATATCATAAATACTAAAAATTGTGCGATATCTTTCATAGTTTTCAAGTTATTGATGAAAAACCAAAAACGGTGGCTAAATAGTTATAATATCGCTTTATGAAAAAACAGCCTCCGAACACGCCTACCTCCCATACAAAGGTGTGATATGGTTGAAGCATTTTCTACAAAATAGGTGTCAATTTCCATTTACTTGGCAATGCTCATTTCAAAAATGTTAAAAATTGTGCCATATCTTTTATAGTTTTCAAGTTTTTATTATTAAATTTATTTAGAAGGTTTATCTCTTCTGTTTTTGAAAAGCATTCGATTTTATATCTTTTGTTCCAAGAGTAATGAAAGGCGAAAAAGGCCCCTTCCCTGTACCACTTCTTTTAAGGGAACTCCCTTCTAAATTCAAGCACCGGGGATACGTACATATTTTTTTTTACTGTTAAAGCTTGCAAAATTTCTCAATTATGACTTTTTAAGCTCTTTCAAAAAATCAGCAGCACAAACAAATATTTTTTCAAAAGTTTAATGTATAACGCTTTGTAACGGTTTGGCGCAAAATATTCGGAGCTGATTTTAATAATTTCTCTTTTAATATAACATATTTTTGCTAAAGCAGGTTATTGTGTACTTATTTTTTTTAAGTTAAATATCTTTTTTTTTAGGATTAGTTTTTGCAAAACCACACACAAAAATTGTCGTGCTGCTGTTTGCACTATGAATCCTCCTTTTCTACGACAAGAAACCGATTTCTTATCTGACCACAATTAAATATAGTACGTGTGTAAGTTCGAACTATTACCATTATGAAAATGATTTGTAACGCTTTGGTGCAAAATATTCTGAACCGATTTTAATAATTTCTCTTTTAGAATACCATATTTGTGCTAAAGAAGGTTTATTGCATGCTTATTTTTTTATTTTTTTTTATCGTTTTTTTTTTTTGGATTATTTTTTTGCAAAACCATGCACAAATATTGTCGTTTGATTTTTTCCTTATACTTATGCTACTTCTTGAACTATGTGTTGTTATTGTTGTCTCTTCACCTCTAAATCCTCCTTTTCTACGAAAAACCAAAACCGATTTTTTATGTGACCACAATTGGATTTAGTATGTATGTAAATTCGAACCATTACCATTAGGTTTTCAAGATTTACACTCAATTAAAATATTTTTTCGTAAATAACGTGATGATAATTTCAAGGTATTTAAGCTTAAAATAATATGCGTTAATATTTTGTTGTTCAAATACTATTGTTTACTACTCCTAAGCCGGGGTTTTTCTAATGCCAGTGCGTAGAGCAAAACTTCATTACCCACGCTTTAATTTTTTTTTTCTTCTTCTTTCTTTCTTTTGTTATCATTAAACTTGATGTTGTTGTTGTCGTTGTCGTTGTTTTTGTTACTTTTGCTGTCATGAATGCCGTTGTCGTATTCCGCTGCCGCACCCAACTTAAGGTGATTTTCGATCGTATTTATAATGACATCTGCTAAGCTGTGAGTTGTTGTTATTCGCTCACCCAGTCAAACGACATCATCCACTGGCTGCTCACTCAGCCAGTCCGTCCATCCTCACCATTCAACGGCAATGGCAACTTTGGTGCGTTCGTTAGTAGGCTATCTATCTGTCCGTCCATCCGTCTGTCCAGCCATCAAATTTACAATATTATAGCTTCGATTTGGTTCAGTTTTTTTTTTTTTTGTTGATTTCTAGTTTTTGCAGGTATTTCGCTGGCCAATCTTTGGTTAAAAAATTGTACATTTTTAATTAAAAATAGCGATCATAATATCGATGGTAAGCTTTGAAATTATGAGCGCGTATAATTTACAGACATTCAAATTGAAATTTAATAATAAACTTCATTATGTCCGCTGACATTATTTGTCTTAAAGTAAAAAGCTGTTTACATATTTTTTAATAAGATAAGCAAACATTTGTTGGTAAAATTTATCTTGGAGATTATTTGAAGATCAGATCAGAATTTGAAGTTGTGTGCAAAAGGGGGAATAAATTATGTGTTGCGCACACCGTTCCACAATGTATTTCAAAACTCATGAAAATAATAATGAATGTTCCACTATTATCACGGGTATCCTTAGCGAGGCTTAATTTCAATTTCAATAACAGCAAAACAAAATGCAATTTTGTATGTAAGCTCTTGGGGACTATGGGCAGACTTTTTCGAAAAAAGAGTTTAAAAATATAATAAATGTTGCAAATCAAATCTCAATGCATTGAAAGTTGAAAACTATGTAAAAGTAGGAGCTTTTATTAGGAAAATATTGACCATTTTTTCTACTCCAATAATAGGTATATGTAGGTCATTCTCTGCCAAGTGAACCACCCCACCCGTCCGTCGCAATTTTTCAGATAAAAAGACCAAGGCGAGCTTGAAATTTTCTTTGAAACAATTACTTTACAATGGCGTATAGCGTTTTTGCTTTTTCAAAATGTAAGCTCAAGATGGCGTCCACAACGGAAACGGTCGCGTAAAATTTATATAAAATATAAAAAAAAAAAAATTATAAAAAAATTAAAAAACTATTTCTTATGATTTGAATGCATAATTTGGGTGACAAGAAATAGTTTTGAATTTTAAGAATTTACGGAAAATATTCCGATTTAAAGGTTTTTCTAAGTGTTTTTTATCAAGAGATTAATGAAAGCCCTCAGACCCAAAGATCGGAATAGTTCCCATACTTTTGTTAAACTCCTTATCACTTTGTCATCAATTTTAAACGCAAATTTTTTCCATTGTGTACTAATATGTTTATTATGTAAAAGCTCTATGTACATATATACTTACATATGTACTTTATCTTAAAAAAACAATTGCATCTAAGCTGTGCATAAAAGTGCTACATCTTAAAATAAGGTCCTCATCTCTGAACCGTAAACATAAAAAGTTAATGTTAAGGGTGATTTTTTAAGCGTTTGATATTTTTGAAAATTGAAAAAAGAACAGAATATTTGCATAAGGAAATGAAATATTTTTTTGGAGCGATACATCAATTCCTGCCATTTAATTTTTAAAGATTATTTTATGTAAATGTTGCCCGCGACTATGCCTGTGGTGGTCTATCCGTAAACTTCAATTTTGACATACTTTTTTCAGCATTTCGGCCGGTATCTCATCAATGGCAACTGTAATGTTGTCTTCCAGGGCTGTAATTGTGGCTTGTCCCTGTATACGAGAGACTTCACGTATCCTCACAAAAAATAGTCTAGTGGAGTCAAATCACATGATCTTGGCATGAGTTTTGATGATAAAATTTAATGATTTACAAGCGCTGTTCGTTTGTTTTTTTCATTGTGTACTAATGATATGTTTACTATGTAAAAGCTCTATGTACATATATACTTACATATGTACTTTATCTTAAAAAAACAATTGCACCTAAGCTGTGCATAAAAGGTGCTACATCTTAAAATAAGGCCATCATCTCTGAAACGTAAACATAAAAAGTTATTGTTAAGGGTGATTTTTTAAGCGTTGGGTTTTTGAAAATTAAAAACAAGTCAAAAAATTTGCAAAAGTGAATGAAATATTTATTTGGGGCGATACATCAATTACTGCCATTTACTTTTTAAAGATTATTTTATGTAAATGTTGCCCGCGACTATGCCTGTGGGGACCCATCCGTAAGCTTCAATTTTGGCATACTTTTTTCAGCATTTCGGCCGGTATCTCATCAATGGCAGCTGTAATGTTGTCTTCCAGGGCTGTAATTGTGGCTGGCTTGTCTCTGTATACGAGAGGCTTCACGTATCCTCACAAAAAATAGTCTAGTAAAGTCAAATCACATGATCTTGGGACAAGTTTTGATAGTAAAATTCAATGATTTACAAGCGCTGTTCGTTTGTTAGTCTATTCATGGTAAAATGGCAAACCTTACTGAGCATTTTTGGCATTGACACACGTTACGAATCACGCGTGAGGTGTCAAAAAATTTACACTGAAAAAACAAGTAGCAAAAAAATCACCCGTTAAAAATGTTTTATTCGCCAATGATAAGTATATCATTTGAAAGGTATTTAAAAATACCTTGAATGTAGCCGGCGCAATAGGTCCCTAGGAGTCGTAGAAGTAGTATAGGAATATAATTCGACCTGTAACGATTCCCAATTTCGATGTATTAAAAATTCAAGTTCTACCAAAAACCTTTCATACGATATATTATTGGTAACTAAAACATTTTGATTTTAAATTTTCATAGTTACGATTCAGCAATGTGGTGTTTATTTTAACCTTGTGGTGTTTCTTTATCAAATTTTGAGGTATTAACTTTTGACTAAATAAATAATCTATAATTAGTATTAAAAAAAAAAAAAATATCTTACGTCGTTGTCAAGATGGCCTAAACGAATATAATATGAGAGCAATTGATGTTGATTAAGAGGACTTGATTAAAATAATTACAGAAATATTCAAAAAATATTCACGATTTTCCCTTACAAAAGGACCTGAGAGAGGGCCCATGGCTAACCAGTACAAGCGGTCTTCAAATAAACTTTCAGAAAACATGTGTTTGCTCCTGTGTTCAAATTGGTGAGCAAAAAAAAATCCTCAAAGTACATTTCGAAAATCCATAGGAAATACACAATACATAATTTATGTAATTTTTAATCGTAACCTTAAGCAGCCCAAGGCGCTCGTCGAGAAATGTGTAATATCAAAAGAGAATTTAAGTGGAAAAATATAGAATTTTGGCGCACTATGTTTATATTTTGCTATGATTCTTAACTGGTCAATGCAAAAAGTAAAATATAGTTTGATTGTGAATTCTTAAACGTCGGCTAGCAAAGCTTACTGATGATACCATGTAGCAATGGTTGAAACTAGTGTTCGCAGCTAGTTGCCCATTTTTTGTTCCTTGAATTCATTTTGCGCTTGTAATTTTTTTGTTTTTTTTGCACTTACAGTACTGAACAGGAGGTCAATATTTCAATTTTGAAATGTCGTATTAGTGCGTTTTAGTGGAATCTACGTTTTGATTTGCCCATATGCATATCAAAAAGGAAAATCAATTGGCAGCAACCTATACAGATTGTCTCACAATGACTGTTCCTAAAGGGCTGGTACCCTTAGGGGCCTATATTAACATTTAAGACTTATTCGACAATGTAGCAGCAATTGTGTTGGTTTAACGATACGATTACTAAATTTTGGGACTTTCTTAGAAGAGTCAGACCCAATCAGCATCTGCTCACATATAGGGGTATAACTAACGCCACCAACTATTTTGGTGCGAATCGAACTGAAAAAAAGTACAAATCTCTTTATACGTAGGTCGATCACCGAATATTTGCTTCCAATAAATGTTGATTCAAATCAATTTGTTCAACGCAAATCTATTTGTCATAAGTCGAATTAAACTCTTAACCCTTTTTACCTTTGATATATAAAAACAGCAATATATTAAGAATCATCATACGAAAAAAATTCGACAAACTGCCACAATGTGTGCACATCAAACGTTCATATTTCTATAACCCTCACGCCAGAAATATACGATATATAAAAAAGAACCTTGATAGTTACTAGCGACACTGATGACCATTCTTTGAGAAAGATGACGACGATGGTGATGGCCGCTGTGCAATGATGATGATCGTAAGACCCAAAATAAGCATAAGAATGTGCTCATGCGTTTATTTTATGTTTTCTTTTCTTCTTCATTTTGATCACTTTTTGGCATGCGCAAATGTTTTTCTTTACGTTGCCATCTCTCTTTACAATTTATTTTATTTTTTCCAACACAAACACTGCGAGAATAATCTATTAAAAAGTGGTTCAATTTGTAAATAAATTTATAGATAGTTAAATTTCTACGTGAGGTGTTTTTGAAAATGCGGACCCCCTCCCCTTGGTGAGATTTAGTGAGTTCTGACGGGGCTCTCTTCCTTGAAACTTGCCTTATAATTTTTAAATGTAATCTGCTATAATAAAGTATAGATACTCAATGCATTAAAAAGTTTACATGAGATTTTCATTGACCCCCCCTCCCCCTTGGTGAGACTTGGTGAAATTTTGCCGGACTCCCTCTTCCCTATTTTGACTCACATAATTAACGGATGGCCCCTAATACTTCTACTCAAAAATTAAAATCAGAAGCTCCCGGCACAGGACCTTGAGGTTGAACTATATGTCAAAATAGAATAGGTTAGTACAGAGCACAGACTACATTGGCCTTGTTCCTACATAAAAAGCGTCAAAGGGGCCGAGCCCCTTTGTAAGGTTTTTTTTTATTTGTAAAATCAGTAAACACAGTCCACGCAATCGACATTAATAATAAGTCCCACAGCTTTTGCTTTTAATTCGTAAATTTCAACCTCATCCAAGAACCGATATTAAGAAATGAGTTCAGGAAACTATGTGACTGTGACTGTCTATATCATCCATATTAGATCTGAACCTGAAGTGGGTCAAAATTGTACAAAAATTGTTATATCTGGAAAACTATACAACGAATTTCTAACATTTCGTCGATTTTATGCCTTAGTCAATTACCTTTCATATGATACCCATACTTTGGAAATCTAAACAGGTGTCCTCAGCTTATAGCGCTTTTTATAAAAGCTATATCCGCAACTTCCTATAACTATATCTCCGAAACTATATCCGACCGACACTTTTTTTATGCAAATTTATTTTTTATCCTTATAGCGCTACTTTCTTTAAAAAAATTAAAATATTTGGAGGATTTGTAACCTGTTCCGTTTACTTTATTGCCAAATGATGACGTGTTATTCATACGACATGTTGGCAACCCGAGCTAAGGAAAAATACCTTGCTTCGCTAAAAGAGCAGCAAGCGACAGCTTTGTCCGGGTGCCCAAATACCTTTGTTCGGCTGCCCAAATACCTTTTTTCCGGCTCTGGAAATTGTTGAATGCTCAAAAGAACTTGAATATATAAAAGGATTTAGTAGATTTCGATGATCTTGGTAGAATAGTTAAAATGTGAAATAACTTTGAAAGACGTATCGGTTATGACGTACGACTATGATTTCGATAGTCCGAGTAGGGATTTTTATCAGAATCGCATATGGTTGGCCCCAATAGAAGTCTGGTCCGCATAGAGCCACGATAACCAGACCAGGCTAACCTGATATGACATTGCTGAGGCACTGATCAGCTCGAATAAAAATTGTCGTCTGGATCGCCTACGGTTGGCCCTATTGGAGATACGGTCCAGACTTGGGAAGTCGGATCCGTGTTGGGCTTATATGATCTTACAGAATATAACTCTTTAAAGCGAAAACATGTTCGGACACAACTTCACCTGATCTGACTAGCCTGTATTATTCTTGATTTGGCTAAGCTGATCAGGGTTGTATAAGATTTTATAAGAATTTCCATAAAACAACATATGGTATGTCCTTATCATAACGGTCCAGGTACGTTCATGATCTGGCAAAACTGATCAGGGCTGAACGAAATTACACAGGGATTTCCCTTTTAGGGCTGTAATATGGCTAGTCTTTCCCATATCCGATCCGGAATTCTTTAATACATTTCCACCTTTTAAATTCTGATAAGATACACATATGGCTGTCCGTTATAGTGTCCGCCATTTCTAGCCAAAACCGAACACGATTATGGTAGGGTATTCCTACTCGGGAAATTGGTAAAGACAATAGAATTGATGAATTCAATAAACGAACTCAACGAATGTGAATAAGGTACCTTCAGCCCATGATCCCTTAGTTTCTATGTTCTCTATAGCATTAATTGTTTCGTTAGAAATTCTCTCCGTGTAAAAGTTTGTGATCTTAAGAACCTTCCTCTGCAGCATCATAGTTGGACTATGCTATTGCTGTGGGCCATTTTGTTGTTGTTGTTATTGTTGTAAGTGGTAGCATAGCTTGGCATGGAATTTGAGATTGCCGGACCACGAATTGGCGTTTTTTTGTTGTTGTTGTTGTTGTTTTCTTTTATGATCGTTTATGCTGTTGTTTTTATCGCTCCTTGCCTGCTGCTTCATTTCATGGTTCTTGTTGTTGTTGTTGTTGTTGTTGCTATAACTCTTATAGCACAGCAGCTAACTTGCATACGATTGTCGAATGTTTATTTTATTCCCCCACATTTTTTTTTTCCTGTTTCTCGTTGGTTTTTTCCTTTGTGATTTTTTGTTTTTTGGTCGAAATTCTTTTGATTGTTAAGTTTTTGAGCTGCTGCTGCTGCTTATGCATAATTTTTTGTATAAATTTTCAACTCATTCTTCGGAATGTTTATAATTCTTTGTTTATGTTTTTGTTGTTGTTGCTTTTTTGTTCCTATTTTATTAGGTTTATTTTGCATTTTATGAGCCTATTTGCGAAATAAACGTTTGTATCGTCTCGAATGGGAAATTCCATTTTTATTGTGAGCTTTTTTTTTTTTTTGTCGTCAACTTATGTTTCAAAGTTAAATACTTGTTTTTGATAAAAGTCATGTTGAAGAATTTTTATTGATATAAATTCTTTGGAATTTTTTCTTGAATTCGTTGCCTTCAACAATACATATTTATTATGTATGCTAAGCACAAAATTATGCAAAGGATCTTTCTTTTAAAAATTTATTGAAAAAAAAAAAAATGTACAGCATCTTCCATAGGATTGCTGTCAATGAACTTTGATACTTTTCAAATCCCCAAACTTACAAAATTGGAATATGGAATTTATTGGAAAAAATTAAAAGGTTGAGAAAGTCAAAAGAATATGGAAGATATTGAAAAAAAAAATCGAATAAAAACTAAGAAATTTAAATGTGTCACGCTTACTCCTCTAATTCCGCCTACTTTTGGGTTACTAAATTATATTCGTCATTGAATCCACATCCCAAATGTTGGCCCAATAGGTTGTATAGTTTGCAATATATGACGTAATTAGTCCTAAAATTTAAGGCGGTAACACACCCACTGGTGTAATATAGTCCGATTTTTATCCAGAAATAGCTTTTTATAAGCAACACTCTTTCACCAAATTTTAGTCTGATTGATCACATATTTCGAAAGATATGCTACTTAAGGTATTTTACTTGTATGGGGAGTGCCACGCCCACTCATGCTATTTCGCCTACTTTCGATTCAGGTATACCTTTTAGCAAGTAAACCACCTAAATTAAATTTCATACCAATTGTTGCAATAGTACAACTTTATGGTAATATAAGAGGTGCCACGCCCACTACTGAAATCTTGTCAATTCTCGTTTAATTTGAAAGCCTATCTGTAAGCCAAATTTTATGAAGATTATTCTCGTAGCACACTATCTATAACAGTAAACGTTTTTTGCTTGTAAGGGAGGTGCCACGCCCACATGCTCCATTGTGCCAAATTTTTGCAAAAACATACTTTCTAGCAAGTTTATCTGCCTTATTAAATTTCATAACGATTACGTTGTTGGTTCTCTAAATTTCAAAATAACGTTTATAAATATTGTGGGCGTAGTCACGCCCTTCAACGAGCTTTTTCAGTAAAGTGGCTGAGCTGGTATTGATAACTGCTTTCAGCAGCATCATCTCCAAAATTTTTATGCAAATCGTTTGTGCCAATTTTGAGATATACGGAATCAAAATTTTTAGCAGTTGAAAAGTGACACACCCACTTTTTTTATACCGTCCATTTTTTACACAATTCAAGATATATTTGATATGTATCCTTTTACCGAATTTCATATGTATCCTTTTACCGAATTTCATCGCAATATCTTGAATGGCTTACAAGATATTGTGGTATAAATGATAAAATTTAGGGCTGTGCCATGCCCCTGTACGATCCTTTGGAAACTTGAAACCCAGCCTAATCCTAATTTGGTTCACATGTGCACCGAATCACCAAGTTTCATCAAACTTTTTTCAAAATTGGCCTGGGTAAATATACATAGAGTGTGGGCGGTAGGCGTGTCCGTGAACCGATTTAGACCATTTCCAATAGCAACATGCCTGCAAGAAGGTGTGACCTGTGTGTTAAAGTTTCATTCAATTAGTTTTCTTGGTTTTCCCGTAAACCTGATTTCAACAGACGGACAGACAGACAGATGGACAGACGGACAGCGCTAAATCGACTCAGGTGGTGACGCTGCTACAAACGGAGAGACAAAGTGAATATACCCTCGGTGTAGGGTATAAAAATAAAAAAAAAATATTTACACCAACTGATGCGGATAAGTTGAAAATGGATTTTGGACATCATTTGAGGCTATGGTGCCACGACAAGCTCGTTTTTCATGAGTTTTTATCATTTTAAAATCCAGTAGTGCATAATTTTGCGAAAAGTTGAACTAAACCTGAGTCGCCTTTGGTAATATTAAAAGTTTCTTCGACACCTTTCCTTTTGCCATATAAATACCAAATTCTAACTCGTTGGCATTGGAAATTTTGAGCAACTTCATACCCAAAGTAATAATTCTCATTCAGCTCTGAGCCACTTAGCAACTCTGAATGCACCATTAGTATTCTACAATAATAAAAGAATTCAAGACAATAACTTTTCCAATCACGGAATGCTTTCGATACATTGGGCCACTTCAAATCACCGCATGCATGTACTGCTGCTCATTAGCTACTGTCTTTAATTCTTAAGATACTCTGGCATAAGTTAAATTCAACAGAATTATAAATTATTAAATTCTGAAGTATCATTCATGTATTTTCTTTTGTCTAGACATGATTTGCTCGGCGTCATGATAACGTCTTGTCTGCATGCACGTTATCCAGGCTAAAAGAATTCATATTTCATCAAGCCAAATGTAATAAAACAACATCTTGGTTCTTGTCTTTTGAAAGGTTTTATGATTGTGAAAATATTCAAAAATTTAATTAAGCTGTCAGCAGTGAGAACACATACCAATTTCGAAAGCTTATAAAATTTAAACTTAATAGTCGTATACCCAAACGTTCAAACAGAATTTTTTTTTTTTTTCAATTTATCGGATAGCAACATCATGGCTTAAGTAACTCATAAAGCTGCTTTTAAAGTTTCATTAATATTTATTCTTTAATAATGACAAAATTGAAAATAGGTCACATCTACAGGGTGCACAAGAACTTCTAAAACTAAGTACATTATAAATTACTTACAAGAAAAAAGCCAAATATGGAATACTATAGGTGCTGAATATATTGAATCGCCAGGAAATACATTGACAGAGACTGCAAAGTATAAACGATTTTCTTTTTTTAATTATAAAACGTATAAAAAATATTACCTTAGAATACACTATTCCATAATTGGGCATATGTTTCATTTTTGGTATTGTACTTCATCTAAAGTTTTGATATTTTTTAGATTTAGAATACTTTAAGCTATGTGAAAGTTTCCTAATTTTTAAAAAAATTTAAATAGAAGCTATATCGGTATTCCATATTTAGCATTTTTCTTTGCAATTAGCTACAAATTATTTCTTTCAATTCAAATTATTTAGTTTAATAAAATAAAAACCGAAATAACTTGCCCTGTATTAGTATATATGGCACTCAAATATAATCAATAACATTAATTTCGATTAATAACATAAAGTTGCCATATATGCTAATTAAAGTTCTCCGCCTTCTTTGTTATCTGCACTATAAACTCCATTCTACATTATTAAACTTCTTTCTTTTTTTTAACATATTTGATTAATAACCTAAAATCTTACAAGAATTTTTTTCTGGCGACTCATTTATAATTTATGATGTTTTTCCATATACACTAAATTACTTTCTATTTCATAAGAGTCGACCAGCACCTCCTTGGCAGCATTCAAATAAGACTTGGCTTTGGCTAAATCACCGCCATGTGCAGAGAGCACAGCTAAATTGTTAAGAGCCGCACCATTGCTAGCATCCGACGTAAGGCAAAGTTGTAGGCAACGACGCGTCAGATTAAAGTCACCAGTCGTCTATTGTTGGTTGATATTAAGTAGTATGGAATGCAGTGGACGACGACACATCGATATTTTGAATAGCAGCAATAAATTCATGAGTAAATGGAAAGTTTAAGAATTTGGTTAATATCTAAGAATTATTGAAAATTTTATAGAATTTAAATTTCTTCAATATTTAACAAATAAAATGCCGTTTTTATTAGATCAATAAATAGATTTGTATAGGAATATTAACAATTACTTATTATTAGCTACAAAAGTCATAGCTTCTAAGCTACATTCTTTTTGTATGACTGGGATTGATACGAAGATATTAAAGTTTCACAAAATTTTTTCATAGGAAATGGATTATTTTACCAATATCCCACCTTCTAAGTTTCCAAGTAGCCGACCAAGCACGGAATTTCATGTCAAAGCCGAAGGCTCGGTAGGAATTGAAAAATTTCTAAAAAATCCGGGAATCGGATAATTTCTATTACCTGTACTTAAACTTTTTTTTTTTAATGAGCACAAAAACCAGAGGCTATCAAGTATTTCTTTTTCCCACACATTTAATTTTTGCTAACTAAAAAATAAAATATGAAAAAGTCATAAACTTTTTCCAAAAAAAATTTTACTTTTTAGCATTTTAAGAAAAAATTATTTTATTGTGGGAAGGCCGGAAATTTTTTCTTTTCAACTTAGCAATCCTGTCCACCTCTATAATTGTCTGTTGTATTTTAATCACATTTTGTGCGACGCTCGTTGTTTTTTCGTTATATTTGATACTTTCAATATTTTTCGAACTGGATTTTTAAAGACTTTTTTGATATTTTCATTATACTTTTTCAATTTTTCATGTATTTCGATATTATTCAACGGTTTTTCGATGTTTTCCGATACTATTTCGTAATAATCGCTCTTTTTCGAAATATCAATGTTTTTTAATGCTAATCGATACTTTTTTAAAAATTTTCGATACACATTTTTTTTCCAACTTTTTCAATACTTCTCGACTTTTTTCCTAAACTTTATGACTTTTCATTGAGTTCGACTTTTTCGATACTTCTGGACTTTGGTTCATTTTGACTTAATGTTTTTCCATTCAGTGCGACTTTCGATGCTGTTTAGATACGACTCCAAATTCATGTCATTGATTTTTTCGATGCTACTCGAGTTTTTTTGATACTTTTGGACTTAATGACTTTACATTGAGTTCGATTTTGTCGATTTTTCTGTACATTTTTCGATACTTTGTGTTTTTTTACGATTCCAGTTTTTCGTTCGTCAACACTTTTTCAATTTTTCGATACTATTCGATTATTTCAATGATATTTTTTGGAATTTTCATGCTATTTGACACTACTCGATGATTTTTCGATATTTTTCTGTGCTTTACAAGTTTTATAAACGATTCAATGTTTTTTCATATTATTTTTTTGATAATTTTCGAAACAATTCAATATTTCTGAACCTTTTACGATATTTTTCGACACTTTTCGACTATGGTTTTCCAGCTCGACTTTTTCGATACGTCTGAACTTTTTTTTAATACTTTTTTACCTTATGATATATTTCATTCAGTTTGACGTTATTCGATACTTCTGGATTTTTCTCAATACATTTTAACTTGACTTTTTCCAATATATTTTGACTTGGCTTATTCCATTCAGTGTGACTTTTCCGATACTATTTTGGCACGATTCGAATGTTACGATATTACTCAATATTTTTCGTTAGTTTTCGATACTTTTCGAAACAGTTCCATACTTTCCGAAACTGTTTGATACATTTTGACTTGAATTAAATAAGCATTACTTTTCAACTTCTTCGATGTTTTCGATATTATTAGAACTTCTTCCATGCTTTCCGACCATATAGATGTTCTTCGACACGATTCGATAGCCTATTCTATTCCATGTGTTCGACTTTTTCAATTTTTTGCGACAGTGTTCGACTTTTACTGACTTTTTCGATGATCTGCGATACAATATGACAATTTTCAAATTTTATGGAACCATCCGCCTTTTTATTTTGATTTATTATTTTATTATAGCTTACGGTGACTTCTGGTGTTTGTTCACATTTTTTTTTTATATAAAAATTAACAATCTAGTTATACCAAAACCAAGTGCAATGAGCTCGAAACTTATCTTCATTCCCAAGGTGAGTAAAAATAGATTTGCTGATTAGCAATTGTTTTCCATTTTTCTTTTATTGCATTTTTTTTTTCATATCAAATTTTTTACCCTGATTTTACCAGGAATCATTTCGTTCTAAAACTCATAAAGAACCTGTGCCAACTTTTATTGGTATTGTATTGTATTGGTATTGTTATCATGACAAATAGCTTAGGCTCCAAAGGAATCAGCCACTTCTGTCAAAATATATTTCACCCACGTTTAAAATGACTATCAATAATAATTAAAACATTTTCTAAGAAGAAATAACCTGAAACTAAAGGTAAAGCAAGTCCTTAAAAATAGTTCTCATCTAGTACAAATTTCATTATCCGTCACTCAATATACTATATTAAATTTCTAAAGCGAAATATAAGTAGTTAGTAAGTTCCGCGCATACTTACAATTGCCACAAAGCTAAGATTATACCAAATATCTGCACGTTGTTCGGGTGTGCTGGCCATTGACAAACAGCGTTGAAAACATGGCATTACCAAATCGATTTGTCCACCATAAAGGCAGCATAATGCAATATTGCAATAAAGCTCTGGCGTATGTACTCCAAGCGTTAAAATACGTCTAAAACGAAAAAGAAATTAAATATACATATTAAACAATTATAATTTCTGAAGATATTAATCAGTTCTACATGTGGAAAATAAATAAGAAATAATCATTAGATTATATGATGAGACATAATCACTGAAGATCAAAATGATCGCCCGATTTGCAGTGAAGAATCTTCAAAGCAAAGTTTTAGTTTTTAGTTCAAAAATTCAACATTCCTATCAAAGATGCAAATTAATAGAAAAAGTTCTGCATGAGGTTACACAGGACATTATAGCCTCCTTCTAATACAAATAATCGTTTATCTAGAATTAGAAAGAAGAAAATTGGGACTAGCTCCCTAGATGACAAGCTGTATATACACTTCTAAGAATCCTTACGCTTTAGAATCGTTATTTGTTGGAAAGCTCGAAAAATAAAGAAAATGCAGACGAAATTAAAGAAATTTTTATATCTCTGGAGCTCTGAAAACCATACCAAGCTTGCTGCCTGAAGCAATAAATATAATTATAAGACTACTTTGAAATTAATCTATATGAGAACAGTAGCGAAAAAGAAACAACGAATGGAATAAAGACAACACGTTCCACAGCAGCTAGTGCGAGAGAATCATAAGCATCCGTAAGAAATGGCAAACGTCGAATGCAAATGTAAAAGCGAGGCAACTATGCTACTTCAACTGGTAAAGCGAATAAAATAGTAAACAAAAAATTCGTCGAGGTTAACGCGACCAAATGAAAAAATCGGTAAATTCAAGGATTGCACAAAAATGTTCGAGAGTTTTGTATAAGCCAGCATCGACTGATATAAAAGCAGGTCCGTTGGAACTGGAAGTTGAAGTTTTGATAAATGCTGATTAAAGTCACGTTTCTCTCTTGTGTGCTGTATCTTCTCATAGAGCCTCTTCAAAAGACTTCCAACGTACCCAAATAGTAGCGAGTGCTTTTAATCCTCTTCAATATTTCACCAATTCTTGTTCTAGCAATTATTAAAAAATAATAAGGGGCACTTTTGAATATCATGCCATCAAGCATCGAATATAAATACCAAAGTGTGTACGAAAGGTACAAGTAGTATACGTTGCGTCAGTTCCACTTATTCCTAACAAAGTTATTCTGTACCTATTTCAAGAAGGCGGTAGCCGAACTTTTGCTGCCTTCATCAAGAGAAAATTGACGTTTCATAATAAGGACAGACACTGTCCTTAGGTCATAACTCAATAAGAAAGGACTTCCAACTACTTTATGTTAAAGAAGCAACTAACCTGTAGTACATCAACGCCATTTCCGGATTATTATCGTAGAAATAATTAACAGCAATGCATGCTAAAGCCTCAATGTTGATAGGATTCAATTTGACAACCAAACGATACATTTGAACGGCATCATCTGGCTTTGACATCACCTCAAATAGACGGCCTTGCTCTGTACGAAAAGTTAAATCAAACGGATGCCGATCCACTGCAGTGTTGATTAAATCTAGCGCACGCTGCGGCTCTTCTAAGCGTTGATAGAGACGCGACAATAGTAAATACGTATCCGGATGTGCAAATGCTGCCAATGATTTTTGCAGAAACGCCTCCGCCTTGCGTGGAAAACGCAAAGCCAATAGACAACGACCAATTTGTTGATCCCACCACCAGTCCACAATTGATGCAGGTGTACGACTGGTGGCTCCTGCAGCCTGTTGCTGTTTCCGCTTTCGCTGCGTAGCCACTTCCATGACCGCTATACACAGCGAGTAGGCCTTTTGTATATCGCTTTCATGATAGAAAAGAAATTGAAATAGCGACTTAACGATCATTTGACGTTCGGCATAAATGGTGGGGTTCAAACGAGAGGCCTGATATAGCGGTGCTGTAGCATCGCCTACTGTGTAAGCAGCGGCAGAGGTAGCGCGGACACGACTTGCTGTACCACAACGTGAGACCGGACGACTGCCAAGTGATGAACCGGGACGACTTAGACCGGTGCCGGGACGTGCCTAAGTTGAAGGAGAAGACAGAAAAAATACTATCAAGAGTGTTATCTTCCGATAAAGGGTTCCCTATTTATCTCCGCTCCATATACTTCTACAATCAAGCCCACAACAACAACCTTACACTTACCATACCCGAAGTTGGACGCGCACTTTGCGGACGCGACGCTGTGTTACTACCTCCTGCGAGTAACTGCTCACCACTACGCGTAGCAGCGCTTTTAATCCTGTTGCTACTTGCAGTACCCTGACGCAAAGTACTCGTGCTGGGGCGCGGTATGAATGCAGTTTTAATTGATGTTCCTGGCCTTGCAGCGGTGGCAATGCGTTCAAATGCTACTTCCTCGTTTTCTGTTTGGTCCAACGAAAAATCGCAGCAACAGCAGCAGCAGCAGCGGCATGCAGACAACGGCAGAGTGCAGGATGAAGTTACAAATGAGGAGGACCAGCGTGTAAAGCAAAAGGGAGAAAATATCAAAAAAAAAAAAAAAACGAAACAAAAATTGAGTGTTGGAATTTTTGAGGTGATTGAACACAGTGGAATGTGGGCTGTACCACGAGTACCGGGTGTTTGCTTGTAATGTGGTCAAATACTCGTAAAAGGAATTTTTCGTGAAGTAGCCAATGACATAAGAATGCACATACATGCATACGTATGCATGTGTATTAGGGTGTATTTTTTTGTAAATGTTAGTATGTATATACCTATGTATATAAAGAAAGAAATACATTTCCAAAGAATTTTCCGAATGCGACTATTTAGAGGTCGCTCAAGGTCAATGTGGCTTTTTCATATGAAAATGTATGCGAGCATCTTCATTTTTTTTTTTAAATAAGCTTAACAAAGTGGATTTTTCAGATAGGAGCCTACATTTTGTGTCATTTTTCAGATAATTCATTGTTCTTTAAAATTGATACAATAACAATTGATCTACCTCCAGCATTATTAAAGTTATAGGTCTTCAAATTATGCTTACAAATTAAAGTATTAATTGATTTATTTGGCCAAATAATTTACCTTATCGGAATCACAAAATTTGGTATCAATTTTCAAGAAAATAAAATTCTTCAGGAAACAAACAAAAGATGGTGAGATCAATGTTCTCAAAATATAGTTTCTGTTTTGGTTTCGATTTTTTTTTTTTTTTGTTGGAGCGCACCATGGTTTTTTTAGAAGTTATGACTATCTTGAATTTATAACATTTGAGGTGGAACAATTAAAATTCAAATACCTATAATTTTAATGTAACTTTAGATGTAACTTTTCATGTTTTTTTACTTTCCCTTTGAATTTTTATTTCTTTAACTGTGAATATTAACTCAAGATAGTTAGTAGTAACTTCAAGAAAAACCATGGTTGATCGTGAATCAGTAAAGCTTAAATATTTTTTTTTTAAATCACAAACTTCTGTTGTCATTTCGGTTGAATTCAATTTGAAATCAAAAATTTTTTTAAGTTCGAGCTCCGAGGATATGTTAAAAATACAAAATTTCTTAAGATATTTTTTGGTTCAAAAATTGCTAAGAGCGCAAATCTTGTCGGAAATTAACAATTAATGCTTAACGAAATTCCAACATTTTCTCGGAGCTCGAGTTTAAAAAAAAGTCGTTTTAAGTGAAAAGCAAAGAAAAAATTGTTAGCTTAAGCTTTAACTTAAAATTCGTTGGCATTTCGGTTGGCTTTAATTTAAAAAAAAAATGTTCATTTCCGACAAAAGCAATCTCAAGCAATTTTGGAACCAAATAATTCGATTTGGGAGTGCGCCCTACAATTTTTACTCCTTAGGTACATAGCAGAGTGCACTTCATACGCAAACATTTTCCATACATTATTTGGGGGTAAACTTTAAGTGATAATTTGAAATTCAATCAAATAACTTGGAAACTATTTCCCACTAACATTAAGGGGGGAGATACATGTAATTTTTTTTTTTTTTTTTCATAAAATGTTAGTATAGTCCTTTAAGAATATGCCACCAAATTCTTAAAACATAATTTCAAGTATTTCTCATATTATAGCGTGTAAACGTGATGCCCCTATTCTTTGCTTTCGAGCGCTCTCAAAGGTAGTGTTGAGCGATTTCAAACTTTAAAGGCGTTTTTCTCAAAACCATATTTTTCAAATTTACAAACACGATAACTCTAAAAGTTATTGATCGATCTTATTGCAATTTTGCACACTTCTTTTTAATGAAATTACTTTTTACGTGAACTTAAATGTTTTTATAAATTTGTTGAAATAATAATTTTTTCGAAGCAAAAATGATCAAAAAATTCGGTCAAAAATTGAAATTATTTTTATAGTTTTTTTTTTTAAATTTTTTTTTTGTTTTTTTTTTAGGCTCATCATGACAAATTATGACCTTAATGATCGCACAGAATTTTGTTTTTTTTTATTTTCAAATCAGGCTACAACGATCGCCGATCAAGACGTCTCGCTGTGACCTTCTCCGAAAAAAAAAAAGAATGTTTTGTGTAATCTTAAAGTGTGAACAAACCATGTGCCAATTTTCAAAAATATATAATGAATCATTCATTTAAAAAAAAAAATCATCAAATTCGAGCAAAATCTCCCCTTAATTGTCTAGTGGAAGTCAAACTCTTTTAACACTGCCGTTAGTGATACTGAATAATGAATCTTTAACTCCATTTTGTGGTATTCGTAATGGAAATCAAATCCCAATGTCAGTAAACTTTACTGCTATTACATTAAACATTTAGTGTTAGTGGACACTAACCATTACTAAACGTTAACTAGGACTCAAACTCTTTTATCGATAAGGAATTTAATTCCACTAGCACTACATCCTTATAAGTAAAATGCTTTGAGTTTCACTCAACCTTTAATCAGGCATAATTTCCATACCATTTAATAATAAGTGGTAGTGAATTTTTAATCCATATAAAACTAAGTACTTAATGGTAATAGCATTTGAATGTCATTAAGCGTTTAATGCTAGTGATATTTGATGACTACTGCCACTAAGTGCTTAGAGGTGATATGATTTTATTTTCATAGCCATAAGTGCTTAGAATATGCTGTATTTATATTTACTATACATATTTGAGGGTGACCCTCTAAATAACATTTGTGCTTAAGTGCCTGGAAATAATCTACTTATCTATGTTTTTTCTAAAATAAATTATTGTAATCATTATAATAATAATCATATAATAATAATAATCATTATAATCATGATAATTATCAACACTTTAAAATAAAATTAAAAAATTACTCAAAATTTTTTCATTAGAAGATAAAACTTAAAAGCTCTTATGACTTGTAAATCAAAAAGTTAAAAAATCTTTTAAGGAACTTTTTAAAAAAATTTAAAAATTGTTTTTTTTTTTTTTGAATTATTGTTGACTTTTATTTTTAAGCCACAAATAAAAGTTTTTTTTTTTCCTTTGACTTTTATTTTTGATTTTATTTGTAAAGGTCGCAAATAAAAGTTTTTTGATTGAATACGCAAAGAACAACCAAAATTTATTATATTGGATTAATGCAACCTGAAAAATTCACGGACAATATTTTGAATTATTCATAATAAAATCATAATATAAGTAGTACCTACTTAAAAATTTTTTCAGAGAAATAATTCAAGAAGTTATGTTACCATTTATATAAAATTGCTTATATAAAAATTTGTTTTGTAACGCTTTGGGGCGAAATATGCTAAACAGATTTTAATAATTTCTTTTTTAAAACATCATATTTATTCCTTTAAAGGTTATTGCATACTTATTTTGTGTGCCGTGACATAACCCCCACATTTACGAAATGGGGATTATGTCCGCAAATTATTCGAATATAATCCCCATTTTTGGTATGGAGACTATGACCGCAAAATGTTCGACCATAATCCCCATAAAAAAGCGGACATAATACCCAAAGCTAGGATTATCCTATAATATATCCAACACCTAGTTTGCTAGCCACAGTAATTTTACATATGAGTAGATAATTTCGGTCATCAGCTGAGGAAAACGAAGAAGAATTTCCAAGAAATGTTGCCAGACCCTGTACGAAAGTGTTTGTCCAGTCATTCAGGAGTTTGAAATGCTAAGAAAACTTTTTCAGCACATACTACCGAATTCGGTATGAAAATGGTAGATAAAAAGTTGGCAGGCAAAAATCTGATATCTCCCCAACGTTGTAATTTTAAATATTTATTTTTTTTTTTTTACAAAAAAAGAAATACCACAGAGAATACGCACCAACACCTCCATCATCATTCGTTTCGAGATCATCGATGAAGACTCTTTGCGTTAATGCACGCATTTTTAATTGCCAAATTCCTTCCATCATCCAGGTGGGCATAACAGGCTTTTTACTGTTGTTGTTGTTGTTGTAGCTACTGTTGTTACTGCCACTGCTATTGGTGTTGTTGTAATGTCTTCGTGTTGCCATGCCAGGCAACAGATTGCTGCCAGTGCTACTGTTGTTGTTGCTGCTGCTGTATCTGGCATAGCCAATTTTGCTACTGTGTGCCGCACCATACGATGCAACGCCATCATCAGCATTGCTGCCAATGCCAACACCACCACCAGCGCCAACAAAACTAGCGACACCGCCTTCATCGTCGGGATTTGTGGCAAACATTTGGACATTATTTTCGTGACCTGTTTCTAAGATTGCGTTGCACACCTCGGTGCATTTTTCATAATTTCGCCTGCGATACAATGAGACGGCCTTAAAGTAAAGCAACTCCAATGTTGCCTTATGCAATGGGCCATATTTTTCTTGCTCTTGTTGCTGTTGTTGTTGCTCGTGTTTTTGTTGCAGTGCTGGCAACGACGTCAACAACATCGTCATTTTGGACTCTTCTTCGTTCTAAAGTCTTAAAAATGATTTTTCTCCTTTTGGCTTTTGGTATGTTCTGACTTTTGGCGTCTTTTTTTTTTTGGTTTTTATGGAATTTTTCGACCGGATGTTATCTGTCCGTCTCAATGGGATCACAATGACGCTGACACTGATGTTGTTGATGTTGATGGTGATGATGTTAATGTTTGATGATGAGATACAATGTTTTGTTAGAACCGCAAGAAACAAAAGAACGAAACCAATTTACTATATCTGCTGATTTTTTAATTTCAACCTTGATGAAAATCAAATTTTTTGTCTTTCCACGACGTTGTTTTAATTAAAAAATTCACTCCTTTGTTGTCTACTTCGTTGTTGTTGAATTGTTGTTACCATGGTAGTCCTTGTTGTGCATTGCATTGTGTTGCCCAAAGTCAAGGCTATTTGGAGCTGTCAGTTTTGATGACAGAGTGTGTTTTAAAAAATATATTTTTTTGTTTTTCTTTAATATCTCTACTAAATAGGTTAGGCCCATAACTATCTGAGCCTCTGAAGAAGGAATTGCATTTTAATATAAAATAAACAATTTTTTTCTTAAAAACCAACTATGTCCAATTATTTAACAATTTTGAGTTGTTCAATGTTATTCGACTTTTTTAAGATTTTTTTGATCATTTCAAAATTATTGAACATTTTTATCATTTGTCATAATAATAGGGTTTAGCTACTACAGATATTAGTCCTCTTAGCTATTTGCAATCACCAATCTAAATATAATAATAAATTTATTTATGTGACTTTGTTTATACTTTAGGAACAATGTAAAAAAATTCACAGCAAAATTATATTAAAAACCCTGCAGGAAGGGAGCAGGAGCAAACAGCGCTTCTAGAATATCTTCCTAAAAAATAATACTTAACTTCATAAAATAAAAAAAAATAAGTATGAAATAACCTTATTTAGCACAAACATAATGTTTTAAAAAATGAATTTTTAAAATCGGTTCAGTATATTTTGCGCCAAAGCGTTACAAACCATTTCCATGCAAGCAATTTTATATAAATAGTAAAGGCGACCCATTAAAAGCAGATTTCCTGATAGAAACACTTTTCAAGCAAAAGCCTTTTAAGGCCACTTGCCGAAATTTCCTCAGAGAGACAAATAAACATACACGGACATATATAAGCACTTTTTTTTTACCTGCCACGCCCTCTTCTGTGTGTTACAAATGAAAAAGCAACGTGAATATACATACATATACCCTGTGCTTAGGTTAAAATAATAAATTTTCTTCTAAGGAAATGCAAGGACTACGTGCGATTTTGTGATTAGCTAATGGCGACTCTGTACAGGGTGGGGCGAAATTCGTTTTAATTTTTTTATTCCAATATTTTTTTATTTATTTTTCATAATTTTCCAAATAAAATTTTGTTAGTATAATATGGAACGTAGACAGCTGTTGGCAGCAGTAGATTAAGATCTACTAATCTAATGACTCGTAGTGAATCCTTTTCCTAGAAATTTTCTCAGGACGATATGTGGTTTCGACAAGACTACTAGCCCATAGCCATATAACGCTACTAGTTTCAGCTATATTACACGAAAAACTCCCAGTACATGTACATAATTCCTAAATTTGGTGATGTCAATTGCTTTAATGATAGTTCAACTTAGAATTATCACAAAGGATTGAGTCCTGCAGGATTTCTCTTCCCATACATAATGGCAAAATTCAAACATTATAATGCATCAAAAAATGTAATTACTCTAAAATTAAAACTAATTATGACAAACTCCAAACCATAAAAGTCATTTTGCGCCATCCTGTACAAATAAAATTTACACTGTAAGAAATATTACAAAAAGGTAAGAAAAAAAAATACATTTATCTATAGTTGACTTTTTAATTTCAACGAAAATCAACAAAATACATCCCAAACTGATCACGAGCAACATGATGTTGATGATGATGACAATGATGGCATGTCATGAACTTGGCCTTCAGTCAACCGCCGTTGCCACAGTGCAATATAGTACAACAAACCACGCATTGATGCTGATGACGTTGAACCACGCGTAACCAGGAATTAAACCCGTTGAGGTTTGGTTTTGTTGTGTTGTATTTTTCCTTTGTGGTTGTTTTTCTTATTTTGGGCCATCTAGGTTTGGAATGTAAAGCGTAAAAGAATTAAATTACGAAGGAAGCAGCATGCGATCATCACGAAAACATTTTTAGGAAACGCAGCAGCAGCAGCAACAGCAGATGTGCTGGAAAGCTTGAGGAGATTTAAAGAAACATTTTAAATTCTTTTGCTTGGGTTGGGTTGGAGTTTGTTTTTTTTTTTTTTTTGTGAGTGCAGCACCAGCATAACTCATAAAAATATTTGCGCGCATTTCTGTGACTTGATTCTGAGTAGATATTCAAGTTTTTCGTTTTTGTCTTTTATTTTTCATCTTTTTCTTTCGTCCGTTTTTGATTTTGTAGGAATTTAGGCCTGAAGGCAATTTGAGGGTCGTATGTATGGTCAGTAAAGGTACAAGAAGTGACTTTGTTGCTTTTGTTTACAGTGGGACATGTAAAAATTTTAAGTAGTGGGCATTTCGGATAATTTTGGCGATGATTCGAAAATATTAGTTGATTTAGGTGAAGAGAAATCAATTGAGCTTTAGAAAAGGTATTTTGTCAGTTACAGAAGTTTTCTTTACACAGAAGAAACTTTATTTGAATTTTGCTCTACAAAATGAAGAAAATGTGTTTTTCAAAAATAGACCAGGAATAAAATTACAAGCCCAAACAAGCAAATTAGCCGATAAAATAATAAAATTATCGAATAGTATGCAATATTATCGAAAAAGTCAAAAAGTATTAAATTGTATTAAAAACCATAAATAGGGTACATTATCAAAAAAGGTGAAATCTGTTAAATAGTATCGATAAGCTTCGGAAAAGTCAGTGAAAATCCAAAATTATCAAATAATATTGAAAAATACTCATATCAGATAAGTCAAAAAGTATCATACAGCGAAGAAAAACGTCGAAAATGTCCAAAAGTAGCATTCGTAACGGTTTGCGCCGTTCACAGCTTTGATCTGGGATTTGAAATTTTGAGAGAATTTTTTCCAATTCCGATTCTATAACATAGGCCTATGGATCCCAAAAAAATATCCCTTTCGGGTGTATTGTGTCCGCATTTTTTCGACACAAACTCTGTCCGCGTCGCTTAAAGGTTTGAACTAGGAAGCTAAAATTTTGGGACACTTATTTTTAAACCTCAAGCTAAAATATAGGAAAAAATAAAATAAAAAAGTTTTCAAAATAAACAACCTCGATAGAAGTGGAAAACTATAGAAAAACATCGAAAAAATCGCAAAGTATCAAATAACATAATAAGTCAGAAAGTACCGCGAAGAAGAAACCGCGTTAACAGTAAAAATTCGCGTAAGGCTCGGTTCACACGAACGTTTTGTCAACGCGCGTTAGCTAATGCGCGTTTCAGCATAACACATAACTCTATGCAGCAAACCACACCATCAACGTTGCGTTGATGAAACGTGCGTTGAACGCGCGTTGGTTTTGTCAATGTCGGTGTTATGCTAAAACGCGCGTTGGTTCTCTGCTGTATTTTGTTTGTTTGTAAGCTCCTGAATAGATATCAGTAATAGGGGTGTCATAAGAAAAATAATTTAATGGTCTACAATAATGGTACGCAAAATTTTGAAATTTTACCAATAATTTTAGAGAAATGACGCATATTGTACGAATAAATAACGCGCGTTGACTGCCGTGTGAAAAGTACCAAAATCTGCGTTGAAAAAACGCAATAGCTAACGTGCGTTGACAAAACGCTCGTGTGAACTTAGCCTAAGTCTTCAATTTTTATCAAAAGGGTACTTTTTCCACCACATTACATGTAGGCTGCTTGAATTTGTAGACATTTACTTAAATAGCTCTCTGTTTATCATTTTGGGAGTTGCCACGCCCGCTATACGAAATTTTGCAACCTTTTTGTCCATGGCTTTGCCGAAGTATTTATTGTATTTGTGTCACATTTGCTTGCATTAATTTAAATAATTATCTCAGTGTAGATAGAAGTTTAAGGTTTTTGTTTCTATGGACCGTGCCACACCTAGCAAGATCGCCAAGTTCTTGACCAGAGCTTTTCGGAATCGATGTTACCATTTGTGTCGTTTTCCCGTAATCGCAATTTCCACAGACAGACAGACGGACATGGTTAAATAGACTCAGGTGCTGAAGCTGATCAAAAATATATATGCTTTTTTTTCCTGCCACGCCCACTTCCGTGCGTTACAAATGGAATGACAAAGTGAATATACCCTCTGTGTAGGGTATAAAAATCAATCAAACTTTAAAAGTATCGACCAAGACCGTGAAAAACTTCTTAAAAACCAAAATCATCAAATAGTTCTGATAAACATCGAAAAGTCGATAAAAGTTGAACATGGTCGAAAACTAAAGTAAAACGTTAGATGGTTACAGTCGTAGAAAATTTGATCAAACAGAGAAATATTTATTTGAGTCAAACATATTTTATTTGGATCAAATAGTGGTATATGTTGGTTGAAGTATTTAATGATTGACTCAAACAAATATTTAATTGCTCCATATCAAATAGAATTTGTTGTATTCAAACAAATCATTTTCTCAGTGGAGTATAATATCGGTCCAATTTTAAGGGATTATTTTATCTCTCATCACTCTTTTACTACTGTCCTCCCGCTTCACTTTTTTTTCGATATATTTACACGCAAAACTATCACAATTTTGTTCATTTTCTGAAAAGTGGTCTTAAAAACGCTATCTGCTGCTGTTATCTACCACATCTTAAAACTAATCATCTACCGATATTCACAGCTTTTCATTGGAAATGCTCTAAGTAATTTAAGTTTTAAATACTTTATAAGAAAATCGATTGCATATTTGATTTAATTGTTTCATAGGAATTGCAAAACAGCAGCAGCATCCATTGCACAGATAGTTTGTTGTTGCTGCTTTTTTTTGTTTTTGTTTTTGTTTTAGCTAACTTCCATCTGTCTACTACTCAGTAGTATTTTGCATATGTTTCATTGTATCTGGATACCACATTATGACAAAACACCTCCCAGTTCAAAGCGCTGACAACTTTGTTAACGTCAGCTGAAATATTGTCAAAGCAAAACCATTGTGTAGTCAAATTCGAATTCGCAATTGAAATGCAATAGCCAGAATTCAATTTCCTACAACAACAACAACAACAACAACAGCAGCAGCACCGTAGCAAGAGCAAACTTAAATGCTAAACAATTTAAATAGAACAGATTTCACAACAGCGAAATGAAAGAAAATGTTTCACAAAACAGACAATAAAAAATATGCTATACTCGTACATATAAATTGTTCATTTCGAAAACAGCATAAGTCACACAAATGTAGTTTTACGAAAAATCAATAAAAAACTACATAAAATACAAAATTTAATGAGTTTATTAGATTTTTTAATTATTCAGTATCACCGTTTCAGAAGCGTTACAGAAGCGTTTCAGAATCGTTTCAGACTAGCAGATCTAATAGTTAGAGAAACGGCGACGAAAATGCCTTGGAAATTCCATATGGATGAAATGAGTGTTTTTGTATAGTTCAAGTCTCGTTCTCGAAATCCGACTTGTCGAGTAGGGGTCTAGCGCTCGGCGGTGAGCGGCTACAGCGTTTTGTCCAGATTTGCCTGAGCGATTTCAAAAAAACATTTCCCAAACCGGAAAAAATATTTTCATCCGATTTGACCCAATACACAATTCAACAGACCTCAACGAAACAGGTTTTCTTTAGGGACAACCCTTCAATTTTATTTATTTGTTTTGGAGAAGTAGCGTATTATGAATAAAAAATAATAAATCTGCATATAAAATTTATTGCTCGAATCTAGTTAAGGAGGCATAACCATCGGAAGTTGCGGATATAGCTTTTATAAAAAACGCTCTAAGTTGGGAAACCCTGGTCGATTTCCAAAATATGAATATCATATGAAGGTAATTTAATAAAGTATACAATTTTTGAATTCCGTTGGTTAGTTTTCGAGATATGAGGATTTTTGAAAATTTTTTACCTTTTTTTTAAAAAAAAAACCGTTATTTTTTCAAAAAAAATGTATTATTAACCTATACTGATACTTATATATTTAGAAGGTATAACAGATTACCTTTAAAATTATGTGCCATTTGAACTATATTTTTTTATATTAATCATTTTTTTACGCTACTTCTCCAAAAAAATAAATAAAACTTGAAAATTTTACATCAAGTAAAACTCTTAAAACGTTAAAATGAAGGAGTTATTTAAGGTAGTGCAATCTAATTCTACACGAATGCTAGAAAAGGTTCGAACGAGCTCTAGACAAAAATTGTACAAGTATCGACAAGAGGGCGTGGCACCTCTCATACAAACAAACAATACAAAATTTTGTACTAGAAGTAATGAAACCAAACTGCACAAATATAAAAAATAGTTTGGTCTAGCATCAGACAAAAACTGGGCGCGCTTTAGAGTGAGGGCGTGGCACATCCCATGTAAGCATTATCTTCAAAACGATATACGGAGAGCTGCTTAAATTTAAGTAAATGTTACCAAATTCTAAGTGGGTACGTTTAGTCATATCTTCCAGCACGTATCGTGGTGATAGAAGTACCCTTTCACTAAAAATTGTAAACTTACGCGCACTTTACATACTGTTAATACGGTGTAGCGTATTTAATTTTTGGCGAGGCTAAAGATAGCACCCTTATTACATAGACATAACGTTTTATTTGTATATGTCGGTATTTGGTAATAATTAACAAATTATGTAATTGATATGTGCAAAATAAATATTTGATATATGCTAAAATGTCACAAATTTCGCTGAATTGAATAATTTTTTTAGACCAATTATATATTTGGTAAAAATTATCGAATCATATTTGATTAAAACAGATATTTCTTTGCTGCAAACAATCACTTCTTAATCACCAAATCATGTATATGACGGAAAAAATATTTTGTTTTCGCAAACGTCTACATTTTCCAACATCGTCACATTCTTATATTGGATGTTGTTGGTATTTACAGAATCATAAATACTAAAGTGTCTACCAAGCAGAAGATACTTACGTTATATTTTTCTTGATTATCTTGAGAACTGCATAATTTCCATATTAATGAAGAGTAATATAAAATATAAATAGAATTAACAAATATTTATTCAACCCAACCAAATCTTTTCAATCGACTCAAACAAATATTATGTTTTGTTCAGTAAGCAACAATTTAACTTTCAATTACGGACATGGTAATACCTACCAAAATTTATTGGTAGTTAACAAATATATTAAAAATCTACCAATCAAAAACATTTATTTGAAGGAAGCATGCTCTTTCCTCAGTGTAAAAAAAAGTGCCTTTAAGGCCGGAAAACCCTCGGAGATCGAAAAATTGGGCTAGGTATATGAAGCTGAAACAATGTTGGTAGATAAAATAAATTTTACCCAAACAAATGTTTCGTTTTATTTTTGGCTTTACGAGACCAATATGTACTTATCATACCACAAAAATCAAAATATAGTCATATTTCTTATACAAAGTAGCCAAAAAGCCAAATTAATTTGTCTAAAAATGATTCATTTGAACTTAAGATTCGGCTACTCTTTTGTCATGTGCCCACTCAGTTATTAAAATATCTATGGTTTCATCAAATATGGCAAAGGCTTTTATCACTGATACTTTCAAGCCATTTACAGAGTGCTTATATTATTTTCTATTCATTATAAATAAATTAAAAAATTTAATTCTTTTAATTTATAGCCAACAAAACGAGTGTGAATTGAAAAGTTGAAAACCGGCATTTTTTCGCTGTTTCTCATGCCATTAGTTTGCGTCAACATTAACTGTAGTATATCATTCATTGTCTAGTGAGATAATACCAAGGTTTATGTAACATCCCATTCAAATGAAGGTGTGTCCAGTTGACTTAGTTTTTTTTTTTTTTAGACCGTGTACCGGTACTTAATCGTACATGGGTATGTGTTTGTGTAATCTAATCTATTCTAATGATAAATACGACGAGTACAACAAAATGCATGCTAAATATTTTCAAGTCATTAGTTGGCTTTTGCAATGTTTTGATTTTTGTGTAAAGAGAATATCTATCGGTACACATAGTAAATCAATTTAAATATTGTTTTTTCTTTTATGCCATAAATGTCATAGATTCACTCATATTTATAAAATGGGGCAGCGTACTATGGGGCCAATTGTATTTTAAGCTGGTCAAAAAAATCTGAAATATGACTCATTTGTAAAGATGATCAATAACAATCACTATGTCAAAAAAACAATTTAATAAGACCATTGTTATGCCTATCGTATGCGGGAAATGCGCAGGTGGCATAACTAAGTACTTATGACAGATTTGATCTTGAAATCATACTTACGATAATATGTATCCAATTTGGTTTATAAAATGAGCTTACAACTTTTTATTAAACTCTAATATTGAAAAAAATATCATTGTTTATGTAGAATAATATTTAAGTGATATTGATTTCATCTGCCGTTAATTGTACAAAAATAGCTTCTTCATAACTCCAAAGAAAACTTGTTGAAATATCAAATTAGATAAAGCAATTGCGCTTAAAGGTACACGAGGGTACTTGGTTAATAAACCGAAAACCTTTCTTATCCCACTTTTAAAGGGTGATTTCTTAAGCGTTTGGTTTTTGAAAATTGAAAAAAGAACAGAAAATTTTCATTGCTGAATCAAATAATTATTTTGAGCGATACATCAATTCTTGCCCTTTAATTTTTAAAGATTATTTTATGTAAATGTTGCCCGCGGCTACGTCTGAGGTGATTCATCCGTAAGCTCCAGTTTTGGCATACTTTCTCCAGCATTTCAGCCGGTATCTCACCAATGGCAGCTGTAATGTTGACTTCACGTAGCCCCACAAAAAATTGTCTAGTGGGGTCAAAGCGAATGGTCTTGGCGGCCAATAGATTGCTCCAAAACGTCAGATTATGCTCACAAAAATCGCCTCTCAATAGGTCCACATGTCAACCGAGTCCAATTCTTTCATTAGGGGCAAAAAAAAAAGTCGATAATCATTGCACGGTACCTTGCATCATTGACTGTAAAGTTGCGATTTTCATTATTTTTGAAAAAGTACGGTCCAATGATGCCGCCAGCCCACAAACCGCACCAAACAGTGCATTTTTCAGTGTGCATTGGTAGCTCTTGAACTGCCTCTGGCTGCTCTTCAGACCAAGTTTGGCAATTCTGTTTGTTGACGTGTACCTTTTGAGCTAAAAATGAGCTTCGTCGTTGAAGAAAACATTTCATCAAAAACATCAAACAAACATATTTCTCACAGAGCACGAACTTTGATAATAAAATTCATTGATTTGCAAACACTGTTCGTTTTTTAGTCTATTTATGGTGAAATGGCAAACCTTACTGAGCATTTTTAGCGTTGACATATAATACGAATCACGCGTGAGGTGTCAAAAAATGTACACTGAAAAAACAAACAGCAAATAAATCACCCGTTATAAACAAGTCCTGAAACTGATCTGGATCTACTACGGCATATAGTTGTGTGAAACAGCCGCAAGTAACCACATAGAAAAACCCAATCAAAACGTCATCGAATAATGGCTAAAAGTCCATGGTATGTTACCAACACTTAAATTCATCGTTGCCTCAAGATCCTATTTGTGCAAGAAGAAATCGAATCAATTGCCAACAAGTACCATTGTAGAATCCGATCCCATCCCAAATAAACTTACATTGAACTCAATATCTCCATCAGAAGTAATTTAAAAGAGATTAATAAGAACTAGTAAGGGTTTTAAATTCGGCCTCGCCGAAAATTCGATACCCTAAAACCGCGTTAACAGTAAAATTGCGCTTAAGTTTTAAATTTGCATTAAAAGGACATACTCGCTTCGTGGTGGCTGGTTTTACTAAACCGTACCCACATTAAATTTGGCAACATTTACTTAATTTGCTTTCTGTTTTTAGTAGAAATTTGGTTGCATTATTTCAAATAAGTCTCAATATAGCGTTTCAAATGCTTAACTTGTATAGGCGGTAGGCGTGTCTGTGAACCGATTTCGCCCATTTTCAATCCCAAGAAACTCATTTGAAGGTATAGCCTGTGTGCCGAAAATCGACTCAGGTGGTGACGCTGTTCAAGAATATATAAACTTTTTTATACCTACCACGCCCCGTTCTATTTGTTACAAACGGAATGACAAAGTGAATATACTCTCTGTGTAGGGTATGAAAACTCCGCTTGAATTGAAAGGCAACATTTAAATATTAAGGATGTTCTAAGGACAGCAATCCTGTCGTTTCCTTCATCCCAAACTGTTAGCAATATATACATATGTATATATTTTTATCCTTAGAATCACATCATTGTAAAATGTCAACTATTTATATTATCAATTTTATAGACAGAAAAAAAAACAATTTCACTAACAGTTTATTGTAATAACGAATGTCTATACAGCAAGATTTTAATTGATATTCTGCTTATAAAATATGATGAGGTGGAATCTTTTAAGAGCAGGCGGCTCAAAACAATATATCGTGCTTTTAAATTTTGGCTAGCTAAGGACTAAATCTTCCCTATAGTGCAGTGTTTATAAAACAAATTTTACAATTTACATTTTATATTTTTTTTCTTAATTTTATCAGTAACAAATATTTGTTGGTTGCATTCTTCTATGATGAGTTCATATGTATTTGTTGTTGTAAATTTTATTGTGGTTGCTGCCTTCAGTTGTCAGTTGTTGTTGCTGTCGCCAGTTGAATTTAAAATAACAATTTTTTTTTTCTTTATTTCGTTAACTTAAATATTTATCAACTTTATTTGCTGTGATAAAAAATGTATGACTATGTGCTACTGTGATTAGGGTAGGGTTGATTTTGCTATTCGATACTTTTCGTTCTCGATAATAATTCTTTTTTCAAAATCTGAATAAATAAATAATTCAAAATTTGGATGACCATTCAGTGTAAAAACATTCCAAAAATAAAAATCGAATTGAAAATTAGTGAATCTATATAATTAGACAAAATTTATTTGTTTAATAAATTCAGTTTATTTATCAACATAGTTATAACTTAGCTCGATAAATACTTTTCGATCAAATTGCATTTTTAAGCCATCCAAAAAAAGGACTTCATATGTAGCATAAACATAGACATCTTTTCACTGGATTTGATGACAATTTTTTCCCACGCAGCCATTTCTTCATGATTAGGAAAAGTTGCAGGTTTCCAAACTCATAAAATAATATAAATGACGTAGTAATAATCAATATCATCACGCGCAGCATCCATCTTTCGGAATCTTTCCGAATATTCAAACCAGCATGCAAAAATTTATCATATCTTTTTCAATCTCCTGCATTTTCCAGCTGAGTTCATTCATTCAAATATCGTCGATTTTCTCGATTATCGGATTTTCTCAACAACCGGGAATTTCTTCACCACAAAAACTTGCACGGCCGCTACAAACATATATGAAAAGTCTCAATAAAAACAGAGTTTATAACGGTCTCATCATTTGATTTGTCTTTCAAATGAAGAAACCTAACCAGATATTCGTTGACTTTTTTAGTCGCTAATATGAAAATATTAAAATTTTTTGAACTGTTCGAAGTCTATCCGAGGGGAAAAGGTCTTAAGCTCTCGTAGTAGACAATGTGCATTCAAAAGGAAACTCACCGAGGTTTTTCTGGGTTGATATCAGTGTGACAATATCTTAATTACCTTTTGCAAACTGTAATGAAATCTTTAACGAAATCGGTCCATTAGTTTTATCTACAATCCGACAGCATACTATAGAGCTCAGCTGGGTGTTCGGTCATAAGGGTATTTCCGAGAATGAGGAAGCTGACGAATTTGCCAAAATAAGATCAGAATAACCAGAGAATCAAAAAGTGATAAATCTTAGAATACCGCTGGCGCAACTACGAACAGAAGGTGGAACATTATCGCCGGATACGTCTGGAAACATGTGGCCTAAACTGAATCTAGTAAGGACACAAACTCTCTTAAGGTTCAGCAGAGTAGTATTAAGAACTGTTGTAGGAGTGCTGACGGGGCACTGTGTTATTGGCCCTATGGCCGCCTAATATGGTACCCCTTTCAGAGACTTATGCAGGAGTTGTGGAGATGAAGAAGAGGATGAGAGGCGCTAATAAGGAAACGAACCAAATATTTTGGTTCTGCGTTCTTTGTTGGTCTTGAGTAACCAGCCGAGTTGGAGTTTACCAGCATCCTCAACTTCACCAAGGCTTCTGGGTTGTTCACGCCCAGTCAATGAGATTTTTAAGAAGAAAGGAGAGGACAATATAGATATGTAGGGTATCACAATGGACAAACTGCCCCCCGAGTAAAACTTGCTATATGCATGAGGAATAGAAGATGGTAATTAAATCAAAAATTCAACTTTATTCCATTTTTCGCTGTGCTTAAATGTAGTGTGGTTTAAAATTTGAAACTATTGGGAACGCAGAGTCTTGAGGTTAAGTTTTTAGTATCGATACTTTTAATAAGGTTTACTGTTTCTAATTGTAGAGTTTTTTGTTTTTTCTATAATAAGCTGTTAAGTAGTTCTATAAATTGTACGCATCTTTAAAGTGTGTTGGCATTTTTATCACATACCATGTACAAATATACCTACGTACATATGTGCATAGGTACTGTATATATTCAAAGTTAATTTCGTTCATCAGTTTAGGAAAACTTTGCATATTTGTATTAATAAGAATTTTATTATTTATTTGATATCATTATTGAACAATTTGCATATTTTTGTACTTTAAAAATGCATTAGCATCATGGTGATAAACAAACTTTGCTGATTAAATGTGTGGATCAACAAACAAATTTGAACAGACTCCGCCTGTGCTGCTGTAATTCGATATGCGGTATGCGTCAGATCAGTTGAGAAGTTCTTGTTTACAAATGTGCTGATTGTTCTTAGATATTTCGTTTATTTATTTTAATCGGAAAAAGTTTACATATCTCTTAGTAGCATTGTTTTTGAAATTTGTGTGGCTTTTACTAGCTTCATTCCAGAGCCACCTCTGGACTGAATCCATAATATATACCGAAAATCTATAGTGATGAGTCAGTGGCGGCATTACACGGAGACCATTGGAATGAAACAAAACAAGTTAAGGTGTTACCTTCGGCCAGGCCGAAGCTCACAAACCCTACACCGCATCGAAAGTACATTTTAAATAAATGTTAAATAACGTTGAAGAGGTTGAATAAGTCGAAAAAAATTTAAAATGTTAAAAAGGTTGAAAAATTTTGAAACAGTTGAAAAAGACTGAAAAAATAAAAAAAAATATGTAAACCATTGAAGAAATTTGAAAGAAATTGAATATAAAAATTGACATTTCGAAATGAATGTAAATAATGAAGAAAGTTAAAAGAGACCGACCAAATAAATATGGGATATATTGGAAAAAGTTAAAAGGTTGAAAAAGTCAAAAGAATATGAAAAATTTTGGGAAAAAATCGAATAAAAATTAAAAAGTCTAAATATGCCACGCCCACTTCTCTAATTCCGCCTACTTTTGGCTTAATGAATTATATTCGTGGTCGCATCTGTATAGCAAATTTTAACACAATAGCTTGTATAATTTGCGATATATGCCGTAATAAGTCGTAAAATGTATGGCAGTGACACACCCACTGGTACAATCCATTCCGATTTTTATCCAGAAATAGCTTTCTATAAACAACTTTCTAACACCAAATTTTAGAATGATTGCTCACATATTTCGATAGATATGCCACTTAAGGTATTTTACTTGTTTGGGAGGTTCCACGCCCACTAATGCTATTTCGCACGCTTTTGATTCGGACATACTTTATTGCAAGTAAACCACCTATATTAAATCTCAAACCAATTGCTGCAATAGTTCACTTAAAATAGCATTTACAACTTTATGTTGATATGGAAGGTGCCACGCCCGTCGAATTCTATCTAGGTTCAAAGCTTATAGTAACCGATAGCTCTACACTAATTTTTATGAAGATTACTCTCATAGCACACTATCTATAACATTAAAATGTTCTTGCTTGTATGGGAGATGCCACGCCCACAGGCACTATTGTGCTAAAATATTGTAATAAAACACCTTATAGCAAGTACCTTATTAAATTTCATAGCGATTACGTTGTTTGTTCTCTTAATATAACATTTATAAATATGTGCCACGCCCTTCAACAAGTTTTTCCAATATAATGGCTAAGCTTGTATTGATGCCCACTTTCAGCGGTATAATCTCTAAAATTTTTATGAAAATCGTATGTGCCGCTTTTGGAGACATACAGAATCAAAATTTTTAACTGTTGAAAAGTGTCACGCCCACTTTTAGCACAATTCAAAAAATACATACATATGTATCTGTTTGCCGAATTTCATCACAATATCTTGCATGGCTTACGAGATATGATGTTATAAAGGTTAAAATTTAGTGTTTTGCCACGCCTCTGTAAGAGCCTTTGAAAACTTGAAATCTAGAACAATCCTAATTTGGTTCACATATGCACCAATTCACCAAGTTTTATCAAAATCGCTGCAAATTTTTTTCAAAATTGGCTTGGGCAAATATACATAGAGTGTGGGTGGTAGGGTTGTCTCTGAACGGGTTGTCGGCTAACTTTTTTAGAACTCTTATTAAAAAAAAACATGTTCTTATATTACTAACATATTGTAGAGTGTGATTAAGCTATTCAAAATTGTTTGCCCTTAGACATTTGCAGTAACCTAGAATTCTAATTTATCTGATGGCACAATCGACCAATGCTATAACTCTTGTTTTTTTCCAAGATATTTGTCACAGTTGTAATGCATTTGGCGCATTTTGTTGTTTCTATCGATATTTCTCATTTGTTTTTGTGACTTCGCACATCATTTTCTTTGACGACAGCAACAGCATAAAATTTCAATATTTGCGCCTTTTTTTTTTTTTGGTCACACCATGCCAATATTACCAAGAGCAACAGAAAAACACTAAATATACTAAAATGAACAACAAACAACAGCCATATAGCACTTTGGCGTTCACAATTTTGAAATATCATAGGTGAACGATTAGTTACAGCAATAAAAATATGTGTGTTTTGAATAGGTTTCATCAATGGAAAAAAAAGAGCCAAAAAATGCACCGATAAAATTGTGGGGGAAAATTTTAATAACCTAATTGTAAAATTCGTCAGACCTACTAATTAGTGCATCTACTACTTACTACACGTGCGCCAATGTTTTACAGTGACGAACATATAGGTCAAACATAGCAAATTGCATGTTAGCGCGCTGTTAGGCGCGAAAAAAACAAATCTGACATTTCCGACGATTTTCACTACGCTTTATTTTTGCATGTCTGGAATTTTTACATGCATGAAGTCTTTGTGACTACTTTTTAAATTTCTCGAATAGATAAATGTGAGTTAAATTTGATTTTATGTTCTGTCTTGGCTTCATATCAATTACTTTGGAAACACTTAAGTAATTGCTTTAAAATAAGCACAATTTTCTAACCCTGCCACCTTAATACATATTCCCTTTTTGTCTCCTTTGCAATCTGGTTTTAGGGCTGGGCATAGCTGCACTACTGCAGTTATGAAAGTAATTGAGGATATTCGGCCCTATTATGATGCGAATCAGATGTCTCTTCTTTTGCCTTTTCGATTTTTCCAAAGCCTTTGATACAGTGGATCACCCCCTATTGTGCTTTAAATTGAGATCTTTTTTCCAATTTAGTGACAGTGCAGTCAAATTATTGTCCAATTATTTAGAAGGCAGATTTCAAAGGGGACACGTTTTCTTCGTTTAGGGCGGCTAACTTTGGGGTTCCGCAAGGTTCTATTCTAGGTCCGTTGTTGTTCTCCATGTTTATTAATGACATTTTTTGGTCTGTAAATAGGCTACGGATCATGCTTACGCTCATGACGTTCAGCTTTACCTCTCAAGGCCTATTGGATTGGTTGAATCTTTAGGCTTAATGCAGATCTTTTTGCTATTAATAAATGGGCTAGCGATAATTATTTAGTTATTACTCCTTGCAAATCAAAAGTTTTGCCAATAAGTAGGAACAATTTAAGCTTGCATGGATTCCTGAATTGTGCATTGGCGCTACAAGTCTGGAATTTTTGAGTAAAGTTAGGAATCTTGGTATTATTTTTAATTCTAAGTTAACTAAGTGTGCGGACCATATCAACTCTGTTATTGGTAAGATTTATGGTACCTTACGCCATTTACGAAACTCAGAAAACTTCACGCCCATTAACACCAGAAGCAGACTTGTCACTATGCTAATCATGCCTCACATACTATACTCTAATGCTGTTTTTGGTGAGCTTAAACTAAATGTTGCGTTTACTAGTTATGTTAGATATATATTTACGGAGTTGGTAGGAGTAAGAGTATGTTGGGTTATAGTCTAAAAGACTATTTAGACCTGCGCAATATTATATTTTGCACAGACTCATGCACACTCAGACTCCTGCTTATCTGTTCGATAACACAGAACCACAAAAAAAAAAGGTCTTGTAGTTGGAAGATGAGGTATCATACGGTGTGTATTTTGGCGTCCTAAACACGAATCCGGGGTCAGAATTTTTCCATCACCCTCAGATCTTGATATAACCTCAAAATTATACTAAAATATACGTTAAAAAGAAAGTCCCTCAAAAATAAAAAAAAACCGGCGGGTTGCACTCCGGGAGTGCCGACAGAAGTGAAAACTTGAAACAAAAAATTAATTTCACACGTAGAAAGAAGTATGCAAGCATAACAAATCGTTTAATGGCAAGTTAGTGTGTTAGTTGGTATGTGTGCGTTTTCTTTTTATATAGCAATGCAATGGAAGACAAAAACGGAATATGTATTCAAATTTTACTCTCGCTCTCATTCTCAATTTGTCAACGCAACAACGCGGAATTTGAAAGAATCAAACCTGTAAGCATAACAATCGTTGAATGAGAATGGAATGTGTCAGTTAGTGTGTCTGCAAAGCAGACAATATTTGGAATATTTATTTAAGAAAAACAATAGAACATTCAAATTTTACTATCGCTCTCATTCATGACGGGGAATCCCGATGACGGTCGGTGTCGCGAGTTTATACTCTTTTCCTCAGCCGCGAATGCTTTCTTACGGAGGTGCCCAACGTCCCATAAGAAGTTTTCACTTCAAAAATTATCAAAATCCAGAACGTAGACCTTACTTATGGTATATTACGTGCCAAAATAATATCTTACAATAAAAATGACTTTTAGCTGCCCACTTTTTCCCCAGCACCCCTATTTACCCCCAAAGGGTTAAAAATTCATTTCTTATAAAAATTCAAAATTAATGCATATCCGCAGGTATTTTGGTACACGAACACTCAGAATATCGACAAAAACCTTTGGGAAGAAGTAATAAGGCACGCCCCAAAGGGGGGGATGGTCCTGTGTAACGTGAGTTTTTGTCAATCTGTAAGGTCGTTGCATTTAATAATTCCAAGATGCAACTATCTTAATGCGAGCAGATACTTTTTCATCAGCATCATTAAGCTATGGAACTCTTTACCTACTCATGTTAAACGAATTGAAAAACTCAGTACTTTTAAGCATGCAATTTATGATTATTATAGGAATAGGCTTTAATAACTTATTATAAATTTTTAATTAAGTTGAGTTATAATTTCATCTTGCTTTTTTGATTAGGGCTATTAATTAATAACTTTTAATTTAAACATATTATACTACAAATTTATAAGTTGAATTAATTGTTACGTTTCGTATTGATTTAAATTTTAAATTCTTTTTATTAGCTAAGTTGCAATTATTTTTATTAATTTATATGCATATATAAAGATATCGTTTGATGTACTATAAAAGTTTAAGACTTAATGTACAATGGTTGAAAAAAAAATTAGTTCATATAAATAGCTTACTATATTTCGATAAATTCAATTATTGATATCTTATGGGCACCCGGTGGTCTAGAATTTGTCAGAAATCGATTTTTTTTAATATGTCGAAAGTACAATCTTTCGAGCATATATTTGTCGGAAGGAAAAAAAAAAGCTATTCATCTGAACCACCTCAAATTGTAATATGTCATTCAGTACACCAATGGCTATGACCCGGGTTCACCAAAAAATTTTTTCGATATTCAAAATCCAAAAAAAAAATTTGTTTTTCTATTTTGCTGGTTTCGGCCATATCTACACTCATATAGATTAATGATTTTTTTACATTTTATTTTTCAGATAAGTAACAGAGCTAAAACCTCACTCGCCGCCTAGATCCATTTTTTGAGGAGGCCAACTTCAGCGCTATTTTTTAAATTACTAAATTTTTTTTTTTAATAATTATAAAAATGTTTTTGTACGCTTTTTGAGTATTATAATATACCTACAAGTAGTTTGAGAATCGTTGTTCATTATTTTCCCCTTCAAAAAAAATTTGAAAAAGGCCTTAAATTCAAGGATGTTCGACCACCATGTGCTCTTAAAGATGCTCCAACACGTCGTTGGACAATTTTTTCTAGTGAAAGATTGTCTAAAAAATAAAAATTATCACACCGTTCTGGAAGGAGAGGAACTAACCATCTTTACGGGTGGATCCCAAATGGAATTTGGCGTAGAAGCGGGTGTTTATTCGGAAAATATGGCCATGGAGTTGTCTTTCAGACTATCCAATTATTGTAGCGTTTTTCAAGCTGAAAACCAGGAAACAGGAAGCTTACTCCCTCCATCATTACCATATGTGTGGACAGTCAGGCAGTGATCAAAGCACTAAACGCCAAAATCGTGAAGTCTAGGTGTGAACAACACTGCAGGGAAGTCACTACGTGCAATCAGACAGTATACTATAGAACTCAGCTGGCTGCCCGAGAATGAGAAAGCTGACGAATGTGCCAAAATAGGATCAGAACAACTGGAGAATCGATAAATGGTAGATCTTAGGATACTGCTGGCGGAACTACACTACCGGATAGAAAACATAATCAAGAAACAAACGAATATAAGGTGGAACCTTACCGCCGGATGCAGAACGTCTCGAAACACGTGGCCTAAACTTAATCTAGGAAAGACACAAATTCTCTTAAGGTTCAGAAGAGTAAAGTTAAGAACTGTTGTAGGAGTGCTGACGGGGCACTGTGTTATTGGCACTATGGCCGCTAAATATGATGTCCCTTTCAGAGATTTATGCAGAAATTGTGAAGACGAAAAACGGGATGAGATGGATAGGTATCTACTCTGCGAATGCGCGGGGCTAATGGGGCCACGAACCAAACATTTTGGTTCTGCGTTCTTTGTTGGCCTTGAGGAACTAGCCTAGTTGAAGCTGACCAGCATTCACAAGCAAGCTCTGGATAAGAACATGTCAAATATGGGCGTGGCCCATTGAAACAAAAACATTAAAATGCTACACTGGGGAAAGTTCTTAAAGTAACGAATAACCGAATTTTACACTAACACTGGGAATGATCCGTATAAGCACCGGATGAAAAAATGGGCGAACAAATTAAGTTTTAAAAGGTACTACAGCGTAGGATATGTCAATTTCGCCCTGGACGAAGATTACACCTTTACTAGTTGGAGATGAGCTGAAGAAAAAATTAATTATTTTTTTAAATAATTCTATATATTTTTTTAATTTTATATAATTAATTCTTCGCCCACATGATCTTCCCTTGCTACACCACTATCGGGAACATACCTCTTAGTGATTAAAAATTCAATAACTAAGTTTTCTTTATGTTACATAACATATTTGTATCCAATGAATATTAAAAAGCCAAGAGATATTTACCGAAAGTTTAAATGAAGCGGTAAACATATAAATGAAAATATAAATAAAACCCAAAAGAAACTATTTTTTGTAGGTGTTTTACTTTTTTTCGAGGTGGGTAAACAAATTGAAAAAATAAAAACCAAATGAATGTCAACCATTGTTCTCTGATTACCATGTAAATGAAGCTTGTAGATGTTGATTCTGTTATTCACTTACCCAGCTACTGGTCTTGGTATCGTGTAAATATAACACATTATAAATTATGTTCCAATGGGGGTTTGTTGTTGAAAGTTGTGTGTTTGCATTACATCTGTGGAATTTGTTTAAATACATAAACGATAAAACATGTGATATGCCCCCAGAAAACAACAGGAGCATCGCTGAAGAAAACTTAATCAAACAAAATGAGTGTGATTTCCATGGGTACGATTATCTTTGGAATATTTAGGTTTTCCCAACAAACCATATTCATATGTTCAACGTTACTTCTTGTAACTAACTAAATGATATCTCAACCTATATAATACAATTTTGTTGTACAGAAAATTTTCAAAAACTAAATAGATGTGTCTCTACAGCTTTGTCCTCAATATTTGTGTTTGGGGCGCACTTTTCGAGTAAAAGCTGACAAAATAAAAGCTTTCGGTCTTCTCAAACGGTCAGCAGTACGAAATGACTGCAGATATAGAACTTATTTTCAATAAAGAGATACTTAATTGTTTTTCTGTGGATCTAAGTATGTGTATTTTATTTGTGTATCTGAAAATTGCCCGCGGCTACGCCTGAGGTGGTTCATTCGTAAACTCTAATTTTGAAATACTTTTTCCTGCATTTCGGGCAGTATCTAACCAACGGCAGCTGTAATGTTAACTTCCGGGGCTGCAATTGTAACTGGCTTGTTCCTATATACGAGAAACTTCACATAGCTCCACAAAAAATAGTCTAGTGGGGTCAAATCGCATGATCTTGGCGGCCAATGGACTGCTCCAAAACGTGAGATTAATTGCTCACCATACTCGCCTCTCAATAGGTCAATGGTATCGCATGCACCGTCTTGTTGAAACCACATGTCAACCAAGTCCAATTCTTTAATTTTGGCCAGAAAAAAAACTCGGTAATCATCGCACGGTACCTTGCTCCATTGTCTGTAACGTTGCAATTTTCATTATTTTTGAAAAAATACGGTGATGAATGATGCCGCCAGCCCACAAACCGCACCAAACAGCGCATTTTATCAGGGTGCATTGGCAGCTCTTGAACTGCCTCTGACTGATCTTCAGACCAAATTCGGCAATTTTGTTTGTTGACGTACCCATTGAGCCAAAAATGAGTTTCGTCGCTGAAGAAAATTTTTCGATAAAAAATTTTGCGCAACACATTTCTTACAGAGCACGAATTTTGATTATAAAAAATCAATGACTTGCAAGCGCTGTTCGTTTGATGTATAACTTTAAAGTAAATCGCCAAAAACTATTTTGCGACCTCTTTAATTGGGCACAAATATTGCAATACTCGATTACCAATGGCTAACCTCTTCGCGCTTCAAAGAATTTTTCGGACCTATAACTAAATCGTCGTGGGAACGTTTGCACGCACTAGAGCTGAAAATACTTACGTAAATCAGAGAAATTTAGAGAGAATCGAAGGCACTTGGTACAGATCGTGCACATTGAAAAAGTTTTGTGGTGGCGCTATGCTTAATGGGGCGATAAAAAAAAACACAAGTAGCAGTAGCGAAGCTAGGGGGTGAAAAGGTCGTGAAGGTTTGGGGTTGGAAAAATTGTCCCCATAATATTAAATTAAAATTTTATCAGAACTTCAAAATTTTATTCAATTTGATCAATTCACTTTTACGTGAACAGTCAGTGACAAAATCCTTGTTTTGATGAACATTTACTTAAGTAGCTGATAGCTCAAATATTTTTCCCATCGCTATTAACCCATTTGTTTCATTTTAACACACCTTGTTAAATATTTTGAAATTATGTACATAAATATTAATAACTCGTAGAGGTACAAGAAAACAAAAGAGACCCATCGTACGCACCCCGCAACTGGAACTCAATTGCAAACAAATGTTTATTCTTCTTTTAATATATGGAAACAATTAGCGGCTGTTTTCTGTAATTTTAGCTATTTTATATGGTTGTTATTGTTGCTGTTTTGACATTTTAAGCCTTATCTTCGAAGTGAGTAACCATGACCAATAAATTGAATTAGCGTTTTTTTTTCTTTTTTTTCAAATTATATCAACAGCTATTTTTCATATTGCGTACCCTGTGTTTTCATTATCGTTTTGTATTACAAATTTTTGTTAAATAGCTTTGTTGACAAGTTAATCATTGGATAAAAATGTAGCTTGTGAAATACAAAAAAAGAAACAAACAATTGATGTGTTAGCTTTGGCAAGGCCGAATCATATATACCCTACCCTGTTTTGACATCACTTTTGAGGATATATTTCAAATTGAACAAAAATAGAAGTAAAGCAAGCGAATTTACTGCTCAGAGAAAAGAAAGAATGAGCAAAGTAGCTTGTTATGTTGAATAGTATCAAGTTTTCTCAAAAGTTTCGAGAAATATTGAAAAGTAAGGAAGAGTCGGAAAGGTGTTATATGCCTGAAAACTGGTAATATAGTCGTACAAGACCAAAATTTATCGGTTTCAGGCAGAAAACTAAAGGCACCGTTCATATAAAATATTGCAAAAGGACCTAGTAGTTAAAGAAACAATTAAACATGGAGGAAGAAAACTTGATGATATGTGGTTGCTTCACTTGGTTGATTGTCGGGCCGTTGGTAAAAATTAATGGCATTATGAAAGAAAAAGATTATGTTTGTATTTTAGAGCTGTATCTACCAGACTTAGTGGACGGAAGTGCTTACTCAGAGGACGAAACCATTTTTCAGCAAGAAGGAGACTATAAAACACACTTCGAAAATTACTACAAATTAGCTCAAAAGCCAAAAACTTCAAACGCTACAGTGGTCAGCATAATGCCCATATCTGAACCTCATCGAAAATTTATAGTCTGTGTTGAAAAAAAGACTGACGATAATCGGTACGATAATCCACCAAAAAACTTACACCAGCTTTGGTCCCAGGTACAAACTAAATAGTTCAGTATTTCGCACCAATTTATGCAGAAACTGGTTGAAAGTATGCCCAGACGAGTCAAAAACTTTATTAAAGCCAAGGACCTTAAGATTAAATATTTAAAGTAGTATTTTGAACACTAAATTTTTATACGTGCAAAAGTGGATACTTTCATTATATGAATTAAAAGTAATGTTTTACTTCAAATTTTGAAAGATGTTTTAGTATTTTTTTTTTTGTTAATATTAATAAAGGGCTTAAATTAAAAAAATCTGGTTGCGATTGCTGTATTTTTAAGGGTTCTGCAGCTAACCAAAGTCAAATGTGACCAGGATGTATCCAAACGTGTTCACCACTGTGTGTATGTACCAGAGAACTGCTTTGAGTGGCTTACTGAGGGTTTTGAGACATTGCCAAAAATATGAAATGTGAGCGTGCACATTGCATGCAATAATGAGTGTGAATCATAGTTGCGCTCACTAATAGTGAATGCGTAGATAACATGCTGTTCATGAATGTGAGCTTGTGAGTAGCTCGCGGGTGTCATGAATGTGAATGCGTGTGAAGCTCACATTCACTTGTATTGAGCAGTTATGAAGCAGTGAACGGATCGAGCCACTTGTGTCGAACTGTAGTAAAGGAAAACTGTTTTTTTTTCCTCCAATCGATGGGGAATGATCGAAAATTGGATATCACTTGGAGTGTCCCAGTTCTATGGAAAGGACCTTTTGACCCATTTTCGGGAAAATTGTTTTTTGTTCCAATCGATAGAGAAAGCTCGAAAAAGGATTTTGGACATCACTTAGGGTGGTTCCATATCTTGGAAAAGACCGTTTTAGACACATTTTCGTAAAATTTTTTCTTTACTCCAATCAATGGGGAAAGGTCGAAAATTGTTTTTTTAACATATTTTAGAGTGGCTCCGTACCATGAAAAGGAATTCGTTTGACCAATTTTCGGCAATCAATGGGGAAAGATCGAAAATGGCGTTTGAACATTACTTGGACTGTCCTTGGACCATGGCAAGGACAGTTTTTGACCCATTTCCGGAAATTTTTTTTTGTTCCAATCGATAGACTAAGCTCAAAAAAAAAGAATTTTGGTTATCACTTAGGGTGGTTCCTACCTTAAAAATCCATTTTCAGCCTTTTTGCATCGATTGGTGGCAGCAATTTTTTATCTTTAAATGAGGCTAAATCACCCCTGTAAGTACCTTTGCCCCTCTCCATCTAAATTACATTTTCACTTTTGATCTGACATTGTGTATTGTTCAAAAATCGATTACACTCAAAACTCTTAAATAATAGTTTTTATACTTAGTGCATTTTATCGTAGGGCTTCAACTTAACGTTTACGTTACGATGAATGTTATGTTATTATGAATAAATACATGGCATATTTATTAGTCCCTTAAAGTATGCTGAAAATTTAATTATCATAATTACGCATATGAAGCATAAAAAACGAGATATTTTTCTTCTATTTACATTTTTAATTTAATATCTGGACGTACTGATTGTGAGTGAAATTAAGTTGTTTGTTTTTCAGAACTTTTTTAATTTTCACCATTTGCTCGGGTGAGTTTTATTATTTATGTGTACATTTGACAGATATTTCATGGAAATATATTTTGCAAATCAATGTGATTCTGCTTTTATGTTATGACTCAGGGTATATAATTTTTTAATTTACATAATCAATATAATAGTGCGGACGCTGGATAGAATTGGGTATGTAAATTATTGTCGTCGAGTTTTGGTGTATGAACCGTATACCTGAAATCGTAAGATAAAGAGAAACCCTTGTTACCCGTAGTAATGAACGAAATCAGTCTTGGTCATGCGCTTGCACATTTTGCAGAACGAAGACCACTGATATATGATGGCAAGGCCAAAACTAAGAGCGCAAGACCAAGCCTAAGATTTAGTGTGCAACACCAAGATTGAACAGACAATTTAAAAAAAAAATCACCAAGCTTATTCTACTATTCAATGAGTACTCGTCGAGGAAAAAACTAAAAAAAAACAATTTTCCCAATAATTTTTTTTCTCGACGAAAATTCGTGTGCTTGGTATTCTGCCCTCAGAAGCAAAAAGGGCGTATCTTAAAAAATTCATATTCGTGATTCTTATGGCATCGGATAGCTCAAGAAATTATGCGTCTAATGAACTACTCCAAATCCCGGTATCTTAGTTCAAACATTTAAAAAACCTCCTAAGAGAAGTTTCTCTACCTCAATTTTACAGGTATTTCAGCAAATTGACATAAATAAAACATCAATTATTTCGAAACGCATTTTTTTGAGATACGCCCTTTTCGCTTCTGAGGGCAGTATTGCTATTCTGCTACCCGACGAGCACAAAATCCCAAAAAAAATTATCTGAAAATTATCAGCAATAACGATGTCAGTCTGGAGATTAAGCGGAGAATAACAATTGCTAATAGGTGCTACTACGGTCTCAGTAAGCAATTACGTTGCAGAGCTCTCTCTCGATCGACAAAGCTAACACTCTACAAGACGCTCATTCTACCTGTGCTTCTTTATGGCGCTGAGGCATGGGTGGTTTCGACAACAGACGCAGCCGCTCTTGGGGTGCTCGAGAGGAAAGTTCTCCGCAAAATCTTTGGTCCTGTTCGAGTTGGCGACGACTATCGCATTCGAATGAACCACGAGCTGTATGAGCTCTACGCCGACATTGACATAGTTAAGCGTATAACAATACAGCGACTACGCTGGCTGGGTCATGTCCATCGTATGGATAAAGAAGCTCCAGCGAAAAAGGTATTCGAAGGGAAGGTCCCCGGTCAACGACGAAGAGGGAGACCATGCCTCCGGTGGATAGACCAAGCTGAGGAAGCCCTAACCGCGCTTGGCATTAACGATTGGAGAAGGCGCGCGCAAAACAGAGGCGCCTGGCGAGAGCTAATGAGGTCGGCCGTAACCTGACAACGGGTTGTTATGGCCATCTAAGTAAGTAAGATAGGGCTGAAAATTATGCTTATTGTTCGATTGAATGGTACTTTTCTCACCAAAAATTAATTAATTTAGATTGATATAGACTATGGTAGAGAGGGTACAATTTCATAAAAAAAAATGTTTCCCGTCAAACTTTTTCAATAGGGTTTTCTTCTAAGTTTCGGTAAGTATTAAAAACAATAAAACACTTGAGGTCGCATTTTGAAAAGCAAAAATTAATTAAATTTTTTTTTTCAAAGTTGCAAATATTGTTTTATTTGATGACGTCGTAGAAAAAAAATGGTGAAATAAAAAAAATTACTCTATATTTCCAAAAGCTTATAATTTTTGTCTAACTGTTGAATGATGTCAATATACTGTGATACGCGCCAAAAGTGCATTGTTTGTTGTTGTTGCAGTTGTTTTTTTTTTCAACATCAACATAACGCGCGGCGCAACACAGAAAACAGCTACTGTGCAGAAACTTTTGTTTATTTTTTACGCTGATTTTATTTTTTTGTAGTTGTCTTATTTTTTTAAATATTGCTATCTCCCCAGTAGGAAATAGAAACACCTTAAAAATAATTTCGATACGCCTGAAAGCTGCTGCTTCCAATGCGATTGTTACTGCACTTATTTTTAATACATCGTGACTGCGGGAAGCATATTTTTGGAGGTACCTTTGCATGTTACGGGGAAAACACAATTAATCTTGTGAAGAAGCAAACTATTTTTTAAGATTTGAACAAAATTTTAATAGAATACTAAATATTCCACAGTAAATAAAATCATTTTTGATACTTCCATTTTTCTACTCTAGTTCCCTTGGAAGTAGTTTTCATTGCTTCCTATTGGGTTTTTTAACACGCATACACAAACACATTTACATGCATATAAAAATTCTCACAACAACACTTATTGTATGTGTGGTGAATTAGAGGCAGAGTGAGAGAAGTTTTAGATTGCGCCGGTTACACGTGCGCATCGAAAATGCGCAAAATTTCACTACATTGCAGTCAAACCTGTCTAAGCGAGAGTCTAATAATATTTTCATACGCTTGCATGGGTCTAGCAATTATTTGACTAATGATTTTCCAAAAGACTGAGATCGTAAATACTAGAGATATGCAGAAAGGTATAGACTAGAAATCTTAAAGCATTTCTTTTGAAACTTTTAGAAAGCAACAAATTTGTGTATAGAATTGTAGGTAAAACCTTAGTAACATCTCCAGATTTCTCACAACAGAGGATGCGTGGTCCTTTGCATATCTTTATGATTAATAGTCACAATCTTTCTAATGAAGTTAGACCAGAAGACGAACTCTCCCAAACAGACATTTACATTGTAATTCAAGTGGAGAAACACTGAAAATCGAATCAAATCCTCAAAGCTCAAGGCTTCGAATTGCAGTTGAGTTCAAATATTGATCCAAGTCATTCTGCACAAAAAAGGGCAGTATAGTTTTCCACTTCGGATTAACATGTAAAAAGTAGATTTGGAATGCTTTTGGTTCTCCAAACTTACACCGATATTTTGCTGGTGGTATAGTTTGAAAATGGTAAGTATGTCGTACATGATATCGATGTATTTTCATCTCCTCTTGGTATTAATATCTTTTTCTACTTATGGCTTAATTTACAAGATAATTAGCTAAGTATTTTTTGTCGGCCTCCCACGACCAGGTCCACCACGATTCTGGTGACTGACGCTATTTCGAATATCATCTTTTAAACTATCAGTTGCAAAAAAATGCAGCGGGAAGAAGTGACTTTGAAAAATGCTACGCTATCTCACAGACTATCTGGAATGAGTCGTTGTATTGCTGCTCAAATTCACTCGCCAAAAAATAAGTACGAGTGCGTATAAATCGTTAACTAACCATTTTTACATGAAACATATTTGCTATATTGTATTAAGAAACGAATTCGTATTTGAAGTCCGAAACGAATTCGTTTTGCACACTGGGAAGTGTCTTTGGTCAACTACATAAAATATGAAAATCAAATACCATTTCAACTTACATCAAACTAAGAATACTTAAATCAAATGTTCAGTCAGTGTTGTGCCATGGAACCCCTCGTGGCACTAAATAATAGAAAGTGATTTGTCTAAAATCATAGCGAACGGGCGCAACATCAAACGACGAATCACAGATCGATATAGCTATAAAGCCTTTGTTCAGGCTTATGCTCCTAAGTAATGAAGTTTGAGAACATTAGTAGTATTGCAAAAGGGTTAATTAATACATTGTACTAATTTTTGGGTAACACAATAATAATTTTTTTTGCTGCATCAACTGAATTGCATGAAAATCTTTTTAAGGCTCTTTGAAAACTCTTCGTTATGTTGGAAATCAAAAATTTCGATAACAATCGCCTTAACAAAAACATCACCCAATTTCAAATAGAAACAAGCAAATAAAAATAAAAACTCTAAACGAAAGTCAAAATAACGCAAAGCAAAATAGTAATCTACAAAAAAAACCATTGAAAAGGTCTTAAAAATTTTCAAATTCTTTAAATCACTTAAGAATTAAGCATTAAAACAATTTGCAAAGAATTTCAAAACAGCCCAAAAGCAAAAAAACAACAACGCCAAACATTCGTACAACAAAAATTAAAAAACAAACAAAAACCTCACATACCAAAACTTGTTTTATGGTGGCTGGTGGATCCAATTCGATCGGATTGAAATGGAATGGAATGCGCTGGTTTATTGGTGACCAAAAATAAAATAAAAATTTAGTAACAAAAATAACACGGCAACAGAAAGAGATGATATTCCCCCAATAGAGCGAGATAAAAATGTAGCTAGCATCATCAACAAGTTGGTGGCCGGCATAAAAGACGCGTTTTTTTTAGCCGCGCATAACTTTGACAAACTCACTAGATGTACAGCGTGGCTGTTGTTGTTGTAGCTGCTGATGCTGTTACTGTTGCTAAGGAATGCGCGCGCGCTCGCGCTAAAATCAGCAATAAGTAATAATAATAACAACAACATCGGCAAAAACATCAAAGATGCCTCAATACGCTAATCTACCCACCCTACTTTCACTCCATTCAGGCCAATTTTGTTAACGTTACACAGTAGTAGTGCAGTGCAGTTTATGGTGACTTTGGATAACTATGCCTGAGCGGCGTGATTTCGGAAAGGTAATTATCCTATATTAGTATTTTAGTAGGGGCGCTAGAGTAATGGCGGTATACTCCGATTGATGCCGGCTGTACGGGATTATAATAATTTAATAATAAATTTAACTGTTTCAAGTTTTTGAAGACTCTTCAAGGGGCTTGGTACCGCCCTAAATTTTAATTTTTATTACATCATGTCTCACGAGCAATGGTGGGCACTAACATGCATGCACATTTTGTTTCCATGTAGTGGTACAACAACCGTATGAAGTTCTACACCGCTGAAGTAGAATTGAATCGTTGTTGTGCGCTCACATTTGTATACGTATACACAAATGCTCTCCTGTTACTCTCAATTACGCTCTCGTTAGAACTTGCAGAAGAACTTGTGCCCACCTATGCTCACGAGCCATGCAAGAGATTGTTATGAAATTTAGTACTTAAATGGATGCAGATCGTAAATGTCTTGAACTGTACTAATATTAGGCGGTATTGGAAGAGTGGGCGTGGCACTTTTCTACAATCGAAAAATTCGACTCAATATTACTTGAAAACGCTCAATCTCAAGAATAGACAGATAAAAAAATATATAAAATACCAATCGAAACCAATTTTTGTAGAAAATTTCATGCTCTAAAACTTTTCTAATAAATCCAAGTGTCATTCAGAGCAAAGGAAACGAGATATTTACAAAATACCGGTTTTCGCGAGCTTTGAATATCTTGACTCGTGTACACGTATACGGAATTAAAAAATATTTTTAACGCATAGATTATTCCGGACATTCGCTTGTTATAAATTCACTGAAGAACCCCAGAAAACAGTTTCACTCTAAGCATTTCTATTCAAAATTGATTTGGAGACGTTGAAGTAGTCTCAATTCTAAGGAAAAAAGTACTCGTATATATAGTTTGTGCTTACTATAATGTGCAGTGCAGCAAGGGTTAAGTAAATACAAAAAAAAAACATATAAATGAGATCATGAAGTCAAACAACACATAGAATCACCATTCTAGAGTTTAACCTATTTTTCAATAGAAAGCCCCACTGCGGCTCAACTGAGTAGTAAAAAAACGTCATTATCTAAGTTGTGCACATACAATTTTTATTTTCTTAAAATAATGAAAATAGAAACTTACCACCTACTTTACAAAGTAAAATTAGCCGTATCGCGATATGCAAAATTTCGAAAACTAAAACTCTTTGGAGGTGCTAATTTTGCCCCAATTGTTGCTCCTTGCGATAGTATGGAATGTCGTTGCAAATGCACGTTAATCTCAATACCTGAGTCAGCTGTTACAGTTGTAGAAACAGCTTTATTTCGTAACTCAGCTTCCCCTCGAGCACTGTATTAAAGAAAAAAATCGTTATGAGATAGTGTAGGGTACTTAGCATACAGAGGCTTTGCAGATTCAACTGACTAAAAAAAGTATTCATTAGAGACTATCGATCCGCACATAATTTTTTATGTATATTTTTTATTATTTAGTTAAATTTCAAAAAAAAATTTAATCTTAAGCCTTCATGCAAAGCTTCTGTAGATCCTACGCAGGATAATACTTACCGTTCCTCCTCTATTTCTTTACGTTGCTTGCTCACTTTGTGAGCACGCTTCTCTAATTGTTTTCGTTCGTAACGAGAATTTTCTAGTCCTTCAAATTTCTGCCTCGCAATTTCTCTCAATTGTGATGTGCTTTTTTCCAATCTTTCAACCTCACGTGACTGAAATAAGATTGTTTAACTCGAAAAAGTTAGTAGTAGTGAAACAACAACAAAAAATTCTTAAAAAGAAAAGTAACGAATGGTATCGGAATACATTGAAGAATTCGATACAAGCCGAAAACACTTGTAAAATATCGATTGGTGTCGCTAAAGTCGGTAAAAACTAAAAATATTGAATTACATTGAAAAAGTCGCAAAAACGTAGATAATAGTCGATTAAAAGTATTGTTTGTGTAGGATCAAAAAATGTCAAAAAGTTTTGAAAAAACGCGAAAAGTATCGCAAATCATCAAAAAAATTTAAAAGTAATGAAGAAGTCAAATGGTTTCGAATATGCCTACTGCTATAGAAAAGTATCGGAAAACTTGGAGAAAGTTGTAATACTGATAAGTCGCATGCCATCGGAAGTCGTAAATAATCAAATAATCAGAAAGGTTCGACGAGTATCGAAAAATTCGGGAGTAATCAAACAGAAACGAAAAAATCAATAAATATCGATAAGATACTTAAGTATCGAAAAAAATCGAGAAAGTAGATAAAATTCCAACACTATCGTAAAGTTTTGAAAAATATCGAAAGATCTGATAAAAGTCAAAAAGTGAAGAACAGTTAGGAAAAGTATTTAAAGCGCAACCCTAGTACAACATCTCATTAAAGTCCAAAAGATCCAGAAATATTGACTGAACAAAGTCCGTTTTAAGCACTGTACTTCAAGGTATGTACCGTCAAGGTATTTCTTTTGACCATAAGCCTTATAGATGATACGACTTTTGCTTAACATTAGTTATATTCGGAATTTGAAAGCATTTTATGCGTTGACAAAGTAAATATCAATTATCGTTGCTTTTTTTAGCTTACCAAACGCTGCATGCCCATCTCAAAATGCGTACGATGCGTCTGCTGAAAACGTAAAATATGCGAGCAAGGCAACCTATCCAACCACGGCTGTGGATGGAAAAGTTCTTTGATTTGTGGAGGAAGACTGTTGCACAGCAAGCGACCGGTTACTTTGTTCTTGCAGATGGGACAATTGTAGATATCATTTTCATCTAAAATTGAAAAAAAAAAACATTATTTTGTAAAAAAAAATATTTGGTTCAACGCACCTTCTACCTTGTTTGCACACTTTTCGCATGAAATATGTTGACATGATAGTAAATAAACTTTACGTTGTTTCCAAGTGTATATTTCGAAGCAACGATTGCAATGAATCCAATATAAAAATGTATCTTTTTGAAGTTCCATGATGGATTAGAAAAATTTGAATTTTAAATTCAACAAACATGTGTTAACACTTCATTTATTATACTAGAACCGGAAGTGGAGAGTGATGCCAAATTAAAATTTCGCAAATGTCATAGCTATTCCAGTGTTGCAAACTGAATGCTTTAATGTGTGAACCGCATTTGCATGCCGAAAAGAGCCTCATTAAAATTTTTAGCCTCGTTAAACAATAGCATGAATTTTTCAGTGCAACTTTCTCTTAAACTCTGCGCCACGTGTTTTTGTATGGCACCACCAGCAGCGTAGCTAGAATTTTGGCAATATAGAATGAGATTTTTTCTGCTCAAAACGGGATACTTGTGAGAAATAAATATGCAATTTGAAAAGGATCGCAACCTGCTACCGTCAGTCTTTAGTTCTTCTGTCATCAATCTTTTGGCTTAGACTCAACAGCACTTTGGGGACGTTTGAAATATCTTATGATGTCCTTTTTTTTATTTGATTTAAATTTACTCACTTTCTTATTACATATTTAAAAAAAAAACACATAAGCTACAAATCAATGAAATTTCTCCTGTCGCAATTTGTTAATTAGAAATTCGCATTGGAATTGGGCTGAAGGAAAAACTAATAATTTTTTAATCAAATTCATATATCAATTACATTTAACTATTCCTTCGTCAAAGTAGAGGGTCTATCCCCCATAAAGCCATTTGGCTACGCCACATGGCACCACTGTAAAAATGACAGTTCAATTTTTGTTTTGTCTGTTTAGATTAAACTGCTTGCCGCTTTAAGTAAAATAAATTGAAAGTTTTTATTGTTTTACAAATATTTTTAGTTCGTTCAAAATTTGTTGTTCAGAATGGAGCGTATGTATAGTATGTATTACCACAAATAAACTAAATGTCATTTCCATTTTTTTTTTTTAATTTTTATTATTTAAAATTTACATGATAGTTTTTTAATAAACTGAAAAGCACCCCTAGAAAAATATCTGAATTTGAATATAAAAGATTCGTCCAAAACAGCTGATTTGTTTCATATAAACAAATTGTTTTGAATTCCTTATTTACAAAACTCTTTACGGCAAGTTTAGTTGCCAAATATTTTTTAATCTTTTGTATTTAAAATTTTCTTTCTTTTTTGAGAATAAAGTGCATCCGACTCTAAATTCAATACATTCACGAGTAGTCTATGTATAGTAGTATATATTCCTAACAAACAATTTTATTTTTCATAATATATAATCTTTCCAACTATGAATCTCTTCAACCATTTAATGTGAATACACTGGCTCTACGACGGCATGGCCTTCGAATTGCTTGAAATTGTTTCAAAATTTATATAAAATGCCTATGTATTAAGGTAAGTTTTTAGGCGATTTTTTTATAGGCGCGTTATTATTACTAAGTTATTTATTTCTCAGAAGTTTCATCTTTAATCTTTTTTATTTTTCATCAATTCAGACTATAGAATCTTCATTTTATATTATACATAAATTCTTTCTTATATCAAAATGCCAATGAAAAAGTACCTTTCAAACAAGTCATTTTAAATAGTCACTTTTATATTGGATATCTGACAGTAATATCATTAAAAATCAATTCTTGTAGTTTTAAAATAAGTCCCATATCTTTCGCTAGCTTCTTTTTAGTTCTTCACGTTTTGAAGCATTCAAGCTATGGTAAGCGCAAAAAGTCGAGGACTAATAAGTACTTTCGAAGAATTAAGTTTTAGTCAACATGTAGTGAATTTTTTGTTAAAATTGTAGTTTACTTTCAAGAAAATTCTTTCGTCTCAATTTGAAGTTATTCGAAAACCAACCCGTTGCAGAGCCGTAATAATATATATTCGAAAATTTTCTTAAGAATTACTACCGAAAATTAAATTATGTAGTTTCTTTTACAATTTAAGGCATCTGTAGCCAATCGTAAATTTTGTTAAAGCCCTCCTTTGTTACAGAGCTTGTCTCTACTATTGTGAAATTTTGACGAATTTGCTTTTGTAATTTTGACATCTGTAGCATTAGTAAAGCTTCATTACGCATCTGTCGATAAGCATAGTCCATTTTCGACAGTACAAGCAAAAACTTAACTTTTTGCAAGCGTGGCTCGGCAAGCATGGAGTAAAGCAAAACACCTAGAAAGTTTGTTATGGGATCGTAAATACTTGATAAAAATTTTGCCAAAACTGAACAAAAACAAGTACCTAAAAGTGTACTACTTATTCAAACATCTTTCCCACTCACGCTCTTTTTTTTTAATAGAAACTATTGCATAGTTTTAGGCACTTGTCTTTTTCAAATCGGTCAGAAATTTATTGATTTCATATTATTTACCTGCAGCTGATATTTGACACAAGTTCGATGTATCCACCACATAAATTATTTTTGTAACATCATTGAAATACTGACGCCACATTGGTGCCATTGTCCCACCAATTTCTAACACTTGTATCGATTTATTAAGATTCTTTGTTTGTTGCGACTTTGCTTGAGCCAGTGGATCCTGTAGCGCTGCTGCTGTTGCCTTTGCTGCATCTGCAGTTGATATCATAGCGCTCGAGTACTTTGCTGGAAAACGTATGGTATAGATGCTGGTACCAATTGTTGGTACTGAATATGAAGTTTCATCGATAGCATTGGGGTTTTGTAGAGCTTTTAGCAAATGTGATTTCCCTGCCCTTTTTGGTCCCAAACATAGACAGGACGACATTTTGCAGATTAAGTTTGTTAAAGGTAAAATTATTGATAATTCAAAAAAACTTTTGTCATGACAACCAACGAGTTTTTTGATACCATATACTGTGGTTAAATTCGTTGTGCTTTTGGTTTAAACGCTTTAAAGAAGGCATTATAGGTGAAAATAAACCACACAGGCAAAAAGTTCGTTCCTTTGATGACGTCGCTAAAATTTTAAACTAACGAATGTAAAAAATCCATTTTTCAAAGTCAAGAATGTCGGGAATATCGATTTGAAAAAATTACATTCTTAGAATTGATAGAAAAAAAACATAAAAAAATCAAAAAAAATATGTAGGTATGTCGAAAATATTTTGAGAAACCTTTTCATAAATGCAAAAATTAGTTTTATAAACAAACATTTTATATAATAAAAAAATTTATTTCAAGCATATTTTTTTTATGAAAGTAAAGCATTTTTAAACAAAAATGATATGATGATCCTTTCAATTTGTTCCGCAATTTTTGGTTTTTGAAAAATTTTCGAGTCAAATATATTTTAAATACTAATAGCTTTATCGAAAATACATTTTTTGAAATTTAAATATGGTCACACGTTTTTAATAAGCACTAAGCAATAAATAAAAATCAAAAATATCGGAGAAAAAAGTCAAAGGGTGTGCAGTTATTTAAAGAATTACCGATATATATATACATATGTATATATACATATATATATGCATACTCATAGTTGCTAAAGTAAGTTAAAAATAAGTTGATAAATATAAGAAAAATTAAAATTTCTGAGAAGCGCGCGCCAGAGCCCATTTTCCATATTTTAATTTTTGCAAACTAACTCCCAATTCTGTCCACAATGGTGGTAGTTTTGAAGCGAAACGTCCCATATAAGTATAAATGATTTCATATTGTTGTTGATAGATATGTATGTGTTGAAATGATAAAGTTTGTTGAATTTTAATTTATGCAGTAGGCTGCTGCGGTATAAAATGGTATTTGTTACTAAATTAGCCGTAGGCTATATTGTAAATAAATAAAATAAGCATATGAAATTAAGTAAACAATTTGATGCAATAGAGCAAAACGAACTCTGAATCTGCCTATTAAATACAATCCTTTATATCCAAGTAAGAAAGCATACATTTTCGTCGATATGTACAATAAAACTATACTCATTAAAAAATTTTAAAAATCTGCAAGCAAATTATACATAAACAATTTTTTATTATTGGACTATAATGCAAAGAAAATATTAATATTTAAGCTTATTCATAAAAATGAACTAACACAGATTTAAGTCAAGTTAATAAAACTATTTACACTTAATTTAAGTTTATTTTGGCACTTTGGCTTTGTTGCATTTTTGTATCACAAAGCTGTCAGCATGTGAAATATCTTTTATCTTAAACTTATTTTTGTTTAGCAAATTAAAGTCAAATGCTGCTCGTAGCCATATAATCCACTTACGAAGTAAGAATATTTTCATCATCGCTTGGAGATCGCTTCCAACGTTTTGTTATTGTTAAAATTATACCAATTAAAATCATAATGCCACCTAAACAGATAAACGCAATAGCAAAGTAAGTACCATAGCTTTCCAAATTAATAGCAAGCTAGAAAGAAAAGTTTTTATTTAGCAAATTATCTCGAGAGTTTAATGTAATTTTTCAATACCTTTGCTTTTTTGGCAAGCTTGGAATCCAATTCAGCTCTCTGCTCGAACCAGAACATAGGCATCAAAACCTTAGGCACACCACGATAAATACTAAAAAATACAAGAAATATATTTAAAAATGTGTCCATCGTAATAACTAAATTAGTTTTTAAAGTTATTTTTTCAAAATATTATCTTTTTTTATTTAATTTGTAATCTATCAATTGGGACAATAAGCAAATATGTAATAATAACAATATATATGTATATTAGGGTGATTCAAATTTTTTTTGCTTGAAACAGGTTGAAAAGTTGCAGGCACACGAAAGGAAAATTCTTCGAAATCATAGCTCATAATATTGATATTTACTGGTGGCTCATCGAGCTTTTTGTTTTCCACACTATTTGTATGGGGAAAAATGCTTGACAAGACATTTGTCTCTATATCTCGTGAAAAACAAATGTTACATAAACGGGAAAGCCTTAGCCTATTGGAAAGATCATGAAATTTTCTATAAAAAAGCTCCTTGCATTTTTTTCGTGAAGCAAGCGCTTCGTTAGTTAATTAGCAAGATAAATTCATTCAATACCACAGCACATATACTCTTAAGAGAAACTTATAATAGGCTAGGTCCCGTTTATGTAACTTTTTTTCACGAGATATAGAGACAAATGTCTTGTCAAACATTTTTCCCCACACAAATCGTATGGAAAACAAAAAAGCTTCCTTGTAGAACTCCATCATTTATTATTTGGATGTTCGAAATCTTCTCCTCAATTTTTACATAAAAAGTTCGGTTCTTTAAATAGGAATTTAGAATCATATAGTAGGGATAATGAAGAAGTTTTTTAATTTTGTATAAGAAACTAGTATTCCATACACAATCAAAGACTTATTGAACATCTAAAAATATAGCTGAGCAAATTTTTTTGTTTTCAAGACCATCGCGATAATTCGATGACATTGTTTTGACGTGCCATGTTTGTGCCTAAAACTGAGTAGATATTCTGGTACAATGTTAAATGCTTCCATAAATATTAAATAAAAATAGCAATGTTTCGCTACAAGACGATTTATAAATAGAGACAACCCTTACGTTGCAATCCTCGTAACCCTACAATACCATTACATACTTACTCAATATCATTGTCCGGCTCCATCATCATATTTATCTGCAAACGTCCATTGACCTGAAGCGGAATGCCCGTATATGGCTCTACAGACATTGTAAACGAATGCTTCTCTGGATCTGGATTCATACCAGTTACCGCATCTCTATATGATGGATCAGCTAAATGGAAATGTGGAAACGAAGCATAAATAGGTGCTTTGTCACGACACGCCTTACAATCGACTACACCCGTTTTAGGACATTCTTCGAAATCGGGGTTACAAAAACATTTTTGTGATGGAAAGTTTTCGCCAGAATCTAGTGTTTCAATTGTACCAACCCAACTGACAGCCTCCAGACCATGACGTTCAATTGTACCATTAGGTTGTAAATTCATATAACGACAAGCGTCTGTGGCGTAAATTGATATCTCTGCTTTTGGATCCATATGAGGCGGGAAAGCATCACCAGTGGTACCATTAATATTACCACAAGGTGGCTCGTAGAAACCACTTTCATTTTTACCATTCCAGTGTGTGAGGCGACCCAATTGAGAAATATCATCAGCTCCTGTATGTATTGTAAATAAACCATCGTATTCTAGTGTGCCATTACGATCAGCTAACCAGCCAAATCGTGTATAGGGTATATTAATTTTAGAAGTATTGAAAAGATTCAAAAATTCTATTAATCTATCTTCATAGCCATCAAAGATCCATTCATGCACCGGTTTCGTTACATATAATTCGCCGCCTTCATGATTTAACATAAAATTAATGACTTTTTTAATAAGTCTATTTTTTGTACGCATCTCGTCGGCAACAGTCTGAAAAAAATAAATTTCTGTGATGAGTAAAATTTTCAATTTTATTTGCTAAAGGCAAAATTCAATTTCTTACCGCTGTGATGACATGCGCCGCTGTTACCATATCTTTTTGTGTACCATTTGAACGTTGTTCGTCAAAGAACCAAGTACGTCGCTCAAAATAAGACACCGTATCGTTGGGATAAAATGTAATATTTTCTTTAAGATGCTTTTCCAAATATACGTATGGACCCATTTCAACAAAATTTGGTTTTACATCTGGATTACGTATTTCTTCTGGATTGGTCCAATTGAACACATGGAATTCCAAGTAAATTGGTATTGGTGCTTCGACCCAACTTTCATAGCCCTCAGTACCAGGTTTGAGCACAACATTCTGTGTATGAAAAAAAAAACATGATAATGCTCATAAATTTTCTTAAAGTTGTACTCACATTATGCATTATATTTAAAGCAATATTAGGCCAAATGATAATCAGAGTTATACCCAACGCAGCAAATATTGTACCTAGGCCAAATACCCATATCATACGCTGCGCAACGCTACAGCACTTACAGCACATTTTGCTAAAATTTTTTTTAGGGGCTAAATAGTAAAAATGTCTTCAAAGCAATTGCTGGCAGTAAATTATTCTTCTGGGAAGTGTATGGCTTTTATTGAAATTATTGAGTTTTAACTTGCTGGTATTTTTTTTTTTTTTCAGTTAGTCAGGTACGCTTGTGTTGATCAAGCACATCTGAAAGAAAAGATGTTATATAAAGATATTTAGACTAAAAATGAAAATATGATTCTTAAAAGTTTTGCGATTTGCAAAAAAGCTATTTTAATTTATAATTTTTTTTTTATAAATGACTAGATTTATTTTACAATATTAAACTCCAAGTTTTCTACATCTTTATCTAGGCAATCACTAACAAATTTGTTATTGAAGTATATCTACAAATTGCGGTTCTGAGAATGAAATAAATAGCAATTACATTTTTGAGATACCCTTCTTCTGCCCACTTGAATAATATACAAATTCATTTCATATTTTTGTAATAAGAACCATTGTGCACACAATTGTACACAGTTAGTATGTAAAGAAATGGATGATTTAGTTCCAATATATAAATAAGATATTCTCAATTAAGCAATCTCTAGTGAAATTAACTGGAAACTTAAATTTGGGATTACAAGTTTTTGTTTTTAATATTGTTTTTCGAACAGCAGTAACTTAATCTTAAATTAACAAAAAATAGTTGACAATGAGCTTTATCAAACAAAATCTATTCGTTCTATAAAGCGCGATGTTTCTGGATATAAATGTGTAGCAATTTCGTTAATTGTCTATAATTTATATCAAAGTTTCTAAATTAATCATACATTTTGAGAGCAATCTTTATGACTCATTTATTCTGAATAAATATTTAAAAATAAAAAGCCGAAAAACTTGATTGGTTTAACCAGTTTGCTTATTCAAAACTTGAATTTTATCACTCGGTTTCTTATCGCAATAGGGGTTATAATTATAGGACTCTCACTCTAAAAAGAGTCTAGAGTCCTATTAAATTATATGGTATAGTTATTGATTTTATCGTGTATGTATAGCTTATATGTAGATTAGGGTATGGCGTATAACTTTGTCAAAAGCTGCAGCAAAATCTACAAAGATCGCATACAGAGTTTTGCTTTGTTCTAATTTATAATGTACACTTGCTGCTATAGTGAAGATATTAAGTATTGTTGAATATATTTTCCTAAAATTGGTTCTTGCGATTAGCGCTGTTATATTTAATCCAATATTTTTTCTTTTTCGCTTTATTTCCTCTCAAATAATCTCAACATCGTATATGTGGGTAATTTGAATTGGAAATTCCTAGTGTGCATATATCTACTGATAAATAGTATCGAAATGTACTAAATTGTAAAAAAAGAAAGCGAAAGAACATTCTGATTAGCGGCACGTATGTCAAGTGTTTTGCTAACTATTGTTATTTTGGGTGACAGTTAAATTCATTCAAATAACTTCAGATTAGCCGCTTTTATTTACTGTGTCGATAAGATAATACACATTTGTATTTAAAAGATTTCTCAATATATATGTTGCGCACTAAAAAAACTGCATCAATGAAGTTACACGCACTTAGGCCTATCCAACTTGTTAATCAAATTTCTACACTAAAGTATGATATTCTGCAAAAATATAGTTTTGTCATAGTATTACATTCTTTATTCTTGTCAAACTTTATCTCTTAATTTCAATAGATATTATATAGAGATAACGTCAGCAAGTCTGCATATGTGTTCAACTTTAGATTATACCATGTATTATAAGGAGTATAACATATTTGAAGTATTTGCGTGAGTTAGTTCAAGTCTTAAATGCTTTTCGTGATCTTCTTACTAAGATGTAAAGATTTGGGCGGTGCTTCAGCCCTATGGAAATTATGCAAAATTGAAGCGGTTGGAATATTATTTTTTCTAGTGGGAAGAAAATTCTTCAAAATCGATGAAGCCAATTTGGAAATAAATATTTTTCCATAAAAATCATATGTTAAACTATTTAGAAGGAAACATCCTTAAAAAGATAATTGAAAAAATCCCTACCCATAAACAGATCACAACTTTTTTCCCAATTTTTTTTGTTTTTTGCTTTTTTTTTTTCAATTTTTTTGTTTTTTTTTTTATTACGATGTGTCACCGGATATCTAAAGCGTTGTTACACGTCTTCTAGACAAATCTCCTCAAAAGATTTTCATAAATATTGAATATTGGATTGGCGCCACCCGTTTGAAGGTGTCCACTTTTCATTCAGATTGTTTTTAAAAATGGTGCATTTTCATAATTTATTTAAATTTGGTTCTGTATAATAAGAACTAAGTTCTTTTATAATACAATATTCTTTGATAACAATTTAGCAAAACACGTTTAAGTTGAACATTTTAAATTAAAAAAAATAAATAAATAAGTAAAATAAAGTAAAAATAAAATTAAGCTTAAGTTTGAAACAAAAAGAAAATTAAGCTTAAGATTGTAACAAAAAGAAAATTTTAAGTTTTAAATTTGAATAACATAATTAAAAAAAAAAAAAAATTAAAGAAAATTAAACTGTAATAACTTAGGAAAAAAAGAAAATAACAATAGATAAAAGAATAGATTCAGAGATTATTGGAATTTTAAAAGGGTTATAGAATTTTCCAATAAAATAGGGGTGGTTTTCGGGCTATTTTCAGTCGAGAAATTGAAATCCATCATAGCCAAATTCTGGTGCAAGGAGAGCGCATACTATTAATATTTACTAGTGGCTCATCGAGCTTTTTAGATTTTTTCTCAACCTTTGAAATATTCCTGACTCTGAAAACTAATAAACTGATGAAATATTATCTTCACGAAAAAAGCTGCTAGATAGTTTTTTATGGCCAGTTTTATGTTCTTTCCAATTGGCATAGTGCCGTTTATGGAAGATTTTTTTTTCACAAGATATTGACGAAAATGTCCAATTTCCTATATAAATCGTATGGAAAACTAAAAAGCACGATGACCCATCAGTAAATATTAAAAAAAAAATGAGTAACCAAAGATTTAAGGATCAAAAATTTTAATGAAGCTCAGATAACACAGGTTTATAAAATTTTTTTGGATGGCAGTAATGCAGTCTTATGTATTTTAAGCTTCTTAAACCGAATTTGAATTTTTCCAATACGTTAAGGTCTCTGAAATATTTAACCTTTAAGTGTCAAAAATCGGTTTTTTGCTCAATAGCTTTTCGACAATCTGAATTAAAGTTAACATTTCTAATAGATTTTTCAATTTTTAATTAAAATTCAGGCGTAGAACTTCTACTGAAACTAGAATTTTTTTAGCACATCAAAATTTTGAGTCATAGTCGATAGTGGAAAGAAAATGCAAAAATGGCAAAGTCCTGACGTGATAGAGTGGTAGATTAAAAAATATTCTTTTGGTTTCGATGTGCTTAATCTTAATCCGGCCAAAGAATCAGTCTATTACGTCAAAGTTTTGAGACATTTACTAGCTACTTTACCTTAGAACTCGGTTTTAAAAAAAAAATAAACATCCTGAAATGTCTTTGGTGTAATGTCAGTAACACATTTGGACTACTAATTTAAAAAATCATATGAACTTATGTATAAAATGGGAAGATTTAAAATTTTTGTTTTGTTTTTTTTTTTTTTTTTAATGCAGAGCTTGCGAGATTTTCCCATATCTCACATTTCAGTTGGAAAGTTGTCACTTAAGATATTACAAATCAAAGTTTATCTTAAATTTATATTTTTAACGGTTGAATGATATTGTACGAAAAGAAAACTGTTTTTAATCACAATAATTTTACCTTTTAACTTTCTTAGAACTTTCAACTGTTTCAACAGCAAAGCAAATTAAAACTAAAAACCCAAAACCTCTTTAATGCCAAATTTATATTTAAATTAAGTAAAATATAATCAAGCTTTAATTTAACACAAAAACAACTACAGATTACTTAATCGATTGATCGCTAATCACAAACGCTACTTAAAAAACAGTTATCGCGCCAGTACATAACTCAAAGGGGATAAGAAACTCGTTGAGTAATAACTACACCAAAAAAAAAAAAAAGATCTAATTATATTCAAGGATATGACTTCCTTCGTTTAAGTACAACAATTTTAATTAACTATTAGTATTTTTCTTCATATTAAGAAAACTTTTTAATTTAAACATATTCTATTTAAACAAATTGAAGGTTTGCCTCAAACTTGGGTTAAGCGTTTTTAATAAAACTTTTTAGTCTTTATTTGTCAAAAGCCAAAATATTTAAACTTCTACACTTCCTTTAGAAAAAAATGTATATATTTTGTGCAAACTGACGTGGGTGTAATCAACCCACACTTTAAAGTCATATCATATTTCTAAAATGTGTTCCTTAAATCATAAGATATTATTGTTATAAGTAAAAACACTTATTTTACTATGTAATTTAATAGAATATTTTTTTCATTTAGATCGTTCAAAATTAAATTAAATTTTTACGTTTAATATAGAGAGTAAGAATTGCACCAAAATACACAAGGACACTTTTTTTAAATTAGAAGTTTTTCCATTTTTATCAATAAAATACTGCTAAAAGTACCCTTGAAATATACGAAATTATACAAATTTAGAATAAATTTGGGATAGAAGTCCATTGCAATTGGGTATTACAAAAATTTTGGCTGATTTTGGAACGTGTGGGTGGATTCCGTGTAGTATTACAGGGTTAATGAGGCTTGCTTCCCTGACAATAGTTTATATTTGGAGAAAACTATGACTGATGTTCCTATTGTTTTCACATGCGCTCCTTTGACATCAAAATCATCAAACATGCTTATGAGGAAAGGAAAAAACTTGAAAAAAATAGCAAATTTTCTAACAAACAAACGAAAAAAGTGGGCAGCACAGTCAGCAACTTTAAAGGAATTCTTTCCAATTCTCCTTTAAAATTTCGAAAAATTAAACACCTAGCTTACTTAATTTAGTTACGGCATCTTGTCATTAGATCGAAGAATATATATTAAGAAAATCAAGTAAGTTGTTGTAACTTATTTTATATTGAAGGACATTTTTTCCTTACTTTAAGGAACTCATTCTTAGACATAGTTTATTTTTTAATGTGTACATAAGTTAATCTATAATAAAAATTTATATTTAATCAATGATAAGATTGCGCCACCTTTATTTGTATACAGCTTTGGTGGGGCATTTCGATACAATGAAAATGCAACACACGCACATATTTATAAAGATTAGTTAAATACTAATTCATTGATAAAAATATTAAAAAATTGTAATGCCATTCCAAGGAATTGAAAGTGAGAATCAACTTTCTCAATTTCATGCCAAAATAAATTCATGCATTTTTGGTTCCATCCAACGAAACAAAATTTGATATTGGAACATTTTAATTTCATTCCAGAGAATAGAAAAAAATTTATATTCACTCCATTCAAATAATTAAAATAGGAATAGAATTATTTTTGAATGCAGTCCTTTTTACATGAATTTGAGAAAGTTGAGTCCATATTACAATTTCTGGGAATGGAACTAAAGTTTTTTTAATTCCAAGTATTAATTTCTTTGGTTGCATTGAAAATTCTGTTTAAATTTTTAATTTGTTTGGTATCTCAAAGTCCTGACGTTATAGACCTGCTATGTTGCTCTATTTAAATGCACCACACTCAAATACATAAGTAAAGTGCTTTGTGGTCTACCACTTTATTACGTCAAGATTTTGGAGTGGCTCAGCCATATACACCGAGTGAGACTTTTTGTTCTACTCTAAAGCTTGTGCTGCATATATCAATGGAGGTAATTTACGAAAAAAAAAATACTTCCGCAAAATTGCCCTTATTCCACCCAACTACTTACTCAATTGAAATTGTGAATAGTTGATTTTTGAGAAAAATGCCCTCAGTAATTTGAGCCTTTTTTATTGATAAAAAAATTTCAATAAAAAAACTAATACATTTTAATGCATTTGGCTTACGATATTAGCAATATATTCTTCAAAACTCATCATACATATATTAAGGAAATATCGACAATTTCAAAAAAATCCTTTCATGCATTTTTTTAATAAAATTTTACCATAAGTACAAAGTTCAAATGTGGCTTTTCAACGAAATAAAAAAATACGGGTCTCTTAAAATTGAACATTTCAAGCAAATCGATAACATTGAGTTGACTACTTAATCGATTTGAAAAATAATGTGCCATGAGAAATTATAGATTTTATTAAGATTGCCGAAGGGCTAAGGATAGCAGTGACTTTGTTGCTAAAATTCTTCCAATTTTTGTCTCCGGGAAAATTATGAAAGGTTTTAACCAAGAGATAAAAAAACGAGAAAGATTTCATTTTGTACAAACTGGATTATCGCAGGTCGAAAAACAAATTAATTTTTTCGTTTGTTTTATTTGAATTTTTCACTTGCAAAATGCTTCAAAATCAATGCAAACATCGATTTGTATAGCCAATCTTTACATAAAATTAAAAGTAACATTTCAAACCGCAATAAAATTTGCAAAAAAAAATGTAAATAAATGATTTGACTTGAAAGTTTTTTCGAAAATTATCTACTTAAAACGGTCTTAAAACAATTCTAATTTGTTTATCAATTTCATAAAGTTTTTAACCTGGGAAAAGGGTTGAGATAATAATGAAAAACGAAGAACAAAAATCAAAGTTTTGACATTCAACGGTTCTAGAGGACTTAGTTCCAATTATTTTTTTCGCAAACATGAACATTTTACATGATAATTGGCTACATTCATGTTCTTATTGCTATTTTAAATTAATACGAAAAAATCAAGCAAAATAAACAAAGAAAAAAAAAATGATGCCGAATTTCGTATATCGGCTAGCGATACTCCTGCGCAGTGATATCTTTCTCAATGGTTTTTTTTCAGCCCTGGGGTAAGACTTTTCATAATTTGCCGGGAGAGCAAAAATCAAAAGAGCTTTAGCAAAACACATGGACATGATCATAGAAAATAATTGCAATTTCGACATTTAAGCATTAAATATCTCAAAATCCTAACATGATGATTCGGTCCAAGCAGCTCCATAGGGGTGCATTACTTGCATTTCGAATTTTAACATTTTGTAAACCTTTTATTTAAGGTATCATTCAAATATTTTGAGACTAAACCTTTAATTATAGTCACAACCACTTTTTGTGTTTAAATGTAAAAAAATGCTTAAGAAATTTACAAATAAGACTGAATGAGATGAATTGTAATTTCAGTTGTGGCTTGAAAAAAGTTTTCAATTACGTTTTCTGCAGTGAGTTTTATTATGCTCTAGCATGGTATGTGTTGGTTACAAAATCGTAGTAACGCAATGCATTTTAAGAATGCCCGACGATAAGTAATCTATATATAATACGACATATGCAATAAATCCATTAGAATAAGAAAATGAAACAAATGGAATAATAAAGTTAAGCAACTTAGAAAGCCTATACATTTGTATAAACAAATAACATTTTAGCCATCGATTGAACAGACTATCCATCGATTGAACGCACTTGCATTTATTCCTTTCAATACTGAAGCACTTCTTATTATAGTAGTAATATAGAAAACAAACGTAATATATCATTGAAAAATAATTTTTTACGGTACCTTCAATAAAAGTAATAAATTAGACAGATAAATGCATAATAAATTATTTTTTATGCCACGAATTACTATCGTTTAGTAAATATTGATAATAAAAATCGCTTAAAACAGATCAATAGCATGGAAGATAATAATTATTTTAATTCAAAACATCAAAATGTAAGTTCTTACGAGATTTCCCTTTATGTGTTTTAAGAAAAAAAAAATAATATATATAAAATATATACTAAACAATATAATAAAATGAAAAACTGATAAAGTTATTGCTGAAAAGAAAAAATTAGCTAGAAAAATTTGTACCCATTTTACTGACAGCCGACTTCAGTCAAAAAAAAAAAAAAAAGATTAAGCAATAATAAAACGCATTACAATTAATATTATGATACCAAAGTGTTCTTTTGTTAAAAAAAAAAAAAAAAATAAAATTAAAATTTATAAATTTTTCTTGATTTTTGTTTTGCAAGCTGAACATTTCATTTAAGTATTTCGCAACAGTACGTACATATACAAAATAAACACAAAAACAATATCAGGTTCTCTGAAACCCAAATAAAATTAATCACTAGTGCCTCGAATTAAGAATATTTGCAAAAGCTGCGTTTTATTAGCCAAGTCGCTATTTGCGAAAAAAAAACAACCAAAAGTTGCTAAATTTGCTACTCGTTAGTTATGCAAATTGCTTCTTTTTTTTTTGCCTCCTGGCATTTTAAACAATTGTTTTTCCGCCATATAAATATGCTTGTTTTCATTTCAAAATTAACAATAGACAAAATACAAATTTGCTGGGTAGTACTGGCATTTAAGCAACTTGCTATGTATACATAGCAAGTATTATTTTACTCGTTAAGTTTGCGATTTTGTTTATGCTTTCCCATACAATTATAGTTGTTAGCTATAAATAATTAGCAGGGGATGGCGAATAAAACGCAGCTAAAGACAAAAAAGTTTACTAAAATAAAGTCAAAGCCAAAAACCGCCGGTCGTTCTGCTTTATCGATTACACACAAATTGCATGCATACACTTGAAAAACAAAAGACCTTGTATTTGAATGAATGGTGATTGGTTCAATTTTAAGCTTTGGTTAAGTTAGTTAAGCGGGTTTTATTTAGAGTTAGATTATTGAATTACTTATTTAGTAAATCCCGACCCACGTCATACTTAAGCATGCGTAGCGTATTGCAACAAATGAACGTGGATATTAAAGGTACATTTTACACAATTTCAGGCGGTAAAAATTTACAAAATTGGTAAGCGGTAAGTTAATTAATTACACAGTTCAACAAAAAAATAAGTTATGTCGATCAACAAAATTAATTAAAACTAATTTGCAAAGAGGATTCGCTCTGGAATTTGAGATATTCAACGTTTTAGTTTCTAAAATACTATTTATTCGCGATCTGAAAGCCTTTCCACAATCTAAAAATTTGATGCTGAATTCGAATAAAGTTGCAGAATCTTTCTAGCACATTAGAACTTGCCAACAAGCAAAAACTAGCGCGACAGACTAGACATCACTCTTCACAATGCCCGCAATATTACTATGTCATAACAGAATTTTCAGATCATACTCGAAAGTGGTAATTTTGTTTATGGAATCTAGATTAGAATATTTAGATATTTAATCCCGGATCCTAACAAAAAATGCAATTTTCAACACTTATCTTGGAATTTGAATTTTTGAAAAATTTGATCCTCTTACCCCGCTCGATTTATATGTAGCTCATTGTTCGAAGGCAATAAAGTTCCAAAAGAAATAAAGCGAAATTATGATATATATTTTAGCCCGGAGACTCCATTAAGTCACCATTTTTTAGATAAGCTATTGCAATAAATGTTATACAATATGTGCAAGTATCACATGAAAATCTAGTATTCCTAAGTTGGCGTTTTTAATTCAATTAAAGGCTTAATGTTTTATAAACCACAATTACACCACATATAAAAGGTGTTTTAAGACAAAAACTATGCAGAAATACAAGAATGCTAAAAAACTGCATTGATATGCCAATAAGAAAGAGAATAATTAAAAATTGAATAAAAAGAAAATTAGACTGGAAAAATACTACCCACTTTATTTGCAATCGACTTGAGTTTAAAATAAATAATTAAGCAATAATTAATTACATTACAATTGACATTATGATTACAGAATATTTCTTTGTTTACAAAATGGATAAAGTTTCTTCTTTCTATGCGAACAATATCATTGTTTAAATTTATATTTTTATATTTTATTTAGTTTTGCTTTGCAAACTAAGCATTTGATTCAATTGGAACGAGATAAAAATTGGGTTATCAGTGTTTAAGCATTTTTCAGTTGTACAGAGTGGCTATTGTTATTTATAAAATAATCACAAAAACAATGTCTTGAAAATATAAATAAAATTTGAGCTCTTTCCGATGTAAAAATAAAGAATAATACAAGTTTAGAATCAAAAATATTTACTGACTTCGTGTTGTATTGCACACAAAAAAGAATTTGTTTTTTAATGAATGATGATTTATTCGGTGAATCATGAGAAATGTTTAATTCAATTCAATTTAAAACAAGTTTAAATTTTCAGTGGTGATTAAAAGACTCAGAGACTGGCGGCAACACACGGTATACGTTGATATAAGGGGGGATATTGTACATAATTTTAGGTGACGAAACATTTTTTAAAAATTTTGATTGACAGAGTTAATTTTCTGAAAAGTAATTTCAGCTGATCAATTTTTCTAAGCAATATATAAATATATCCATCACATCCAGTAAATATTAAATATTGTGTACTAGTTTAACGACTCAATTCATTTGAATGGTCGGAACTTCTAAATCAATTCCAATCAAGTATAATTTGGAAGATAATTTTTAAAACTATTAAACGTTTGTTATATTGGTTATTAGCAGAGAGGCTGGAAATATGCAAAATAAAACACGTTTTAAGCGCATAGAATATGCTTCAAAAAACACCAAAATATGCACGAAAAAATCTTGAAAATTTCATGAGGACTAGTTCCTGCACGAAAAAATATATGAAAAAAATCAAAAACTGTATTATCAGTTGATTTTTTATATTTGAACATACAAAAACTTAAGATATTACATTCCCACAAGACTCAAATTTGCATAAACTATTAAATGCTGCTTCAAATTCTCGAATAAAAAATTGTATCGCTTTTCACTCAGTAGTGCGTTTAAAAAACGAGCTAGGATAATCACGATTTCAAATGTGTTACTGATATCCTCACGACTTAGAGTAGCAAACTTTTTGCGCACATTTTCAAAAACTCTTACGCTTTCTTTGAGTTCTTTCTTTTAAAAGGAAATGGTACTGTTGACAAATCTTTTGGAACATATATTCTTAACCATAAAAGTACTTCGAACTTTTTTCTTGCAAACGAATGATATACGAGAAGTTATAAAACATTTTTGCAGTTCAATTCACATTCGTTTGAATTATTTCCTCAAAGAACTACATATCAAATAATGAAATCATTATATTACAAAATAAAAGCTTGAGATTAAACCTTGTCGACTTAAAACAGAAAACTCACATGTAATTAGCACTTAAATGATTCATTTCTATTGCCGCTTTAAGCATTATTCACTACATATAGTATATAATTTAAAGATAATAAAACTTTTAGCTCAAAGGGCACTCATGTAGTTCTGCGAAACATGCGATTGTCATAGGTGAAATAATATACATATATCATTTCAAAATAAACTTGACTTTGTATGGTTTAAGTGACTGAAACATTTGAGTATAGAATAATAAATATTTGAGTATAGAAACAAGTTCTACAAATCTTCACATTTTCAAATTTCATAGAATTTTATACTTCATTTTAATCTACCAAACTGCATTTTACAAAACACATACGTTTGTTCATTTTCCTTTAGAGATAACCACTCAATTTCTGTAATATTTGAAAAACGGAGATTATCGACTTCGTTTCTATCATTCAAACTATATCAAATGTTGATATTTTTGTTAATTGTTTTTTTCGTTGTCTTATTTAGACATTTTATAAAATAAGATCATTTAATTTTTAAAAAAGTTTAGTCGGAGACTATCAATATGTAAAAACATTGCATCTGCATACAAAAAGTTTATTTGGCACAAAGTTTAAGCCCCACTCGAAATTTCACTCAAATGTATGTGATTTGACGGTGAGATGTTGAGCTAAAAAATGTATTCCTAAAAACTCGCACCAAGAATAGTTTGTTTACATTTCTTACAAGCAGTTATTCGTAAATATAGCGTAGTCGACCCACTGGTATAATTTTTTGGGTAAGTCAGATATTGTCGAGAACTGAAAATTATGCTGCCGAAATATTAAGCACAACTATTAAGCTATATACAAAATATTTCTGAATTTTTCGGCCTCAATTCTTCACATTTTTGTGTTTTTAAAACAATTTCCAGAACACAGTTCTAAAATAAAATTACGGGTTGCGTAAAGTTTGAAAACACTCCTTAATTGTAATCTTGCACTTTAAAAACAATCAAACTTAAAGAAGCCAAGTCTTGGTAAATATTTTATTGTAACGCAATAGAACTTTGTGTTGCTGATAATATAATGAAAATTAGAGCTAAAACCATGTTGATGTAATAAGCAAACTACAGTACGCAAAAAAAATAATTTCTTAGTCAAATAGTACTTACTATATCAAATTATAATGAAGTAAATACTTGCAATCAGAGAGAGTAGTCGAATAAAAAATTATGATTTTTCTTCCAATTGGTAGTCTTAAGTATTTTCAACAGCTAAGCTTTATTTTAATAACAATGCTCGGTTTAGAAAAAACCAACTATATTTGCAGTACAAGGACAATCGCCGATGAAGCTAAAATGCAAACAAAAAATTTTCGCACAAATCTCGTACAAACTTCTTAAAAACTTCGAGTTTAAATCTCTTTTTTTCAATTTTTCTTAAATAGTCTTTTGTAAATATATGAAAGTTTTTCTCGTCCCTAATAGCGTCACAAAAAAAACTCATCAACGTACTTTTCTAATATGCCTTTTTAGTTAGTTCATGAACGCCTGAATTCAATGCCGTCGGTCTGCCACTCAGTTGGTGGAATAAGGTCGCGCAATAGGCCCAAATTGACAAAATTCATCGCCCAGCTCAAAATATAAACTAGCTAAAACTGAATGCTCCAAAGGTTTTTTGATTGCTGAGCACGAATCCACTGCAAGTTCTTCGATAAAATCGAAATTTTTCTGTTTTCCAATTTATTCGAAAAGTATGTATGTAAATATACGAGTATAAGTAGAAAAATGCATTAAATCAAAGTTGTAATGAAAAAACAAAAAAAAAAACTTATTTTCTAAGATTTGATTAGTCTTCATAAGTAGCATAAAATTATTTGAAGAAACATTCTTTTATTTTTAATCGAACCGAATTATGTTTACTTATAGATTTTGGGTGACTGAGTTCAAACCCGTTTCATCACATCACATCACGTCAAGTTTTTTTTAAATTTAATTTGCCTTATTCTCTTTGCTGCATACATATGTACATTTCAAGTTGATTGAAATAAATTAAAAATCACAATAAAAATACTGCCACTTGCAGTGGATTTGTGTTCAGCGATCAAAAAGCGCTAGGAAATTAATTTTGTCTCAGCATACTTAATTCGGTCCCACTGTGCGTCAATGTTGTACCAACTGAGCAGCAGGTCGGCAGCATTGTGTGAACTAATTAATAGCTTAAGGCAGTGGCCGGCAAAGAGTGAAACTCAAATGTTTCCCTACGCTCAAAAAAAGAGGGAAATCAAAAGTGCTTTCACTACTGCGTTTGCAGTTTTACGTTTTTATTTTTTTGAATTTATTTTTTACCGAAAGGATAGGAACAAATTATTAAAAGGAAATTCAAAATTTATATATTGAAGCTATGTATAAGAAAATCCAGTTTTATGAAATGTATATTATTTTTTTTATTGAATATTTGACAAGAAAATCCAGTTTTCACGAAAAACAACCTTAAACGGCCACTACATATTATTATATTTGTTGGGATAAAAAAACGAGGTTTTCTCTAAGAAAAAAAAATACATTTGAAGCTCATCTCACTTTAAAAACTTTAGTGCAGACTTGGGTATTTTTGGATTACATTTTTTTCAATTACAATTACAAGTAATCATTCACTTGTAACTGAAAAAAGAAATTAAAAGTAATTGTAATTGAAGTTTTTTCAATAACATTAATTTCAATTACATGTAATTTAAGACTACAATTACATGCAATTCTAATTACTTTTGTAATTGGACTAGTAATCCATAAAAATGTAATCCCTTAGAGAATTATAATCCAATACTTTTGCCAAGTAATTTGATACGAAACTGTAATTGATTACTCATTTTTCTGCAATTACATTTATTAAAATTTGAAACAATATTTTTTTTGAAGCGATAAAATTTTATAAAATTCACAAAAAATATTGATGTTATATGGTTTATATGGGAATGTAAAATAAGAACTTTCGCGTGACTAACTCATTGAGTCAATGACGTCGACCTCAGATTCCTCAAGCTATCGTAAAGAAGATTTGGTTTGTGGGCTCATCTTATAACGTAGAGTTGCATACAAACAATAATAGGTTTGTTCGAGACTGAAAAAATAGGTAAATGTTTATAAATATTTATAAAGTGGTGACTCACTTTTTGCATGCGAGGGAAATGAAATTTCCTGTCTGAATTATATCTGTCAAATACTTTCCATATAAAATCATTTTCAGCGTTGATTTTTTTTCACTTCTTATAAGGTTGTGTTAAGAAGGAGCAACATGACAAAAAGCTTGAAATCAAAACATTTCTTGGTAAATGCTCATTTATTTAATTAAATAGCTGAGCGATTTTTTATTGAAAAGGAATCGTAAAGTTGAATGTTATCTGAATGGTTGTACGGTAGTCAACCAGATAATTATTTTAAAGATACTGTTTTTCGAAGTGCGCAGTTTTAACGTAAGGAATTGGAAGTGTTGCTAAATGGAAGTTGCTCCATTTTTTTTTTTGTTTTTACAATTCCATCGAACATAACTCTTTGTTTGAACAAAAAAAATTTAGTGCAAAACTTTTCTGGACTAACAAGCTGTTAAAAACGTGAATTCCGTAACAGCGTATGTGAAATTTAAAATCGGCTAAAATTTACTTAACGTCAAACCTCTTATTTTTATCCTAAGCGTTGTTTTAAAATGCATTTTATGCATTTCAAATAAATCAAAGTTCAAGATAATTTATGAAGCTATAAAAACCAGGCAGAAAACTTTAAAATCGAACATTTACTTTTTAAGTTATTTCAATAATATTCTCGAAAATGCTTCACTCGCCTTGCATTCAGAATGTCTTAACCAAACGGTTACGCAACTATGGTGCTGGTTTTAGCTCCTAAACTCTGCCATTGTTTGTTTACTAAAATACGCGCAACTTTTTGACAGTCTTTAATTTTTACCTATTTTTCCGTTCTAGACAGAATTGTGGTGATTCGAGTAGTCAGAGAAATTTTAGCTTTTACTCTCTCAAAAATCGCGATTTGACACTTTTCAATTTTTACCACAAAATCTGCTTCGAACAAACCTAATATGTATTTATATGAATGTAATTCATATTTATATCTTGAAATTGATTACTTAAAATATTGGAAATTATAAGTAAAAGTAATCCATTACAAATTTCGTTCAATTACTTTGCTTTTTAATTACATATTTTGAATTACAGTAATTTCCGTCGAAAATATTTCAATTACAATTACAAGTAATTGAAAATACGTACACTTTCAATTACATTAACATGTAATTGTAATTGAAACATTGCAATTACAAAATTACAAGTAATTGTAATCTGCTTGAGTGTGGGCAATGTGTATTCGTTTTTTTATTACGACAATCTCTCTCGAATTGATCATGCTGATAGCGGACTGGGATCATCTTTGAATACAATCGTTTGAATTTCCTTAAAAGTCAAAAAATAATTGTATTTTGCTTCACAAATTATCCTCGAGTCGAATATTTCATCCGTTTTTCGTGGCCGTTGAGGTCTACGAACGTTATTTGTTAATTTATTTTTCTAAAAAAGTTTGTTGGTATTGTTGTTAGTTTTATTGAAAATCTTTGGTACCAGCTAAAAATTAACATTTTAAAGGAAATATTTCATACCTGGAAAATTTAGACCGGGTGGAAAAGGAGGCCTGGAAAAAGACAGCCCCAGAAAAATACCAAAAATGTATTGCTTCTATCAAAAAAGCTGTAACAGCAAATAAGGTTTTCCAACAAATTATTAAATAAAATTTTAAGTTTTCTTAGATATATTAACAATTTTTGTAATCGTTCTTAATCACATCGCCACTCTTGTTCATAAGTGATGAATTACTTTTGTTTTAAAATATATTTCTATTGATATTGAATTTTATTTTTAAGGAGGTTCACGTTGTATAAATTAATTGTTTGAAACAAAACAATTTCGTGTATTTAAAGAATCAGAACAAGAAAAAGGAATAAAGCCTGAGTTTTCTTATTTATTCCGCCATCACTGTATAGGGTATATTTTTTAAAAAAAGGCGCAAATATGCATGTTTTGTTACGCTATCTCCAAGATTTCTTCGTCAAAATTTTTAACTTTTTTATATTTGTTTTTGGGAAGAGTTTAATTAAGTACTTTGGCTTAAATCTTACTCGGCAGTAGCTTTTTAAAGCATTCAAGGATTTGAAGAGGAAGTTCAGGTCATGATCCAAGACGCCTAATGAATGTTCAAAAAAAAAATTAATTCTGTACACTCTGTTTACAAAAAAATTGGAACATTTTTCAGTCAAATCCAAGCCACAAAAAAAAAGTCAGCAAAATCGGAGAAATAAAGGTTCGTTTTTTTACTTGTAATGCCCCATACGCACTAGAGGGCATTATATAGTAAATTAATAGCAATAACGGATTTAGTATTCTTTAATCGGATTAGTGCAGAAAACTATAGATATAACATATGTAAATGGCCAAAAGGAAATAACACAAATTTTTTGATATCAATTGACAAAATGTTTTGAAGCCTTAAAATGTGATAAACATAAGTAAAGTGAATAAAGAAATAAGCTTATTGCAGAAATTCACCAAACTGTACATTTAAAAAATACGACTTCTACCCACTGAGGTGACTGCGGAGGGAAGTTCACATATTACTAATTAATAGCCACAGTAACATCGCAATACGCGTTGGTGTTTTAAATAGCATTGTTTGTTGTACAATTAGGAAATTGTCACAAAAGGCTTAACTATTACTAAAAGTAACACCAAAATATACTTACATATTGCATTAACTGAACTGCTACTTGTCTTCATATGGATAACCTTGAAATTACTTTCAACGCTTATTCGCGATGTGAAGTTGGAATGGGTCACAGGGGGAATTTATCGAAGTTGTTTGCGTTGCCTGCAATCAAACGATTTGGCAAAGGTCGTTGCTTTCTTTGTTAGCTTAATTAAGAATTTGAAGGCAGGAACGGTGATTTTATATTTTATTTTTATAATGTTGTTTTAATATTAAAACAAAATGTTATAGGCACTGACGGTGGGCACCACGTGAATTAATTTTCCTGGACTTAAAATACGGTTGTTTTTAAAAGTCAAACATTAAAAACTTATTTTATATTTGTTTAAGTTAATTAAACTTGCATTTGTTTTTGTAAATTATTCCACTTTTCACTGAAACACAACCCTCGCAATTGAATCAAACAAATGGTCTGTCATCCAATGACTTCATCACAGCCGAACTGACAGATAGTAGTGTTGCCGTTCTATTGCTTTCAAAAGGTTGAAATTAATTACTCCGTCGTATGTCAATAAATTAACTCATGCGTGGAAACGTTTGAAAATACCAATAGATTCTATTTACACGGGTAGAGTGAACCCACATGCATAAGCACTTTCTTAACGTCTAAGCAAGTAAAAATTAAAAATAACTGCTCGACTTAGGGCCGGTTTCACAGTGTTTAGTTAACTAGAGATTTGAGGTTAACTATCCAATTTCAGTTTCATAGCAATTAGTTAACCAACCAAATTTGGTCGGTTAACTAATAGTTAACTATTCCGCAAAACGTAAATCATTTACAAAAATATCGATTTTTTTCAAAATTAATTAGTCAACATGAATTGCAAAAATTGAACAAATGCATGTGTGTATATGAATGCGATTACAGCGGCTACGCATGCTTCGTGCGTATTCGTACGAATCTGTACGACTGCTTTGATGCAAACAAAATATTTTGTTTTTCATCAGTCAGTCGCACGAAAACAAGGAGAAAAACAGCTGATGGATTGCACTTCAACTCAAAATATGAACGAAGTCGCGTCTAATGTAACCACTCTATTCGTACGAAAAAAATCTTACGAATTCGTACGAACAAATTTCCGCATCTAGTGTAACCGCGGACTTATACGTACAACAAAAAAACACAGTTATTTTCGATCAAACTCTATGCTTCGTTGAACACCCTGTGTATAGAAACAAGAAAGTGAATTGTCAGACTAATCTAACCTCTCTACTAGAAAACAAACGTTTTGTTTACGCGCCGTAACTGCAAAATAACTAAAAATTTAGTAATAAACCCAAAAAAATGGCAGATAAACCAAAGGTAAATTAATAGCAAGTAATCAAACACATTAACTTATATTTTTGGAACCTTTAGCAAGGTGGTGGTGGTGGAGGTGGCAACAATGATGGCAAAGAAAAACGACGCAAGGAATCCATTCTCGATTTGTCCAAGTATCTGGAAAAACAAATACGTGTAAAATTTGCAGGAGGCCGTGAAGCTGCTGGCATACTGAAAGGTTACGATGCACTTCTTAATCTTGTATTAGACAATACAGTTGAATATTTGCGTGACACAGACGAACCTTTTAAACTAGCAGAGGAGACACGCAGCTTGGGTCTAGTAGTGTGTCGCGGAACAGCACTAGTGCTTATATGTCCACAAGATGGCATGGAATCAATACCAAATCCATTTATATCACAGGACGCGTAAAAAATAGCGTAAAGTTATTAGGGAGTTTTTGCTTTAAATTTAATTGATAAATGAATATAAGTGGTTTTTGAATATTAACTTATTTATTTTTTTTTAGTGCATTAAATAACTTAAAAGATGAACTTAAATATAAACAATTGTATGAAAAATGCAACAAAAATCTCTAGGCCTTACAACATTTTTTGTTTTTGTCACTGAAACGTTGCCCCTAAATAATGAAATTGTAAAATTAGGAAATGCCTTCTCACAAAATGTAGGAAGAAATGTGGTTAGTTTTTGATTTGAGGTTTTTTAATTATTTTAAAAAAAAAAACGCAGACATAATTCGCTAAATATATATAGGAATATTAAGATTTTAAATATTTGAAGAACTATAATGTTTTTTATAAACCATATACATACGTATGTATATCCAAATTAGTAGTACATCAAGTTAGTCCCCAAAAATTAGTAAAATCAAAAAAAAAACAAATTTTTCTTTAAAAGTGCACGAATTTCAAAAGAAAAAGTTTTCTAAAAAAAAATTTCCCGAACGGGTTCCGACCAACACGGTGGTGACAAATGCTTCTACACTTAGCTGAGGCTAGAGAGCGAGCGGATTTCATTTCTCATTAAAAGCTGTCTGTCGGCTTTAGTAATTTAGGAGTAGGTTATGAATTTTGTATCAGCATATTTTTATGTCCGGAACAATCCGAAAATTTTAAAACCTTAACCTATTGGTTCTTTAATAAAAAATCGATGGATAATAAATAAGTGCGAAAGTTTAATTTCATTACAAAATTCAAACTCGAAAAATGAATTGAATTTGAATTTCTGTAACGGACTTGAATTTTCGTTTCCAATGCGCCAAATTTAATTCTTGTAAAACTTAATGAGTTAAGTAAAAAACTAAATTCTAACTCATTGAGTTTCACATTTTTCCACAGAAGCTACGAAAATATTCTTATTTAGCTCTACCATTAAGATGCTCTAATCCAAACCAAATTCGTTTCTTATCCAAGGATACTGCGCTGGACACTCTTTGCATGTATAGAAGAAACGATCCTGTTGAAGCACGCGACTGCGAAGCTTACAAGTGTTTGGAATATTGCAAACAAGTTCGCGTGTATCCAATTGTTTTGCTTTCTTACAATTCCATGGTTCAAATTGATGTAGCAAATGTGTTGGTTGTGGTTGACGCATCCACTGTATGGCTTGATTTTTGGTTACAAAATATACATCAGACAGTTTTTGTAAATCATCGAAGAATTTCTAAATAAAAAAAATTACAACCTTAAATATAAGATAACAGTGATAGAATCTACATTATTCCCAACTCACCAAAAATGCATTTAAATAGTCAACCTTTTTGAACCAGGTTGAATGGAAAAATAGACCAAATGGTGCACGATTCGATAAATAATGCCGCTTAAAATTATGTGTTAGCATACGATAGACATCTTCTCCCGATAAATGTGGTGGACAAGTATCAATCATACCACATGTGTAATCACCGGCTTCAAGTTGATTAATTGGAAATTCCCAAACACCAGGATAACTTCGAGATGGACAATTCTGATTTACACCCGTACAAGTGTGCGGCATTTTATAATCGAATGTATATGGCCAAAGTGGTGGATTAGAAAATGGTGCTACCATTGATGAATCGTAAACGAAGCCAAATTCTTTCATCATTAAAAATTGGCGATTCCATCCGACGCGCAAGAATGGCACACGCATACCACGTATCTCTTCCATGCGCACACTAGCGAACTTATTAATTATATTTGCCTGCCCAACCATTTCATCGAACCAATCTTCTATAGTTGCGTTTTTAGACCACCACATCTCTGGTCCACGATGACTGTTGAAGATAATTATTAAAATTACATGAATTAGGTACTTAAAGCATGATTGAGTTTAATGATTTGTGATAAAGACTTAGTCCTAGAAGTTTTAGTGGTACATAGATTAATCTGTGTCAAATTTTAACTATAATTAACTAAACTTACGTGACTGAATGTACAGCAATCTCATGACCATCATTCCATAGCTTTTGTACATACTGATAGTTAGTAAATGGATGTGACACAAAGAAAGTACCTTTTATTGGGCAACCATTCGGATTGCGTCTATGCTGTGTGAATAGAACTTTTGAATAGAGTTCCCAGTTATCAAAATTAACTGAATCATCGAATGTCAGCAAAATCATCTGAGGTACTTTTTGTGCTTCAAGATTTCCTGGTATACGAGTACCATCCTTGGAGCAAAAGCAATCAGGTAGAAGACAATTTTGAGGGTCGCATGTTTCGGCAGCATTTGGATCGTTTTCGACATCACACCAACCCTAAATAACAAAATTTTAACCCTTGGACATCCATAGATTCACTTTTTCTTACCTCATCCGAACCATCAGGACAATCCACCGATCCATCGCAGAAATATTCATTTGGAAGACAACTGCCATCAGCACAACCCAGCTGCATATCATCTGCACAATCGGCCATTTCCAACAGTGGCTTAGGAATACGTGCCTCTGTTTTATAACCGACACTTAGAGAATATAACCAATAGTAAATATATATAAATTTAACTTACCAGCCGTAATATCACAATTATCTACATTTTGCTTAAAGTCACAAATCTGACGCACTACATCAAAAAGTAAACCTTCAGAACACTTAAATTCAAATACTTCTTCTTCAATACACAAATAGTATTTAGAACACTCGCTGTTAGTCCAAATTTTATGCACAGCTCTGTCTGGGTCTCGATAGAAGCGGCCATCCTCTAAACATTTGGTAGTTGAACGTAAACTACGTTTTACCGGTTGCGATGCGGTAGCTAATACAAATAAAGAATTTTTAAACTTATTATCAAACAGTATGTACTTAAATAAATTATTTGGTATAAAGTGAGTCATAAAAAAAGAACAGTAAATATTATGAAACGTGAAGTTAAATAAGGGCGAAACAGTGTTTGGTGATTCAATTTGGAATTAACTTTTTTTTTGTTGAGCTGCAAAAGTTAGCAGATTTTATTTCCAGAACTGTAATGTTTTATTTATGTAGTCTAACCAGGTAGGTAATAATGTAGGAAGTCTTTCGTATGGTTAAGATTTTCTCTCCTTGACCCCGTTAAAACAAATTTTTTGCCTTACAGTGCCTCAAAAACTATTTTATTTTTTTTTTAAAGGAAGAAAAAATTTTAAGTTTTTATTTGTTTTAACCAGACTATGCGGTTTTCCACTGTTTTTGTTGAATCCAAGAAAATTGTCCATTTTGCCACATTACGTCAGGTTCTTTTATAATACACCGACAGACAATGTTTTCTCTGTTAAAGGAAAAATCTTAGACAATAGGGCCAAATGGGCATAGGTGAAGCTTACCACTAGAACTATCATATCGGTCAAAATGATCGTTTAAATATTTTCCTTTGGATCAAAAAATTTTGTAATCACGTGATGTTTATCTCGCTCGCGGCGCTAATCAAAATCATTAAGAAAAATTGGTCCAAATTGTATGTATGTTTCTGATTATTGATGTTTTGAGTGTTGGTGGGCCTACCTTAACCAAGTCAGTACACAAACAAACTGTTTGCGCCGTTCACATTTTTAGGAGGCTTTCCTTCAAACCCGATTCGCGTTTTAGTAAGTCGATTTTTTCGTAAAATTTTAACGAATTCGGGCACACTGTCCGCGCCGCTTACAGGTTTCACCTAGGAAGCTCAAATTTTTCACAATTATTTTTAGACCCCATGCTAAGACAGGTAAAAAAATTAAACAATCTACAAAATTTTCAAAATAAACACCCAAATACATATACTAATTCTAAGCTTTTTAGTATAGAAACAAATTTGATATTCATATGCATCTTCATAACTTAAAAATGTTTAGAATTTATATGATTAATTTATGAACTGATATGGAAACTTATTTTGGGGCATCAATAAGATATGGGAAGCACAATGTGACAAAAACCTTAAGAAAAAGAAGATTTTGAAAAATACGAATTTTCGACTTTATTTATGAAAAAACTCTTTTAACAAATCGTGTTTTAAAAAAGTTGACTGTGGACCAATAATGCTTATTGCAAACACACGCTACACAATATGAGTATAAACTCAGCATCATTCAACCGCAATGAAGCGTTTGCACTCCACTATTAATCTCGAGTGCAATGATCAAACCAATATATGTAAGCTCACGCATTTTTAAGTGGCTGCGTAAAGAAATACATATTGCATTTACGTCACATTTCAACTACATGCATACACTATTTCTCTGCTGTAAGCGTGGAGCAATATTTTTGTGCTCTGCATCGAAGGAATATTAATTTTGCGTAAGAAATGGAAACTGCATTGAATGAGGCATGGTAGATAATTACTGCATTTTATTCGACAACTTCGCTATCTATGTGCGAATAAGAACCCCGAGTTGCTAAGTCTCCTAAGCGCCCTTTATGTTGATGTTCATATGTGTTATTTTCGCTTCAAGTCATTTTAAATAATAATTTTGGCGAATAGTTCATTTCATTTCAAAGTTCACAATAGAGAAAACACAAATATACTGGGTAGCATTGATTCTTAAGCAGCATAATATGTATATATGTACAACATAGCAGCTATAATTTAACGCGCTAAATGTTTAATTTTTTGTTCTTTCTCATACAATTATCACTGCTAGCGATGGATAGCTATCAACGAAAGGTGAATAAAACATAGCTAATATGAACTTGATCAGCGCTTCTCCCTGTTGTTTTAGATATGTCTGGATTGCTTGTATAAAACACTATCGGGACTACAATATAAGGGTACTTTGCCATTTCTGTTAAGTCCCATACATATCTTGAGAAATTTTGATTGCGGAATGAACATTTTTGCTGGGAATTCAAAGTCCTTAAAATTTATGGCCTCTCGGTATAACCAAAGGCTGTCAACAACACTATCTAACAGCTAATTTTGCTCAAATTTGTTTAATTCAAGAGATATTATTAAAGCTGCATTTCAAAGATTGGGCTACACTTTTTATTTTTTTTTCTTGCAGTTTGATAGTAAATATGTATTTGTGATTGAGAAGTCTCTGAAACGTAGTTGTCTCTAGTGCCAGTTAAATGGATGTGATTTGGCGGTGAAGAACGAGGTCTTATTCTTCCGGCAATTTTATTTTGGGATTAAGACCTTACAACTCTTAATCGACGGAAAAAATTCACTCAGCGAAAAGATCAAAACCGTTCAGTTCAGTCAGATCGCAAAAAGTAACAAGTGTGTCTGATCCTTACGTCGATGTTTTTTTTTTTAGACAGTTACAAAGTCTGTATATATCAACAGTTTGTCTCAGGCGATATATTTATGAGACTTTGCCAACTCAAATTATTCAGTTCGTAGAAAAATCAGGTTCATCAAATCCCATGAAATTTTGAATAGGTCTCATGTTTTTGTTAAAAAAAAGTTAATTTTTCGCTTAAAATAAAAATTAATAAATTTACGCAGAACAAAGTCAACTTGAAATTCAAATACACTTCATGCAAACGCCCAAACTATTTTTAGCCCAAGTTAATCATTATATATTTTGTATTGAATATGTAACCAAAAGCATTTGAAAAAATGCCCAATAAGCCTTGTCAACTTGCTCTTATTTAATAATTAAAATTATATAACTTAACTGTGATTTTAGCCATAATATTCACAACTTGTCCAATACAAGTCAGCGCATTGCTAATTTAATTTATGTATTAACAAAAGCATTAGGAAATAAACAAACAATGCTTGAAAACAATATGACAAATCAGCAAAAAAAAAAAAAATCACAACAACTTTCACACCATCGTTGACTGCAGCAACAACAACACGTCAAGCATTACTCCGAAAAATCAAAAGAAGCAACAAGTGAACGCGTGCCCAAGAAAATTGTGGTTAACTGGTTAAAATGACTTCATTAAAATATATAGTAAATTACGATACGTATAAAATACTCGTTTGCAATAAAAATGATAGCAATACAGTAAAAAAAAAATCATCACAAAGAAGGAGAAATTACCGCTGCTCATGTTGGCGCCCAACGAAAGCACGAAAATCAAAGTAAGCAACCATGGAACTATCAACTGCAACCAACAGCGATTTTGTATGCTATGCATACCGTTTAACCGGCAACGACTACACGCACTACTCAATATAGCAATTACATTGCAGCAATTATTTTCAACATCATGACCGACCTTGACTGATCGAAAACTTGGCCGAACACTTTGACATTGTAAGTTTTCTTTGCTTTCCAATAACATGTTAAAAATTAGAAAAAAATGCACAGGAAAAAGTAAAAAATCCCGTTTATTTTCTTTTATTATATCTCTCCGTACAAATGCCAATCACTAGCGTTAAACTACAACATATAAAGCGCGATCAAACCGAGATTGTTACTCGCCCAACACGTTTAATTAATTGATCTTATTCACCGGCATCACATATGTAACAATTTTACAACCGTTACCGTTACTGTTTTACTATGAGCGTCTTCTTTGCTTCCACACGATTTAAGCCACGATTTTCAACTGAAGCTATTTGCTGGATGCACTTTCAAATTTATAGTTATTGACGCTCTCGTGAAATGGATAGTGTCTTTCAGTTTGAGCTGCAAAGACGGAATTAATTGATTAAATGATTTGGAAAAGAAAAAAAAATCGTGAGTAAAAATTAAAGTAGAGTACGAAGCGTAAGTTACAGAGCGATTTCATGTTGTTCATCTCTCTTAAAGTAATAAATTATTATCTATATTCATTGAAATTTTTTAAAATCAATTACTAACTATTAAATGTTTTGAAATGAACTTAGGTAGGAGCGGCAGTCAACTTAAAACCAAATCACTTAGACCAAATGTTGATAAATTTGGATTTGGCAGAACTTGTACTGAAGTTATGTCCAAATAGAATATTACTTTTCGCAATAAAATTTACTAAATAAGGACGAAAGTGTTGGGAGGTATGCATTTGATTGTGCAGTGTTTATCAAAAAATTTTGTGGTACGTTGAACCACTTGGATTTATTATTTTATCTACTACCGCCCTATAATGGAGAGGCTTAACATCTCCTCATAGACCTGTCAGAAAAGTGAAGTAAAAAAAAACAAATAATTTGGAAAGTACAGCCTCCACGGAACAGCGTCAAACACTTACAATAGAACACAACTCAGTTATTTGTAGAACCTTATCCAAATTTGGGAATAAATGCGCATTACAAGCGACTGGCTTTAGAAATCTTGATGAAAATTTAAAAAATAAAATTATTACTTTTGTTATGTAAGCGTTAATATAGTGAATATAATTTGAGTGTTGATGTAGCATCATCCAAAAATATTCTGATGCGATTTTAAGTATCGAAACATATAGTCTATATTCCAGAGTTGTTGTTGTTCCTTTTATCAAAGTTTGTTAAATAAAAGCATTGTATCAATTTGTAAAACTTTGCATGAATATTGATCTCTGCTAACTGGCTTTAAGTTCAATTATCATAATTTATAAAAACTGCCAAAATTTTTATGTTGCCAGAGCCACGTTGGCATCATATACTGACAAAAATCATAATCATCAAAAAGAGGGAGGAGCTTGGGTACCTGGGATACACTAAACAGGCGTGGTGTAGTGCCAGGGCTCAATACGATAACTTCAAATGTAGATTTTTACTTAACAGTAAGCTTACAGAACAAAGTTGTGTACTCTCTGATCTTAAATCCATTTTAGATGTGTTTTTTAGTTGCCAATATTACAAAACGAAATGTTTTATATCGGTAAATAACCTTGATTTCTTTTTTTTTTTTGGTCATTAATAAGTTTTTTTTTTTTTGTGGCAAAAATTTGATGACCTTTTTTTAATCACCAAATTTATTTTTGTGGAAAAATATGTCTTTTTTTCCTCGTTAAAAAAAAATTGTAAGATCATATAACAAAAATCCTGTAATGTTTTTTTTTTCGAAATTTTTTAATTCCTACGAAATCCCGGGCTTCGACATTCAATTGAAAATGAAGATCATATATGAAAATGAATTACACGCACACTTTGCAGTCTTAAAAATACATTTACCGAAAAGATCAGACCGTGTTCCCCTTCGTCAAATCACACACATTTACTTAATTCAAACTATATACATAAATTTAACCTTATATATTCTATTTATTTTTAGGGTTCTTCGAGTCTATCATTTGATATATATTTTGAGGTATTATATTAAGCAGTTTCAATTAAAACAAGAAAATTGGCTGAAATTCGGGCATCGAGACAGGCTTTGGCAAGGCAACCCTGGTTCGTTAGTTTCACAAAGTGGCTCACTATGCTTCCCGTACATCGCATCCTGTAATCTTATACACTCGTCTTCTACAGCGGGCTCTCCGCCTATCACATTACTCGTGTTTTGTTTACCTGGGCTTTAATTTTTATTTATAGTTCTGTTCGATGTCTCTAAAATCAAAACCTCCATAGAACATACCTAAAAAAAAGAAAAAGAACAGAACTTCAGCAAAAAATTTAAAAATTTAGATATTTCATACGATTTCAACAATTTTGTATGCATTTTGACGCAAGATCCGTCCGATTCAAAAATCTAGCTGTAAACGATGCGATTTCATCCCATGCGATCTGACAGTCGCTGTCAGTGTTGTCAATAACAATTAACAATAATATGATTTAAATAAAAACAATATATTTAAGTTGATTGAAATAGTGAATTGATTTAGAACAGCTGATAGTGATTTATTTACGAACAACAACACAAAATAAACGCGTGTTAACAAACACCGGGCTTTAAAACTTTACGTGGCTTACTGGTAAAATTCAACATTCAAAAACTTCGAATTTCTTCGTGTGCACCAAAAAATATTGATTATTTTTATGTGAAATTGGTCAAGGCAATGAAAATCAATTTATGCACTTAAAGAACAAAAGAAAAATGAAATTTCAGCAGCAACCATGGCAGCAGTTACTATTCCTACTTGTATTTGGGACTTTTCTAACTTTGGCCGCAGCAACAATTTCTCCAGGTAACAAATCGAAACAAAACAAAGAACTCAAAGTAAAAACAGGACCACAAGAGGAAAATGTTTTTGATCGCAATTTGGTAGAAGAGGAACCAATTGCCAAAGATATCTTAATAGAAAATGCCGCTTACTACAAAGAAACATCGCTCCGGAATATTAATGGTACAGTGCTAGGCTATGTGACAGCGGTACGATTGACAGTGTGACATAAATTTTCACTTTTCATCATATTCATTTTATAGTGGAATTCTCATGGATACGATGTGGCCAAAACTTTTGCTAAAAAATTTGATATTATTTCGCCGGTTTGGTTCCAAATTGTAAAACAAGGTGACGAGTATCAGCTGGCTGGAACACACGATATCGATGCTGGTTGGATAAAAGAAGTACGACGTAAAAGCAACGTTGGAAGCAAAACAGAACGCAGCAACGTTAAGTGTAAGAACTTTATTAAACATCCTAATGGAAAATTTTTAAACTTTATTTCCAACGAAACTGAACTGATCAAGAGGGTCGGAGTAGGATTGAAAACTTACGGCTTAAAAAAAACAACTTGGAGAATCCTAAAGCTACTGTACTTTAAACTTGGGAAATTGGCTTGCTTCTAATGATTAGAGTGAAAATTAAAAACATGAATTTTACTCAAGGAATTCTTGTGATTCCCGCAAGAGCTTTGTTATACAATACAGTATTCATGAAATGTCCTTAGAAAGGTTATCTAACAGTAGAATTTGAGAAAATAACAGCTAATTTTGTAAGTGCAATGGAAGGTCAAAGTTCAAAAACTTTGTTGTAAGTAAACTTTAAGTCCGATGGTGAAATAGCGATGGGCTTTCTATAGCAAAGGTTTTGAAATTGTTTTTATTGTCACATAGAAATGAAATTGTTTTAACTCGTGTAAGTTAACTGATGTTATATTCGAACTGCAGACAAAGAAAATTTATTTGTCAAGACTACTATCATATTGTTTCGGATGATTTGCAGGACATTCGAAATAAGTAAATAAAAAATAAACTTAAGACAAGTTTTAGGTCACAATGCACACTGAGACTGAGCTTCCTTCTTTGCTCAGCCACCTCTCAATCAAATCTAATCTTAAACAATTTTTAGTTTTTCCACGGATACTTTTTGATAAATTTACTGAACATGATTTTACACGCCTGCTAAGTTATGCGAAAGAACAAGACAAGGTGAATAATCTCTTGGTGAATTTTTGCTTGGAACATGGTTTCGATGGCTTAGTACTGGAGTTTTGGTCACATTTGGCGGGACGAGTAGATGATCAGTTTTTACAAACGCTTGTTATTGAAATGTGTAAGTAATTACAAATAACGCAACATATTATAATTAAACTAATATATTTTATTTCAGCGAAAGCTTTAAAAAAGGAAAAACTACATTTAATTTTAGTAATTCCACCTTTACGAACAGAAATTAAGAATATTTTTGCTAAAAAACATATGGAACAATTGTACCAACATGTGCACGCTTTCTCTCTTATGACATATGATTACTCTAATGTACAACGTCCAGGTAAACATAAAAATTTGGAATAATTTACAAAAATATCATAAATTTTGGAATGAAAAAACTTCGAACATATTAAAACGACCTTGTATTCGTGTAATTCAGTTTTATTCATGTAATTGAGAAAATCACCAGCGCTTTAATCTTAATTTTTTTTAGGTATATTTTTGCCTAAGTATTTCTTTATTTATACTTAAAGTTAAAAATCACATCACAAAATTGTTTTCCTTTTTTAAGGTGCAAATGCTCCATTAGATTGGATACGCCGATCTATTGAAAACTTAGCGCCAATAAATTGTCATGATTTTAAAACTAAACGACATAAAATTCTCATGGGTCTTAATATGTACGGCAATGATTACACACCAGATGGCGGTGGTCCGATTGTAGCAAACCAATATTTGGATCTTGTGCGACATGTAAAGAAACGTTTGACCTTTGACGAACATGATGTGGAAAATTTTTTTGAAATAAAGTAAGTACAAATATTTTTCATGATAAATGTTTAATAAATTAAATGCTTACACATATGAACACACATTCATATAATTTGTATATATTTTTGATTGCAGAACCAGTTCAGGACGGCATATAGTCTTCTATCCTACGTTACATTCCATTCATGAACGCATTAAGCTAGCTCACGAAATGAGTGTAGGCATTTCCATATGGGAGTTGGGCCAAGGCTTAGATTACTTTTATGATCTTTTTTAGACTAGTGCATTAAAGGCCTCTTTCTAGATAAAATTTAATAATTAAAATATTCATTTAATGTAAAGTGTCAATGATTTTTCCAATTTTATTCACCATACAAAGCTACTGCAATAGTCTTAGAGAATTTGCAATTTTTATCAATTATTGTTATTGTTATTAAAAAGAAATTTCATTTGATTTTTTGAAATGGAAATACATACATAGCTCTTAAAAATTACTGCACCGATGTTAAGAAATGATGTATCGTTCTTGTTGGATCACTAAGTATCTATAATTTCGGTGTATACGTCTCCGAGCGAATTTCATTTTCATTTCATCCATTTATTTAGCTATTTCTTAAGCTATTTAAATAAAATTACATTTATTTGCTTAAAATAAAAAAATTTTACAAAACTATTTTAATTATAAGTAATTTTAATGTAAGTGATAAGATTTCTCTTAAAAATATTAAAGCTTAATTCATTTTTCAAGTTGTTAGGCAAACTATTGAATAAATTTAAACCTTTATGCCACAGACTATTTTGCGATCTATTGGTTGAAAAGTAATCCACTGTGAAATCTGAGCTATTTGTTAAGTTATAAGGTCATCAGTTGAGAACTTAAATAATTAGGAAAAAGATTATGTTTTATTTTAAATCTAAATAGTATCACATTCATTAGTGCTCTTTGGTTCATGGATAACCAGTTTGAACTATCTAACATAGATTTAATATGTGTTAAAAAACCACATCTTAAAATAGACCTCATTCCTCTATTCTGTAACTGTAATTATGAAAGTTCCTAGCCAATAAGTATAGCCATCTTACGTAGTCCATAGAAAATCCGAATTCTCATTGCTGTTTTAAATGCATACAATAAAATAGATCAAACAAATAGCTCGAAAATTCGCATTGGGATTATCCAGTTTCTGCAAAGTGAAATCTTTGTCAATAATTTTTTATCTGCTGGATACATTTCAAAATTTGCTGAAATAAATAGAAAATTGATATGGCTATTTGTTAAAATACTGAAACTTCGAACTTCAATATATCGAAAAATCAAGTGAAATACGATAGCGGTATTCACGATCTGTGGTATTTTTTGTAAATTATTACAATTTTTGCTACAGATTGTGAGCGCTCTGAAATGTTTTTTTGTTTAATAATTATTTGTTTGTTTGTTGTTATGACAACTTTATTCAACAAATGAACAATTTTTTTTTTTGTTGTTATGACAACTTTTCTCAACAAATGTACAAATATGCAAAAATTACAATAGGGTTTTGTCAATGTGTTTTTGATATTTAGAGTATTTGAAAAAAGCAAATGTTTTGTTTTGTTAAGATATCAAATTTATCAAAAATACACGATACAAGGTCAAATGCTACAGATCGTGAATGCCATTAATAGTCTTTTCCTCAAGTATAACATAAGTATATTCAGCTGATTTAATTCTACAAGATCAAGTAAGCTGGCTTAGTGGTTATTGACTGTCTCGCTTGTGTGCTTTATCTCCTCACAGAACGTAGAATTTTTGTGGTTGACTGTTGACTAACGAACAAGAACGGTCACACACGCAAACAAGAGAAATTTGAGCAAAACTGACGAACATGCTCGCTAGTGTGTACCCCCTTTAAAGAAAATGCTCGTTACTATTGAATTGAACGTGCTCATCCCAAATACTCGTTATGTTATTTCGCGCAAATATTTTCTTTGTAACGAGTGCGTATCGCCAAGTAAAAAAAAAATTAATTACACCAGAACAATTCGTGCTGCGTGGATCAACAAAAATTGTGTAATTTTCAATATTAAAAATAAATAATAAAGCTCTAAAAAGGTAAAAACATAAAATATGTACTAATTTTATATAAAATCATAAATTATTATAACTGCTAACGCTATAATATCAGTAAATTTTCTGAAAAATTTTGCCGACATGCAAAATGTGCAAGTGAAAATAAAAAATGGCGTCTGGTAGTACCGGTAGCTTGGCAAACGAGGCCATTAAAAATAAAAAGCGGCCTGCTGACGAACGTAAAATATTGTGGCATAAATGTACTTTTCTTTGTATTATTAGTTCGTAATTCATCAAAAACACGAAAATGGCTGATAATGATGATCTTTTGGACTACGAGGATGAGGAGCAAACCGAAACAACTGTCGCAGAGACACAGGAGGCACCAAAAAAAGATGTTAAGGGTACCTATGTCTCCATACACAGCTCTGGATTTCGTGACTTTTTGTTGAAACCTGAAATTTTAAGAGCGATTGTTGATTGTGGTTTTGAGCATCCTTCGGAAGGTGAGTGCCTACTTATAAATAATAAATAGATGATTTTTGGTGATTTGTTACGCATTCCACTTCGCAAAATTTTGATGTTAAGAACAAGGGTACATTTATACAAATAGATATGCACGTACATATGTACAGATATGTACATATTAAACTAAATTTAATTATTTATATTTAACTTTATCTATAATTATCTCTGAGCCTTGCACAAAAAAGCTGTCATTTTTGTATAATAACAGTTCTGTTCTAGGGGTACTATATCCTCTTGTTAAACTACATTTTTTTTGTGCTATTCAATTTATGGCTAAAGCTTCCAATAACCATTTTTCATTAAACCATTCTTTTGTGTATAATTCTCTAAATAAATCTATTTTCAAAAGTATCGGTCGGATCTACTTTCCAAAATGTCATCAGAAGTAGCGGATATAGCTTTCAAAAAATCAATAAACATTAGTTGGGAGCCCCCTAGTATTTTCTAAAAAAAACTTATTTTTCCATTAATTTTGGTAATAACTTACAACTTTTTTACATTTTTTCATATTATCAGTTCGCGACAAATTGAATTGACTTTTTCCATTTCATTTAAAAAATAAAAATATCGAATAGAAAAATTTTAATTCCATTTTAACTATTATTTGGATTCCATGGCAAAATAAACTGATTTATTTTCGATTACATTTGTCCCCCGTTATACACGCAATTTATTATGTTTTCAACCTTACACGGTTTTTAAAATCAAAAATTATACTAAACAATTAATGAAAATTTCATTTATTTTTAGTCAATTTTAATCCATCCTTATGTCAACAATTATGAAATATATTTGTTTAAGAAACACTGAAAAACTTGTTATTAATTAAAAAAAAAGGATTTACGATTCAATATGCATAATAATGTAACATGTGTATCTGTTCCTGTGAATTAGTTAATACAATAAATTTTAAATAACAGAACGGTGTATATCATTGTATTTTTAAGCTCCCCAGCAGATATTAGTCATCAATAGTAATCTACGATTTTTAACACGGCGATGTAATAGAAAAAGTAGCGCAAGATTCTCTGCATTACCAATCAGTTTTTATTTTCATTGATATTATTTTTCCTATCAAATTAAAATTTTAAGATTACTAAATATTATAAAGAAATCACTTCAAATTCACCAATTTTAATAAATATTCAGATTTCATATACATAATATCAAAATGATATTACATTAGCCCAATTCACGATCCGGTGCAAATGACATTGCAAAACTGCAGCGAATTGTGAGCGATTGTTTCATAGCAAATTTTTGCTGAGAAAATCGTATGGGAAAAGAGAGTGACAAAAATTTGTAAACAATTGCATTTGCTACAAATACTATAGGGTTTGACTAGCATTTTTGCAAATTTGTATACATATTTTGTTGTTGCCATTGCAAACTTTGCAATAATATTTTGCATATCGACCCCTGTGCGCGAAATTATCGTATGTGCCATTTTTTCGAAATTGACCTTTTGATGGAAATTTAACCCCCTGTCATGGTTGACTACTATCTCGTCATTTTAGTCGCCGAGTAAGATTTGGCTTTATAAACATTCAGCCAATTCTTACTCGGCGACTAAAACGCGAGATAGTAGCCAACCATGAAAAGGGGGTTAATCTATACCCCACACGCATCACCTGGTAAAATATTGTAGCTGAAATTCTTACGGTTACGCCAAAAATTGACATGGAAATTTTGGTTTTGTGCTGCTAGCTAAAACACAGAAAAGTAGAAAAAACCCTCTCCTGTAAAATTTGGTTTTTGGCACATACGATAATTTCGCGCAAAGGGGTCGATATGCTCTTTTGCAAGACCATATGCACCGGATCGTGAATTGGGCTATTGTTTTTTGGTGGATAATAATTTCATGAAAAAATGAAAATGTTAGAAAGTTAAAAAACCGGAACAACCTTCAATTATTCGATAAATTTGAAGAGGTTGGGAAGTCGGTAAAGGTATAATAAATTGAAAAAGCTTATAAATGCGACAAAAGTTGAAAAAGTCTTAAAATTTGAAAGTTGAACAAGTTGGAAGTAAGTGTAATGAAATATGTTGAAAAAATTAATGTAGAAATACGAGTAGGTTAACTAAACGTTGAACAATTTTGAATAATGATGAAAAAAGTTGCAAACTTGAAAAATTTAAAAAAAGTAAGTATATGGGCATTTCCAAGAAAACGGAAGTTTTTGTCCCGTGCGACACCTTGGTTTTTTGCAATAATCTTAAAATCGAAAAATTGCACAAATTCAACCAACCTTAGCACCAATTATAAAGCTAATTAGGAGCTATAACTTAAACCCATTGTCAAATAAAAATCCGTTTTATTTTGACTTTTTTTTTACTTTAAATGTGTTGGACGGTCGAACGGGACCCATGGAAATGCCCATATGTATTTAGTACCATAAGGTACTAAAATAAATGGGAAAAGTTGAAATAGTCGAAAAAAAAATTGAATAAAAAAAGCGAAAAATGTTGAAAAAGCAAGAAATAAATGAAAATGGTTAAAACGTTGAAAAAATAATTAAAAAGAATAAACGACGATAATGAAAAAGTTGAAAGGTCAGTGTCTTAAAAGGTTTGCCAAAAAAAATTTAAACAGCTTTAAAAAATGAAAAAGTGGAAAGATGTTGAACAAGGCGAAATGCAAATATTTTCTTTCATTACCGCCAGAAAAAATGTTCATATGTCCGAAATGTGGTTCATACTTGAACAACTCGTTAATTCAATCACACTACCATTGGCAGGGTTCCGAAGCGATAGTTACACTTTCCTGTAAAAATTTAAATTTTTATTTACACTGCAGTTATACTATCGATTCTAAGTTTAAACCTGTATGTTTGCAAATATACATATACATGCGTACCTATGTTGTGTAAGAAAAAAGGTGTCAGAAAATATTTGCATTAATCTCATCCTATTTAGCTTCACATTCTTCACACTTAAAGGAAATTCCAATTTGTGTGCACACAATGGACTATCCATCTGGTCCGATTATTTTTATACCTCAAAACAGCGTTTTTTCACACTAAAACGATATCTCAAAATCATAACGTAATAGAAAAACCTGGAAATAAGATGGTGTTTAGCGTACAAAAACCTTAAGAGCCTATCTAGTCTGATCTCGGGATAATTAAAATTTGTTTATTCTATACCCATATTATTTTTTAAATTTTGCAATATTTATTTAACAAAATAATCGTTTCTTTTAGTTCAACATGAATGCATTCCCCAGGCTGTACTTGGTATGGACATTCTTTGCCAAGCTAAATCTGGAATGGGTAAAACAGCAGTTTTTGTTTTGGCCACCTTGCAGCAATTGGAACCGACAGAGAATGTTGTTTACGTTCTGGTCATGTGTCATACCCGCGAACTTGCATTCCAAATCAGCAAAGAATATGAACGTTTCTCTAAGTATATGCCATCTGTTAAGGTAAAACAATTTTATAGTATTTTATTATAATAGTCATTCAATATTTTTTTATCGATTTTCTTAAAGGTTGGTGTCTTCTTTGGTGGCTTGTCCATACAAAAAGACGAAGAGACGCTTAAGAATGTAACCCCACACATTGTGGTTGGTACACCTGGTCGTATACTAGCTTTGATTCGCAACAAGAAGCTTAATTTGAAGCATTTGAAACATTTCATTCTTGATGAATGCGACAAGATGTTGGAACAACTTGGTAAGTTCAAATATTTTCCATTAACTACCTATCTATATAAATTTCAATAACATGTTTTTTTTTTTTTATTTAAGATATGCGTCGCGATGTTCAGGAAATTTTCCGTAGTACACCGCATGGAAAACAAGTTATGATGTTTTCCGCTACACTCAGCAAAGAAATACGTCCTGTCTGCAAGAAATTTATGCAAGATGTAAATATCTCCGTGTCAATTCTACTACTACTTGTACTTCTACTAGTTATTTTACTAAGATATATCTCAATTCCTGAACTAAATCATAAATTACATACGAATGTTTGTAATTACAACACTTCGCAAAAGAAATTCTATATTAATATGACGGAAATTATAAAATTATTACCAAAACACACACAAAAAAAAAAAAGAAAATATCTTGAAATAACATTTAAATCGCGAACGCGTATAAATAATATTACAAAATATGTAATTAATAAAATGTTGAATCAAATCTTTTCCTGTTGAAAAAGGAAACGTTGAAGTTATCACGCTATCATATTTGCTGGTGACGCTGTTCCCTCCCAATAATGTTCCAACATGCAAATTAAAAATATCTATGATTTAAAACTGAAACGTTAAATCTACAAGGAAGAATGATTCTGAACGCACATTTCTTTACACTTCAACTCCAGCCTGGCCTTTTTTGGTTCGTCTGGGAGACTAGATTAAAAGTTTGCTGAATTTTGGAATAGACAACAACTAGCATGATTCCTCACAGTGTCAACTATGTGTTCCGTGGGTAGTGTGGCCGTATGTAATAAAAAAAAAGAAAAATCAAACATTAGCTTAAGATAATTTAATGTCAGGCTTGAGAAATATAATAAGCTGATCTTACTAGAAATAGTTGTTACCTGGATTGTTGGAAATTGAGATTAACTATTGGATAGTTTGAAAAAAAAAAGAAGATAATTTATACTTAGTGTATTTTAGATGTAAGCTTATCTTTCCTCTTTTTGATTTTATTTCGTAGCCTATGGAAGTCTATGTTGATGATGAAGCTAAGCTTACGTTACATGGTCTACAACAACACTATGTTAAATTGAAGGAGAACGAAAAGAACAAAAAATTGTTTGAATTGTTGGACGTGCTCGAGTTTAATCAAGTAGGTTGAAATGACATAAAAAAAGCATAAACTAAATTTTATTTGATCAAATAAAATTGACGTATACATTAAATTTTAGCAGCTAATGGAATAGTTTTACTATTCTAGTTCATTTGAGATCTGTATTATCCGTTTTTATTTTAAAATCTTCTAAATTAGTTATTATGAAATAAAATAAATGCAAATCACATCTACTGAAAAGCGTGAATATATAACTTTTTATATTTCTCGCAGGTTGTTATTTTCGTTAAATCTGTTCAACGTTGCATGGCGCTCGCACAATTACTTACAGAGCAAAACTTCCCAGCTATTGGCATTCATCGGGGCATGACTCAGGAGGAACGTCTTGATCGTTATCAGCAATTTAAGGATTTCCAAAAACGTATTTTAGTTGCTACTAATCTTTTTGGGCGTGGCATGGATATTGAACGTGTCAACATTGTATTCAACTATGATATGCCTGAAGATTCGGACACATACTTACATCGTGTCGCACGTGCTGGACGTTTTGGTACCAAAGGCTTAGCCATCACATTTGTATCTGACGAAGCTGACGCTAAAATTCTTAATGAAGTGCAAGACAGATTTGATGTTAACATTACTGAGCTACCGGATGAAATTGATCTGTCATCTTACAGTAAGTATCTTGTTTGATTTGTTGTTGATTTCTTATTTATTTATTTTTTTTTTGTTACAGTTGAAGGACGATAGATCTTTGTGTCTCAAGTGAAATGCATTTAATTGCTTCAATTTTTATACTTAGAACACAGTTGTTCTATCTGACGATCAGAGTACCACAATAAAAGTCAAATTCTAAGAAAAAGTTTAAGTGTAATTTTTTTTAATCTATTTTATTTTCTCTTATAAACTAGTTAATATTAACATAATTCAATAAAAAGATGACGCCAATCTATCAAGAGTTACATTTTGGCAATAGCGTAAAAACTTTAAGCAAGTTAAAACATTTCTTTTATTTCAAATGGATTAATGTATGATTAGTTTTAAAGACAAATAAGGTTTTGTGTATTAAATGACACGGTTTCTAAAGTATTTAAGACTTATGAAATGGTCAGTAAGGAACAATAAAGGAACTCATAACAAAACTTACTTTACTTTATACGACTAGCAATCCATTGCCTTCATGTCTTCTCGAACCTAGAGGCTGTGAGTTGAAGATTCCCTTGGTTAGAGCATTTTCTTCCAATCGCTCTATACATAGAGTTTGTATATCTAACTTTTTACCAAAACTTTCAAAAAACTTCGAGTCGAAATCGGGAATTGAAAACAGTTCTTGGCTATAATTTATATGTATAGTTCGAGAATTCGCAATCCCCGAAATTAGATAGAAAGTAAAAATTACTTATCGTGTGATGATTTATTTACTTGAACTTTTCTTTCAGAAGAATTATCTGTTTTACTTCAAGTAAGTCCTGAATTTTATCAAAACAAGGTGACTATACACCTTGATTTAAAAGAAATAATGACAATTTTTAAAAAAATTAAGAAGTTTTATTAAATATTAATAATGCATGGAGATAGATCCCAATCTTACTAAATAATAATGAGCATACATTGTATTATTTTATAACAAACAATAAAAATAATTCATAAAAACGTAAATTAAAACAAAATTCAAGTCATGAAATTGAGTAAACACTTGCGAGATTTGAAATGAAATTTGAAGTTACTTGGATATTTTAAAACGAAATTAACGACAGAGTGCCGCAAAACTTAAGCTTCCGTCCAGGTTTTGATTTTAATAGGATAATGATCTAAAGCTCACGGCGCACATAGTACAAGATTGGCTGCTATAAAACTCTCCAAATCAACTTAAAACACAACCACAATCGCCGAAAATGAACCCAATTGAGCATTTATGGGGAGAAGTGAAATTAAAATTGAAGAATGTTCATTCGCGGAGCAAGGAGAACTTAAAGAGAGCGATAGCCAAGATCTGGAAAGAAATTTTGCACTAATTCACCCAAAAACTTGTGGATTCAATGCCACGACGAATGTAATCTGTAATAGATGATACAAGTGGTGATAACAATTGTTGGAATCGAAAAATGTCTATTTTGATTAAAATTTAATGAACTATAGTTCGAATTGCATGAACTGTACGTATATACTTGATTTTGTGACATGAATTTTGCTTTAATTTACGTTTTTATGAATTCTTTTTGTGTTTTATTTTAAAAATATTAAAATTTATGTTCGTTATTAGTTAGTAAGATTGGTATCTATCCCCATTCATTAAAATTATTTCTTAAAAGTTTTTAGTTTCCTTAAAAATTGCCAATATTTCTTTCAAATCAGCGTGTATACTCATTTTTGTAAGTAACTGTACATATTTGATACTCTCCTTATTGTCCACGTGGCGCCATGCCGAACAATAATGACGCCAATATCATCTGCATACCTAACGCGTGAACAACTATTTTTTGGCTAAAAGATGGAAAGAAATTTTTTCAAGAATAAAAAAAAAAATGAGAAAGGTCTTCAAAATATTAATTACATATACATATTTTTTATTTTTGTCCTGTTGGTTTTTTCCATATTTGATTGATGACTCGATGCATACACCCTACCAAAACATTACCATTAATCATTAAAAACTCCGAATAAAGTTCACCGCATCTTGCGGCCATGTTGTTTTTTAGCTTCTTTATCGTTAGACTTACCTCTTCTAGATTAGGTGGATTGATTTTCTACTATATCTGTCTGTCAGTTTGTTACCCTACAAGCAACTGTTTTAAATGTTTCTTAAAAATACAACGCAAATTAAATCTCAGTTCTGAAAATGATCCCAGCCAGCATTTTATGAAATTTCCGATCCTCTGTCTGATTAAAATTATCATAAATGCGCTCATTTTCTGATCATAAATGATACTTTTGTCGGGAGAAAATGGTAACCTATCCGCGACTCTTCTTGATGAGTCGTTTGTGACCCCTTTTTCTGATCAGTTTCGACTCATTTTCGAGTCATATTTCTAATCATTTGCGAGTCTTTTACGATTCATATTTTAGTCATATATCTTATCACTTGCGAGTCTTTTTCGAGTCATATGCGAGTCTTTTTCAAGTCATATTTCTAATCATTTGCGAGTCTTTTTTGAGTCATATTTATAATCATTTGCGAGTTACATGACAAAGAAAAATCTACGTAACGATTCGAATATGACTTTAGAACTTGTTTTTGAAAATGAATTTTGAATTGTATTCTGTTTTGTAGTTCATAATAACTTTACTAGAAGTAGATAATATATAAATACTTTTACAATAAGTAAAATTATGCATATAGGGCTGATGGTGGTGAGAAGAATGGCAAGGACACGCGAAGGAACGTGAATACGAAAAAATTTAAGTCATATGACTCGCAAATGATTAGAAATATGACTCAAAAAAGACTCGAAAATGCTTAGAAATTTGACTAAAATATGACTCGAAAAAGACTCGCAAATGATTAGAAATATGACTTGAAAAAGACTCGCATATGACTCGAAAAAGACTCGCAAATGATTAGAAATATGACTCGAAAATGAGTCGATACTGATCAGAAAAACGGGTCATAAACGACTCATCAAGAAGAGTCGTGGATAGGTTACCATTTTCTCCCGACAAAAGTATCATTAAGGACTAGAAAATGAGCGCATTTATGATCATTTCAATCAGACAGAGGACTCGAAAAAGACTCGAATGTGATCGGAAATTTCATAAAATGCTGGCTGGGTTGTTACTGTTTTCCTGTGCAATCAGTTTTAGATCATTGGGTAGATCGGAATGTGATTTTTGGAATTTTTTTTTTTTTCTCAGTTATTACTTGTAATCACTTTTTGGTCATAAATAGTAGTCAAAAATGACTCGTATAGGTGATTGAAAAAAAAATGATCATCTAAATGCTAGGTGGGGATGGTACACTTTATTTAAGTTTGTGCTTACTTAAAATTAGAAAAAACCTTGTCAATCACATTACAAAGTAAAATCAGCCGTATCACGAAAAGCGAAATTTCGAAAACTAAAACTGGTTGGATTCTGAAAGCGCGGCGTATTAACACTCAAAGCTGATCTTGGCCTAATTGTGGGTGCTTGCGATGCTATTGAATGTCGTCGCATAGGCGCATTAATCGCAATACCTGAATCAACTGTTACAACTTGATCGCTTGATATGGTAGAAGCGGCAGCTTGATTTCGAAACTCAGCTTCCTTTCGAGCGCTGTATTAAGGACAAAATTAATTTAAAGATACCGTACATAAGTAGCATACGGAGAGTTTGCAATTTCAATTGTCTGAAAAATTTATTCTGTAGAAAGATAGACCCCTATTCAATCAAACAGTTTTAGTGCTATTAAAAAGGATTGGGGTCAAATCTTTCTCGTATGGAATACATTTCATAAGAATGCAAAGTTTCCGTATAACATATGCTAGAAAAACTCACCGTTCTTCTTCGATCTCTTTACGTTGTTGGTTCACTTTGCGTACACGTTTCTCTAATTGCCTTCGTTCGTAGCGGAAATTTTCTAATTCTTCAAATTTTTTCCTTGAATTAGCTCTAAATTGTGATGTGCTTTCTTCCGATTTTTCAAGTTCACGTGACTGAAATAAAGTCGATTTTTAATTTCTTTTTTATGATGTCGGTTCTAAGTAAGAGGGAGGTACTTGAGCTAACAGAACGAAACTGCAGTCTCGAAAATTTATTTCGCGGACAAAGACAGTAAATTTACGTGACTGCAGTCTCAAAAATGTATTCCGCGGGGTTATCAGATCCCGTGCCAATCCATTAGCATCACATACATTTTTAAAGTGGAATATTGACTGAACGGGACGTGATGATATCACGGAAAGAACATTTTTGTTGAGATTGCAAAATCTTTGAAATGCATTTGCCGGAAAAATGCGTTCCCCGTCTTCAAATCACTTACATTTCGTGTGTAATATTTTGAGTGGAATGCTGATTTTTTCGCAGACGAAGTTTTAAGGCGAAACATACTCAAAATTAGTAGAATGAGCCTAAAATAGTTATTTTGTTTCTCTCATTTAAAAACGATTGTTCGAATAGAATAGAAAACGATGACTTTTTCGATGTTTCTCAATAATTTTCAACTTTTTCGATGTTGTGCGATGGGTTCCTTTCCATACAATTTTTCGATGTTAATCAATAAACTTCGACTTTATAGACATTTTTGAAAATATTCGAAAAGTTTTGACTATCGACTTTTTCTATGTTTTTTGGCAAGTTTCAACTTTTTTGATAGTTTTCGATGTTTTTTAATAAATTTCAACATTTCCCAAGTACGAATTTTTTCGTTGTTCTTAAGAGTTTCGACTAGTATCGGATTTTTCGATAAATTTAAACTTTTCGATAAGTTTTGACTGTCATCAACTTTTTCTATGTTTCTCGATAAGTTTCGGTTATTATCGCCTTGTTTGATAAATTTAAGCTATACATTATATTTTTTTATGGTGTCTATTTTTCGATAAATTTAGACTTTTCGATATGTTTTGACTGTCATCAACTTTTTCTATGTTTTTCGATAAGTTTCGGCTATTATCGCCTTGTTTGATAAATTTAAATTACCTATACATTATATTTTTTTTATGGTGTTAGATCAAATATGACTTTTTTCTTGTTTTGTGATAAGTTCCGATGTTTTTGAAAAGTTTCAACTTTTATTTATTTCTTCGGTGTTTTTCGATAGGTTTCGACCTTAACAAGTTATTCGATGTTTTCTGATAAGTTTGAATTTAACTCGATTTTTTAATGTTTTTCGGAAAGTTTCGTATGCCAAATAATATTGAAAGCTTTTTTAAATTAAATATGCAGTGAATTTGTTTTTAACGAATATTTATAAAACTGGCTACGTCTCATATTGAGTGGAATAATGAAGAAAGACACCTTTAAGACAAGTTCGACTGATTCGAACACGACTCAAAAAAATATTGTCGTGATTTAAGGCATACTTTTCAAGTGAACTGACAAAAACTGAAACAAATACAGATTCAGTTTGAGTTCAGGCTCTACTTACCAAACGCTGCATACCTTTCTCAAAATGCGTACGATGTGGTTGTTGAAAACGTAAAATATGCGAGGCTGGCAACCCGTCCAACCAAGGCTGTGGATTGAAAAGTTCTTTGATTTGTGGAGGAAGATTGTTGCCCATTAGGCGACCAGTTACTTTGTTTTTGCATATGGGGCAAATGTAAGAATCATTTTCATCTATGAATTAAAAAAATTTCTGTTTAATTTGTAAAATAGAAAAAGTTTTTACGCACTTTCTACCTTGTTAATACACGTTTCGCAAGAAATGTGCGTGCATGATAGTAAATAAACTTTACGTTGTTTCCGTGAGTAAATTTCGAAGCAACGATTGCAGTGAATCCAGTATAACAATGTTTCTTTTGGCAGTTCCATGATGATTCAGATAAATTTGAATTTTAAATTAAACAACATCGTTTATATACTCGCTCTACTTTGCTCGAATCGGAAGTGAGAAGTGATGCCAAGTTTGAGTTTCGCAAATGTCATATATGTTGCTTACACGCAGCGTCGACTTCTAACACTAATTCACAAGTTCGCCGTTAATCACGCACTCACACGCACGTCGGGGTTAAAATATTATTGTTGTCAAAGCAAACAATAAATAGTTTGTTAGGACGTAGTCTAAGGTAAACAGGAGAAATTAATAAAAATATGTGTTTTAAACTATTTTTCTTTTAAAATTTATTTGTGTTATGTATATCTTAAAATTAATTTTAGCTAAATGCTATTTTAAGCGTTTATTTTGAAAACCGATGCACATGCCCCCATTCACATGACAGACTCATCATTAAATAATTTCAAAAATTTTACAAGTGAAAATGGAAAATTTTTATTATAAGGGTATGTTGCCGTGACTTTTTTTTCACCAAGCTTTGAGACAATCAGTTTGGGTAATAATTTTTGAGTTATCCAGACGTTGAAATAACTAATATCCAACGCATGAGCAACTTTCAAACAACCGAAGAAAATAGTTAGCCAATTGTCACATATCTAACAAATTTGTTGATATTCTGCTAAAATATTTATTTTTTACATCTATACTATATACATAAAACTGCTAGTGTAAAATGATTTGAAACACTTTGGCGCAAAATATACTAAAAAACTAAGAAAACCTAGTGGATAAAAGAGTTTCGCGGCAAAGTAATTTTAATTTTTTGTTTTGATGACTGCGAATGATACTTAAACGCCGATGTATGTACCCGAACAACAACGAACTATTAGCCCAGTTCACAGTTAACACACATGCTATCCAATATGGTGTGACAACATCAATGTTCGATAATGTGAACGGTAGGATGGACCGCTTGACACACATGTTGGATGGATTTCAAAAATGTTTGATTTTTCTGCAGCTTGTCGAACTATACAACCTGTGTGAATTGACTGACAAGCCTAGTGAACATTTTTCATTTTAAATAAGATTTCAGGCAGTTTACTTCGATGTGGACGCTAATAAATTGTTCTGCAATTGATGTTTGATGGCATGCTCGATAATGTGAACGCAAAGCAATATTGACAGCCACACATGTTGTCAAGCAATGAAGGACAACATGTGTGATAATATGAACCGCCCTATTGAGTCTGCTTTACCCATTGAATAATTGTCTCCAACAAATAAAAAAAGTCTCGGCAATACTGTTTTGCTTTCGAACACAAACAACCGTTTGAATTGTAAAATAACGGGTATTTGCAAATCACAATTTAGACTTTTTTTCTCGACTTTCCTAAATTATTTTAGTGATAAATACAAATTTAAAAATTAAATAAAAATGGCTTCTCACGAAGATAACATGGAAATGATGCATTTTATGTGCACACGTGAAGTGGAGCAACTACAGCAGAATCTCACTCGATATATGCTCGAGAGTGCGCGCGTGAAAAAATGTATCAACAATTATGACGAAGAAAAGAACGCTGCTAGTGGCAACATCCAAGGATATGCACTCGCTGTATATGATAATTACATGTCCAACTTGGAAATGGTAATAGATTTGGCAAGAAAATTTAACATCCACTTGCAATTGAAGCCGTTAAGTAAAACCATCACAAATGTGACAAACTATGAGACGCCACAACGTTCATTCACCGATTTCTTGCAATGGAACAACTTTCGACAACAACATGGAAACGCGTGTAACTTGAGATTTATTGCGGCTGGTGATGCGTGCAGGGCGGGTGAAATTGATGTGCTTGAAAGAAATAACTCTCTTTTAAGCGCTGGACAGCCTTGTGTTTCATGCAGTGCACCTATAATATCACCCCCGGAATCACCGTTATCACCAAAAGGTAAAATCGATTGTGATGAAATATTTAAATTTGGAGAAGAAAATCATTCATTCATCAAAACCCACAGCCAAACCACATTGCGCAAAGTCCACTTTCCATCTCCATCAAAACTGCAGCAACACTATCCGAAACAACTTATACCGCGAAGCTTGGAGTATTTTACAAAAGATCGGGAATTTTCAGCAACTATTACATATGTGGAGAATTATGAGATGTTGATCTTCTATATTTGTTACAATGATAATCCAGTTCTATTGGAGTTAAGCAGTATGCTCCATTTGCGTCAATTCAAGGAGCCGCCCACAAATATTAATGAAATTTTTGGTATTTCCATGGGCAATGATAGCATCTTCCGTGCTGTGGTGCATCGAGAAAATAGCTGCGGCAGTGGTAGTGAGGATACTTGGAGTAAGAATTCGGACGACAGTGCGGCAATGACTAAAGTACTTTTAGTTGACTTTGGTGAAATTGTGTCTCTGGATGACAGTACTATTCTGTACGAGGTTCCATTAAAGTTTCAAAACATTCCCACACAGGCAATTAAATGTGTGCTGCTTGGTGTCGATTCGAGTCAGAGTAATAACAAACATGAAAATTTGGCTAATGTTTTACGTTATTATGAATTTAAAAAGTGCGATTTCCGTGTTGTTCACAATTCAGATAGAGTTTTACAAGTTTTGCTTCTGCTGCAAGCCGAAAAAGATGAGAACCATACATCGGAGTGGCAGTCAAAGATGGTAAGAAAATTGAATTTGCTTCATTATAAAGACGAAGAATTGCCATTTATATATAAAATTTCACGCCGGGCTTTAACCAGGTTTAAATGCAAGGTTGAGTTACAAAATAATATAAATAAAAAACAAATAAATTTAAAAAATCAAATTTTGACACCTTCAAAGATAGCACCACTATAAAATGTAAATTATAAAAAATCAAAAATACCATCGATTGCAATTTGATGGCTTGGACTTTGCAGATGGCTCGTACAATTAAATTCGCGTGTCTGACTTAACAAATAGTGCCAACGACGTGTGTGGCTCGGATCGTAGCTCAAAGTATTGATATACTTGATAATATTGATAAAACATTTCATAAAGTTCGGGTAGGGAATTCGACACTCACAAAACTTTCGGTTGTCGAGTTATCTACACATCTTCCGCCGGCCCGGCATTTAACCCTTAATTACAAACTTGCGCCGTTTTATTGTTTTTTCAAGAACCTTTAAGCCCACCCTTATTAGGCATGCTGCCTCGTGTCTATATGCATTTTATTATGTACAATATAATGACACACACAAGACATGCCACCTAATGTATTCATAATCCGCTATTATGCGGTGTATGAATGCATATTAAAGACATTTTTAAGTTGGTCTTTATATAATTAAATAATATTTAGCTACAAACGCAAAGTATCTTCTTATACTTAGCTCTTTTAAGGACATCACTGCTTTGTTAGCTAAATTTTTGTATTGAAAACTTTCCCGTTTGTTACTAGTATTATACAATTCATGGTACATAATTAGATCAAAAGTACAAACCTTATGTCAATGATCTAAAGTTATTCATTTAAAATTACTTATTATAAAAGGTATGTTGCTGTTGAGAGAAAAGCTAAAATGATAAGGTCCGATGCTCATTTTCGATCTAGAAAACAGGAAAAACTTTTTTTTTTATTTATAATGGTTGTATTAAACTTAACGTACATTCTTTATGGCTACATAATTCGATTTTTATAATAAAACTATTTATATATTGATTCGAAAACGATAGGAATTGAAAATTTATTCATTCTTTTTGCTATGATAATACCGATATATTATTTCTCTTTTTTTTTAGACTTCAGTAAATGATAGTGCCAAAAATTTAAATCCATTTATGTTTTCATCAGAAGATGAGGATGACTTAAAGGATTATGTAGAAAATGACACTCAAATCACAGTATCAAATTTGCCATTACCTTCAACACCACCTCAGATATCTTATACTGACGCACATATTATCGAAAGATGTACAGAAAAATCAAATGTTCTGCTTAATGATGATAAACTCGTCAATTACAGCAGCACCGCCACAGCTAATTCTGTAAATTCGGCTGATAGAAAATATATATTATCAGATGATCGTAATTTGATTTTAACAGCAACTTACGTAGCAGATGTTGAATATTTTTATGCACAAATTGAAAATAATCGACAAGAGCCACTAGAACCACTTATTTGGAGCGATGATGAAGTGCCAGTGTCACATCGCCTAGTGCAGGCACCACAGTTAAATGATTTGATTTTAGCTAAATATAATAAAGATGATTTTTGGTATCGTGCAGAGGTGGTTGAAATCTATGAGAAAAACACATTCTTTAAGGTTCTTATTCTATTATTCTTTATTCTTTAATCATTTAATATTTTATTTATTGAATGTAGCCTTATTTATTTGTTATCCTTTAGGTATTTTATGTAGACTATGGGAATACAGAAATTGTATCACTTGAATCCGTGGCCAAATGCTTTTGCTCCCAAGCAGAGGAATCGTACCGCGCTGTGCGCTGTCATTTAGCAAATATAAGTTCGATTACTGGCTCTGACGAAATGCGTCACCAGCAAGCATTGAATTCACTTTGCTTGCTTATTTTAAATCAAACATTTGCCGTGAAAGTATTGCATAAAAGTGAAAGTGAACTTCTTATCAAAATAATCGACGACGAATTTCTAGAAGTACCGAAGACACTTATACGTTTGGGTTATGCAAAGGAAAATGAAAATCATTTATATGCTGATGATCAATGAAGTTAATTCAAAAGTTTAAAATTCGACTGTTGGCTTTAGCTATGTGTGAGTTGCGTATTATTTTCAGTTTATTTTGTATCAGTTTAGCCAAACACTTGCATTAGTGCGCAATTCGAATAAGCCTCATAACTATGTTAAAAAAATGAAAAATTCTCTACTGAAACATATAAAAGTCTTATTGTTGTAATTGTTATTACAAATGTTTGTAATAAAAAACTAATTTAGTTAATTTAAAATTGTTTATTTACTGACATTGAAGCGACCCATAATTTTTAAAATCGTGTGTATTGGCCCAATACCTTTACCAAAGAAGCATCTCCAGGCCATTACACGTATTTTACAGTGGCTTTGCAATACTAAGGATTCAATCCTTCTCATTTAGGTCTGCGTGCACGCCTTATTTCATACAAATCTTTCAGGTTGTACTTGGATTTGTCAGAAAGCAACTTAGTCTTCCATTTTTGGATACTTTAGTTGAGGTGGGGGTGGAGAGTTCTTAGCGTCAAAGTATGCATCTGACAGCGACGGAATGAATACGTCAGCAACGCTAACTAAAGTCTAACAAAAATCAACAAACAGTTCTTAACCAAATTATTACGTTTTCATTTGCTCGATTTTGACATTTTATGATGAAAATAATAATAGAGAAAGAGTCAACATTTGGCCGTAATGTAACGTGAATTGAATCATGAAGTGATGAAGTCAGCTTTTGACGAGAGTCCCTTTTATTGATTAAATGTCGCCCAAGTTTGCTCTCATATGAAATATATTTCGAAGGATTTTTTTAAATTCAAAATAAATAAATGTTACTCATAACAGCAGAGAAATGAGAGCCACTGGTGGTGACATTTTTAATAAACTTTTTTTTAGCTTTGAAAAAATTATAATCGCAACCAGGGCTGTCGTTTTGGAATTTTTGACCGCAGTGAAAATTCCGAAAAGTTGAGGAAAAGTGAAGTGTTCGCAGTGTTTCTAAAACAAAAGTGCAGTGAATTCTGCAGTGTTATAAGAAAAAGATACATTCTACAATATTTTTAAAATCACATGAAAAAAAACACTTTTTCGGTAAATTTTTAATAAAATGTAATCAATAGTTAAAATTAAACAAATAACATTGTCATTTTGTGCCTTCATGGCATAAATCAGTACATTTTATAAAAAAAAGATAATAATAAAAGTTTATATATTCTATGTACTGTGTACATCAAAATAAACTAAAAAAAATTAGCTATCAAGTATTCCATAGGGACAACATAAAAAGAATTGAGAAAATCTTAGAGAAAAACAGTTTTCCAAAACACACAACAAAAAGATTAAAAAACAATTTTTATAAGGATAAGGGACCAAGACAGGAAAGGGGTACAGTCATATATAAATTGATGACATATATTCCAGGTTTGACAGAGAGATTTGCGAAATTAAGTGCGTTTAAGGACATAAAAATTGCTAATAAGACAGATAATAAAATTGGACAATTTTGCAGCAATATCAAAACTTGACAAATCCTGCCTTATTTACAAAATTCTTTGTGACGGAGACGGGTCCAATGTATGCCAGAAGGTATATGTTGGTACTAAAAAAACAAAAAACAAATTAAGGACAAGACTCAGGACACAGATCGGACCAAAAAAACAGAAATGGACAAGCCCCTAAGACATCCCTTTGAGCCCACTGTGCTGAGCTTGGACATTTTCCTAATTTTGACGCTGTGGAGATCTTACAAGAAGAAAATAATCATGAGAAGAGATTCATATTAGAGATGCTCCACATTATTAACACCCCCACTGACAAGAGAATAAATTTCAAGAGCGACACAGAAAATTGTGCTCATATATACAGACATTTAGTTGACAATTAGGTTAGTTTAAGTTTAGCTTTTCTATAATTTTAACGTAAGTTTTGTTTTGTTAATTTATTCAATTGTGTATTGTTTTAATTATTATTTCTTAGTCACCCCTGAAGATAAGGAAGGATATTCCTCGAAATATTGTGAAAAATTATAAATAAAACACTGACCTAAAGCCAAAAAAAGTGTTTTTATTTTAAAAAAAAATATAAAAATACGATTTATGTACGACTATTTTCTGTAATGGCACCCAATTTTTAAAATCTTCATTAGGAAACGTTCCTTTAATGAGCATGATCGAATTAACCGTCTCCACTTTTAAACCATTCCAAGTTGAATTTTTTATTTGATTTGTAAGTGAAAAAATGCGGTCTTTGGATGCGCTACTGTGAGGTAGGCATAATAGTGCGCCAACAAATTTCTATAAACCAGGATGCATACAGTAGTTTCGTCTAAGGCTTTTTTTAATGAAATATAGCGAGCCAAAATTCTTCCAAATTTTTTTCTTCTGGCTTCGACATCATCTATGTCATCATGATTTATCAGATTAGGAAAAAGCAGAATTTTTTGCTAGATTACTTTTGCGACACTTTTTTCTGAAAGTGCAGTGTTTTCAAAAAAGATGCAGTGTCGCAGTGTCATACTTTAAATCGCAGTGAAAAACTGCGATTGAAGTGACAGCGACAGCCCTGATCGCAACTGCTGTGCGTTGCGGCGTAGCTCCATTTTTCCCAGAAGATGGAAACGTCGAAATTGAACCAAAAAAACCCGCACACTACCATAGCGACGCCAATAATATCTCCAGGGCACAAAAGTATTAAAATTAAAGAAAATAAATTGCTATTTCCTAAAATGAAGATTAACACACAGAAACAGCACGCCCCCCCCCCCCTGCCTTCCGTAAGACTTGCCTTATAATTTTTAAATGTAATCTGCCATAATAATGTATAGTCTCTGCATTAAAAAGTTGACGTGATATTTTTATTGACCCCCGCCCCTTTGGTGAGATTTTTCCGGACGCCTTTCCCCCTATTTTGACTCACGTAATTTAGTGACGTCTCCTAATTGCGTCATGGGTAGCAGCAATTCTAAATGACGATTCTTCCCCTATTTTCAGAACTCCTTTAACTGTCAAAATCAGCTTTTCGAATAAAACAACGTAATAATGTCCCCCGTTTTGGGAACAATGCAAAAAAGCAAAAACTTCCGTTCAATCTCTTAGTGTTGACAGCAAGTTATCGATATTTTTTAACCATTGAACGTGCCCTTTGTGTAATACACACACACATATAACCGTTAGCTTGCATTTCCTCTGCTACGAAAAAGTAGTTTCATTCATAATGATCAACGGCGAAAACTCTCACCTAACGTTTGGCTACACAATGTAGAGTCCACATGCAATCGGTTTAAAAACGAACCCCCACAGTCGAAGCACCGCTGCTGGTGGGAGCCCTTTGTTGTTGGATACACGCCAAAACGGTTTTTTATTTTATAAAAAAGCTTGCTCGTGAAATGGAAATTTAGTATACTAGCGCGCGTGCTGCTGTGTAGTTGAACTTGAAATTTTGTCGTGATTTTCTTATCAGTCGCGTGTTTATTCCGAACAATTCCCTACTTTTAACACTCTTTCTTTTTGTATCGTGTTGGTGACAGTTATGAGAACTAACTCGTAATATGCACATAAAAAATAAATAGAGAATAAATAAACAACAATAAAAAATAAATTTTTGAAAACTTGTTTGAAAGTTAAAATAATTGTATATTGTATTTAATATAACTTTGACATCTTCTTTAAATTGACATACGGTAGCAGCAGATTGTTTTTTACTCGTGCGTGTGCGTTTTATTTTCAATTGCAATCACATTTTTTTTGTAATTTTGATAACGTTTATTATTACGGTATTTCAAAATCAATAGAAGTGCTAAACAAAGGTAACTAACTGCCTTTAGTAACAAGGAATTAGAAATATATAATTTGTTATTATTTAATTGCAAGTGTAATATCAAAAGAAGAAAAAGTGTTTACATAAGTGGTGTTCGCTTATTTTCGGCTTTTCTCTATATCCGTTACTTTCTCTTGGTCTCCTTTCATATATTGATTATTCGCTCTCACGCATTGTCTCTAAAAGATGCGTTCAAATGTGCGGACACTTTTTAAAGTTCAATGATGAATTTCTTTATTGTTGTTGCATTAGTTCGTGAACTAAATTGTTGAAGTTTAATTAAAAATTGTAAAATAGCACCAAGTGTTCGAGTTTTTTTATTTTAAAAATGCAATTTGTTGGCGAATAAATCGAAATGTGTTTATTTTCGTTTCGGACAGACTGTATTCCTATTAACTCATTTGCATTTAATGCCGGAAAGCACAGTGGTGTAGTATAACTGAGATTCTGTGGGTAAAATGCTTTGAAAACTGCAGAGGTAACATCGCAAAATAGATATCGGTAATGTTGATAAATGAATAAATAGTAAATAAAGACGTTTATTTTCGAAACCAAAATAACAATCGGTTATTTTAAGAACCTCAACTACACAAAAAAAGAAAAAACATGTGTGCAGTTCATACGTGGTAGAACTGAAACCTTTAGAAAACTAAATTGCGATAGAATGAGACGAAAATATTTGACTAAAATGATAAAATTTGACGCGAACTAGAATAGCTACAATAATAAATGATAATCAAATTAAAGTACTCATCGAGCAGAGTGGCCGAAAACTATCAGCTTCGAGATTGGTTAACCATAAGTTGAGATATAAGCTTGGAAAGATTTCCTATTTTTTCAAGTAATACACTAACTACCAAAGCCTTTATATAGCGAAGATAAAATAATCTACTACTTCTTCTCTTACCTGCAACTGTAAAACCTGTTAAAAAAAGGGGCTTAACCGGTATTCCTCTTTGTCGCACATATATTTGCTGGACTCTCAAACGGAGGATTGATTACACATATAATTAATAAAACATAGATTAATTTAAAAATATACCAATTTTTCATTCAGCTCATTTCTAACAATAATGGTCATATGCAACCCTGTGCCAGCTGTGCGAATTGGTAATTAGTGAGTTGCGTTAAAAACTTATTTTAACCAGCTTTGAAAGTATTGTTGAGCTTGAGGCAAAAGTAAAAAAAGTTGGCGACTGATGGACTTCATTCATTTCAAAAATGAGAACTTTTTTTGCTCACTAACTTTGACAAGACATAAATGGTTGTGATTATCTACATACGACATTTTTCTGACTGAAGACTTATTCGCTTTGAGCTGAAATAATCAGATCCCTCCTTGCTAAAATCATGACTACGCCACTGCCATATAGTAATATTTATAGAAACACGAGTTTTGCGCCATTTACCGCAAAACAAAACAGCTGACCAAAACAATTTTCTGTAAACGTAATAAAGCATTGACGAATGCTTTTCGTTATAAAAAATGGCTAAACATTTTTTATTCCTTCTGGTCTGGCCAATTATTTTGAAAAAAGCTTTATTAATTTAATTTATAAAAGTTACCATTTTCTTATACTTTTTCAAAAAATAAAGATTTTGATTAAAAAATGGGTCGAAATTTCAAAAAATTGATTATAACTCAAAAACTACAGGAGCCATAGTTATGGCTATGTACATATTTAAAAGTTACCGCTTTCACCATAGGAATGAAATTACTCTAAAGAGTAACTGCTACAACATACAGTTTGTCAAGTAATTGTTTGCAAAATAAATTATGCAATACAATTTTCACTGTAATATTGAATTAAAACAAGAATTGCATACATTTTTTGTAAAATTAATTTTTTCATTCTTCATAGAAAACATAAAAAAAAATTATTTGATATAAACAGAAAGAAAAGTTTATGGAACATAAATAAAAACAATAGCCATTTCATGATGTCAAATAATACTTTGCAAAATGCAAGGAGCATATGAAGAATCTTATAAACTAATAAGAAAAAACTCAATACTTGTTGTGTCACCACGAACATCAATCACGGTATCTTAACTTTTCAGCCTTTTAAGTTACAGTGAAGTCGAAATTCTGAGCATTTTCTTTCTATTCGTTTTGAAGAGTGTTTAAGTCCTCCTCCTTTGTTATGATATTGAAAAGAACTCTAAATTCTTCAATGCCTTCCCATGATATGTGTCCCCATAACATCATGGACAACACATAACACAGGAATGTTAATTAAAAAAATAAAATTCGATTTTGGTATCCACTTTTCGTATACACAATTACAATTTCTTTTTTATTATATCGTCGGCTTACAAGCAAAATTGACTATCTGCAAAAAATTATTAGTGAGTAACGCTTATTATTATTTTAATTATGCTTAAGTCCTCTTAATTTTGTGATACATATATTATACTCGATACTCGATATACTGATATTAAAAAAAAATGTATACAGTATACCTGATAAGGTGTGTTATAAGAGTACATTATCACATTAGCAATTAAATTTTGTATTTTTTCCATCACAAACACAAAATTTAATTTTTTGTAGATGGTCAATTTTGATGGACAATAAATATAGTACAATTAAAATTAAATTTTGTATTAAGCGAAGTCCTGCTAAACGTAACCCAAACGTCGATTTTTTTATAAAACTCTACGTGAATTCATTTGAAAAGTTATTTGCACTCAAATGCTTATCACGATACATATCTACTTCTATGCAGGGTTGCCTCCAAAGTTTTATTTTCTTTAATTGCACGAAAAAAATTTAATAATATTTGACGGGCTTAGAACCAATTGGGTACAAGTGTACAATTCAAATTCTTACTAAAAACTGTTTAATAGCTTAAACACAATTTCGGCGGACGTCGGAAAATTCGTCAACCGTTTTCGGTTACCCGCTGTCAAAATTAGTACACACTTGATCGCTTGAAAAGGAACGGATTTGCGGCGCTCCAGGGAAAACCCGTCGAATTAGACACAATTCTATTCTATCCGACAGCGGACGACGGATCAGCATTTCTAATCCGCATGTGTCAATTTATTAACCTAAGTTTGTAATGTCAATTTAAGTTTTATGAAAAGTAATTCTAATCTAAATATGAATATAAATGAATTGAATTATAACGAGTTACCAATAGAAGAAGTACATACTCAGCAAAAATAAAGATTTCCTTTGTCACAGTCAAAAATATTTAAGTATATTAATTATGAACAAAATGTGTTTACTTAAACATATTTTACCATTGACGGATTTTTCGTCATCTGTCGGAATTGTATTTAAGCTATAAATTGAAAATGCCACCAACAAGTTACCAATGATATCTACTAGACCAATTGAATTCGCTATTGCTGCTACAACTGTAGAAATAAAACTTACTTACTAGTACTACTACTATTACAAAAAATAAAAAAAACCTTTAATATTATTTTACTTTGGATGCTCTTTGGTACCCCTTTGGATTTAAGTCCGTTATTTAAATAAAAATAATAATTTTTGGCGCTTATTTAGAAATTGTAATCAATCAATAAGATAAATAACTAAACATGAAAAATACGGATTTTAACCATTTTCGAATAAAATAAAGTAAAAAAGTTTTTTTTGTGTCTTTTTGTTATGGCATAAAAATGGTCAAAATAAGTATTTTCAAGAAATTTGCTAGAAATATTAATTTTTAAAATTTGATTTTGACTAGATTTTTCTTTAATTTTTTACATCTTTAATTAAAACAGTCAGCAAACAGTTTTTCTTTGCATTTCTCAATCTAGACTTGAATATGGGACTCTTATGTTTAGCGTCAGCTATTCGAAATAAATTGTGCAAAACATTTTTCAATTGTTTCTTGGATCCATATCATGCATAAAAGGGTTTAATTTTTATGGTAAATTAAAATTCAGCGAAGCTTTTATTCCAATTTTTACCTCGGTATATCAACATTTACAACTTTTGCTTCATCTCATGTGCACACCCTCCTTCTTAGACTCCTTAGGTTTTGTAAAAGAGCCCGGTGAAGAACTCGACGGGGTTTAATTCCTCGCCGTCTCAAGAGTCAAAAAATACTTATCCAAAAATCGTTACTGATGATCTTCAAAAAAATCGTATCTCGAAATCGAAATATGATCTTGATTACTAAGTAAAATTTATAGTACTCTAATATAATTGTAACTATGTATTGGGGTTAAAACAAAAGTTTGTATTGCAGACGAAATTCCTGGAGTCTAAAAGCAACGATGTTTAATTATTTGTACATTTCATTTTTTTATGCAGAACTTTTTATTAATATCGATTTGCGTAAACGTGATTGTGCATTGTTTCCTGAATAAAATTTGCGTTAAGATAAGCTATATATTTTTTAATAACAATTTCATTTTTTTTTTGTAGATAAAAGCTGAGGTTTGAACCTTAGCCCACTCCATTTTTAAAGATAGCAGAAACAAATACAATTTTATAACACGGATATTTTTGCAGCTTGATTATTAATTTATAAAGCTTTTCTGTATTATTTTATTAGTCGTCTACATTTTTTATATGTATGATAGATGTATACGGAGAGTTGTTTATTATTGTTTTGAATGTATTCAATTAAGTTACGAATAGCCTTGTTTTGTTGAATTGTACGCAGCTTGGCGGAATAAAAACAATTACCAAGTAATATGCTTTTCTCTAACACTAGGGAACAAATTGAAAGAACTGGTCGTCTCCACGTTCCAATTTAATAAATTTGTAATAATTTTAACGCCCTGATTACAACTGCATTTAAAGGTTTTTTTTTTGTTTTGTTTAAAATTTTCTTGCTCCTTAAATGCTGGTCATACGATTTTGGAACTTGGTAGACATTTTTTATGCACTTCAAGCTATTATTTACACCTCTCAGGTCCTCTTTAACCTTCAAATGGAGATAAAAACAGTACATGTTGAGCTATAACTGTATTTCGAAAAATTTAACATGACAACGTCCTCATTCAGGATTATACCGTAGTTATAATATGAACGGTGTTAAAAAATTTTAAAACGAATCATACTAAGCGCACCAAAAATCTTTTCGATCTACTAAGTCTGATCTCTAAGTTTGACCAAAAGTTGTTCGTTTTGAAGTTGTGGTATTTTTAGTGGATGTTTTATTATTATTTCATTAACTAACTTAAAGTTTGATTGACTACAGAATATTCATTTACAATTTGGTTAAATACCTTTTCTAAATAGCTCCGCAAAGGTATACGAGTAGTAAAGATAAAAGATGAAAATGTAATTAGATTTAAGTTGATTTTATCTAGTTCCATGCTTATCTAAATTTTAAAAAAATTATCAAACCATTATGCTCTTAATCCTATAATTTTTTTCAGAAATAAAAATATATGATTTTTATCTAGAACAAATTAAAACAATGTCATATATACATATAATAAATGTTTAATATTGTAAGAGGCTGTTCATATTTTACGTAATGTTCTTAAAGGGGGTGGTTTAGAGGTTCGGGAAATATGACAGGATGTCTTGCTTAGAGTTCAATAAACATATATATCTCCATACCAAATTTCTTCAAAATCATTCGATTAGCTTAGATAAGAAAACATGTTTTCCTGTTAGGGGCGTGGCATCACCCACTTAAAAACAATCAATCTATCTTCAAACCAAACTTCATAAAAATCAGTCCATTAGTTTAGCCGTGGAAAAGTATTTTCCTGTTAGAGGAGTGACAACGCCTACTATAAGAAAAAAATTTCATTCTGCACTGCCCTTCTTCACAACCTTCCCAAAAAAAAAAAAAAAAAATTAAGCGATTTTGGGCAGTTAAAAAGGCATGGAACCGTTTTGCGATAGCTCTGCCATTCGATGTCCAATCGTCAAGTATAGTATATCATTGTAAAGGTCTCAATGAGCTCTAGGTACGAAATGTAACTCTTTGGCTGGTGACCAGTGAACTTTTTTTTTATTTGTGTGCACTTTAATATAATGAACTTCGGAAAAGTTGGTATCCCTAGAATATTACGTGGTATTACAAAGAACAATTTATTGGCCCAAATGAGTCAGTCTTTAAACTGACTGTACTTATAAGTAAACAATCAATACACAAAGTTATTAATAACTAATCTGAAATAATTTAGAATTTATTTGACATAAATTTACTATCGTAATTTTTATTATTTACTTTCTAATTGTATGTAAATAAATAGATTAATTCATATATTTCAGATGCATAGAATACGTGATATCGGAGAATTTTACTTCAGTACGGCAGATTACTGTGTTTTTGCTGCAATGTTAGTACTCTCAACCGGAACTGGGGTGTACTTTGGATGGTATAAGTAAATATTACAATAAAAGAGTTAAATAACTTTTAATAACGAAAAACTTACAATCGAAACCAAATTAGAAGACGCCGAGTGCCAATCGAACAAGTTGGGAATAATGATGTTCCAGGATCAGTGAAAAAATTGGACTTTGGTGGGTCACGTACAATGAGTGAATATTTGCTGGGGTCACGAAAACTGCATGTTTTTCCAGTTGCAATGAGTCTAGTCGCCAGGTAAGTGTAGTGTGTTAAAGTAGACGGGCTAAGCAAGATCTGCGGCAAAATCGTGTATTTTCTCATAAAGATCTAAGATCACAAGCTGCTGCGTTTATGACGTCTCAGTCGTGCGGCCAATCGCAGCTATGACCGCAGCCGCGCTGGGCGTGAGAATAACATTTGTCGTACGCTGATAACAGCTTAGTGGGAAAAACAGAATTTGTTATCAGCATACGACAATTTCTGTACTCACGCTCAGCGCGGCTGCGGTATTAGCTGTAATGCCGGCACACGCCAGTGTCGTCATAAAAGCAGCACTGCTTGCCGTAATTTGTAAATTTAGTTTTCCATAAGAAAATACTCGCGCAGAACTGCCTTAGTCCATCTATCTGCTCATTAAAATAACTTTTTTAGATTTTAAAAATGAATCACTTTCGATTTTTATTTAGTTACATATCAGGTGTAACGATACTTGGTACACCATCGGAAATCTATAATTATGGCACACAATATTGGCTTATTATTGTTTCAATTGTATTTATGGCACTTACAGTATCTACAGTTTACTTGCCGGTTTTCGCAGCTTTACGCGTCGGATCATCATATGAGGTATGTATGAGCATTTATGTAAAGAAAGTGGGACTTCACATGTGAAAAATAGCTTATTTGTTAAGCTATCTGGTTTTGTTTACTAATAAATATAAATGCATTATCATGTAAGCTCGATAAATTAATTTTCAGTTGCCTTGCCGTTAGCATACTCAAATAAAAGAAATGAATGGTTATACATATCTATACACTGTGCTTTTTAAAATCGGCATTCGGTGTTAGGTGCTGTAAATTAATTTCGTAACACGTTTTTTAATAATTTTGTAACCCCTAGCCCCAATGTTAGAAATCTTAGTATAAAAATTTACATACGAGTATTATATAATACAGTAAGAAAATTATTGACATCACCCACCCCTAAACGTCTTTTGTAAGTAATGTACAGGCTCCTACATCAGCTTCAAAGCCAGCACAATATTTTAATGAACACTTTAAATACAACTTTTTAGCACAGCAATTCCATGTCATATATGTATGTCAAAGTCCGGCTGGCAAGTCTTATTCTCTTTTTTTTTTTGGTAGAGTTCAATTTTCATTTTGAATTTAAAAATATCAATTTTTTCTATATCTCATTTAATAAGTTTATTTTTAAGGCTTTAACCTTAACCAAAAGAACAATTACTAAAGATTTTGTTTATATCGTACATATGTACATAACCCTTACCAATACCATGTTATACAAATTCATTAAGTACATATGTAGCTTTTAATTGTTTTATAAATCTGTAATACTAGTTTGTTGGACTTTGCTCAGTAAACACTTTTCCATTAAAACCTTTATTTGTTGTTGAGGGTAATTTTTCACATGTTTAAATTAAAGTACGATTTGTATGATTGAATTATTTGAGCGTGCTAATGCATTTTTTTTTTGTTTTATTTTGAATAGATAATAAATTGAATGCGATTTTATTTATGCATTGTGACAGCCTTAATAGTTTTTAATTTGAGTAGGTACTTCGAACTCTACTATTAACAGTACTGTACAGTAATTGTGATACGAGTTTCACATCATGCAACACGAAAAGTTTTGTTATTAGTTATGTTTTCCTTTTTAAACGTTCTCTTAAGTAAAAACTGTAAATAATAAAAAGATTTTTATGTAATGTACTTTTGGAAAAACGCCAAACTTCTTTCAGGCAAAGATGTGAAAAAGTCTGAGACAAGTTTCATGCTTTTTTCCTCAAACCCCAAAGGTAAACTCTACAATTTACGTCATAAAATTAGAAACTGAATTTTTTATATTCGATAGAACTTTTTCAGAAAGCTTATAAACTACTAGTCGGTCGGGCGTTTATTGTCCAGTTCGACCACAAAATGGGACACATTTTTGGGAGGCCACCACGTCATCGAGTTAGCAGAATTTGTTGTGCAGAATAGAACCAAATTTATAATCGTAAAATATTTTTTTTTTCTTTCCATGGAGCGGTCATACATATGTAGGTGTATGTAAGAAAAAAAAAAATTAAAGAAAATATATTATACACCAAATAGATTGTATGTATTTTTTACGCGGAACCAACCGATATTCATGACATGGGTAAAAATTGTTTTTTTTAGACAATGACTTCTATGTAATCAGGTCTTTATACCCTGCATTCATTGTATTTGAGTATTTCCATGAAGTCGAACGTGGCCGTCCTACACTTTAAAAGTCAAAGTAAAACACTTATTTTTATCTGATACTTTAAGGAATAGCCTTTTGATAGGTTTATATTTAGCGGTAAAGTTGATGGTAAACTTAATACTGGTTCCAAGGTAAGGGCAATAAAAAAGCGATTCGCACGTGACCAAAAATGGAAGTGTTTTTCATGGCCATCTATAAAAAAAGCAGAAGTCAGCGAAACCTGCCAAAATGTTTTATAGTAGTGCCACCAATTTTAAAATGTTATGGAATAATATCACTTTTTATTATTATTATTATTTATAACATGTTACTTATAATTAAATTATTAAGTTACATTTAAAGATAAATTAGCACGAGCAACACAGACCTTCGGCTATAATATCACTTTTTATTAGATTTCGTTTGATTGAAAAATCTTTTTTTTTTTTCTTAAAAAGTATAATATGGTTCGAAACGTGAGATTGCGAACGTGACATAGTTTTCCATTATGATTCACTTGGGAAATTTTTTTTGTGTATATTCTTGTATCTCAGATTTATACAATAATTACAAAAACAAATTTAATTTTAATCCTTGTCGAAATTGGTTAGATAAATTTTAAGAAAGAAAATAAGAAACAGTAGTAAATATTTTTCTTAAAAGAATATAAAACTTTTCTTTTTGGAAGTAAAACGTTTTTTTTACTGTAGGGGCATGACACCGCCCCACTAAGAAATTTATTTTCTCAGTAATCAGTTTATCCCCATACCAATTTGATAAAAATCGGTGTAGCAACTCAGTCGTGGGGCGGTGCCACATCTACTTAAAGAACTTGAAGTCTCTAATAACCTTTTTTATGGTTCAATCGATCTCCCAACCAAATTTCTTAAAAATCAGTTTACTAGTTTAGCAGTGGAAACTGAATCATCACTCATATATTTTGATAGATTTAAACACAAACTCAAAACATACGTATATTGAGTAATAGATAAACGGGTAATATAAAACAGTATTAAATAAACGGCTCATTTATAATCAAATGTGCACAATTTAATTTTTTTCCAATCACCATAATAATCTTAAAAAATTTATTTTTCTATTTTTTTTTTCAGTACTTAGAATTACGGTTTAGCTCTGCTATACGTAGTATAGCTTCATTTATGTTCATTATGGACGAGGTAAGTTAAATTTGTCCATAAAACAACAGTTGAAAATTTTGAAACTTTTTTTTCTCATAGTCCTTTTACGCTTTTAGGTTTTCTTTCTACCAATAATTTTATACGTTCCAGCGATAGCATTTAATCAAGGTAAATACTTAAAGAGTGATATTATTAAAAACAGTGTATATATTTTCACATTGATTTTTCTCACATTTTCTTGTAGTGACTGGCATAAATATCCATCTCATCAGTGCGATAGTGTGTATAGTTTGTGTTTTTTATACGCTCATTGTAAGTAAATTTTAATCACTTTCTTTCAATAGTATGCAAAAAAAAAAAAAAACTAAACCTACAAAGGTGTGGATTGGAAACAATATGGAAATATGTGCATTAAAGCTTCAAATTAATGTATCCGAAAAGTTTCCAAAGTTTCATTATTTCCGAACCTATCAGAGGCCATTTTTGAGACTCAAAACTGGTTTTTTTCAAATATTTCTTCAAACTTCAAAGGTATAAAACAATTTTTTCAGGTAGATGTACATGTGTATATATGTATATTGTAGATAGAAATAGACACCGATCGGCATTAGCTACTAAGATATAGCCATCAAAAATTGCAATTCTGTAAAAATCACTATAAATTATGGCACGCTTTGCACCAATTTTAAACAAATGAACTCTTTAAAAACTTTAAACGTTTACCTCTTTTTGTTGTTTTTCTAAAAAAAACTATAATTAATGCATAGTGCCATACGCTGTAGTTCCTGTAAGCGAATCAAATAATTTAGCTGGCTTTGCTCATATGCTACCGACGCAGGGACTTTATTTGTAGGAGTAAGTTAAGGAACTGTATCTAGCTCTGCACGCAGAAAATCAAGTTTATCTCATGGTTCACATCTTAAAAGTATATAATGCAGTATATTATTTTAAAGATACATAATACTAATAAAGTGCATTATTTTTGGAAAAACAAACAGCATGAGAAAATTTTTGCGAAACTACCTTCAACTTTAAAATAACTTAACCGATTTAAAAGTTTATGATACCGTCTGTATATAAGTACATAACCCTTGAGCCTATCTACTTTTATATCATGCACTAAAGGTAATTTATTTTGTCATTCCGTTTGTAATGCATAGAAAAGGAGGTGCATTATACAGAAAAGTATATACATATATATTCCTGATCAGCGTTACCTTCTGAGTCGATATGGCCATGCCCGTCAGTTTATAAAAATAACGATTACATAAAAATAAAGCGAGTTAATTGATGCAATATACTGGGGGTTCGTATACAAAGTTTTATGAAAATTCAGAACATAGTTTTCTAAAAATATCATTTTAAGATGCGTTTATTTGCTATAAGCATTTCCATACCTCCATTCCGAAATCCAACTTTTTCTCTATTTTATGCCTATGACGTCAGGTCTTTGGTAATAGTATTTCAAAATATCTGCTTGTGTTGGCGATGCCCCGACGACTTGATCAAGTCCGGTCGCAATTATTTATTCCATGCATCATTAAGGATCCGCATGCGAGGTTTAATAAAAATCACCTGCATAGGTTCTGAAAAAAAGCAATAAAGCTTCGCAGCTTTAGGAGGTGTCACTCCCTCTTTGTGGTCGTAGCGGCAAATTTAGTAAATTTTGTTGTACCTTGTCTTAGCTTTGCAATGCAAAAGGTTTTATGAAAATCCATTCACGTCCGAAAAATTTTCTAAAATTAACTAACCTATAAATTTTAATCTTTATTTAACAGGGTGGCATCAAAGCTGTTGTACATACTGATGCCTGGCAAGTTCTGGTTATGTTTGTTTCTGTAATTGTTGTGGTTATATTGGGTTCAGTTGTCATAGGTGGACCAAGCGTAGTCTTCAAAGAGGCTTCAGAAGGAGGACGCCTGATTTTTTTCGAGTATGATTTTTTTTAATACATAATTTAACTTACAGTTAAATTTTATTAATTTTGTCACATACAGCACTGATCCTTCTCCATATAAACGACATACACTCTGGGGAGTTCTTATAGGCGGTTTTCTCTATTGGACTTCATTTAATTCAGTTAATCAGACAATGGTCCAACGTTATATGTCATTACCAAGTTTGCGTAAAGGTCAAGCTTCAATCGCTATATTTACAGTTGGAATAGCTTTATTTATATCAGTTTGTGTCTACGCTGGATTGCTTATTTATGATTTTTTTAAGCTTTGTGATCCACTCACTGCTGAGCTCATTTCGGTAAGTTGAAGAAGAAAAAAAAAAATTTTGAACCAAAACTGAATGTTTTTTTAATGAAAAGTCAATTTTAAAATTCTTGTCGCTTATTATAATTTTGCTTTATTTTATATTTTTAGAACGATGATCAACTGTTTCCATTTTATGTTATGCAGACAGTTGGCCACCTTCAAGGTGTGCCAGGTCTCTTCATAGCCGGCGTATTTGGCGCAGCGCTAAGCTCTTTATCTGTGGTGCTCAATTCTACCGCGTTAGTGTTACTTGAAGATATTGTTAAAGGGTGTTTTAAAATAAAACTATCAGATCGTGGCGCTGCTATGCTGGTAAAAGGAAGTATTATTGTATTAGGCGGAGTGGCACTCTCGTTAGTTTTTGTTATTGAAAAACTTGGTGCCATTCTAAGTGTAGCAACATCTGTTACAGCTATAGCGGCTGGTACGACTTTTGGCCTATTCACCATGGGTATGTTAATACCTTGGAGTAATACAAAAGGTGCAATAGCTGGTGCTATTGCAGGCATTCTAATGTCAGGTTGGATAACATTTGGATCACAAATTGCACTGGCATCCAAACGCGTTATACCGCATAAATTGGATGTTTCCATCGATGATTGCCCAGCAAATATTACCGGTGGTGGTAACCTAAATCAATACCCTGATGAAAGCGATGTATTTCCTTTGTATCGTTTATCATTTCATTGGATCAACCCTATTGGTGTGGCTAGCGTATTACTTGTAGGAACAATTGTTTCTTTTTTAACGGGTCCAACAAAACTAAGTAGTCTAGATGCAAGATTAATTTCTCCTGTTTTGCATAGGTAAGTAAAAATATTGTGAACAAATAATTAATATACATATACAGTGTTCTGCCTTAAAATTACGACCGATAGAAAAATTGAACTTAAAAGAACTCCGCACTATTTGTATTTAAAAACAAGTGATCGATTTTATTTATTTAACATTTTCTATTTCGAAATCCCTCATCAGTATCAAAGGGAACCCCAAAGGGCCTGATAACAAATTTCCGAGACGCCGCGATCTATAACTATGATTTTCGATAGAACACGTCAAAATAAATCGAAAACTTTAACTAACACTTAAAAATGATAACCAAATGTAAATGAGACCTTTGTGAGCCAATTACTCAAAGTCCTGCAATACAATTTTGTCACTCCCACTACATTAACTAGCTTCCTGCAAAAAAAATGGGAGCATCTGATTGAAACCCATTTCTAATACAAATAGTGTAAGATCGTTATATATTAAAGACTTTGCAATTAAATCAACGACACTGACCTCACCCGCTAATTTTTGTATGTGATTTGACGAATGGATTATAATCTTTTCACCGGAGCGCGCTTAAGGTTTCAAGGAATTTTGCATCTGAATAAGGTTGCATATGTACATATCCATACATACATATATGTGTGTATACACTTTTTTTTGGGATATTTGACATACGAGGGGTGTATGTACTCTTTTTTTTCTAAATTTTACATATTTGATGGAGTCAACTTAAGCAAAATGATTGCGTTCTCAAAGAACTTTTTTTATGGCTGTTTTATAGAAAATGAGCTGTTGAAAATTAGTTCAGGTAAAAATTTGCATAGTAAGTTTGCTTTGCAGAGGATGTAATAATTGGCTCAAACAATATTCTAAGTACCCTACTAAAAAAGGCACTGCAAAAAATTTAAATAATAGCTATGGATTGAAAGTTAAATTTTTATCTTTTCAGATTTCTTCCGAAAGAATGTTTTCCACCTCCTAATTCAAACGTTGATTTAACACGCGAGAACACAGTGCAAACTTTAACACATCTGTTGGGGGAGGGGAGCTCAACAAGTGATGGTAATAAAGGCACGCAAGGCCCTGGAAAATATTAAACAAACTTAGTTCTTCCGTATTGCCAAATTTTTTTAGTTTAAATAGGATAAATATTAGCTATAGTAGTAAATATAAAGACAATCAAGGAACCTTTTTAATTGGTTTGTTGCATTTCTATTTCTAACGCTTAAGGTCTGTACAATTATATTTAGTATTTATATCTACTTAAAATTTTTTCTATTGTACTTAATAAGTAAAGAACTATGAAGTATTGTTTTACGAAAGAGGCGTAAACCTTGTTGGTGATATGTTTTATATTTTACAGAACATTATTTATAAATAAAGAACTAATTAAAAGTAAAATGAAGTAAAGTCTTGTTCAACATATTTTGAAAAATGATTTATCTTATGGTTTTTAATGATTTTTTTTTTTTTTTTTTGTAGTAAAATTGATATTACCGTTTTGGGCCTAGAAATAGAAATACTGTGCATGTTCTATATTTGTAATTATTTTACTAAATGACAATTGTAAAAATTCAATAATTTATTGTTTGTAACTGTTGCATAATGATAAAGTGCTAAAATTCATCAAATTTTGAATCATCTCAACTTATTACATTAATACTGTCTGACAAATAGCAAAAAAATTTCTGTGATAAAATTCTTTGGTAATTCGCAATGAAAAAATAAAGTTCTTATATATTTGTGTATACAATATCTTAAACGACTTTTTATTAACCGTTATTCAATATATATATCTTTATTTAGGTACTAGCAATTTTTTTAATTTTTTTTTTGGTACATATTTTTAAATTTGTTATAAACATGTAGAGTGTTCAATAAAATGCAAGTACATAATGTTACCACATATACGGTATAAATAGTTAGCTGCTCCATCATTTCACATTTAAAAACTGCATGCTCTTTTGAAGTAAAAGTTGCCTATATATTAAATCAAAATTATTAAAAACTTCAAAAACATCGAAAAATAAAGTTATATTGCATACCAAAATGAAACTAGGATTAATTTTGTTCCTCCAACTAAAAGAAGCCACAGTATATTCGTTAATACCCAGGCGATTTTTATATTCACAGTAATGATGTGTGTGTCCAGAAAAAGCTAGACGTGGATGCAACAATTTTCCTAAAGTAAAATTAAAATGCGCGTATTATAAATATATAAAAAATTAAATTTTTACAGTTAGTTTAGGAAACAAATCTGTGGACATTTGACAAAACAACCTCTTTCGATCTACGGTAATAACTTAATATAGCGTAAGTCTTGCGTTGAAGCAAAGAGCTAACTAACTATGTACTTATGTACATATGTATATTACCTAATAAATCCGTTGACTCTTTCGATAACACTTCCCAATTTTCCCGATAAGTCTCAATTGTTGGTGCGTCGTAAACTTGACATACTTTATCCGATATTCGATAAGTAGGGAAATGTTGCATCAACACTGGACGACTATAGCTGCCATGTAGTGAGCGAATTTTTGAGTCGCATGTAGAACTACGTAGACAATTTATCTTAGCTAGAAATAAATATATTTTTGTTAATTATAATATGCAAATATTTTTTTTTTACCAAAAATATATACAAAAATTAGGGTATTAGTTTACCATTTCACTCTAATAGAGGTAAAACCTGTATATTAGACCGGGTCAAAAATTAGACTTAGCCCGCCAGGGTCTGAAAAGTTAGAGGGACTCTTAAAAACGATTTCCGCATAACTTTTTTTTTCGATCGGAGAAAAATTCATGGAGCGCTTTTGGTTTTCCTGAAGGTCGTTTTTGAAAAAAAAACATTTTTTTTGTATTTAATTTTTTTTTTTCACAAAATGCAAAAACTTATTTCTAAAAAAATTAAGAATTAGTTGGTGGGGTTCTTTTCTTTAATATTTTTCATCGTTTTGTCAAACTGAAAAACTAAGAAAATTTAAGAAGAAATACAGAAAATTAACGTTCCTTAAACTATTCAAATGTGTATGTTACGATTACTTGCTAGTCACTCGTATAACTTCAACTTTCTTACGCAATCGCTAATATGTATACTACCTTCAACAAACTACAAAGTACGTGATTCCAATTGTTAAGAATGGAATTTGCATAATTTTAGAGCAGTGTAAGACATTCTGCCGCCCGCGGGCAGTTGCGGCAGAGCTCAAGCAGAGGCTGCGTGTACATATGTACAGTGAATCAAAAAAGTTTGGGCACAGCGCCATTTACAAAGTTTATCTGTTAATAACTTTATTTCCACTTGACTAACAAAAATAATTAGGATGTAATTTTTAATAAGGAACATTTTATTAAATATTTAAGCAAAAGATATTTGAATTCCATTTTTTTTTAGATGTGATGTTATAACAATTAGGGAAAATGCATGATTTTCATATCAAAAAAGTTTAGGCACACATATGAAAAATTTAAGCCTTGGTCCAATTTCCGAACATCTAATATTTGGTTTGATATCCATTACCTTGAATAACTGCCTGTATGCGTCTACGCATACTTTCAACTAAGTTAGATGTCTCCGCGGGTGTTATATTTGGTCATTCTAGGCGTATGATGTCCTTAAGAGAATCCTTCGATGTTATGTGATAAAACCGTATTTTTTTTCAGTAAGTGCCAAATATGTTCAATCGAATTCTTATCCTGCGACTATGGGGGTGTTTTAAATTGTTAACAATGGTATATTAGCCATTCCTATACAAGAAACGTAGAATTTTTCGGGTCGTTATCGTGTTGGAAAAATTTACTTTTTTTTTATTATTTTTTGATCAGGGGATTTCAGTTTCACTGCAAATTTTAGACCATCGGAAAAAAGCAACCCACGATTCTGCAAAGAAAAGATCGGATGAGCGCGACGACATCTCTTTAATAATTTATTCTTTTTGCTTTTTTTCAAGCTTTTTTGTAGTGGTGAGATTTTTAAACAAAGTGGTTGTTGCATTCGCTAAAGTAGAACTTCTCTTAGGTGAGAAAGTTATTCTGTTTGTTAGTTTAATCACTGTTAAGAATAAAACTCTGTAACTCGTTGCTAGAGTATGTTATTAGGTATTTGTGAAAAAAAAACCATACCACCTGAAATTCACCATAAGAACAAAGGTATTTTCGCACTTAAGCCTGGTTACATATACTTTTTTTTATAAAGGTTGCGATATAACTAATAAGCAGATTCACAAATTTATCATAATACTTACTTGCAATTTTTTTCAAGTCCTGTTGCGCCGTTTTGCAAAATTCACAGCCATCATTCTCCATGGCCATTGAATTGATCAAAACAAAATGAACACCACTGAAACTGTACAATTTTACGCCGGTATTGTTGAAATTATCGTCAAAACGAGATGTAAGGTATGGATGCATTCTGAAATTTATTAAATAATTACTATGGAGTCATAAGAAAACTTATCACATTAGTTTATGTTTAGTGATAACTATGTGAGTTTTGGGAACTATTTCTAAAACTACTAATTCGTTGGTGAATTTGATTTTGCAAGCAGAATATATATATCAAAGAGTATGAGTTGACTTTACACTGCGGCAGCATTTTAACCAAAATACTACTCGTCGTGGTGGAAGTAAGTTTTAATGAGATAAAAATATTAACGAAAAGTAAGCACGCCACCTTCTTCCTCGTAGTTTAAATTCTCAGAAAGAGTTTTAAGGGCCCAGCGGCAAATACTTTATAAACAACAACGATGAATAGTTATACTCATTGTAGGCAGTAATGCTCACACCTCTAGCCACAATTGTAAATTCTTTTTACAAAGGAATGGCCGCTTTGTAGTAGCTAAACTCTATTATTATTTATTTATAACTTGCCTACATCTCTATATACAATGTGTAACAAACGAAAGGCAGATTGCTTTAAAACATCGCTTACTAAGTGTCTGTATAGTTTAGCGAGTTGCCCACATCTCCACATACAAAGCATGCAGCCAACAAGCAAGATGCCTTACATCTCCATATACAAATCAGACAGCAAACAGGTAGACTGCCTACAGCTCCATATACAATGCAGGTAGCCAGCAAGCAGACTGCCTACAGCTTCACATACAAAGCAGGCATCCAGCAAGCAAATAAACAAAATATCACATTAACAATTTTATTTGTGAAACATACAACATGAAGGATATAGCTTTCCACATCACATACATACAAAGTGGTGTGAAACTTTGCGATTAAACGAAATTTAATTGACCGCTCATTCTCTTACTTCGTTGAGCACTAGAAATATTCTAATTGCAGAAGATATTTCGACGGCAACAGTTGATTTAGCTCCAACTCTCAAATATAACTCTCTGGCTGACCCAGAAGCAACGCTCTGAAGTGCTCAGAATTTGTTACACGTTTACGTTACTGTAGGATTATTAGTTTCATATTTAGCATATTCATTAGTGGAACACAAAATTTACTCACTTATAGTGAAAACCAATGTCGTGGTTTCCAACTGCACTGATAATTGTTGTGTCAGCTGGTGTACGAAAGAGTTTATGAAAGCGTTCCACATATGCAACAAACTGTTGGTGGTTCACCTTGTCACCTTCGTCGAATAAATCGCCCAACACAAAAACTAGCTTTGGATGAAAAATAGTCAATGCTGCTTGAAATGCACGTTGCATATGCCATTCACGGTAAAATTTATCTAACCAGTGACCGCGCAAAGGACCGAGCAGATGAGTGTCTGCTATAATGAGAGCACGAAGTGGTGCGGGTGTCAATGATGTAACATTTGTACTTGGCCAGGAACACTAAAAACATGGATAAAAAATAAATTAATAGCCGCTTTGGATATTTGTTTTTGTTTTCATTCAGTTTACTTGAACTAATTTTATGTAGTCAGCAAGTAGTTCGCAGTAGAACAATGCAAATGCACATAACCCAAAACATAAACCAAACATTTGTTTGCTATGCATTTTGGGTTTTATTTGTTTTTCTATCGATTTAATTTATCTTATCTAAACAGATATGTTTTTAGTCTGCCGAACGATATAATCAACAAAAAATAAACACTTCAAAAACTTAGTTTGACAGCATGATTCAACTTCATATCATTCTTGACTACATATAAAGGTTTTCGCAAGCTGTCAAACTCAAAAGTCATTAGTCAAAAGTCAGATGTACGAATGTCAGAATTGTTAATCAAAGCAAAAACACGAAAAAAAACAATTACAATTCGTGTGTCACAAATCAGTATTATTCAATCATGGTTTGACAGCAAATGATTAGAGACAAATACCTTCTTTACACGCAGCGTCGACTTGTAACACCGACTCACAAGTTCGATCTTATTCAGGCATTTACACACAGATACGTCGACGTTCAAATGTCATTCTTTGATGACAAAACGAACAACAACAAAATACTTTGCTGCGACGTAGTCTAAGATTAAGAAGAAAAATCAATATTGATAGATGTTTTCTCTTATTGCTCTTTTGTTTTCGTATTTTAAAACGCCTTCGCATAAAATATTGATTTGGTAAAAAATTTTAATTATATAAACATCTGTCCGAGTTTGGCTTAAGCGTTATTTTTCTTTTCCTTATTTTATTTAAAAAAATGAGTTATTTAGATGTTTTAATTCTTGCTTTAAAAGTGGAATAAATTTGCTTCTAAAAATATTTGACTTTGTTTTTCTAAATAGCTCTAATTTCAAATTTTTACCAACGAAAAAACTGTTGTTAAGTGTTAGACTTTGAATTGGAGTGACGGCACATATAGTAACAAATGTATTTACAATTTGGCATAGCTATGTCTCTTTAATTAATGGTTTCTGCGCCCAATGTATAGATCTAAAACTATTCGTGGGAATGTTTATTTAAGAAAAATGGGTTATGGTATTCACTTTATGCTTGATTCTATGATAAGCCCTTATATATTTACTGCACTACGAAACAAAAAAAAAAAAAGAATTGTTATTGAATAAAACAAATGTTTTTGAACACTATTTTGAGATGTACCCCTTTAAAGGTAGTAATATGATATAACGGCATTTTGGCTCATTCATTCAATGGCTGACATGAATTTTAACTTATTTCTTTTGTAAAACTAAGAACAACTAAAAAGATTAAGTTATTAACTTCACAGTAAATTTCGAGTGACAATTCGTAAAGTAATTTTTAATGAATTTTTTCAACAACGTTGGTCATAAGCTGCATTCTATAGTTTTTAATGACGATGTGCGTGTTAAAAATTATACGAATAACAATGAAAATTTAGAACAAAACAAATTTAGCATTTTTGAACAAATACATCCATCGGGGACTTTTAAAAATTATGAGGTTAGTAAATTGGTAATTACAATAATAATTAAGCTAACAATTTTTATTCAATACTATAACCTAAGCAAATGAATATGTAGTATACATAGGCGAAGCTGGACAACGATGGTATATCGCAATGCTGCATTAGAACTCTGAATTGTGATGGTTGAGAATACTCACAAAATATTGTCAGTGACTTGGAAGAGGGGAAGGTAGGGTTACCAATTCGTAGAGAAGCAATTCATAGTCTCTTCAAAAAAAATAAAAATATTTACTTAAAATGGTAAGCTAATTTTTTTTTGGGAATAAGTTGATGTGCTTTTGTTTGGGCAAGCGATATTAAAAGATTAATTCATAAAATGGTAACAACTGAAATTTTATTTGTGGCAAAAACTTGATGTTTTTTTTAACGACAATTTTAAGTTTATTTCTCAAAAATTGTCTGGTTCCCGATAATTTCAGAAAATTGAGATGCCGGAACTTTAAGCTTAGATAAATTTAAAAGGTTGCCAAACATTGGCTACTGTCTGATCACAAGAAGAATTTGACTAAAGCTTTTATAAATAAATTGAAATGCTGAAACTTAAAACGCACAAACAAAATTTATCCTGCCACTAGATTTGAGGCAAATTTTTTGATAACCTAATGCCCATTTTTTGTATTATTTAGTTTAAACATATTATTTTCCATGTTTGATCTAGGTAGCTGAAAATTTGGAAACATTTTCTTCAGGTCCAATGCCAAAAAAACCTTTTCCGATGCATGTATGTATATTGTTCGTCATTTCAGCAGCACGAAAAGTGGTTTGAAAACAGTGTGTAGCACCTCCAACAATACTCAAATACCTAAGACGCTATATCTTGTCATTTTTGGAAAATTTTTTTTTACGTTTTAGTAAGAACGTTTTTTGTTCAATTTTAATTCAGTGGAAAAGACACATTGCTTGCACTGTCCATAGTTTTGAGAGCCATGTTCAGTAACTCAACTCAAATTGCTAGTCGGCCAATGACATCGGCGTAAATGGCTAAACAGAACTGGGACGTGCAATTTTTCTTCTATTTTTCCTATACGTTTGTAGTGAGTACAAAATTGACACTAGAAAATTTATCGCAGAGAATTAGAAAAAGTTCAATTTTTTGGTGCGATTTGATACTGAAGATAAATAGCACGTCCCAATTCTGATTAGACATTAATGCTTGATCAAATTTTCTGTTATGCTTTGCCCAGAATCGGGACGGGGTCGGGAAAGCGGTAACGATTATACGCTGCCAAAAAAACCCGTCGGAAAATCGTTAGAATAAACACAATTTCGGCGGACGACTGATTTCTTGTGAGAAAATCGTATGGGAAAAGAGAGTGACAAAAACAAAATTTGTTAAACAATAAATTTTGCTGAGAAAATCGTATGGGAAAATAGAGTGACAAATTTTAATACATTAGAAATGAAATACTGATCCGACGTAAAAATAGAAATAATTCTAAATTGACGGGTAACTGTCAGTAGGTTACCAGTCATACGCCGCAATTCTGTTCAATTTTACATGATCAATTATGTTACAATTTTTGACAGCGTGTAATCGTTGCCGCTTTCCCGACTCCGTCCAATTCTGTCAACACATTATACAACTTATATGTACCAGTCAAACTAAATTTTTCCGTAATTATCTCTTACAAAATAGCGTTACAATTTAGATAAATACTTAGCTGTGTGGTTTGCTGAATGGATCGCTTAATGAAATGTCAAAAATTAATATACGTCACTTGAAAATTGTACGGCGAAAAATAGCACCAGCAAAATAAAGAACAATTTTAATTATTTTTCATTTATTAAAAAAGTGCAATTAAAATATGTTATATTTTTACAGAACGTAGTAAATATTGTACATTATAATTTAAACAAAACAAATTAGTATAAGATCATTGCTAACTGAAAGACAACACATCAAAACAAATGCAATTTTATTTGCATTGCAGTAAATACGAAAAAAATATTAGAACTCAGAAAAACTTCATTCACTAATTGTGCTTATTCAAATTATCAAAATGATGGTAAGAGTTTTATGTTTATGAAGATATTTAAAAAAACAACTAGCAGTAAAAACAATTAAAATTTGAATAAGAAAATGACAAATTGATAGAAAACGCCTTCTTTTGCTGGTGAGTTGTTTATTCGTTTCTTATCTCATATTACTGGACTTCGAATTGCAAATAATCGACTTCAGTGTAACACAGATCTCATAAAATTTAACCCAGGTCGATGCATCAAAAATATGTGATTAAATTTTAGCTGACAAATTAAAAAAAAAAAAAAACTAATGGATCACTTATTCCATGAACTTTTAACAATATAAAATGATTAAGAAACATTTAAGTAGAATGCAGGTTTGGTTGTTTAACTGTCTCAGAAAACGTGAGTTTCATCGTTTTGATAATAAAATACGTTTTTTAACTTCAGAAAGCGTAGTCGATGTACATGATAGGAGCGTACTTATGATCGATAATTTCAGCGCAGCACGCCTACCGTTAAAGTACTTTAGCTGAGATAGCGTTCAACGAGATGGTTGGTCATAAGAGAACGCTTCTACCCATAAAGCCGCCTTTCTGAATATATGAGCATTTATAAATGCGTAAAACGAGGCAATACGCACGGCAATGGTGATTATGCATTCCAACAATAGAATAATCCAATTTGACCCTCGGGACATCATCAGTCAAAAAGCAAAAGAACACAAGAACACCAGAAAGAGGAATCATATCCCCTTGCTGTGGAGTTTGGTCCTAAAACACATCTTGATTTTGACAAGAGCATAAGGTGTACGGATCGCTACTGATCACTAAAAAAATTACTTTATTTGTAAATACAAAGAATACAAAAGAAATCGCGCGAAGGTAAAAAACTCCCAGCTTCACCATTCTTAAATTGATTGGATCGACACTTAGATTTTCAAACGAAGTCAAATAATTAGGCGCCTCGCTACAGTCTAAACTTTGTTTGAACTGTAGCGTATTTAAACACTACACAGATTTTTACTTTGTCCAAATAATTTCAAATATATGTTGTTTAATTATTTCTACATCAAAAAAATTAAATTTTTTATTTCATTATAAAATAAAATTTTCAAAAGTGAGATTAAATAAATTGATTTAAAATATATAACTTAAAAATTTGTAACACTACAAATTGGCTATCTTGAGTATTTTATTGACTCCGACTGGAAATATTCCGATGCTACATCAGAAATAATTGTACTCATTCTGACTAGAGCGAAGGTATCCGAAGGACCATGCTATAATTACACTAGCCGAGTTTTTTGACATTTTTTTTGTCCCATAAACTTTCTTTTTTTTTATGATTTAATTAGGTCCCGTAAGTTAAAAAAAATTTTCTATAGATTTTTCTCACGGTTAGTTTTTTTTTAAAAAATTTTTTTTAGTGTATTTTCTGTTTCCTTAAACTTTTTTTGATAGGATGCACAATTTAGTCAGAAATCGTCGAGAATTGTGTTCGACCTCTAAAAATGCACTCCATTCCACCCCGGGGACCTAACTACATCTTAAAAAATTAAGAAATGTCATGGAATATTTTTGGTGTCGGCTAGTGTTATCAAACATTTATAAGTTTCAGACAAGCTATCAATACCCGCACGTGCAGCCGAACTATCAATACTCTACGTGAAGTCAAGCAATTACAACATACATAAACCAATTTTGAAAATAACTGAATTTAAAAAATTGATAGATACATTGGTGATTATTTAATTAAGAATTTTGTTTGCTATAACTTATTTAATATATAACTACTTAACATTAATATTGACATATTATTAACCCCTTCCAAAAACTTTCTTTCATTTTAATTTAATTTTATTTTTTTTAATTAATAATGGCATTAACAAGATCATTTACTCTTAGAAATCTAAATATACACACCTCAATACCAATGATGATCAAAGGGTTGAAAACTCCCCGCCCCAATCACCAATACCTAATACAAACGCACAAACATCTTTATATACTCAAATGAACCCTGACCAGTTACACTAACCCCTTATTTTCCTTTACCAATTCAAACAAATAATAACTTAACTTCAACAAATCATATTAATTTAAACCTTAAACTACCTTTGGATTTCTTACCCGGAAGCTTGGTTCGCACAATGCGAAATGTAACTGATGATTTAACTAAGTACCACAATGTAATATTGTCACTTCCGCAAGAAATCGCTAGTATGATACTAGACATTATTCAAAATCCACCTAATTGCGAAAAATATACATATCTTAAACAGAAAACTCTGCAAAGGTGTTTTCTTTGAGCGAAGAAACACGTTTGGAAAAACTTTTTTCCGACACACGCATTGGTGATCGCAAACCATCTGAATTTTATCGGGAAATGATCCATTTCCCTGGATCTTTATAAGTTATCGGTCATGAACTTTTATACAAGTTGTGGTTAAGAAAACTTCCTTCACAAATTGAAATACATTTAACATCCACAAATTTAAAGGACATCGAAGAAATACTGACACTTGCAGATAAGATAACTGAAGTAAGTTCCAGATCTCAAAAAGCTGCTTTAACTCCTTCCATAAATAATAGTTCGATAGAACAAACTCTTTCGAATCTGGTACAAATTACCTCCACAATTTCAACAAATTGTCTTTAGAAATAACAGAAATCAAATAACGGTCATGTTCAAATGAAAGATATGAAAATAGTTTTCAAAGAAGAAATTCAAGACCAAGGTCACAAGAATCAAGATATCCTTATTGTTGGTATCATTATAGGTACGGAAATAATGCCAAAAAATGTTTGTTACCATGTAATTTTAATAATAAAAATAATAATGAAATACAAAATTTATTTTTTTTTTGATGTAGAAATAATTAAACAACATATATTTAAAATTATTTGAACAAAGAACTATTGCAACTACTATTAGAACTATGTAGCAGTTGAAAAAATTAACTTAGTTATCTATTAAAAAATGATATTTAGCTGGACATTGAGAAATCTAACTTCAGAACTCTGTTACAAATTAAAAATGTCATGAATATTTTTATTATTTATTTAGGATGGTATTGATGAATCCACTATTATCGAAAATATGAAACACAACGATTCGCCTTTAGTAGGTTCTAATTCGGACACTGCCTCTAGTCCAATTGTCATGGAAATTGCTTCGCCGCAAGCAACAGCAAGCGGTGCAAACTTATTGCAGCAGCAAATTAATACATCAACAAATAATGGCAGTGGAAATGCCAATTCCGAGTCTTCTTCGTCAGTTATAACAACAGCACCTTTGGCTGAAAATTCACTACATGTCGAAATCTCAGATGCGTTAAGTGAAAAAGAAAAGGTAAAGTTTACTGTACATACACGCACGACGTTGCCTGGTTTTGCGAAATCCGATAACAATGTGGTGCGTCAGCATGAAGAATTTGTATGGTTACACGATCGTTTCGAGGAGAATGAGGACTATGCAGGCTATATAGTAAGTATATTAAAAATTTTATTTACACTGAAAAAAGTTGTTAAAAGATAAATCTCAAAGTAGAGCAATTTTATTGATTTTCAAACTGCTGTATATCCTCGAAAAAATGTCAGAGCACAATAAATTAAAGATAATTTCTTCTTCAAAACCACTTTCTAATATTTTTATTTTACTTGGTATGACGGTAGAACAAAATTAGTTAATGATTAAAAATGTTTATGTGAGCACAGGTTTCTTATGATCCGATTATCTTTATCAGTAAACTTTTCAGCTTGTGCATCTCTTAATTAAGTTGCTTAGCGAATATTATTTTTTCTGTAAATGTGTACATAGTTTCCTGCAGGTATTTCAAACTTATACGTTTTTAACTTAGATTCCTCCTTGCCCGCCACGTCCTGATTTTGATGCATCACGTGAAAAATTGCAACGACTCGGTGAAGGTGAGGGTAACATGACCAAAGAAGAGTTCAAAAAAATGAAATCTGAATTAGAGGCGTAAGTTATTTTCTGCACGCGTTGCGCAATGAAACTAAATTTTATTGTTATTTATAAATATTTCTTTAGTGAATACTTGGCAACATTTAAGAAAACCGTAGCAATGCATGAAGTATTTTTACGTCGTTTAGCCAGTCATCCAGTATTTCGTGTTGATCAGCATTTAAAAGTTTTCCTCGAATATGATCAAGATCTATGCGCTAAACCTCGTAAGAAAATGGCCATATTTGGTGGTTTTGTCAAGTCTCTAGGAAAAACAACTGATGAAATATTACTAAGTGCAACAGTGCGAGATGTTAATGATTTCTTTGAAAATGAACTACAATTTCTTACTGAATATCATGGTCATTTGCGTGAAGGAGCGTTGCGCACTGAGAAAATGACACAACGACATAAAGAAGTGGGCGAATGCCATCAAAAAATATCAAATGCGCTAATGCAACTATCCACCACGGAAAAAGGTAATATGGAGACGTTTTGCGCAAAGTCTGCTGAGGTGTTTGAAAAAATTAAGGTATGTTTAATGTCATCTGTTGTTTATTTTCTTTTCTTCATTTTGTCGCTCACAAATAGTGCCGCATGGTGCGTCTAAATTAGGCACGTTAGATAAAACAAAACCAGCTAAAGCTTTTCCTAATAGGCTTTAAATGTTCTAATTACCAATATTGTGTATAAAATGTTTACGATATATGAATTTCTTTTGCTAGAATCTAGAGGCACGTGTTGCAAGCGATCAAGATTTGAAACTTGGAGATACTTTGCGTTATTATCAGCGAGATAGCGATGCTGCAAAAGCACTGCTGATACGACGTCTACGCTGTTTAGCTGCCTACGAAACAGCTAATCGTAATTTAGAAAAAGTTCGTGCAAAAAATAAGGACGTACATGCGGTAAGCCATTAATGAATGAAAACATTCTTTTCATTTTGTGTCTATTTTATATAAAAAGTTATGTTTTTAATTATATATTCATATATGTATACATATAATTTTTATGTTTATATAATCTTTTGTGGCGTCTGTAAAGCTCGCGTTCACATTTTTTTGTTTTCCTTAAAAATTTATAATTTTGTATAATTTATTCGAAATAAGAGTGCAATTATTAGGATAATCGCAGTTGTTTTGTTGCAATATATGTAGTTTAAATTGAATTTTCACTTGCGGTTGGAAATCCAAACTCTTTATTGCTATCTGCTTTACTGCAACAATAATGAACTTTTGGTATCGTTTTATTAAAAGTAAATGGAAGTAAATTTATTTGGTATTAGCTTTGCAGCTTCAGTATACTTAAGTTATATTATAAATTAAAAAAAATCAAAGTTTTTTCTTTAATTTTCTTAATATTTTTTCTATTGGACTGATTGCAAGTTACTGAAAATTTAATTTGAATACAATCGATCCAACTATCTGAAAAATGTCAAAGTAGGAAAAAACGTGTTAAGTGTCTTGAATTTATAATTACATAAAATTAATAAAAGACCTTTATCAACACTCGTTCTTTATTGTTGCAATAAAGCAGATACGATTAAGAGTTCGAATTCCTGATAATATGAATAAATCCGTTTCACGACGTTTTTTTAATATTTTCGTGGCCTTAACACCAGCCCGATCACAATGTCATTAAAATAACTTTGAACATTTTTTTTCAAAATTTCACTGCTTTTTTTAATTGAGAGTTTTATTTTGAAGAATCGAATTTTAATAAAAATAATGATCTGAAACATAATCCAAAAACAACAGGAAACTACTTGTAGGTGATAATTTCGTATTTGTGTAACAATATCCAGGTCTTACAACCAAACATCACTTATGGAGGCCTTTGAAAAATAATTTCAAGGAAAAAAAAAAAAAAAAATATTTGACTGAAAATTCATTTTTTCAGATACTTACAAAAATTTAATAATAGATTATGGTTTGAAAAATGCATGCGGTTTTTGATAAAATATAAAATGCATAAAATTGAAATGAATGTTACACAAAATTTCGACGTGATAAGAATATTCTTCGAATGTAGTTCAAATCAGAACACTCGAACTATGTAAAATTCTGAAAAATATTTTTTACTGCTGACCTGTGTTATTTGCTCAGTTCCATCTAAGGAATATTGAAACAATTTAATTGTTAAATATTTTTTTACGACTTTCGTTGAAAACTGTTAGAGCACTTTTAATGCTAATATTCAAGGAACCCACAATAGCAATAAGATTATCTTATTAATTGCGCTATATTTGTTATTTTATGTAAAATTTAATTTTAAATTTCTTTTAAAAAATTTAATGCAATTTCAAAAAACATGAATCTTCTTAAACTCTACATTATTACTCGAAACTGCTTTTCAACAAACTATGGGCAGCCTTTGGAAGTGCAAGAGGTATTTGGTATTTGTTGTCAACTCTTATTTATTTAAAATGTATGTGTAGTTTGTACATGATGTTGAATTCTAATTGGCTTATGAAAATATATATATGATTTTTTATGTTTGTCGATTAATCTTATACCCTATTCAGGATCAGTTTCACAATGTTCAGTTAAATGTAAATATCTTTATTGCTACTAGCTATGTTCCCTTACTCATCTTAGGATATCTAAATAACATTATGATTAACATAATGTTAAGCGAAATGCCTTAATAAAAAAGATGCAAGTCGCTTAGTCGGGTGGCAGTACTGCTTTGCAGTTAGCTCCGCTATTTCTATGAAAATGAAAAAAAATTAAACAATATATTAATAAATTGAATTTGAAAATATTACCTTAGAATGTCAAGTTTGAAAAGCAGTAAATATTTCTACTGCAAGTGAAGTATTGGAATGCGGCGGTAGCCAGCCGGCATTCCAGGTTGGAAATCTATGAAAATGAAAAAAAATTAAACAATATATTAATTAATTGTATTTGAAAATTTGGAACAGGTTTACAGTATTTTATTAAGAGTTTTTCATTTAACTAGTTAAATGATATCAGTCTGAATAGGGTATTACATACACATACGTCTTGTTTACATACACATTTTTTCGTCCTAAGCTAAATTATATACTTTAGTTACAACAAATCACTTTTACATACATAGTTTTAAATATATTAGCTAGCTTTATGTTGCTTGCCATTTTCATTTGTTTAACACAGTATAAATCTGATTTAAAACGAAAAAAATTGAAAATTATTTTATTTACATTTTATAGGCTGAAGCAGCACAAGCAGAAGCATGCGAAAAGTTTGAATCAATGTCAGCTTGTGGAAAGGAAGAGCTAATTGGCTTTCGTAATCGTCGTGTTGCAGCATTTAAAAAAGGGTATTCTTTACAAGATTTCTAAAAAAAGAAATGACTTGAATAATCACATTTAAACTTTTCAGTTTGATGGAAATGGCTGATCTTGAGATAAAACATGCAAAAACCCAATATGAATATTTGCGCCAATCTTTGCTAGCACTTAAAGAAATTGAATAATCAATAATCAGAAAGCTTCAAGGTCAACAATGCATGACATTTTGAAAATGTATAAAAAGTTTTGTTACATATAGACTATACGATCATGTCCCTCATTTGATCAATTTTTTCTGTTAATTCTATGTAATATATAATCTTGAGCCAAACTTATCGCAAAAATTTAAACATATACATAATTATTTAGGGCATGTACAATGTTTAAAGCGTTCGTATATGTAATTATTATTTTATAGAAAAAAACATATAATGCAAAGACTTTCGCAAAAATATTCTATTGTTATACATATACACACATTATTTATATTCTCATCATGAAGTCTCTAAAATATTGTAAGACATTCCTTTTTCTAAAATAGCATTTGAACAATTGTATTAGATTTTGGTATTAAATGTTAAATTTTTTATGTTGTATCATTAAAATAATATACATAAATTAAACTTATGAAAACAGAAAACTAGTCTATTTAGTATGTGAATGAAATTCTTACAGATTTTTCTTTTTCCAATAAGCTTTTTTCTGAACGCTATGAAATTTAAAAAGTGCTTCCTTTTTAAAGAACAGTAATAATACATTTAATTGGTATATAGTCATTGATAACTTGTTGGTGGAATTTTCAATTTAAAATTTAATCAGGTTTTAGTAAAAATTTGAGTTCTGCACCCCTCTGATTCTAGGTCTGTAAGTTGTTAATGCATCATACATCAATCGAAATAATTATAAAGGTACCATATTTTACAAGACTAAGAAAATACTGAGAAAACTTAAATGCAGCTTTAAAAACTTAGGTGATCGACAAAAAAACTATAACTTTTCAAAGGGACACAATTGATCGTACCAAATCCTACTGCACCTAAGGAAGCTCCCGTTGACGGATTTTTTAGTATAATGCCGCTAGTCAACGTCATTGAATTCTTTCAAAAGTGGGTCGAGCTGTTGCGTTTCAATGTTGTAAGGTAGTGCGAATAGTTTTTTTTCATTTATTGATTTTATGAATTGCAACACGTACACAGATCAATTACTTCCAGTGCAGTATCATAACAAAGGCAGCCATATCCAGAGACGGCTGTGGGAATAAATTATTTAGTAGAGGAATAAGATTGATCCCGGAACCATTCAACAGCCTACATAAATTAAATTGGAAATAAAAATTGTAGTGCCTTTTTAATTATTTCGGACCTTTTTCTAAATTCCGTGTTCCAAGCATTTTAGAACGAAATTCTGAGGGAGTTTTATTTTTTTATAATTTAAACTTTTGTATGAAACTTTTCGCAGTTTTGTGAAACACTTTATAAAATACCTCCTTGGATCAATAATACATAGAATAGAAAAACATAGAATTAATATATTTTTCAATTTAATGCTTACCTTCGCAGTTATTGAGAAAATCCTTTTCGCAGCCTCCATAAGCTGTCAATTGGTATTGATCACAGCGGTCATAAAAATTATTTGTTAATAATAATAAGTATATAAATAAAATTTTAATTTCTTTTAAATATGCTACAGTCTCATTTTATACAAACAAAAAAAGTCTAAAGAACAAGATTTATTGAAATTAACTAGATTTAATACAGAAGAGAGTTCAAATAGCAATCAACTAAACTTTGAAATTTTCTCAAAAAACTGTGCCTCAATGGAGCGATTGTATTTTTCCATGCTTGTTGTATCAATATCGGCAATAGAAGCTTCCTCAAAAAGCTGAGGCAAGCGATTAAGTTCACCATGTGTTGTATGATCAGTGAATACATTTGAAACTAAATGATCGTTGCTACAACGATCACGTTCACTTAAGAAATCAAATCTAGACAACTCAAGAGCAGCACTTGAAAGTTTTAGTAGTTTGTTTTCTGGTGAAACAGGTGGATGTAAATGATAAGGAATAATATTGATTTCCGGTTCTAGAAGTTCTTGCTGATAGTTTTCCACTCCAGCTGTTGTATTTTCATCTTCATGAATAAGTGGTGGTGGAGACCGTTGTTGCTGCAGCAAAGGTATTTCTTCATTTGGATGTGACTTGCGATAATGACTAACAAGGCGATTACGTGCTGCATATTGCTTATAACATAGATTACACTTGTGCACACTGACCGTTTCGGTACCTACTGGAATTGAAGTTCCTGTTAAAATGGCTGCTGCCATTGTATTATGTTGCTGTCGCCGCATTGAAGTGGGTAACTCTTGATCGGGATGATGTTTAAGTATGTGTACTTTGCGTTTGGCATTCAATTTGTAAATCTTACTGCAATATGGACAAGGAAACATTAACTGCTGTCTCACGATAGGTGTACTAAGTAGTTTGATTTCATTAACATTAACCGAAGGATGAATTTTAGCAAAGTGATTAACAAGCATACCGCGACGTTTAAAAACAGTATGCGCACAAATGTGACATTTAAATGGATACGAAGGCACTTCGGCGCCGCCAGTTGTTCTATTTAATTCAGCTGATGTATTTGGGTTTACATCTTCTGTATTCAATGATGCCTGTTTTTCTGTTCTGGTTACTTCAGCATGTAAATTAGAGTTCATATGTGTTTTTTCTTCCATAACTATTTCCTTTGTGCTATCTACAGGACTGTTTTGTTTTTCTATCGAGGTAACAGCATTTAAGTCTTGTTCACTTATAATAAAAGGTGAGAGCATTTCTGATAATGCCACATAAGTCACAGTTTCCGCATTCAGTTCCAAGGCTTTTAATTTTGTAGGCGTTTGCTTGCGCCTGTTAGAAGAAGATGTTGAAGTAGTAGTTGGTTTTTTTGAATTTAAATTTATCGTTTCTCCAAGTGGTAGTTCTGGCGGTAATAATGATGATTTAACAGGTACAATCGATTCAGTCTTTAGGTTTGTAGCCATTGTCAGTCTAATTTGATCATCACTTCTGTTTGTGTTATTTTTTTCTGGCGTTGACATTAGGAACTCTGTAACGGCAGATGTTGTAACTTGCTCATTTTCTTCATAACATTTTGTTTTAGTTCTTGACATCTTTTCCGTTTTCTTTGATTTTTTAGCTGAATTACTAAAACTATGCATGCGCTTCAAATGTGCATTAAGATGATCCTTACGATTAAATTGTCTTTTACATATTTCACAAGCATAGCTTTTTATTTGGCTATGCAATAATATGTGACGTTGTAAAGTATTATAATTTTGAAATTTTTTGTTGCATATATCACAGTTATATGCTTTGGTTATATGAAATATATGCACATGTTTTCGTAGTAGATGATATGCATTGTAGTGCTATGAGAGATATGAAAATCAAAAGATTAAATTGGAAGCCATATATGGCTTCGTATTTGCTAAGTTACATAATTTAATTTGAGAATTTTTTTCGACAAAGGAAAAATGTTTCTCTTGCGAAATATTTTTTTAAAATTTCAAATACGACTCATGTAACAATTTATTTTACCTTATTGCAATGCATGCACTGATAGGTGTGGTTAGCTGACTTATGAATTTCAACGTGTTTCTTAAAGTCCCGCACATATTTAAATTTTTGTTGACAAAACACACATTCATACTGAGTATTGGTATGGCTACGTATATGTGCCGCTAAAGCAGTAGCAGTAGCACATTGTTGTTGACACTCGGAGCAAACGTGGGGCTTAGCGATGTTATCATTGTGTGTTAATTTATGTTCCTGCAAATAAAACGTGGTATTAGAAACTAAAAATAATAAAAATATTCCTAAATAATTAAAAATTTTATAAATGCGAAGTGTGATTGTCTATCTGTTTTTAACTTTTTACGATAAACATATAATTAACAAAGAGTTATTTTGAAGCCCAACAGTGAACATATACTTTTTATTCCGAAAATCGATGAGGCGTGCACCTACCAAACAAAAAAAAAAAAACCACTTCAATCGACACATGTATGTATCTTAATAATAGAGTTTAGCTACTACAGCTATTATAGCCTTCTTAGCTATTTAGCATTGAAGCTTTATACCTAGTAAAAAGCTTATTCAAAAAATGATCATGCACATTAATTTGTTATTTTTTTATAATTTTTTCTTAGCTTTATCGCACTTTCTCAATATACCCACTCAGATAATATGTATATATTGCATGAATGTAATAGTATGGATTTAATCATATGGTCTAAGGGATAAATGTTAGAAAAAATTTACCCAGCATGCTGTGGGGCTCGGACAGCACAAACATAAAAGTACACACCACCATTAAGCTACAAATTTAACTACAGTTAGTTTTCAGTCTAAGCTTGAGTTGACCTTTTGACAAGCTAATGTTATAAGCTTCGCAATTATTAATAACAGTTGTCATGCGATTAAAAGGAGCTGTAGCCATTTAATTAGTTCTACTAACCGGTTGGTAAAATAATTGATAAGAGTTACGAGTACTTATACGATTACTATTAAAATGTATGTAGTTAAGAAGCTCAGGTGCAGCAAGAGACCCAGTTACAAGTTGATGCAGATAAAGTATATCCGCAATATTTCTACGCGAGCTCAAAGACTGCATATGTAGTAACTTCAAACGATCCTCATAAGGAGGAGGGTTTAAAGGGTCAATCCAATTTAAGCCATTGAGAGCAAAACGAATATAGTTTTTTTGAATTCTTTCAATTCTATTTATATGAATATTATAAAATGGTGACCATACTTGGCTGGCGTACTCTAAATGAGGACGCACTATTGTATTATATAAAGTCACCGTAACTAAAGGGCTATTAAATTCTTTTGCCAACCTCTTAATAAAGCCAAGCAGATACGAGGATTTTTTACAAATTTGATTAATATGCTTATTAAAGGTCAACTTAGTATCAAAATGTATACCTGTGAAATTTGGTTCTGTTATTAGTTATAGCGTTTTAAAGTTTTTGCAATATTAAATTCCCCAAGCTATGTGAGGTACTTTTTTCAGTAGGGATTTTATGAGAGATTACGCGTGAGTCGTGTCAAATTGTTATGATATTTTTGTTTAGTATTGTTTAACATTTCATCATGACAAGACTTACACCACAAAAACGTTTGGAAATTGTAGAAATTTAATAAATTCACAAACATTCCATCTTCAAATTCGCATGATTTCTTCAAATAATAAAACTGGCTGGTTGCCTAGCTCATATGATACAGTAATTGGAAGTCCATATTTCTCACGTCATTCGCCAAATACTGCTCGAACGCGTTATCGAAACATCAACATTTGAAAGAAATTATTTTTAAAAATAGTACTCCTTCTATGCGTTACAAACGGAATGACAAAGTGCATATCCTACTCTAACATAATGTTATAAACTCTAGCAGCGATGGGTGCGTAAAAGTAAATGTACCCAAACTTGGCTCAAAAAACACTAAAAACATGATTTTTTTTTTTTTTTGTGAAAATAGCTCAATATACAACAACCACAAAATACGTTGGCATTGGAGTTATTAATTTCACACTTCATCTAATACATAAATGACATTTTTGCAAGGTAAAAAAACTGAGCTTATATTTAATACAGGATTTTAATATTGTTGATTTCTTTGTAACTAGGCTTTAAACTAAAGAATACATCGTTTTGATTGAGTACATGTTTTTTTAAAAACAAAATTTGATGTCTTGTTCAAAGAGAACCATTAAGAGTCTAGTAAAATAATTAGTCATATGTTTGCTTTAACAAGACTATGCTTCTAAAATAATTTTTGGGTTGCTGAAACCAAATTCGGTGCATATTTCATCCGATGGTGTATTTTTTTTTTTTTTTGAAATTGTTTTTACACCTTTTTTTATACAAATAGACAACAAAAAATGGTCACTAGATTTGGATTCAGCAACTCATATGATGTTATGCGGCAAAAAGAGTGAAAAAATATTTTATAATGATGAATTATGTAAATAATGTGTAAGTTAACTATGTATATATTTATATTTTGATTACTTTGCGTACCTGAAGTCGTGTCTCATTATGAAAACGTTTAGCGCATAAATTACATTTGTACATGTATTTAGGTTCTTTCTGTTTTACAATTTTGTTGCTATTTTTTATCGCCTTAGCACATTTTCGTTTAATACAATGAGTGCTATGATGCTTTGCTACATGTTGCTTAAGCGTTTCGTTTGTCATAAATACTTTGCGGCACAGTTTACAACAAATTGCAATGTTACTTAAATGTTTTGTATTCTGCTTTATTTGCTTATTTTTCAAACGTACTTTAAGTCTACGTTTTTTAACTGTTTTTTGTTTTGTACAAGACGTTTCTAATTCATGTGATTTAAGATGCGTTCTAAATTCATCTAATGTTGCACAACATTCCTCACATTCAAAACATTTCCATGGATGCATTCTTGCGAATTCCGCTTTTAAGTCTTCCACTGTTGGCTCAAGTAATGGCAGAAAAAAACGTGCTGCATATGAGTTGTGATAACCAACACGCAGTTCTTCCTTGGAGCGTATAAGACGGATGCATTTAAAATAGATTTTATTATCTTCAAGTAAAATTTGTAAGTTTTGTTGTCGATAAGTTTGAGCCAAGCGTATATATCGCATCCAATTAGATGAATCTATGTTTCAAGCAACAAAATAGTTTAATTTTTAATGAGATATTTATTATTGTTATATTAACCTTCATTTGCTACATCTAGCATATGACAATCATCAATCATTAGCATTGGATAGTAACGTGGTGTCTGGACTTGAAGCACATCCAAATCAATATCACTTACAAATTGAATTTCGCCCTCAAATGGTCCAAACTTGGTGCGATGAGGTATAGACTTTTTAGCATACACAGAAGGTGCTGTAATTTGTAAAATAATATGTAGTGGGTATAAAATGAATCAAAGTTTTACTTAAGTTTACTTTAGCGACAATTTACTTATTTTCTTAGCCTTATTTTTGTTATGTAGTTTTAATTCATCAGAAATAATATGTAATCAAAAGGTTTTGCTCGGCTCTAGCTTAGAAGATAACCCATCGGAAAATACGGAAAAAAATTCATTAAAAACTGGTTGCGCGATTTTTAGTAAAAAATTTTCGTTTGCTCGCTTTTTCTTCTTTTTTTTTTAATGCAAAAAATCTTATAATACTTTTTTTTTATTATTTTAGTATAATTAATTTTTACCATTCTAAGTCTTACAATTGCACGGCTTTCCCACTGTATTTATTACTATCACAATAAATATGTTTAGTGGCTGATTCAAATCTTGTCGTTTGGAGATTTTTCAGCATGAAATCGATGTGCTTTTATCTTCTCTACAACATTGGAATTAACATATTTATCTACTTGTGGCTTACTTTCCGAGTTATTGAGCGAAATTTTTTCGTCGGCCATTTACAACCAGGCTCACCACCATTTTGGTAAATGACGCATATTTCTATTATCAGCCATACTTAAACTATCATTTGCAAAAGAAAATTAAGCGGAAGGAAATGATGATGAAAAATGCAACGCTCCCTCCCGGACAATTCAGTTTTGAGAACGAACTCAATCATTTAGTATATGTACTCGTAAAGGAAATTCGTTCTAACTCAAATGTAGGGACATAAAGCGTACCAAACACATATTATTTTATACGTATAAATATCATAGCAACCGCTTAACACTTGACTTTGTTATTCTGCCAAAAATTTAACAGGAACGTAAGGAATTCACTTCTATTTTAAGAAATATTTTATTTTGGAAGTGTGTTTATTTTTTATTTGTTTGTAATTCTTTTGAAAAATATTGTTGGAAAAATACACGAAGATGAATTCATTTGCTTATATTGATTATAAAAAACCCATTGATAAGCGGGATGATATGCGTACATCGACTTATCGGGGTCATGTCTATATGAATGATACCATGTTGGGTAACAAATTACATGCAAAATTTGGTGAGACAAAAACATATCATGCAGATTCGTCATTGGAAAGGAAACGTATTAGTGACTATATGGACAATTACGTTTGGCAGGTAAATAAAAAAAAACTTTAAAATGCTTTTCAAGAACCCCATTTCAATATTTATGCTTTAAGTACGCAGACCCTTTCGAAGTGCGCAATCCATCGTTACCCAAGATGCTATATATAAAGCCCTACGATGAATGTCAGCTGCGCTTTCTAAAGCGTCCAATGCGACCCGCCACCAGTGTGTCACATCAGGATTATTTATGGCGTCCAGAAGCACCCCCGGATCCACCAATACCTCTGCCTTTGCCAAGTGCTGCCAAAACAACACACATTGTTATAAATCGTGCCAAGCCTGGTTATTCCAAGTATTTAGATCCATCAGCAACCACATCGAATTTAACATTTGTTTCATATACGCCAGAAGAGCTACAGGCCAGTGTTGCAGCCAAAGATAATATTACATTTTGGAATTGGGATGCTATACAGCATAAATCAAAACGTGTTTTTCGTGAGCGTGATGAACAAATGTGCGAAAAGTTGGCTGCAAAGGAATGCCCGAAACGTCGTTGTGAATTTCCAAGCTTGGTAAAACATGTACCACATGCTGGTTTGACAACAGAGGTACGCGAAAATTATGTCGAACCACATAAAAGAAAATTAGATTTTGAAATGACACGTCTGCGCAACGCAAATGTTCATTATCCTTTTATGCCATCGTTTAAGGACACAGAATATAAAATTATTGGTTCTGGCGATCGTACACAAAAGTTTGTTTAACAGGGTAAAGCAATGCAAAGCACAAAATATAGTTCATATTTTAAAATTACAGGAGTATTTTTTAAATAAATTTTCTTTTGTAAATGAAAGCTCACATTAACATACCATGTGTATTACTGTCTATGTTTCCAAAGTAAAGATAATTTGTAGGTAGACTGGCTTTTGAGCGGGACTCAACTGGCTTATCTGAAACTAATACTAAATAAATTTTTTAATTATTGTTACATTGAAATACATCAAAATAAATTTGTATTGATCTTACAATAGTCATCTTCATCAGAAGAATCCTCGACATTTTCGAAATTTCGCTGTTTTCTTTGAACTGAGCCTTTTCTATTACTGTAGTAATTATTCTCATCTTGCAAATATTCAGTTGTCGGAAGTGTCGATTCCTTTTCCAAATTTTGATTAAAATATGTTTTAAGCTCTGCATCCCGTTTAGTTATGTCATTTACAGCAGCCACTACAAATATAAAACAATAGCTATTATTATATTCGACATTGGAGCACTGAAAAATAAATTATTTTTACCAGTAGCGCATTTACGTATGGTCTGAGTAAGTTAGGGCTTATAGTGGCAGATTTTTAGAGGCCGACAGATTTTAAAAGTGAGGATATTATTTTTTTGCTCATTTGAAAATCCAGTTAAAAAGCAAGAGGAATTTATTATATAGGTAAAGTAACTTTAAATGAAGTAGTCTCAAATACTCCTTTTCAAAAAGTTTCTTTTCCTAGAATAGATTTGGCAATATGAAAATACTTTTTTTACTTACATAAAGGTGACATGGTGCTTTCCAGTAACATTCTTTGATGGTCCTTACTTGTTATGGCTAATTGCCGATTAATTGGCTCAAAGTGCTCAACGACTGTTGATAGGTTTGCCAAGTCAGCTGCAAATTTTGCCATTAGTTCTACACTGTTCTCCTCTGCAGCACTTACTTGTGGTTCATGCTGAAACGTAAATTGAGTTGGTATTTCGAAATTATTAAGATGCGTTGCTGTTTCCTCTTCCACATCCACAACTGCCGCTTGGTGCGCGTCATACATATTCACATCACAGTGATGATGGTAATGACTGTGTTGATGCGTTTGTATATGAACTGCATCATCAGCTTCTTTTGTGGTGTCATCTGCATTTAACATGAAATTTTGGTATAGATGACCATTCGGTGATCGTTGTATGACCATGCTAGCCAATTGTGTATTTGAATTTGTGTCTACTGGTTGAGTGCATTGCATAAATTGATAATTTGACACGAACGTTTCTTCCTGTACATGGATTTGAGTCTGAAGCGATGTCATTGGCAGTGTGCTTTCATCTAGCAGTTCTGTATTACCAACAATTGCCTCTGCACCTATTTCAGCTGTTTCATGGAGTAGCACGACATTATTGTAACATAACAAATCCTCATCCTGTGCCCCAGTTGAAGGAGGAACTCCCTGTAATTCCGTAACTGCTGCAGAGTCAGTTGTATTGCTATTGGTATAGAATGCATCGGTGAAACGTGCAGCTGTCGTACACATGTTAGGATCATAAGAGTGATTTAAGCTACTCCTGCTGTGGTAGTGTTGGGAATGCTGTTGATAGTAATGTTCATAGTGCCGTGTGCGAATTTGATGCACTTGCGTTACGGTTTGTTGTGACTTGACAGTCTCTTGAACTATTCAATAAAAATGTTTTTTTTATTAAAATAATATTTTTTTACACAATCTATAATCAATAATTTTACTTACCATTAACAATATTTACATCCATTCAAAAAAATTCTTTAGTACTTTTGGTGTTTAATTTGAAGATAAGCAGCTGTTTGAGTTATCGGCTTATTGTGAACACACCACCTCAAGCATGGTTGCCAGATTTTCATTATGTATGTCGTTACCTATAATATTTGTAATTTGGTACATTTTGAAAAGCAACACTTGCATGATTTTGCTTTTGCAAAACTGCTTAGAACAGTGGTGGGCAGCGAAATCTAACAAGCCACTATGTGCCCATCACTGACTTAGAATACGGAGACAATAAGAATTTACAGTTTTAGAGTTTCATGGTAACAACTAATAGTTGGACGATTAAGTGTCATTGTAGCTACTCCAGTAGAACGTCCGGCCAACTAGTTGTAACTATAGGCAGGCTCTCTTGACATACGCATGCATAAAACTAAAGAGTTGAATGATTTTCGTAAAGGCAATGCCCCTAATGAGAGGTCGCATGCTTCCAATTTAATAGCTGACCGATTTTTAATTGGAAAGAATCTGTAAAATTGTCATCAACAATGTAGTTGTGCTACAGTTAACCGTCTAATCTGTGGATGCGTACAAGGTTTTTTCTTAATTATTTTCCTCGTCTTCCTTATCGCAATAATTGCATAAGTTATTAATTTTTTTTGGTAACTATATACATATATCGTTATCATGAAGCAACACAAATTAATTTCAGAAAGCGCTTAACTTTTCAATTGACCACTGGCAATTTAATAGGACGCCAATTATTTAATCGTCGAGCAACTGCAGGCCGACTAAACTATTCGATTGGGGGTCAACATTCGCCCGACTATTTCGTCTCGTGTATGCGCATGCCCTTGAAGTTACTTTTTGTGAAAACTGAGCAACTCTTAAATTTAAGTGAAGTAATAGTTGCTGGTTTTTGGAGAAGTTCCCGCAACTGATTTTTTTTACTGAAACCAAGGTTTGACTTGCTAGTTTACTAACAAAAAATCGATAATATTGCTGAGTCAAAAATCCATTATATGCTGTCAAAAACTACAAAAAATTCAATATTCAACTACATGTATATCAATCATGATTTAAAATTATTAAAGTGTATAAGATAAAATATTTGTTTCAAATTGTAAAAAATGGTAAAAAAAATTTTTAAGTTGGCAAATTTTCAACTTTTTAAGGCATTGTAAAACTGTCAAAAACTAGATAATAAGAAAATTGCACTCTGTGAAAGAGAAGAAATGTAAAAAGTACAGAAACGGAAAAAACTATTTTTTTTTCAGTCCGAGAATAAACGTCCTAAATTTTTGAATATAGTTGGAACAAAAATTGAATTTTCTAAGCAAAGAAAACAAACAAACATCTTAAATTGAATGTAGTTGAATAATAAATTGAATGATCTTAATAATTCTATAAGCGCAAAAATAAAATGAAAAAAACAAGTTCAGGTGTTATCTTCGGCCTGGCCGAAACTCACATACCCTACACTGCACTGAAAGTCGCTTTTAAATAAATGTTAAAAGACGTTGAAGAGGTTGAATAAGTCGAAAAAAATTTGAAATGTAAAAAAGGTCGAAAGAAGTTGAAAAATTTCTAAGGTCGAAACAATATGGAAACCATTGAAGAAAGTTGAAAGAAATTCAAAATGTCGAAAATATATGAAAAATGCTTAAAAATGTCGAAATAATATGAAAATGTGAAAAAAGTTGAAAGAGCTCAAAGTCACTGAAAAAGTCTTAAAAATAAAGAAAATATGTAATGAAGAAAAATGAAAGAGGTTGAAAAAGTCAAACGAATACATCTGGGATATATTGGAAAAAGTTAAAAGGTTGATAAAGTCAAAAGAATATGAAAAATATTGAAAAAAATTGAATAAAAACTAAGAAATTTAAATGTGCCACGCCCACTTCTCCAATTCCGCCTACTTTTGGGTTACTAAATCATATTCGTCATTGACATCCATATACCAAATCTTAGCCCAATAGGTTGTATAATTTGCTACATATGCCGTAATTAGTCTTAAAATTTAGGGCGGTAACACACCTACTGGTGTAATGTGATCCGATTTTTATCCAGAAATAGCTTTTTATAAGCAACACTCTTTCACCAAATTTTAGTATGATTGATCACATATTTCGAAATATATGCTACTTAAGGTATTTTACTTGTATGGGGAGTGACACGCCCACTCGTGCTATTTCGCCCACTTTCGATTCAGGTATACCTTATAGCAAGTAAACCACCTAAATCAAATTTCATACCAATTGTTTCAATAGTTAAATCAATATAGTTGCGATTGCAACTTTATGGTCATATAGGAGGTGCCACGCCCACTACTGCAATCTCATCAATTCTCATTTAATTTCAAAGCCCATAGCAGCCGATACCTCTAAGCCAAATTTTATGAAGATTACTCTCATAGCACACTATCTATAACAGTAAACGTTTTTTGTTTGTGTGGGAGGTGCCACTCCCACATGATCCATTGAACCAAATTTTTGCAAAAGCATACCTTGTAGCAAGTATATCTGCCTTATTAAATTTCATAACGATTACGTTGTTAGTTCTCTTAATATAACGTTTATAAATATTGTGGGCTGTGCCACGCCCTTAATCGAGTTTTTTCAGTAGAGTGGCTGAGCTTGTATTGATGACTGCTTCCAGCGGCATCATCTCAAAAATTTTTATGAAAATCGTTTAAGCCACTTTTGAGATATATAGAATCAAAATTTTTAACTGTTGAAAAGTGCCACGCCCACCTTTATCACAATTCAAGATATATTTGAAATGTACCCGTTTACCAAATTTCATAACAATATCTTGTACGGCTTACGAGATATGGTGGTATAAAGGTTAAAATTTAGGGCTGTGCCACGCCCCTGTAGGAAGCTTTGAAAATTTGAAAGCTAACCTAATCCTAATCTTGTTCACATGTGCATCAAATCACCAATTTTCATCAAAATCGCTGCAACTTTTTTCAAAATTGACCTGGGTATATATACATAGGGTATGGGCGGTAGGCGTGTCCGTTAACCGATTTCGCCCATTTTCAATAGCAAGATGCCTGCAAGAAGATGTGACCTGTGTGTGAAAATTTCATTCCATTAGCTCTCTTGGTTTTCCCGTAAACCTGATTTCAACAGACAGACAGACGGACAGACAGACAGACAGACAGACAGACGGACATCGCTAAATCAACTCAGGTGGTGACGCTGATCAAGAATATATGCACTTTTCCATACCTGCCACGCCTCCTTCTATGTGTTACAAACGGATGAACAAAGTGAATATACCCTCGGTGTAGGGTATAAAAATAAAAATTGTCAAAATAAACTCAATGTCTACAATTCAGCATGCACAACACAAAACAGCTGTTAGTTTGACACTTTACGAAGTTTACAGCTTCGGGATAAAACCTGTAACTTCTTACAAATAGAGAACATAAATTACTCTTTCATTTCCGCTCTCACTTACAGGTTTTTCGAGTATCGGAACGCTTTTTGAACTAAATCATGTAAAAGCCTATATATTGTACTAATGCGTTACTGTGATGGAACGCAGCTATTGTCGGTTACTTTTTGAAAAAGTTTGTCTGCTTCATTTTTGGACGATGTGTACATTCAAGGAGGAATTAATTAATGAAATTTACAAATATTTTATCGTAAAATAACTTTAAGGTTTTAAAGAACTTGAAATAAATATATTTGAACTTTTGTTTTCTATATACACATACACTATTTTATTATGTACATATGTATCTCTCAATTGAAATGCTTGTTGGTTTAGTTTTTATTGCATGCATGCGCTTTATGTGTTTTGCCCTTGTGTTTCGTTAGAAAAATAATTTTGGACCCTTATCTTCAATCCACCTTCCGATCATAATCGTGGGTAGTTGTAATTTTTTAACCTTTTTTATTTTATAATACTGAGAAAAGAGATAACAGAATGATCGCCATAAAAAATTCATTATGTAGCTATAAAACTTGAAAGTTGGACTTATTTTAGGGCGTCGTTATACATATATGTATGTACTAGGGGTGGCAATTCCGGAGCTTTTTTGTGTTTCGGGATTTTCGGGATCGAAGTTTCCAATCCCGGGATTGATAGTTCTACTAAATGCATACAAAACTACAAAAAAAAAAAAAAAAACGAGAAGCTTATACTATTGTATATATAAAATCAAAATTGCTTTATTTCACAGCGTAACAATGAAGAATAAGAACGCGAAATAATAGAAAAAATAATGGCTTAAAAATTGCCTTAGAGCACTTCGAGTGTTAATACATCTACTTAAATAACATTTACTAAGTTTGACTAGTAGAAGATAGTCACTATTAAAAGGAGATGATAGAGAATAATCAAGCATTTATGACCAAACTATCAATTTTATTATTCAATTTTATTTTTACATTTAAAAATTCGTGTACCACACTTTGTACTTGATTAATACTTTATCACCTTCTTCAAATGTGACAGTGATGGCATTTAGAGGCACCGAATGGCTCGCTCTCTGTAGACGCACCCATAAGTGTGCTTCATTTAAGTTGTCAAAGTCTTTAGAAGCTGATTTCAGAAAAAAAGCTTCAGACAAAAGTTTAATTATATCTTAGAACTTAAATTTTGGTAGGTCTAGATATGGGTCAAAAACTCAATGTCAAATCAAGGTCAGCTGTGGTTTTTGTTTTTTTTTTGAAGACAAACCTATATTTTGTGTTGCAGATTTGCATTTTATTATAAAAAATAGATATGTTTTGCTTATGTTGTTTTTCTATTGCATTTTTAGTATTTCCGTTATTGATAAAAATAATTTTAGTCTAAATTTCACATTTTATCATTTTTCTCCTGAACTATTAATTTTCAATACAAATCGCACCTAGTAAAAAATTCTTAAAATTAGTCAAAGTATTAAAAAATATATTTTTTTTTTGTTATGTGACATTTTTTTTTAAGAAAATCTTAAGCAAAAAATTGCTACAATAAACGAAATTATTTTTACTCAATTTAAGGTTCAGACACAATTGAAGTGCATTTTGCAGGTTGATGCAATGCAATTTTGCAGATTTTTTACTTAAATATGTCATATAAAAGAATATTTACCATATAAATTTTCTTTCTTATCCCGAAAATTCTGGGACTGTCACTTTGTAATCCCGGGATTACTTTAGCCTATATTTAGAGCAAATCCCGGGATTGCCACCCCTAGTATGTACATCAGCGATAGGTTTTTTGCTTAAAAAAAAAAAACAACAAATAGGTCTTCAGCAAAGCAAAATTTACTCTAGGTTTCTATGCATATTTCAGCTCAGTTTCCTAAAAAATGGCAATTTTTAAAAATATTTCAAATGTATTGAAAATGCACCAAATGTACCAAAAATGTGTAGAAGGTGCTGATGACGATTTTTAACGACGCAAATATACTGAAAAAAATACTATTGTACCGAAAATTTCATCACTGATAGTGTCAGCTGTCAAATTGGCAATCACCAGAAACAGTGTTGTTGTTGCTTAAGAGCTCAGCTGCAAAGAACTAACGATAACTTTCGCGGCTGAAATTTTTAGTATTTTTTGAAAATAAAAACTGCTGGGGATCACTTTAGTTTTTATACATTATCTATCGAACTTGATCAATTCTTATCTTTTCATGCTAAACAAATGCAGTTAATCAAATAAAATTTAGTTAATCTGTATATAAACTGATTATGCTTATCAACAATTATTTTCTTTGAATTTTAAATAAACTTATACGCATTCTCAAGTTATAGAGCAAACCATTTTAGTACCCTACACAGAGGGTATGTTAATCTTTCCTTTCGATTTCAATACCTAGTGGAATCGGAAGGAAAAATGGAGAGTGACAAAAACTATTTTTTGTGTATATATAGAAACAATTTAATGTTTTAAATTGTTAAACTTGCATTAAAAGGATAAATTTGGCAACAAAGAAGACTTATCAAAAAAATTGTTGATTAGATTTGTCCAGATGTTAAAATCGAATATGAACAAAATGCGGCGGGTCGCCTGCATGAAAAATCTATTTTAGATCATTTTTTAATTTCTCTTAAATATGCGAAATAAAAGAAAATTTGGAAGACACGAACAACTGAAATTATCACATTTAAAACGCTTTTGAAGGTACTGTAATGAAGCTAGGAAGGAAATACATTTCTCGAAATTACAAAATGTACGGGAATACGTTTTAGTAAAAAGTAGTTACTTTCGAAGAAAACGTATACAAAACACATTTATAATTTTTTAGTTATGAACTTCAATTCTCAAATTCAACTTTATTTTATTGTTAATATCATGATTTATTTATTTATTTTATTGATTGAACAAATTTCACATTTACTTCCAAAGCATGAGCTTGAAAATTTTGGCTACACGAAATTTGTGCAGCGGAAAGTAGAAACATTTGGTACGGACTGCATTATTATTTTCACTCTCTTCTGCAAATTTTTTTTTGGTACTGGAACAGAAAGTAGTAAAAAATAGCACTAAATATCGAAAATTCGCTGGAATTTTGAAGTAATGGAACAGACTTTTTATTTAATTTTAAATTACAGCAAAAAAAAAAAAAAAAATTTGTTTAATCTTTCATGTCAATTACTTTAAGTCTTTAAAAAAAAATAAAGCACCAATGTTTGATTTTTCCGCAAGACGATTATTCTTTACTTCCGAAGCTTCTTCTATGAAAATTTTTTAAAAGTTTTAACTTCAATTTGAAACTTTATTAATTGAATTTCTAAAAAAAAAGATAAAAGTGGACTATGGCTAGAGCCGTATCTGCATGAAAACTGCCACATATAACCGTTAAGGCACATTATGTTTCAAATTCACTTTATTTATTCCACGCTTGCATATCTCATGCGGTGGCAATATTCCACTCCATATGTTTATTAGAGCATCAACATGCCAACATACCCTTTTGAAAACAAAATATTTCGAATTGTTTTATATATTAACTTGTAAACGATGACAATGTTTTAAAACCATGTGGTAAAAGTGAATAAATTGATGTACACAAAACATTATCCTCATCGTGTTTAGCGATGCCATTTTCATCTTTTGTAATATACATGGGAATATCCGTTTCGGCAAATTCCATAATAAACTGTCGACACACGCCACACGGTGTTGTGAATGAATCTTTTTGGTAAGCAACAACTGCACCAGCTACAAATTCCGTATATCCTTCACTTACAGCCTTTGATATTGCTGTGCGTTCAGCGCAGGAAGTCGGTGTAAATGAAGCGTTCTCCACATTACATCCGGTAAAAATACGACCACATTTGGTGCGAAAAGCTGCACCAACTTTAAATTTACTAAAAGGAGCGTAAGCAAATTTTCGCACATCAATAGCAGCTTGTATGAGTTCTTTGTTGGCAATATCTGCAAAAAATTTTTAGTCATATTAATACAAATGGAATTTTTAATAAATATTGCGTAAAACAAACCTAATTCATTATGCTGCTTAATGGAATCCACCGTCGTTGGCTTCAGTAAACCTGTCACTGCATATGGATCCATTTGGCGATGCAATTGTGTAACTCTACTTTTTTATAATAATTATATATTTTACTTAATAAATTAAGTATATATTTTATTTAATTATTTTTCTAGTTAATACACAATTTGTAATAGGCGCGTGCAGTTGCTAACGCGTTGGCTAGAGACGAGCAAATGGACAACAGTTTAGATGTAGTGCCAGCAAATGAGATATTCTCATTTATGCATTGCTACTACCCCATTCTATTGGGAATGTCTTATGCTCTTTTTTCTCTATTTGTTACCAAAATAAGTTTTTCAATTTGATGATTACAATTGTACTCATTTGAAATTTTACAAGCGTTCTCCTGATCTTGAAAAACGCAATTTATAAATTAAGGAAATATTATTGAAGTGCGAAAATATTAAGTTCAATTTTGGCTCTCATAGTGCAGTATGATCTCACCACAAATAAAATTGATTTTCTCAAGTTTGTAACAAACTCTTCTATGAAAATCGATTAAAATTTTATGTCTCCCACTTAAATACAGTGCGAGGTATCTTACGTGAAAAATTAGTTTTTTAATTAATTAGTTATACCTCTCTACACGGTGGGCTGATAACAAACTTAAATGCGACAAAAATATCAACTGAAATCGATTTTGTCATTTTGTTGCTCTTAGCTGTGACGCTTTAGGCTGTCACATCGATTACTACTCAGGGTCACATTACCATCAAAGGCATGTCGTGACAGTTGGCGGCAGTTTCATTATCGAAGAGGTGGATTTTTATTTGTAATTAATTAATTGTAAGCGTGAGAGCAAAAATAAAAAAGGTCATCAACTGTTTTCGCTACAACACAACTAGGGGTGGCAATCCCGGAGCATTTTTATGTTTCGGAATTTTCGAGATCGAAATTTCCAATCCCGGTATTGATAGTTCTAATAAATGCATAAAAAACTACAAATAAAACGATAAAATTAAAATTGTTATATATCACAGCATGACAATAAAGAATAAAAATAACAGAGAAAATAATAATTTTGAAATTGACTTAGAACAAAAAAATTTCTGAACTTTAGGTGCCACTATTTATTTCTGTGATTCCGAAAATCACATTATTTTTTTTTTTAATATCACGTCGTTTTCGAGATATCGGTCATTTTCCGTTTTTGGACCAAAAAAAAAAGGGTTCCACTTAATTACAAATATCTCAAGAGCTATTATTTATATTTAAACGTACAGATTAAAGGTAAAAAAATGTCCTATATGTATGTATATACGTATAATAATCACATCACTTTTTGATTGGTTTGTTAGTTTCGGCGAAATATTTTGATATTTGAAAAAAATATTATTTCTTTTCGAAAAAAATAAAAAAATTAAAATCAACTGCAAATTTATACAAGAAAAAATATTTTAAAAATCATTTATATTAAGAAGAATTTAAGATACTATTTAAGAAAATCGACGAAGAAATGGAAAAGGTATACATATAAAACTTAACAAAAAATAACCGAATTGCATTTTTGCCGGTTTTTTAATTTATTTAATTTTATTTGTCATAATCTGTATATTATATTTAATAATTTAAATATATTAGGGTGGTTCATAGGGATAAAAAATTTGGGAACCCAACTTCAATCGGTTCGAAATAGGATAGAAAAAATTTGAAAATTAATCTAAAATTATGGTCTTTAGCCCCTACGGACCCCATTTCAAAGTGAAATTTAATTTAAGCCACCATTTTTTTAAACTATTTTTTCTTGAGTTGCTTTTAATTTTAAGAAAGATTATAATAAAAAAAGTATCATTTGGATCTAATTTTCGAGATATAGTCATTGGAAATTGCAGATATGGCTTTTCTAAAAATCATTATAAGTTGGAAACTCCTGAACAGATTTTAAATATATTGATGTCATATGGAATTAAAGTCAATTAATTGGGCTATCATAATATGTTAATAAAATTACAGATTAATAAAACAATTTTTAGAGAAAATAACAGTTATTTAAAAAAAGTGGTGACAATTTTTAAAAAACCTCCATACGTCAAAACACGTGGAAATTATTTAAAATTTTTATGCATCAATCTTATAGGCAGTAAAATGACCTTCCAACTTAAAATAATTTTTAGAAAAGCTATATCCACAACTTCCCCATGACTATATCTCGAAAACTAGATCCAAATGATACTTTTTTTTAATATAATCTTTCTTAAAATTAAAAGCCACTCAAAAAAAAAAAAATAGTTTAAAAAAGTATCGAATAGTACATTCGGCATCTAAAAAGTATATTTCAAGTCTCCATTCAGTACATTTTCAGAAATCCCAAACGCCATCACTGGTCTAGATATTTATGAATATCAATGTCAAATCAAGGTCGGCTGGGGTTTTTTGAAGACAAGTCTTTATTTTTTACTACATACATATTTGTATTTTATTAGAAAAAATAGATATGTTTTTAGCGTTAAGCCCGGGATTGCCACCCCTAACTACAACACAATTATTAATCAGTTACTACAAATTCTAAATTAAATATTGAAGAGAGCGAAAAAAAAAACAAAAATTAGCCAAATATATAGGAAAAGGTCATCAACACAGTAGCTTACCGTGCACATTTGGCGCCCGGGACAAAGCAGTAATTTTCCACCTACTGTCTAACAAAAAAATTTTTTTTTTTTTCAGCAAAAAATTTTACGTATTAAAAAAAAAAAATAGAAAATGAATGAAGGTATCAGTTTTCATATCTCAAAACCCCGCTGCACATTGTACTTTACTATTTCCAATTTCACCAATTTCTTAGTCACAATAAAAAGAAAAATTTCTATTTTATATTCCCTATACGGACACCCCATCCTAGCCAAGCTACTGTGTCCACATTAATATTGATGAAAAAAAAAGCTGAGAGGTGAAGAATGTTGAGAAAGTGCAAAAATGTGTAAGAAATATCAAAGCAACCCGACTTTCATTGATTTCCTTGATATTTTGGTTTGAAATATTTAGAATCTCGAAATATGTTGAAAAATTATAAAAATATTGAAAAAGACGAAAATTATACAAAAAAAATCGAAAAATTTTCAAAAATAGTCGAATAAAATTTTTTTTTTTTTTTACATTATGCCGTATATTTTATTATATAGCATTCTTCCACTACAACTAGTTCATATATGTACTTAGAACTAACAAGCAGTTTGTTTCAATCAATTATTGATATAATGACATTGTGTTTCATAAATGAAAAATAACGTCGTGATTTTAAGTTGCCATGCGAAGTGTTCCCATCGATTGCTTCAGAGATATTGTCTACCCAATCAAGTCAAAAGGTTTAGTACGGCTTAATCTTCTTTCGAGACCAGATACGTTGAGAAGTCGTGTTGCTTCTTCGGTTGTATGTTGTTGGAGCCGTTTATGGTGATTTTCGGCGTGTTTTTTTGTTAGGCTGGATACGGTGTCAATACGTAGGTCACGGTGGAGGTCAGCGTTTCGTATATACCATGGCGCTTTGACAATATTACGTAGAACTTTATTTTGAAATCGTTGAATTATTTCGGTGATGGATTTTTTGGCACAGCCCCATAGCTGTATACCATAGGACCACACTGGAGTTAGAACTTGCTCATAAATTAAATGTTTGTTATTAAGGGACAAAGCAGATCTTTTCCCAAGTAGCCAGTATAACTGTCGATATCGAATGTCTAATTCCTCTCTTTTTTTCTTGACATGAACTTTCCATCTGAGTTTTGCATCTAAGTTCATACCACGATATTTTGCATTATTTGAGTATGGTATTGGATTGTTGAATATTAAAATTGGATGATACTCAATGTTTTTATTCGTAAAATTCACATGTGTCGACTTTGTGCTGTTGAGATTTATTCTCCATCTTTTTGTCCAATTTATAAGCTGATCAATTGCTGCCTGCGCTTTTTGAGTTGACTCAATAACATTGTCACCTGTCGTAAGTACTGCTGTGTCGTCAGCAAATGTAGCTAATGTTTAGTTTGGTAACTGTGGCACATCGCTCGTGTAAAGCAAATAAAGTAATGGGCCCAGTATGCTACCTTGTGGTACTCCTGCTTCAATCAACTTCAAATATGCATCTTCGTATTTTATTCGGAAATATCGTTGTGTAAGGTACGATTTTATCAATTGGCATAGATTTTCCGGAAGGAATTTACTTATTTTATACAAAAGACCTTATCAAATGCCTGTGAAACATCTAAAAAGATCGCACTGCAGACTTTTTTTTCTTCAAGGGATTTTTCAATTGTATCACAAATTCTGTGTACTTGCTCTATAGAAGAGTGCTGTTTCCTAAAGCCAAATTGGTGATTTGGAATTATTTTTTTTAAATCAATTATGTATTCGGCTTTGTAAGGTTTTTTCCATAATTTTTGAGAGTACTGGAAGTAAAGTCGAATAAAATTGAAAAATAAATAATAATTCGAAAAGCTCGAATGTGAAATTAAGTCGAGATATGTTGAACAATTTGAAAATGATGAAGAACTCGAAAATGTTTGTGGAGAATGACTAAATATGTTGAAAATGTTCGAAAAATGCCGAAAATTTTCTGGAAACAATTCGGCATAAAAGAAATTGGATAAAATTACTTATGAGTCACATGCTCTGATCTTTTTAGCGTGACATCAACCTCCATCAATTGCGATGATTAAAGAACTTGTGAGTACGATACAAATAAATCATTTCGGATAGTAAGTCCTGCTTTATATATACAAAGAAGAATGAGATTCACATGACGACGTAATCAAATTAGTTGGGTTTCTTTCATTGGCATATCTCTGGGTTCCTATCCTCCTAAGAAGAATAAAATGTTACCATAAAAAAAAAAATATAAATTACAATTTATTACACTGGTCTATATATGTAAGTTCCAGTATGGCAGGATAACTGCAAAATTTCAATTTACGATATTTCGGAGAAAAAAGAATTACCGATATAATTCAGTGGGTTTTCAAGGAGAAAAGTAGTACTTTCACAAGCCTAAACGACTTTTGATGAACAAAATTAATTTAAAGTGTTATATACTCCTGAATATAGCACAGAAACGTGTTTAGTATTTTTACGTTAGGATATGTTAAAATCCTGACGAGATGGGATATAACTTCGCTAGGCAAAACTAAACAGTACAACGTTCTCTTTCAGAATCATATCGTGGTTACTCTGGTACAAAAACCCTGTTATACAATGTGCTCATTAAAAAATTTATATTGTGTAATTGAAGACCAAAAACACTTCGATAGGTTATTTCAACAAAAATTTTCACTAAAAACGAATCATTCCATAATTTAAACATTTTCAACGAATTAACTTTTCTTTGTTCACTTCACGTAAAATACTCGTAACACAAATAAATATGATACACGCACTGCAAACAAATCTTTCACATACTAATTTTATTTTCATATCTACAAAAACGTTACATCCAAATTGCTTAGATTCAACATTTCAATGAAAAACTCCTTGGCAACAAATCTCGAATAGTTGTACAAAGAACGCGCTGCGGGTTTGGCGTAGTAGCGTATAGAGTAAAATCATTTTTGCGCGCAAATTCGGCTAAGAACTGTCGACAAACTCCACATGGTGTTATGAAACCACTTTCCTGTTGACCAATTACAGCACAGGCAACAAATTGACATCTACCTTCACTAATTGCTTGAGCGGCAGCTGCTCGTTCCGCACAAATACTCGCAGGATACGAGGAGTTTTCAATATTACAGCCGCTGTATATGGTACCGTCTTTCGCACGTAAAGCAGCGCCGACGGCAATTTTACTATACGGACAGTAGGAGTTCTTACGTACTGCAATTGCTGCATTTATCAGTTCCTGAGTTGATTTATCTGATAGAATCGAAATAAATTATATGTAATGAAATCAATTTGATACACACGAAATATGCACGTACCTAAGTCCCGAAACTCGCGAACCTCAGAATCGTCGTTTTGTTGGTTATTTAAAAAAACCATTTTAAAAACATTTGATCTTATTAGATTCACAAAAAAATACATGAAATAGGATTTGTAAGCAAAAAAAAAAAAGGAAATAAACAAAAATGTTGATTGAAGGTTTTCTCAAATTTTGTCAAGAGCAATTAGAAACAAAAAAAAGTTACCCAGTGTCAAACTGTTCTCGAAACGTAACAGGTTTAAGCTTGATTGTTGTTGTTGAGTTGATTCAAGTATATGCAAAATTTTATTTTATTTTACAAATAAATCAAAGGGTATTATCTTTGGCCTCGCCAGTCCAATGTATTTACTCACACATCCCTTAAAAAATTGGTAATCATATCGGCTTTGTGATATGGATCATTGTTCTGTTGACTGTCCAGTGAATGCCTAATCAATTTGTCACCTGAAGTAATCGCATGATCATTTAAAATAAGTAAATACTGATCCTTATTCATTGGTCCATGGATTTGTACCGAGTCTCCGCTGCCAAAACATTACGATGCCACTACCATGGGGTACTCGTTCACATACAGGTGCCACATTTTCTGTATTTCCCTAGGAGTTTGCAGAAAACTTTCATTTTTGATGCATCGTACTGAAAAGAGCTTTCATCAGTCAACAATACTTGCTAGCAAAACGATGTAGACTTCTTAACAATTTTTTGGCAAATGCCAGACGTTTTAGTTTGTTTTTCTGTGAGATTTGGGATATTGATCTGGCGATATAGGTAGCAAAAACTGCCTCTTTTAAACGATTTCTTACTGTCCTTTCAAAAATTTCAACATGATACTGACTGACCATTGTAATTGCGTTTCTTGCATTGGCATAACTAAGGGAGGAGGCCTGTAGCACTCCCCAGCGGAATAAATCGAAAATACGCTTTCTACGCATAACATACAATTTCTAAATAACTTTTATAAAAATTGTAAGTTTTTTAAACAAATTTGAAAACTTTTCACCTGTTCACAGTGGTCCCAAATCAAGTTTTTTGGTTAAAAAAATTGCTAGAAAGCGCAAAACTTATCAGAAATGAACAATTTTTTTCCAAAATCAATGCCTACAAAGATTCTATAAAGATTTTGTAGCCTAAATTTTGAAAACAAATTTAAATTTAAAATCCAAAAATACAATTTTTTTGAAAAATAATTTTTGGTTTAAAAATGACAAGAGAGCGCAAATCTAGTCGGAAATAAAGAATTTTTTCAAAATGAATGCAAAATTCAAAATTCCACAATACCTTTGGAGCACAAATTTTGAAAACAAAATTTCGTTTTTTACTAAGAGCCATAAGAAAAATTTTTTTTAAATATTGCTAGAATGCGCCAGTCTTGACCAAAATGAACAACTTGTTTTTTAAATTAAAGCTCTTAAATTAAAGATTTAAAAAAATTTTGTTAAATATTGAAGAAAGAAATGTTAAACAATATGTATGTATATTTCATGGTTTGAATGTATAGTTTAGATGATTTGGAATATTTTTGGATTATGAAAATATTTGAAAAATTTTAAGTTATAGAGTCAGTGATATTGAAACAGTTTTGGTGAAAGTCTTATCTTATATCACTTTTTTTTCATAAGCTTTAAATTTTCAGCAAAAATCGTCTGAAGTAAAAAGTTCTTAAAATTGGTCAAAACATTCAAGAAAATACTTTTTTTTTTGTAATAATTTTTTTTCACGTGACGTCATGATTTAAAAAAGTTTCAAAATAAAAGAAAAAATTGTTGCTATATAAAAAAAATATAAATTTTAATTTATTACACTGGTCTACACAAGTTACAGTACGGTAGGATAACTGCAAAATTTCCATTTACGATATTTCGGAGAAAAAAAAGGTATCGATATAATTCAGTGGGTTTTCAAGGGGAAAAGTAGTTCTTTCACAAGTTCAAAACGACTTTTGACGAAAAAATCAATTTAAGGTGTAATATACTCCAGAATATAGGGAAAAACGTTTTTGGAATTTTTACGTTAAAATCCTGACATGATGGACTGTAGATGTAATTGAAGACCAAAAACACTTCAACAAATTTTTCCTCTAAAACGAACCTTTCCATAATTTAAACATTTTCAACAAATTAACTTTTATCTTTGTTCACTTCACGTAAAATACCCCATATGTACAAATCTGCGACAATTTTTCACACATTAATTTTATTATTATACGTTACATCCAAATTGCTTAGGTTCAACATTTCAGTGAGAAACTCCTTGGCAACAAATCCCGAATAGATGTACAAAGGACGCGCTGTGGGTTTGGCGTAGTACCGTAGAGAGTAAAATCATTTTTGCGAGCAAATTCGGCTAAGACTTGTCGACAAAGCCCACATGGTGTTATGAAATCACAATCCAGTTGACCAATTACTGCACAGGCAACAAATTCACATCTACCTTTACTAATTGCTTGTGAGATAGCTGATCGTTCCGCACAAATACCCGCAGGAAAAGAGGTGTTTTCAATATTACAGCCGGTGTAGATGGTACCGTCTTTCGCCCGTAATGCAGCGCCGACGGCAAATTTACTATGCGGGCAGTAGGCATTCTTACGTACTGCAATTGCTGCATTTATCAGTTCCTGAGCTGATTTATCTGATAGAATCGAAATAAATTATGTCTAATGAAATCAATTTGATACACACGAAATATGCACGTACCTAAGTCCCGAAAATCGCGAACCTCAGAATCGTCATCTTGGTTATTTAAAAAAACCATTTTAAAAACATTTGATCTTATTAAATTCACAAAAAAATACATGAAATAGGATTTGTAAGCAAAAAAAAAAAAAGGAAATAAACAAAAATGTTGATTGAAGGTTTTCTCAAATTTTGCTAAGAGAAATTAGAAACAAAAACAAGTTACCCACTGGGCAAACTGATCTATAAACGCAGCAGGTTTGAGTTTTAATCGAATAAAATTGAAAGAAGTTGAGAAATATCGTACCCGATACTGATCCAGATATAACTTTTGGTAAAGAGCATTCCTACACAAAATTTTAGTGTGATTGTTCACATATTTCGATAGATGTTCCAATTAAGGTATTTTACTTGAAGAGGAGGTGCCACGGTGCTATTTTACCCGCTTACATTAAATTGAATAGCAATTGCTGCAATAGTTCACTCAAAATAGCGTTTACAAATTTTTATTAATATGGAGGTGCCACGCATATAGCAAATATATCTGCCATACTAAATGTCATAACGCTTACGTTGTTAGTTTTCTTATTATAGCAATTAAAAATATTGTGGGCTGTACCACGCCTTTCAGTGAGTTTTGCCAGTATACTGAGTTACCTTGCATTACCGACTGCTTTCAGTGGTATTATCGCTAGCATTTTTATGGAAATTGTAGGTGCGAATTTCGAGTAATTCAGAATCAAACCTTACAATAGTTGAACAGTGTCACGCCCACTTTTTCAATTCCGCCTACTTTCAGAAATATTTAAGTTATATACGGTCTGCATTCGTTTACCCAATTTCGTCACAATATCTCGCTTGGTTTGCAAGATGTGACGTTATACGAATTAAAGCGTCCCTTTAATAGCCTTTAAAAACTTGTAACCTAACCAATCTATATTTCATCCACATGTGCACCATGTACCCAAGTTTCATTAAAATCCCTGCAACTTTTTTCGAAAATGGTTTGGCCATATATACATACACACAGCATAGATAGAAGGCGTCTCCATTAACCGATTTCGCCCATTTCCAATCCCAAGAAGTTTGTTTGAAGTTGTGGCCTGTGAGCCAAATTTCATTCAGTTAACTGGCTTGATTTCCTGTAAATGTGATTTGTAAAGGTTACGCTGATCAAGAATGTATATACTTTTCTATACCTGCCATGCCCCTTCTGTGCGATACAAACGGAATGAAAATTGTGAATACACTCTCTGTGTAGGGTTTAAACATTTCAAATAAGATTAAGTTGAAAAAATGAAGCACCTGCTCCAAAATTTTAGTCTGTGATTCCCAGGCAAACTTTCCAACAATCGACTATTTTGACGATAGTCAAAGATTTCGCTTGATGTTAATTTTTTTTATGTGAAAATTATATGAAATTTATTTTTTTAAAAATTTTTTCCCCCAATATTTTGTATACTTTTCCCGTAAGAATAAAGTCTGTTAACTATCTGCTAACTTTTCATACATAAATATAGACAACTCGCCAAACAATAAAGCAATGTGCTTTTCGTTTGTTACAAATTTCATGTGGAGATATAGGCAAATGGTCTACAAATCCATCTTCGCTTTATATAATTAGATTTGTGGCTATGTATCTGAAAAGCCTAATAGCAGTAGTAGCTAAAATCTAATATAATTATAACAATTAGCTGCGTTTTATTCGCCATTCGCTGCTAATTATCTACAGCTAGCAGCTATAATTGTATGGGAAAGCAAAGAAGGCACAAACTTAACGAGTAAAATTATAGTTGCTGCGAATATATAGCAAGTTACTTAAATGCCAGGGCTACCCAGCAAATTTGTAATTTGTCTATAACGCTATTCACACACAGCGAATCTTAACGCCGCGTATGACTTCGGAATAATTTCTTAGTTGTGTAAATGCGAAATATGTCGCCGTAAAAGGGGGTACATACTAGCGATCATGTTCGTCAGTCAAAAATTAATTTTTGAATGATTGTTCGCAGCGGTCAAACTATCATTCATGTTTAAAGCTCAAACCGTCATTCAAGCTGTAAGATTTGACTCATAAACATGAGAAATAAAAAAATTGCGTGCGCGTTATTAATTATCGCGCAAGATTACCAAAACAATACCCATAAAAAAAAGGAGTAAATGGGTAAAGCAATGGGTTGCCACCAGAGAACGTCACTAAGCCATTCATCATTTTTTCCATTCATGAATCTGTTGAATCTTTCAGCTGATTCAGACAGATTCACCACTCACAAAAAATTTAGTGAATCTAGACACCATTCAGATTCGCGGAAAAATCTGTGAATCTGAATCTGCTTCTGCATGATTTCTAGTGAATCCTGATTCAACGCGATTCACTCCGTATAAATATATGAGTGTTTCATGAGCCACTCATGAATCAAAGGCACAGATTGTATCAAAAAAGTTTGTGATACTCGCGTGGAACATTTTGGGAAGTTTTTTAAAATATGGGGAAAGGTCGAAAATTGTATTTTGGAATAATTTATTCCTTAACACTTCTAGGGTGGCTCCGGACCCTGGAAGGACCGTTTTTGACCAATTTTTGGATTTTTTTGTTTTTTTTTTTCTATAATTAATTGGAAAAGGTCGAAAATGGATTTTGGACATCATTTAGGGTGGCTCCGTAAACCGGCCCCGGAAAGGACCGTTTTTGACCCATTCTTCCAGGGTCCGGAGCCACCCTAAAAATATTAAGGAATTGGTTCAAAAACGGTCTTTTCTACGGTCCCGACCATCCCTAAGTGATGTCCAAAGTCCATTTTCGAGCTTTTCCTATCGATTGGAGGAAAAAAATTTTTTCGAAAATGGGTCAAAAACGATTCTTTCAAAGGTCCGGAGTCACCCTGAGTGATGTCCAAAATCCATTTTCGACCTTTCCCTATCGATTGGAAAGAAAAAAAACGGTTTTTCTGAACTACAGTTCAACATAAGTGGCTCACGCTATTCACTGCTTCATCAATCTGAATCCATGTGAGTGTGAGCTTTTTACGCATTCACATTCATGAGCCTAGAGCTACTAAAAGCTCAGATTCATGAGCAGCATGTCATCTACGGATTCACTATTAGTGAGTGTAAGTATGATTCACACTCACTGTTTGCATGCAAAAGGCACACTCACGGCTCATATTTTTGGTAGAGGCTCAAAACACTCAGTGAGCTACTCAATGACGTTCTCTGGTTGCCACTCGGAAAAAATATTCCCATTATTCGTATTTTTGCAGGAATTTGCACGAGTCAAACCACCACACTTTTGGTTGATAAATATTATCAAAACTGGCTCCAGAAAACTCCTATTGTTTCTTTTTTTTTTTAATTCTCGTCTATAGGACGACCGAATTGAGTTAATTTTTTTTAACCTACTTAAAACTACATTTTTTTTTTATATTTTCTCATAATTTTTAGTAATTCTTCATATGAATTATTTTTAATTTCACGTATCATGTACTCTGGGCTTGTTATGTCCCAGAGGCAACGTTGCATTTCATAATAGCAAATAAATTCTTTCAAAAAATCACTTTCAGCATCCATGTTGCCGATTCAATGATTCAGCTTGACTGACGCTTTTCGGTACACACTAGCAGTCAAAAACAAATTTGGCCGCTGACTGTCACTCAACCACAAAAATGTTTGTGGTTGACTGTTGACTGACGAAAAAGAGTGGCCACACACGCAAGCAACAGAAATTTGAGCAAAACTGAAGAACATGATCGCTAGTGTGTACCGCCTTTAATAGTTCGGTATCTCTATGTCAGTGTAGTGAGTCGATGCACAAGTAGGCTGTCGTGTGACTAGGTACGTCACCGTTCAAATGTCAAAAATGCTTAAATTAAAATTAAAGTAAAACAAATGTTTAGAATAGCATTTAATTAAAATTAACTTAAAAATTTAACATAAATAAATGTTAAAATAAATATATGAGAATACAACTATTACATATTCCTACAAATTCGAATTTTTTTTCCGTTTTGATTTTAGTACTGATTTATTGGGTTTTGGGATACCCTGAAACCGAATCAGGGCTCAGAATTGCTCTATCACGTAAGGTTTTTTAAAATATCCATACCTAAGAGTGCGAAAAACGCTGTTTTTTACATATTTTAGGATATGTAGAACCGTGAATTCCAAAAATAGATTTTGAATATGACCAGGGAAGTCCCCGACCCTCGGAATAAGCCGAAAATGGATTTTGAAATTGACAGGGGATGTCCTCGACATATTTTACGAAATATATAAGAAAAATATGAGAACTATCTATTATTATTAATTCTAATTTTAAGACTACGCCGTAGCAAACTATTTTTTTTGTTTGTTTTGACAACCATGAATGACATTTGAACGGCGACGTAGTACATAAGACCGTGTAAATGTCTGGATAACAGCGAGTTTGTGTCAACAACATGCATTGTGAATTTTGAAATGAAAAAAAGAAGAACAAAGTAGAAAGAACAACAAACGAGTACTGGCATAAACAACGAGTAGCAAACTTAGCAACTTGGTCGTTTTTTCGCACTTAGGTAGCGACATGGCGCATAAAACGCAGCTATTATTAAAGTTGTGAGTTGAGTACCAGTTATGGTTCTGTAATTTTGAAGCGGAGGCTGAGCTTACTTTTTGTTTTAATTTTTTTCCGGAAATCAGCAAAAAAAAAACAAACCTTGCAATTTTTATCACTTAAAACAAGGAAAATATGATATACAAACGGAAGTTAATCTTCAAAAAATTTTTGTCTAGTCGAAATGTCATAAAAATCGATTAATTAAGAAAGGCATAAAGCTAACCAATAAGTTACCAATACCTAATAAAAGCTGACGCGGCGAATGCAGTTCCGGCGACAGATAGTATTATTATTTTAAGCAGCAGTAAAAGGAAGATACAAAATAATTTTGATGGAAGTCAACTGAAGTCCTCCTTCACGTCAAATTATCATGTCCCTCACAGGAGACCAGAATGTGGTCAGAAAATTAAAAAAATCCAATATCGGATTTTTTATGCTTTCAAATATCATTAACAGGTGGCGAAAGCGACATCTATCTACTGGGCATAAGCGATGCTTATAATGACTTTCAGTTCAAGAGACACAAAAATTATATAAAGTTATTAAAGTAAATATTTGTATTAATTAAATAGTGAAATTTTAATTCCCCACAAATAATTTCTCTATTACATATGCATGTTTTATGATATAATAAGTTAAGTAAAAAAATTTAAAAAACCTTAACGGTTTCAAGTTTACTCCGTGAATAAAAGTTCAAACTGATTAAATCCATTAATTTTGCTGAACAATTATTCTGCTTGTATTAATATCTACTTGTGACCTAAGCAAATTCGCCAGGCCAGCCACCGCCATTATAATCGCCATGCCCGCCATTGTTGCCGCCATGCCTGCCACCGCCAGGTCTACCACCGACATGTCTACCACCACCATGCCAGCCACCACCATTATTACCGCCAGGCCGGTTACCGCCATGCCTGCCACCGCCATTATTACCGCCAGGCCTGCCACCACCGGGTCTGCAACCGCTACTGCCAGGCCTGCAAACGCTAGGACCGCCACCGCCAGGTTTGCCACCGCCGGGTCTGCAACCGTTACTGCCAGGCCTGCAAACGCTAGGATTACCACCGCTAGGAGGACCGCCACCGCCAGGTTTGCCACCGCCGGGTCTGCAACCGTTACTGCCAGGCCTGCAAACGCTGGGATTACCACCGCTAGGAGGACCGCCACCGCCAGGTTTGCCACCGCCGGGTCTGCAACCGTTACTGCCAGGCCTGCAAACGCTAGGATTACCACCGCTAGGAGGACCGCCACCGCCAGGTTTGCCACCGCCGGGTCTGCAACCGTTACTGCCAGGCCTGCAAACGCTAGGATTACCACCGCTAGGAGGACCGCCACCGCCGGGTCTGCAACCGTTACTGCCAGGCCTGCAAACGCTAGGATTACCACCGGTAGGAGGACCGCCACCGCCGGGTCTGCAACCGTTACTGCCAGGCCTGCAAACGCTAGGATTACCACCGCTAGGAGGACCGCCACCGCCAGGTTTGCCACCGCCGGGTCTGCAACCGTTACTGCCAGGCCTGCAAACGCTAGGATTACCACCGCTAGGAGGACCGCCACCACCGGGTCTGCAATCGTTACTGCCAGGCCTGCAAACGCTAGGATTACCACCGCTAGGAGGACCGCCACCACCGGGTCTGCAACCGTTACTGCCAGGCCTGCAAACGCTAGGATTACCACCGCTAGGAGGACCGCCACCGCCGGGTCTGCAACCTTTACTGCCAGGCCTGCAACCGCTAGGATTACCACCGCTAGGAGGACCGCCACCGCCAGGTTTGCCACCGCCGGGTCTGCAACCGTTACTGCCAGGCCTGCAACCGCTAGGATTACCACCGCTAGGAGGACCGCCACCGACAGGGTTGCCACCGCCGGGTCTGCAACCGTTACTGCCAGGCCTGCAAACGCTAGGATTACCACCGCTAGGAGGACCGCCACCACCGGGTCTGCAACCGCTACTGCCAGGCCTGCAACCGCTAGGATTACCACCGCTAGGAGGACCACCACCGCCAGGTCTGCAACCGTTACTGCCAGGCCTGCAACCGCTAGGATTACCACCGCTAGGAGGACCGCCACCACCGGGTCTGCAACCGTTACTGCCAGGCCTGCAAACGCTAGGATTACCACCGCTAGGAGGACCGCCACCGCCGGGTCTGCAACCTTTACTGCCAGGCCTGCAACCGCTAGGATTACCACCGCTAGGAGGACCGCCACCGCCAGGTTTGCCAACGCCGGGTCTGCAACCGCTACTGCCAGGCCTGCAACCGCTAGGATTACCACCGCTAGGAGGACCGCCACCGCCGGGTCTGCCACCGCCGGGTCTGCAACCGTTACTGCCAGGCCTGCAACCGCTAGGATTACCACCGCTAGGACCGCCAGGTTTGCCACCGCCGGGTCTGCAACCTTTACTGCCAGGCCTGCAACCTCCAGGTCCACCACCGACATGTCTACCACCACCATGCCAACCACCACCATTATTACCGCCAGGCCGGTTACCACCATGCCAGCCACCACCATTATTACCGCCAGGCCGGTTACCGCCATGCCTGCCACCGCCATTATTACCGCCAGGTTTGCCACCGCCGGGTCTGCAACCGTTACTGCCAGGCCTGCAACCGCTAGGAGGACCGCCACCGCCAGGTTTGCCACCGCCGGGTCTGCAACCTTTACTGCCAGGCCTGCAACCTCCAGGTCCACCACCGACATGTCTACCACCACCATGCCAACCACCACCATTATTACCGCCAGGCCGGTTACCACCATGCCAGCCACCACCATTATTACCGCCAGGCCGGTTACCGCCATGCCTGCCACCGCCATTATTACCGCCAGGCCTGCCACCGCCGGGTCTGCAACCTTTACTGCCAGGCCTGCAACCGCGAGGCCTGCCACCATCATTGTTACCGCCAGGCCTGCCACGATTGCCACCATCGGTGCCATAGCTGCCATCGCTCTCATTGCTGCCACCGCTGCCATAGCCGTTTTCGCCGCCATCGGTGCCATCGCTCCTATTGCCGCCATCGCTGCCATCGCTGCCATTGCCGCCATCGCTGCCATTGCCGCCATCGCTGCCATTGCCGCCATCGCTGCCATTGCCGCCATCGCTTCCATTGCCGCCGCCATCGCTGCCATTGCCGCCATCGCTGCCATCGCTGCCATCGCTGCCATCGCTGCCATCGCTGCCATCGCTGCCATCGCTGCCATTGTCGCCATCGCTGCCATTGCTGCCAGCGCTGTCATAGCCGCCGCCATCGCCGCCTATACCATCACCACCATTACCGCCTCCTTCACCACCTTTACCTCCGACCCCATTACCACCTCCACCGCCGCCATTAGGGCCATCAGCACCATTGGTGCCTCGACCATCTTCACCTCTACCTTTACCTTTTCCAGGGCGTCCTAATCCATCAACGCCTGGAGCACCGAGTCCTCGTCCCTTGCCTCGACCACCATTATTACCGTCATTGTTAACCCCAGGTCTGCAACCCCTTATGCCAGGCCTACAACCGTGACGCCAGCCACGTTCGCCCCCTTCGATGCCATAGCCGTCTTCGCCGCCATCGCTGTCACCGCTTTCATTGCCTCCGCCATCGCCATCGCCACCTATACCATCACCACCATCACCACCATCACCACCATCACCGCCTTCTTCACCATCGCCGCCATTACGCCCATCAGCATCATTAGTGCCTCGACCATCTTCACCTTTACCTTTTCCAGCGCGTGCTATTCCATCAACGCTTCGAGCACCGACTCCTCGTCTCCTGCCTCGACCCCTGCCTTGATCATTTTCATCATGACCACGACCGCGTAATAAATTTAAAATATCCTGCATGCCGTCATTGCTTGGCATTGAGTTTTTAATATCCAGTTCATCGCTTTCATCTGCATCAATATCGGTATCTACACTTTTTCCGATTGTATATGCTGAAGGAATAGTTCGAAAATTATTTTCTAAAAGGTCAACTATTTGGTTCTTAACTTACCAGAATTTATAAAAACGTATCCAAAGAGAATGCACAGTGCGACCGCTGCTTTCATTTTCACAAAACAATCTGCGTTTTAAAATGCGAGCTTGTCGATATTAAGGGAATGTCGGTAAATATTTAACTAAAGCGAAGCTTTTCTGTATTAAATTATATAATGAGATTAAGTATACTTTTAAATGGTCGTTAATATACCGTTGACTGCACAGTTGCGCTTTATTTTCAAAGGACGTTTGGGTCATTAGCGTACCTAGGGCCGAGGCGGACCGGGCGCTACCACTTGGGGGCGGAAAAATGGTCCTCGTATACATCTCATTTTGCTAGGATTTTTGGAGAACCGAAAGTGAGTACCTTTATTTTTTTTTAGTAAATGATACAGAATTGTAAGGAATGTGTTGAATTTTTTGGAAATGATTGTTAAATATGTCTATTTTGCTAGGGTTTTTGAGGACCATTTTTTTTTGTCGCAAAATTTTTAAAATTTTGAAAAATAAAAAATATTTTTTGTTGGTAGGGGGCGGCAAATGATCTGTTCGCCCAGGGCGCTCAATGTGCATGGTACGCCCTTGGTTTGAATTGAAAATCGGTATAGTCACAGTATAAATATGCAATTCGTCACAGTAGATGCTGCCCGTGAATTAATTAATTAGCACATTTTACCGGTTGTTAAAATAATTGATAAGGGTTAGATTTAAAAATTAACATTGTCTTAAATTTCTATAAGCTCAGAACAACACATTATACTTTGATCATACACATACTATAATACGATTCTTTGAAAAATCCATGTATGAATACTTTGCTATGAACCTATGGCATATTATATCAATTTCACAGCTTTTCTCAAAATGATGATATGAATTTTTCCAAAACTTACGATAATATGTAGCTTTCTCTAATAAATTTATTAAATGAAATATAGCTAAGTCCAATAAATACTTAAGTTTCAGAGAAAAGGCATTGTGGCAATAGCATCTCTGATGGTCTGAACCGTGTTTTAGCATAGGCTGCGCCAAAAAGGGGGGCCGCACTACAAAATTGATGACATTTTTTTCAGCAATTTCATATATAATATAATCGTAAAAATTAACATTTAATGTGTTCAAAAAAAATTTCCTTATATCTTTTAGGCTACAAGATCTCCCGGTGGGGCCCGCACCAAATTTCCAGCTTTGTGGCCCGCACACAACTAGACACGGCCCTGGAACGACATGGATTTTTCAAATTTTAACAGAAAAAAAAATATATATATATATACAATGTATATTATACATATCTATATTAGGGTGGTCCTTAGGAAAAAAAATTGGGGACGCCCCCTCAATCGGTTTGAAACAGGATAGAAAAAATTTAAAAATTAATCTAAAATTTTTTTAAACTATTTTTTCTTGAGTAGCTTTTAATTTTAAGAAAGAATATATTAAAAAAAAGTATCATTTGGATCTACTTTTCGAGATATAGTCATGGGGAAGTCGCGAATATAGCTTTTCTAAAAATCATTTTAAGTTGGAAACTCCTGAACAGATTTTATGTATATTGATGTCATATGGAAGGTTTGGTATGGAGCTAGACTAAATCCTGAGTAAAGATATTTGTTTTGAAAGGGCGATGTCACGCCTTTAATAGGAAAACGTTTTTACTGCTAAACTAATAGAGTCTCAACTACTGTTAAACGCAAAAAGCTTTTTTCACTACAGTAGACTCTATTTAGGCGAGTTATTTATGTATATTTATCATGTTACTTTTTGTCATGGTATTAGGTATTTGTTTTAAATAGGGCGATGACACGCCTCCAATAGAAAAATATGTTGACATAGCTAAATTGACGGACCGATTAGATCCTAACCAAATTTCATCAAAATCAGTCCATTCCATCTTTGTATGAAAGGTAGGCGTGTTCGGGGGCCATTTTTTTCACACATACAAATTTTTTGTTGATTTCAACTAAAAAACATCTGTATCGAATTTCAAGCGTCTAGCGCTATTATTAGTATTTATGGCCGCCGTTTCAAAACCTATCCACTGTGTGTCGTCTCATTTCTGATATGTTAACTTTGCTACATAGATATCTGACAAGTCTGCCTGAGTTGCCTGAGATTGTTTAGAAAAGTATAAAAAATTTCTGTTAAATTCTGCTCAACAAAATGAATGTCAAATATTTTTGATGCAAGTCTTGTAAACTTTTCTTTGTCGGCTATTTTAAAGGTCAAGGTTAAAGTCAGCAATTGTCAGGGGAGCATGCATTTCTTTATTTTCGTGCTTTGACAAAATTACCAAATTACAGATGTATTTCAAAGATTGGATATATTATATTGAGGGCTTATATTCAACACCCTCTATCTATAATTTTCACGAAACTGAGTTAATGATGCCAAACTCTTCACTAACATAACTGCCATCTATAAAATTAATGTCAAAATAAAAAAGTCTTTTGTAGGGCACTTTTTCTTCAAGGATTTTTTGCAAATTCAAAAGCCTCTATCTTCAAGACTTAAAATGAATGAAAAGGGCAACAATATTTGGGGCATACAACATCGAACGAAAGAGTCACACATAATATCCTTAAAGAGCGATATTAGCCCCTCTCACACTCTTCTCACCAAAATCCCCGTACGCCAATAAAATTTTATCGCCCCCAAAATTAAAAAAAAATTATAAGATAGAAATTATGAGTGAAAAAATCGAATTTTTTAATAAATAAATCGAATTTTTTAATAAAAAAACATGTTTTGTTTGATTAACATAAAAATATTTTTGATGAGAAAAAAAAAAAAAAAAAAAGTTTTGTACGAAAAACACCAGACATAAAAAAAAAACTTGGCGTCGGTGCGGTAATACGGCCCTGAATAGGTGTATTTAGAAACAAAAATTTGATTTTTTGAATATTTTGGTGAGAAGAGTGTGGGAAATGAGAGGATTGAGGGGAATTGGTTTGGTAACTTTTTTTTTAGAACTCAGCGAAGAATTTTACACAAGAATAAATAAGTGGGTTTGTATTTCCGACCAAAACTTTTTTTTGTTGGCCTGTGTTATTAAAGGTTGGTTAATGGACAGTTATAAACAAACCTTCAAGTTGTAACAAAAAATCCCCATTAAACACGAGACCGGCTGCTTTCAAAAGATATTCATATTATATCGACCTACCGACCCGAATCAAGGAATTCGCAAATTATATTGAACCAAAGACTCTGATGTCGGATACATTTCCGAATAAGCTAAGTAAATAGCAATATTAACAGAGTATTAAGCCTGTTATTCCATCAAAATTTTTATCATAATTTAAGCAAGAAAAAGCAAAAGCATTCCTTAAAGTATTCGAATGTCTATATCTATAATTTTTATTGTGTTAGTAATACCGAATTGCCTTGTATCAGGACTCGAATAAAAACTTGTGGAAATTGAGCATAATTGTTGTACTGAAGCTTCGAATATTATTTTCAAAGAGCTCGTTTATAAATTAAATTAATCAATATTATTATATTTCTTTCGATTACATCTTTTAAAGGAAGCGACAAAAACGTTATTTTTTGTTCCCCACAAAATTTGTGTTTTCGCAGACATGGGGTATTGATTATAAGCTCTTGATATAAATTTTGTAAAGCATTTTTGAGCAGTAAAAGGTCAATAGAGGGACTCTAATTGTAATTAACTTTATCCCTGTCTATTCCATATTCAAACATGTTGTATTGCCGAAATACTTTAGGCACACTGCTATGGAAACGCCAAACCTACAAATATAGACATATTTTATTTTATCTTAGAATTACTAAATGGAAATGATGCGAGTACTAAGCATGAATATTCCAAGTTAACTACGGTTTACTGCCGAAAAGCTATAAACTAAAATGTGGAAAATCAATTAGCGTAAAGTGCACCACAGATGCGTGTAGTCATGCAGTTTTTTCTCAAATATTTGAATTAACTGAAAAAACTATTCGCATTATTTGTGAGAAAATTTTAATTCGTGGCATATCAACAAATAGCCCGGTAGAAAAATGTGAAAAGATTACAATACCTGCTGTATAATCATGTGGGAAGAAACTCATACGGTAGTTTAATTTTATTTTAAGTAGGTACTTTAATGTTTATTTTAATGATTTAAACATTTGGCGTTACACCAATTAAGAGTCACTTTTGAATTAAAACAATTTTTCAGTAAGCGAAATCTGGAGCAACTACAGTCACGTTACATTTGAACTGAGTCGTCTTAAGACATCAGATAAAGAAAATGTTATTCCTTATAAATTAGCTATTTTTGATATTTTCACAATAGGACTATCCGACGATTTTTTTTTAATATTTATCATTATTTTTGATATTTTTTAAAATTTTTCGACATTCTTAAGTTTTTTTGTCACGAGCTCCGGATCAGGCTTGGAATGGCGGGCGCTATTACAGGCAGTCATGTGTGAATATTATCAGGATCTAAAAGGTGGAAACGTATTAAGGGGTTCCGGATCAGGTATGGAAAGACTACCCAAACTGTAGTCCTACCAGGGCCAAATTATGAAAGGATCGGAGCTGACTAGCCACATTAATCTCTTATACGGAAAGCCATATACATATAAGCTTATACAATCTTGATCAGCTTAGCCAAATCACGAACAATTCAGGGTAGTCAGTTTAGGTGAAAGTGTGGTTGAATCTATTTTGGCCTTAGAGAGGTAAGCAAATCTGTATGGTCCTGATCATCTTAGCCAGATGAGATGTTTTGGTAAAATTGTAGTGAAATATTAAAATTTTTATATTTTTGTTTTGAACCTGCGTTCAGTAAAATGTTAACCTGATAAATTATTCTATGGAATTATATTTAATTAAAAAAACAAAAGAAAAAATTATGTCGTATCCACTGGGGTTTGAACCTGGGCACTCACTCCCTGTTAACACAATTGTTACATGCGCAGTTTAAAGGCATTCTGGTTTGGTTGGCCTGTGTTACCAAACCTATCTGGGCCTGATCGAATTACCCAAATCCGAACCGGATCTATAATGAGGCGAGCCATATCCGATCCAGTGAAAGTTTCTACTCGGGAAATTTTCCGACATTTATTGAAAGTTTTTGAATTTTTCAACATTTTTCGATTTTTTCAATATTTTTCGGTTTTTTCAAATTTTTTTGATTTTCTAAACATTATTTGCTGTTTTCAACATTTTCAATATATTTTGAATTTTTATAGTCATATGAATTTCCCAAAATTTTTGATTTTTCCAAATCTGTAAGCATTTTCCAATTTTGATCGAATTTTTCAATTACCTTACCTTGACATGCAACTGCTAAGGAATGAAAACAAAATTGAAACAAGCTGGTACCGAAAACCAACAGCGTCTCGACGTATCAATAATTACCATTCGAACAAACGATCATAGAAACAATACCAGATCTCCAAAAATTTATAAGTTAATCACCTTATTTTTCTGAAAAAATTAAAAAATCAAATATTTTCAATAAAGAAAAGTTCAATATGGCTTTTAAAACAACCAACACACTAAGAACACTTTTTACAAACACTAAATCTGGACAAATCAAATCTAATATAACAAATACCATGCAAAGGACGTGACGGATCCAACTTATGCAATAAGTTATATGTTGGAACAACAAAAACAAAACTCAGAACAAGGATATCGGGGCACAAATCGGACTACAAAACATTCAAATCAACAGATCACAAAACAACATTATCAGCCCACTGTGCATACACAAAACATACACCCGGTTTTGATAAAGTTAAAATCCTACAACAAGAAATGAATTTTAACAGAAGGTACACCCTCGAAATGTTACATATAACCAAAGTACCGAAACAACTCAGACTCAACTACAAAACTGACAAATACAATTGCGCGCACATATACAGACACTTAGTAAAATCAAAAGAGACATCAGCTGGTACGTAGATGAAATTAAAACAATATTGACAAGCTGACCGCGCCACCGAACAGCATGTAAAATTTTTTCTTAGTTTTTTCTTAACAAAAATTAAATAAAATTAATCCGAATTTGATTGTGCAATAATTGTATTAAAAACTTTCTATCTGATCAGTTTCATTTTCAATGTATTTGTTAATTTTCATTTTTAATGTAAGTTTTTTCTAATTTTTATGTATTGTGATATCATTGAAATGAAATGCTTCCGTGTAATTTGTTTTAAAATTTTAGTCCCTGACTAAATGAAAGACGAAATATTGGAAAAATATAAATTTGAGTATTACCAACAATTTGCATTAAAGTATTTTCTGACCTATATAGCTCAATTAAAACAATTCAAACCAAACAAAAGGTCAAAAACAAAATAAGTTTTTCAACATATTTATCAGAAATTGTGGACTTATTCGATATTTTTGGATAATTTTCTATATTTTATACTAGCAGATGCCCACGACTTTGTACGCGTAGCCTGTTTTTCTGTGAAGGCAAGCAATTTAATTTTTTTTAAATAGAACTACTGTAACAGTCAATTTTGATTCTTCTTCACAGATCTAGAGTTATTGTTGTTTTCTCTTCAATAAATATACCACTGCATTGTCATGTGAAAGACAAACAACAAAGCCTAACTAACACATTTAATTAGCCCAGTTCACATTATCACACATGCTGTCCAACATGGCTTGACAACATCAATGTTCGATAATGTGAACTCTAGGAACGACCACTTGACACACATGTTTGATGGATTTCAAAAATTGTTGATTTTCCTGCTCGCTTGTCCAACAATAAAACCTGTTTGAACTGACTGTCAAGCCTAGTGAACATTTTTCATTTTAAATAGGATTTCATGCTGTTTACTTCGATGTGAACGCTTATTAATTCTGCAATTGATGTTTGATGGCATGCTCGATAATGTGAACTCAAAGCAATATTGACAGTCACACATGTTGTCAAGCCATGTGTGTTTTCTATGTGTGAACCTACTGTATTTTGTTTTTCATTCTTCATTGTTCAAAAATTCCGAGTTGTTGTGTTGACAAATTGAGAATGAGAGCGAGAGCGAGAGTAAAATTCCGTTTTTTATCTTTCATTGCATTGCCATATAAAAATAAAACGCACACATCCTTACTATCCCACTAACTTGCCATTAAACGATTTGTTATGCTTACATGCTTCTTTCTATGTGTGAAATTCATTTTTTTTAGCAATTTTAAAACTTTAATATTTTGATATTTAAGAGGAATATCGTGATAACTTTAATTCTATGTTAAGACCAAACGCCTAAGAAAGATAAATAAAAATATTTGATTGAAATTGATTCAGTAGATTTTTCGTGAATCCCGTTCATCGAAAACGGCTATCATTTTATTTATATAGATATGTCGATTTTTTCAACAGTAGCAATATTTTCGGCATTCTAAACATTTCTCTACATCTACAAAATTGTTCGACTTTTTCAAAATCTTCCGACTATTTCAACAAATTTTGATGCCAAAAAAAATGAAACAGCATTAGGTTTACATTTCACACTCATTGGAGCTTATAAAAGTAATATTGAAAGTTTTATTTGTCAACCCTTATTTAAAAAAAAATTGTTAACTTTTCTTTTTGATGACTTAATTTCTCGTTGGGTAATAGTTATAACCACAATTTGAGGTTTCTTGCACTACACGTTGAAAGCTGCAAGAAAACTTTTGTGCTTGTGATGCGTTAAAATGAGTGTCAAGCAATTAGCTAAAAATGTTGACATGCGTAAAAACGTGACGTGCTGCAGAATATGCAGCTTAAGCATCGCTGAGCAGGTGAAATGGGCCAACATAAATTGAACCGCGAACCACTTAGCGATGTTGCACTTGAGTTGTGATGCTGGAAAAAAAGTTGAGGAAAATTCAAAGCGCAACAAAGTTCAGGTGTGTGTGTGTAAATGAACACGAGCTGCAGCCGGAGACGTAAAAAGGCAAAACTTTTATGAAGTAGAAAATTAAATGCAAATGTGTGTTGCATACATGAGGATTTTTAGAAAAAATGTGAAATTTTGGTTTGAAACTTTTTGTACATGCCACTAGAAAGTGATTAACGAAAAATAGATATATGACAGCTGTTTTTTTAATATTTATATTTTAAGGAAAAAGGACAAATTATTAATTGTTATATTAAATAAAAGTTCAAGCAAGAGTTTTTGACTTAGATGCTTATCGATGTTAGGAATAAAAGAGTCATCTCAATTTTGGTCTTGCTTCGCATTTGTCTGGGGCACTTCTTCCCTGGAACCTACTAGCACTGCAAAACCCGCTGTTAATGTCTTGAGTCTAAAATACGCCAAATGTTGCTAGATTTAAGCCTTTTTTTCAACGTTTGGGCTTAATTTCTTTTGATAGTTCTTTAAAATTGCAATCCACTTAAAAAAACACAACCCAGCATAAGTAAACCTTTTTTGCCAAAGGCAAAGCGAAATAATTATTTTCAACTTAGGTCACTTTCTAGTTACTTACCTAAGTATCTTTGTGGAAGGCAGCACGCTTACTTCACAATAACAACAACAAGAACAACAAAAACCACAGGCCGACTAACAGTAGAAAACAAATCAGAACAAGTAATATGGCTAACAAGGACATCAACCCAAAGCAATATCAAGCTGCTTCTCGACCGCCGCGTAAAAAAAAAAATGTTGCCAAAAATAAACACAAAAAAGAGAAAAAAAAAACTCTTAAAAAATGAACGGAAAAACAAACTAATAAACGAAGAGAAGGATCATTGTAAGGGGGAGTTAATTACCGTTACAAGAGGGCTGCCACATTGTTGACTTGATGCTGACAGTCAGCACAGAGTAGCTGTCGCTGTCGTTGCCGTTGTCGCGCACCCAAAGACATCAACAACAACAAAAACGTTGGCCAAGATAAAGAAATGCTGGCCAAAAACAACAACAACAAATAACCAAAGAAAAACATCAACAGCATCTTCAAGCCAAAAAAAAAGGGTAACTATATGTCCTTGTGCCGAATTCTTTTTATAGGCATTTTCTTTAGCATTTCAAAAAGGGTTGAAGAATGCAGCCGGCAGGTCGAAAGGGGGGTCATCTGCAAAAAAAAAACCAGTTGGGAACGTTGAAAATGTAACGAGCGGAAGAACACTTTAACGACACTTACCGTTGTTGTTGTAAGTGGTTATTTCTTGTATCGTAAGTTCGCTTTTCCTCCATAAAGGGTTATGGTGGTATGTAATTTTATGGGTAGCTTGGTGACTTGGTAAATAGCAGATAACTTTAAAATAAGCCAAGAATTATTTTGTTTGCATTTTATCTATTAAAAAAAATGGTTTTATTGCAAGCTGGTCTTATTATGGTCTTATGTAGTTTAGTGTCTTATAGTATAGTACTTATGCCGTTTAGAATGAGCTAGAAAAGTAGAACTTACTGCTAAGTTTGTAGCCAATCAAACCTATGTAAATGTACTGAAAAGCATATTTAATTATTCTCTGCTCAGGCTTTGATTTGTAAGTAATTTTTATCTGAATGTATAGTGGCGATGTGATATTTTACTAGGAGACCGATTTGATTTTTTGCTTCGAGGCCTTCAATCCTATAATTACGACCTTGAACTTATATTCAAATTGTGGGTATTATATGAATGATAATTTAATAAACTACAGTACTAGTGAAAAGATCTTTCAAAATTTTCTAATAAAAATAATAGAGTTTAGCTACTACAGCTATTATAGCCTTCTTAGCTATTTTTAGCATTGAAGCTTTACCTTTTTTTTAACAAAAAACCAAACAATAAAATACAAATAATCAATATTTAAAAACGCAACAAGCCAAATGCCAATTTCAAGATTGTAGAAATAAAAGACGCTAACGTCAATGTGCGATTTGTTGTTGTTTGCGATCGCTTCTTTTTTTTTTCTTAAGAAAAACGACGTTTTTTTTGAGTTGAACAACGTACACAGTCAACTACAAGTCATAAGCAAACGAGGCTAAGTCATTTCGTTGTAACGTTCTGTTTCGTGCTACTGCTACTGATGAGTTGCAGAATGTTAAACTTGATCTATACTTGTCGGTAAGTCATATATTCTGACGTCACAGCAAGTGCACTTGCGCATGCCTCTAGTATGTATATCGGTTTATTCGATATTTACAACATTTAGCGACTTCTTCTTTTAAACAGTCTACCCGCGATAATCCGACTCTATCTTATCCGGGGCCCTCTGTAATCCGACATGCCAAATGCGATCAATACATTTGAAGTGGGCATGCTATGCGCTAAAAAGAATGGTGCATCATACAACAAACTTTTACTTCTCAGGAGGTTGAGAGACAAGGCTTTACACTTGCGTTTGGAAAATGTATGACAAAAGAAAATTGATGAACATTTCCATACAACACAAATTTATGGCCATTGTATAATAACGTTAATTCCATAATAAATCCTGTCTTATTATCTGTTGTGCTGTTTAGGCCTTATCTCAAACAAATTGCAGATTAAACTGCGATTTGGTTTTAATCGCCGATTAGTAACAATCATCGATAACTTATGCCGTGTAATTGGCTATTAACGTGCAAATTGTCGATTAAAGTTAATATGAAAAAATTTTCCGATTAACGAAATAAACTCGACTACGTTTGACGCTTATTTCTTTCAAATAATTCAATCAATTCAAATTTTCTCTCAGATGGACCTACGGCCAAAATTTTATGAAGAAAAATTATATAAAACCGCAAAAGGAAGCAAAATTAATACTTTCCGTGATCCAACATTTTGGACAAAGTGTACTGAAAAAAAGCTTTTCCAACACTTCTCTTGTCAGAGCACATAGTCAAAAGGAAGATTTACGAGAAAATTAAACCAAACTGTCGCGTAGCGTGTGACTTATTCGAAATTAGTTTTTCGGCATGTACCAATCTTTTAATATTTATGGACATACATGTTACTATGTTTTGTTTTTATAACAGTCCGGCACATTGGGGTCTTTCACGACCACACGTTGAAAAAAAAATTTATAAAAAAGCGAATTTTCAATTCCAGGCTTCATAACTCTCAACAAGTGTTGAGATGACTCTACTTTATGAAATTCAACAATTATTAAGGATTTTTTTTTTTCAAAAAATTTTTGTGCTACATGAGGCTAAACTTGTGTTGAGTGTTTATTAGCCAGAAAACTGATTTTAAGATTTCCGTGGGGTTGTTCACGACACCTTAGTGCCGCTAAGGGTTAAAGAAAATAAAAAAGTATTTAGCTTGGAGTACAATTCCAAATTAGCAACTTTATCTTGTGATGGTTACAATTAAAATGAATTTTATAAATTTATTTTTCTTTAGCGTAACTGACTTTAATTGATTCAGTCGAATTTGTATTGCTGACTTAACATTTATTTAAGTTGCATTTTATTGTCAATTTAACATTTTAATTGATTTGCTGAAAATTGCCATTTTTTTATTTCCAGCATTTTATTTCGCAATAGCGTAAAATTGCAATAGCAAACTAAACAGTTTATTCATATTAAAATATGTAATATTTCTTAAGGGGGTCGTTAACTTATATAAAATTCTATCGGATTTATTCTTCTTTTTCTACATTATTGACATTTGTTCTTGTTTCTTAACATTTTTCGACTTCTTCTTTTCTATATAATTCGACATATTTTGATTTTTCAAAATTTTAAAACTGCTTCGACATTTTTCGACTTATTCAATATTTCCGGCTTTTTCTACCTTTTCCAATTCTCCAACATTTATCGGCTTATTCGACGTTTACAAAATGTGAAAATTTACTTAATTCACTTAAATTTCAAATTGAAATTCGCTTAAAGTTCACAAAGTTTTTTGCAATTATGAAGACAGCTGATTGCCAAGATCATGTGACTAAATAACCTTCGGATAATTTGTTGCGGAAATTTGCTCAATCATTCGTTTATGCAAATAAACCACGAACAAGTATGCAAAAATTTGATTGATCAAATTGGCTTTGTCAAACCTAGCCCTGGTGGTCATGTGAATGAAATATTGCTCAAAATGTAATGTATGAGAATATTCTTCAATACATTTTGTTTTATTTCAATTTAACATTGTACCGTGGATGTCGTTTGCACGGACTAAATATTGACGGATGTGAAAATTTACTAGGACTTTCTTTACGTGCAGGAAAAATATTGTTAAAGGATTTGTATTACATTGATCTAAAAAAAAAGTTGCGCTTTGCTAAGTTCAATTTCATGGGTTAATTCCAAAAATGGTCATTATTTTTTCAATTTGGTTCGGCTCTTGAGATATTTGAAAAAAAAAAAAACGAATTTAAATCAATGGAAAGCATGGTTTTCGGAAGAAAAAAAATATTCTAACGATTTTTCAGACAAAATTTCATATATTTTACGTTCAAAGTCTGGTAACGCAAAATTATCTTATTCAATGTTCATGTCAATCATCAAGCGTATACAGACTACAATTTATTTTTATATGAAAAATTTCCAGAATAATTGAATAAAAATTATCGAAGTTAAACTACCTGTCCATAAATGGTATTTTAGCAACAAATTGGTCATAAAATTAGCTTCAAAATGATATCGTCGTTTGAAAAAAAAAAAAAAGTTTCAGAATCAGTGCCACAAAATGAGTCAAAAACTCAGCAACTTTTCATTTCTTTTTTGTAGAGGAAAACTATTTTTTTAAAAATTTCAAGAAGCATAAATAACTAAAATATTTCCAACTTTTCAAAAAAAAAAAAAAAAAAGAAATAATCAAATGTATTTATAAGTTCTTAAAATAAATACAAATCCCCATAGCTGGCAACACTGAAGAGAGCCGATCGCTGATGTCTTCATATAAAAGTAGGCTCCTAAACGTATGCAATAAAATTAAAAAAAAAACTGTTTAAAAAATATGCAACTCCGTCACTCAAGAACAAAATTTTGTTCCATTAAGACAATGCGGGAATGGCTAGAGAACGATTTGGTAATTAAAAAAAAAAGAATTCCATTTAATTACAAAGCTTTCAATTGCATTTTCAAACTTTTCTTCTCTACTGAAACTTCTTTACAAAACTTTAAATTCCTGTTTTGTGCAATATATGTTTATCAAGTCTGGCAAGTTTTGTACAACTTAAATACTAAGTATTCTGACCAGTTAAGTCTTCTTGTATTCGTATGCCCGTCGTTTAGTTTGAAAAGTTAAATATCATTATACTTATGATTTAATTTTCATAGCTAATTTTACAGCCGTTTCATAATAAGATGATACGCTATGCTGCTGAGTTTTTCTGTTTTTGTTGGACCAGCACTAGACTTACAGAGCCATATCATTTGCCAAGTTTGCCGTAAAATTTCTTGTTAAACTTTTTGACTCTGAACATGAGCGCTACGAGAAAGGCTACTTTTACATATGTGAATATATTTACTCGTCTTTTTACTACTGCAAGTGCGATTATAAGTTAGAGATGCGCGTGTAGTGTTCGGAATTGACTCGAATAGTAGTATTCGATTCGACCTTGAATAAATCAGATAATTTAAATGGTTAAAAGAGTTCGAATAATTCCAAAAATTTCAAATAATTCAAAAGTTTTGAAAAATTCGAATTGTTGAATAATTTGTTATGTTAAAATAATTCGTATGGTTTGTATAATGCAATGAATGTTATCTAGAAAAGCTAATATATATTCATTATTATTACTTTAAGTTAAATGTAAGTTTTTTGATTGAAAAAATATTTTTTTACAATATTTAAATAATTTTATAATGAAATCAAAACAAGTATTTGAAACTTTCGAATCATTCGAAAAAAGCTTTTAAACTATTCGAATAATAGAATGCTTTGTTTCGAATTTGAATCGACTACTTAAAATTATTCAAAATTTCGAATATTTTGCACACCCCTACTGTACCTGTGTATTGTATATTATTTCGTATGTTCGTATGTTTGTCTATGCTTGGCCGTCTTCTATGTGTGTGTGTTTAAGCTCTTGGGTCAACATAATTTTAATTTCTTTACTCACATGAACTTTTGTGGCCGCCAACACCTTAAGGGCTCCGCAAACTGCATTGGGTTTCTTTGTTGGTGTTGCGCAAACTTTCCGAGTGAAAACTTTACATATTTTAAAGTTGTTAGATGCTGTGTTCTTCCTTTTTTTGGAAAGCCTTTGAAAAGTTGTAGTAGTTTTTCTATATTTTTATTTTTAAAGAAAAAAATATAGAGACGATTAATAGAATTTTGTAGGAGAAAAAAAAAAAAAACACAATAAAATGATGGGAATTTATGAGGCATATACATAAATCTGTTAACAAAACCAACTGATGGTTTCTTAAAAAACCGGTATCAAAATACGTACATACATAAATCAACAAAAAGAAAATTCTATTTAGGAATAGTTATTAAGTACTATAACGTACCAAAAGTACATAAATCCTTTTTCAAAACCTTTGATACGGGAAAGTGCAAATTTTGTTTTAAGTCCCAATGTACTATAAACCTATCTCAATCGAAAGATTTATTTTATACCCCTTAATATTTTTAATTCAAAATTGGACCTGATTTTGCGCCAATAGAAATAAGAATCGTTCATAATTCAAAAACGGTTAGAGATAATCGCTAATAGTCTTCAGTAAAGTTGTTGGTCTTGATCAGTTTCACGATCGGCACAGACAGACGTTTTCTAATGTATAGGTCAAATAACACTTTCACTTTGAAAGTACTTAATAATACATTTAAATCAGGCCGCTGTTTTGGCTATCGGCTAAGCTATTACGGAGCATTCAATATTTCAAGCTTCGGAACCTGTACCCTCTTTTTTGAACCTAAAAAAAACTAGCAAAATGTTGTTTTTTGATCCAAAGAATGCAATTACATATATTCCATGCAAGCAAAGACTTTTCTTTGGACACGAAATGGGCGTTTACTTATTTTTAAGTGCTACAGACGGTAACACTTTTTTCAAATCAGTTCCTATACAAGCATTGTTAATTGCAGACAATTTGTGTTGCATATTTTTAGGTGTACGTCGTCATTAATATTACAAATGAAATGATTGCTGAAACTAAAAATTTTAAACAATATTCCTACATTTAATTATATGTAATATAAATGCAATAAAACAATGAAAGAAACTGGCGTCAAAAAGCATAACGAACTATAAAATATGCATTTAAATGACGTACCTAAAAGTAGGCACACATTTTTACGCCATTTTTTTGTAGTGAAATTTCGCTTACTTTTAAAAACTTTTATACCCAGCGAAAAAAAGAAAGAAAAAAATTTACGAAAGATAGAAAAATTTAACGTGAAATAGAACAAGTTAAGGTGTTATCTTCGGCCTGGCCGAAACTCAAATACCCTAAACTGCACTGAAAGTCGCTTTTAAATAAGTCGAAAAAAATTTGAAATGTAAAAAAGGTCGAAAGAAGTTGAAAAATTCGAAAGAATATGGAAACCATTGAAGAAAGTTGAAAGAAATTCAAAATGTCGAAAATATATGAAAAATGCTTAAAAATGTCGAAATAATATGAAAACGTTGAAAAAAGTTGAAAGAGCTCAAAGTCACTGAAAAAGTCTTAAAAATAAAGAAAATATGTAATGAAGAAAAATGAAAGAGGTTGAAAAAGTCAAACGAATACATATGGGATATATTGGAAAAAGTTAAAAGGTTGATAAAGTCAAAAGAATATGAAAAATATTGAAAAAAATTGAATAAAAACTAAGAAATTTAAATGTGCCACGCCCACTTCTCCAATTCCGCCTACTTTTGGGTTACTAAATCATATTCGTCATTGACATCCACATACCAAATCTTAGCCCAATAGGTTGTATAATTTGCTATATATGCCGTAATTAGTCTTAAAATTTAGGGCGGTAACACACCTACTGGTGTAATGTGATCCGATTTTTATCCAGAAATAGCTTTTTATAAGCAACACTCTTTCACCAAATTTTAGTATGATTGATCACATATTTCGAAATATATGCTACTTAAGGTATTTTACTTGTATGGGGAGTGACACGCCCACTCGTGCTATTTCGCCCACTTTTGATTCAGGTATACCTTATAGCAAGTAAGCCACCTAAATCAAATTTCATACCAATTGTTGCAATAGTTCAATCAATAGGGCGATTGCAACTTTATGGTCATATAGGAGATGCCACGCCCCCTACTGCGATCTCATCAATTCTCATTTAATTTCAAAGCCCATAGCAGCCGATACCTCTAAGCCAAATTTTATGAAGATTACTCTCATAGCACACTATCTATAACAGTAAACGTTTTTTGTTTGTATGGGGGGTGCCACGCCCACATGCTCCATTGAACCAAATTTTTGCAAAAACATACCTTCTAGCAAGTATATCTGCCTTATTAAATTTCATAACGATTACGTTGGTAGTTCTCTTAATATAACGTTTATAAATATTGTGGCCTGTGCCGCGCCCTTCAACGAGTTTTTTCAGTAAAGTGGCAGAGCTTGTTTTGATGACTGCTTTCGGCGGTATCATCTCTAAAATTTCTATGAAAATCGTTTGAGCGTCTTTTCAGATATATGGAATCAAAATTTTGAATTGTTGAAAAGAGCCACGCCCACTTTTACGATTTCGCCTACTTTTATCACAATTCAAGATATATTTGAAATGTACCCGTCTACCAAATTTCATAACCATATCTTGCACGGCTTACGAGATATGGTGGTATAAAGGTTAAAATTGAGGGCTGTGCCACGCCCCTGTAGGAAGCTTTGAAAACTTGAAAGCTAACCTAACCCTAATATTGTTCACATGTGCATCAAATCACCAATTTTCATCAAAATCGCTGCAACTTTTTTCAAAATTGACCTGGGTATATATACATAGGGTATGGGCGGTAGGCGTGTCCGTTAACCGATTTCGCCCATTTTCAATAGTAAGATGCCTGCAAGAAGATGTGACCTGTGTGTGAAAGTTTCATTCAATTAGCTCTCTTGGTTTTCCCGTAAACCTGATTTCAACAGACAGACAGACAGACAGACAGACAGACAGACAGACAGACAGACAGACAGACAGACAGACAGACAGACAGACAGACAGACGGACATCGCTAAATCAACTCAGATTGTGACGCTGATCAAGAATATATATACTTTTCCATACGTGCCACGCCTCCTTTTATGTGTTACAAATGGATGGACAAAGTGAATATACCGTCGGTGTAGGGTATAAAAACTGTAGTTGCCAACATTATATGAATACAATTATGAAAGACATTATATACGGACATTTGAAAAATTAGCTAAATTGCATTTTGCAAATTGATAGGACATAACTTAAGCTACAATCTCTTAAATATAATTTACATATTTGATAAGCATTTTTCATATAAATTTTGGTACATTCGCCGATTTTATACGTTATCCAAGGCGGAAGTTATAAAAAGTCTAAATAGCTGCTATCGTTGAAGGTACACTGAGAAATCGATTTGTTTGAATATAACATAAGTATATGTATTTGATACATAGCAATCAAATATTTATTTGAGTCAAACATATTGCATTTGGAACAAATAGTGGTAAGTGCTGGTTAAAGCAATTTATGTTTTACTCAATCATATATTTAATTGTTCCATATCAGAAATAGTTTGTTATATCAAATAAATTGTTTTCTCGAACTACTTACAAAAATCAGAAAAATATTGAAGATCTTTATAATCAACAGAAGTTGATAACGTTTTTTATTGAAAAAAAAAAAAAATCAGTTTTCTTAAAAGTGCTATGCTGAAATCTTACTATAACTGGACATTTAAGCTTTGTAGCCATACTTCCATAAGAAACAAAACGTTGGCAACCATAAACATGTTGCGCTAGGCTTTACTGAGTGATTTAGTAGCTGTTCAAACTAAAGACCGGAAATTGTGGGTGGAAATTGCAGTGACTTGGGAGTCATGAATTATTAATAAAAATAAACTAACTGTAAAATGTATTTAGCAGACAAAAAGCAAAGCAGACAAATATTGAAAAAAAGCGTTAAAAATCACAATTGTATTCTTTGCTAGTATTTAACACTTTCTTACAAATTTAATTAAATCGAAAAGAAGCAAAAACATTTCCGGAAATGCATTAAAAAGACTATACAAAAAATTAAAATACCCATAAAACATTAAGGTGCTGTTGGCAACCGAAAAGCCATTCCAAAAATATATACATACATATGTGTATGTTACATTATAAAACAATTTATAATGCGGTAACATTGTACGATAGATCAAAATTTATTTTTATTACTTTTTGTTATAAAAACAAGAACACATCAAGTAGAAAGTACTTTTCAACATACGAAAAGTTGTAAAAATGAAAAATTACCAGATAGATACCAAGTAGGGACAAGTCGTTGCAACACCAGCAACATTTTGTTAGAGTACCTTTTAGCGATATCATGATTCCGCACTGATACATTCTTAGGATTGAATGAAGAATAAACAAATAAATAAACACGACGAAAGTGTATTTTGACATTTTGATTTAATTTCTTTGTTAATTTTAAAGAATGTTTTATTTTTTTTCTTTTAAAAATTGATTGCCTTGCTTTTTTTTCATGTCGATTCAGTTATTGTGATTATACTTTTCTCATTTAATTTATTATGGTATCAATTTGTTTTAGGTAATAATTTGTTGTAAGTAAAACAAGAAAAGTTCTAAAATATAAGTTTATACTTTCTTTATATTAATGTCTATCAAAGAAATACTTCTGTTTTCAACAAATAGCACAATGTAAGGCACATACAAGTAAACAACATGAATATAATTTTTGACATTTTTCAACTGAAACCATGTCTATTTTGAAATTTACATTTCTCAAAAATAAGCAAAAACTAAAACGAAACGCAGCCAGTTCTTTAAGGGCCCGAACATACTGACTGTCAAACTCAGTGCCTTCGGATTATGTAAGTTATGATGATAAAGCACAAATGCTTTTAGTTCCCGTTGGGTGTATTCATAATTTGATATCGTTTATATATCGTCGTTGCGACTAGAAAATCAGTTAAGTGCAAAGTATTCGATTGTTTTTATTTAAACATTTAATTGCTTTAATATGTCCATTCTACTCATCAGACTGTTTGTTGATATCATTATGTATTCGAAAATAAGAAGAAACTGTTATATGATATAAATACCATCTGTTTTGTCTTTAAGAGTTTAAATGCATACAACTATTTTTATTTTTTTTTTTATTAAATTTTTGAACATTTTGGAATTCAAGCAAAGAGATTTATACATATGAAAATATGTAGAATGAGGTACGTTTGCAACTCCCGAATAAATAGTTCACATTGATTTGTGCAGGCTCGCCCACTTTTAACACATTATTTGGATCTTCAAATATTTCTATACTAAGTAAGGTTGCATTTACTTAAAGAGCTCTCCCAATACTACATTTTAAATTTTTTTCATAAAAGTAAATAATAATAAAAAAATAAAGTTAGCCCTATAGTTCTTAAGATAGCTTTCTTGTATGGAAATTTTCTTGCTTTTGGAAGCACTTATGTCGAGTCACGAATATTTGCAAATATCTGCTTAAGGTGTAAAGGAAAATTTGTAAATGTTTTTGGTGGACGCTTACAATTCCGCCGATCTGAGAAATTATTTTGAAAATGTTTCAAATTGTGCTAACTTGCTTCAAATTGTATATACATGTTACATTTTATGCACATTTATATGCATCAATCGAAAATTCAATAATTTTAGGTAAGGGGTTTTTAAGTATGTAGTTACTAATTAGCCAATACTAAATATTTTATGGCTAATCCTTGCAGAAAGGTTTGATATTTTATCTTTAAAATTATGCAAAGCTTATTATTAATTTATAGCTATTTTAACAATAGCTGCAGCCTTTTAAAAATAGCTTCTCACGCGATATATTGTATGAATAACTTAGTTTCTATGTGAAATAAATTAAGTGTTACTCATACGCCCCGTTGACCAAAATTGCGTTAGAAAAATGGTAAGCTATTTTAAAAGGGTTGCAACTTTTGTATAAATTATGATAAACTAATAATTTCTGCACTAATTGAAAGATGACATTTAAGAATTTTTTCATAAGCAAATTTAATAACTTATTTAATGGTGGCGGGTCCAAAACACATTTTCCTAATGAAATTCTGCTATTTAATGAATGACCCAAATATGCACTAACTTAAGTTTTTAAATTGTGATTAATGCTTATAAAAAGGGCATATAATGCAGTATAAATATGGATGGGAGGCTTTTCCATCATAGTTGTGATCAGTTACTCAGAAGACCAACAAGTTGAAAAACATTTACTGGCATTTTCAATAAAATAATTCTATTTTCATAAAAATCGCTATAATTCTGCCAATTTTTAACCGTTTTGAAATTTCTTTAAAGATTCTGACAGAGAATTATAAGTTTTATTAGAATCAAAAGACAAAAGTTAATTATTTTGGATTTGGATGAAAATATCGCTTTTTTAAAAAAATTTCAGCGGTTATTTAATTTTTGACACCAAAACTTAAAATGAGCATAGCTTCGTAAAAAATGCTTTTTAATCAAATTGGGCAAATATGGGTCCCCTTATTTCCTTTGAAAAACAACATCTTTAATCGGCAACCAATTCTGTAATAAAAAGTAAGTCCAACTGCATAGTTTGAGATGGATTTGGTATACGGGAACCTGTAGTTTTATGAAATATGCATTTGCTAGGCGATAGGGTGGGTTACACCACTTTGAAATTTTCAAGATAGCTTAAGATCTACTTAATCTTAAGTTTGTCAAAATTTACTAAACATATTTTCTACAATATTATCAAAGGTATAGCATAGGACTTTTTTGATTGGATGACATGTTCATAGGCTATATATTTTTTGAACTGAAAATTTCGATAAAAATCAAAGGTTTTTTTTCAAATACCTGTCATTTTTACAACAAAATTTTATCTTATGCTTCATCTTTTTAAAAAAATGAAAATATATTTTTATTTTTCAGACGATGCCTGACTGAGAAAATAACTTCATCATCAGGAAGAAGAGTAGTCGCAAAGGAAATCATTATGAGGTTTGACAACAAATTACAAGCATAATATAATAACATTTTAATCATTATACCAGATTGATTTGATTTTAATGATTCATATATTACAAATTGAAATCATTTTAAATTGAAATGCCACACTTTTTTTTTATAGTAAAATTTTGGAATGTTTCTTTGAGCGACTAGAAACAATAAAAAATTTTCACTGACTAATATTAATATGTAACTTTATTCGTCACAATTTAGGCAATGATCACATAAATATTACGGCAATATTAAATGGCTCTATTTGCTAAAAAAAATATTGAAATGATTTGTAGTAAAAAAAAAAAAATTGTGCGTTTATTCTCATAAGACGTCATATTACAATTGGCAAAATCGGAAAGCTTGCGATAAGTCGAAATAAACCATCTCATCTTGATGTTCTATAAAATTGTATAAAATTCCACATATACTGTTTCTCTACTTGAAACGATGAAATGATATATTAAGCAACATGTGTGTATTTTTATTTATTGGCTTTCTTTTCTTTTTTGTATCCAAAGGCACACACATACACACTTATACTTATCTACAGCTGCACTACCACACATTCGACTAATTTTATCATCTTTACAGCGGTAATTTGCTTAAGTTTTTAACATATTATTCTATCTCTATATTTCATATTGTTTTCATTGTTGCATGTTGTTACATGTATGTATGTGTATTACTTTGTTGCTGTTGTTTTCTTTTTGTTTTCATGGCTTTTTGGCGGTTATAAAGTCATAACAGAAATTTTTATTACATCAATTTTAAAGCATACTTTGCGGCTGCTCATCTTAATGGCGTCAAAGTTGTTGCCTGTCTTGTTGATGTGTGTGTACATATGTGTGTGTGTGTGTGAGCATTTATTTTATTTTAAATTTGTATTTATGTTTCTTTAAAATTCATATTGTTTTACGTGTAAATGCAATATTTATGTTACATTCAATGTAAATTTTATTGTTTTTTGTTGTTGTTGTTGTTTTGCAATAAAATTTGCACGTATAAGGATATGTTTAAGTACATATACGAATTTATTTGCGCATACCTTTATACAGGGTTGTACTCAATGTAATGCAGACTACAGCTGCTGATTTAAGGTGGCGGATATTTTTGACAATTTTATAGAACATTACATATTATGCTTCAAGTAGGAATTCATTTTTGTTACGGCTTTTTGTTAACTTGAGGATAGAAAAAATCTAATAAATTTTGCGACAGAAATTGCTATTATAAAAATAATAATATTTGATAAAATTTTTCCAAGAAGTATTTGACTACAAAAACTTTCTCCAAGTGATTTCATAACTTAAGAAAAATGTAGGATACAAGAAAAAACAAAGACTGTCTCAAATAAATTGTAATAATCAAAAAGGGTAGAATATGCGGCGCTCTAGAGACACATCATATCATCATATGAAAAGTTGATTGTATAAAAATAAAAAAAAAAGTTAAGTTCTCGGATCTCAGTCCTCCAAAAGATAGTAACCTTAGCCATCACTTAGTAATTTAGTAAAGCAATTTTAAGGATAATGAGAGAGAAAATGATCTCTACCTGTAGGACACCGAATCAAAATAAAAATTACGGGTAACATTAATTTAATAAAAATAATTTTAATAAAAATGAAACTAAATAAAACTTAAAATTATTAAATAAATATTAAAAATAATACCTTACTAAAAAAATCACACACTACAAAGTTAAAAACAGCAAACAAGTGCCAAAAGATAGTATTACTAGTTTCATCTATTGTTAAATAGAATCATCAGTGACCTTTGAGCCGATTTGTGAAAATTTCTAAGCATGTTATGTTTTCCATTTTGCATAGAATATTAAACTTTTTACTTTGGTTGTAAAAAAATTTACAGAAAAAGGAAAACATATCAGGTTTAAAAATTCTCACTTATCGGTTCAAAGGTCACTGATGAGTCCATTTATCAATGGTTGAAACTAGTATAACTAGCTTTAGCCCTGTTTTGTTGTTTTACACTTTGTTTTTTGGATTTTTTTTGTTGTTAACATAAAAGTAAGCACTGTAAAATAATTTTAACATCATCATGGTCAAATCATGGTTTATTCCATTGACCTACAAAACTAAGTCTAAACTTAAGGAGAATGACTAATCTTTAGACAGCGAAAAGATTTTTGAGGGTTTTAAGTGATAACTGATTATCACTCCAATTCCAAAATGTACATATTTTTTTTAACTATTCTTCATTACATAATCCATAGCTTTAATTCTGGCTAATACTTTCAATATTTTCAAAAAAAAAGGAAGTATAGTGAGAATAGAGCCAGTAGCACCTTTTACTTCCCTTATTACTTCCCTTTTTCTTATACAGTTTGCTGAAAAAATTATAGCTCTTATGTCAGATTTTCAGATATTCCCATCATAAGATCTAAGCCAACCAATGATTCCATATGTTTCTGACTATTTGAGATTGCCTAACTCTCAATCATTGAGTGTCTCGGATATCAGATTCGTGACAATTTTCTGAACAGTTCTGTTGGAATCTGTCTGCCTGCTCTTGCAACTTGATCCATAATCTAATCTGGACCTATCAGCAAATAGGCGTCAATATTTCACTCCTGTCTGGAGCTTTGGTATGAGCCATGTACGAGTCTCTCTTTCCGTTTAGTCAAAAACGTTTTGGCTGACCATGTATCATGGTGCATTATGTCACTGCTTCATAAAATGTTCACATTTCCGCATTGAGTATCCTACAAAAAGCTTTTCTCTTAAGCCATAAGATGGCACTAATGACCACTCCTCGAACGAAAATGTAGAGAGGTGAAAGATCTATCAATACATCCAGAGCTCAACCAGATGATGTTAGGGAAGCTTCCATGCAAATAATGGATGTTGAATCTTAAAGTCTGGTGAGTACACTCTTTATCTACACAGCATATATAATTATGGGTCTGATTATAGCCTTTTGAGGACTTTACCTTTCACCTTCAGAATAAGACTGGCACTTTGAAGATTTTTAGCTGGATGACTTCACATACGAAAGAAGTGGTATGTATTACTTCCGGCTTTTCCACTTCGTCAGCAAGCACAATTATCAATCCTTCATTGTTAATCAAAAACTTAAGGGAATCTCGCAGTTTTCTTATAAAGCTTTTATTTTCAATAGCTTGGAATCCAGAGCCTACTTTATACTGCCGCGCTATATATATTTAGTATATGAATACATTGACACATGAGACAAGAAATGTTTATGTTTTTTTGGCTGAAAATAAAAATTAAATTGAATTTTATTTTATTTCCTTAAGCAGTTGAAACGAAAATGGGTTTATACGCGCTTAGCCCACATATTTAACTTTTTATTACTTATGTATATATGGAGGTACATTGATTTGAGAGCTCATATTATTTTGCTTTTAAACTGTTTTATTAGTACCTATAAATTTATGCAAAAGCTTAAATTTTGAATAAAAAAATCTACAAAATGCCAATCAGACATTCATTTGGATTAAATTAATCCATTGTTTGTTAACATTTAACCTTCAGCACATTTGCTACAACAAAAGCACAAAATCCTCAAAATGATAAATAAAAGAAAAGTGATTATTTTTTTTTTCTTTAAAAATATCCCGCAAAATCCGCGATAACACAAGCAATCGACCTACTTCCGCCGCACTTACACGCGTTTCCGGTCAAAAGTCGGTTAGAACAATAAAACTGGCAGGCTGCCGGTATAAACATGAAATTAAATGTGAAAAAAAAACCAAAGGAATAATAGAGCAAAAACTTGCCAGAAGAAAAGCAGAAAAAATTAAATTTACATTTAAAGTCCAGAACACGCATTTTGCTTGTAAGACTCAAGCTTTCTTGTCTTCACAGTTATCTCATTTTCTTTTCTATACTTTGTTCGATGCCATAATCTTATCTGTGCGCATTTTTTCACGCTTTGCCGACACTGAAAATGTCCTTTTTTTTCAAGGATAATTAAAAAAAATAAAACATAAAGAATAGAAATTTATTTTTTCCATATTTTGCGTGTGATTTCAAAGTAAAATGTTGGCAAAAGAAAAAAAAAAGTTCAAAATAAAAAAGTAAAAGAGAACGGCAGAAATTACTTTTTATCCTTGCAGCAGGATATTACAATTATTATGTTTTTTTCCATTTTCTATGTTGTTGCTGTGAAGAAATTTTTTCGCTTTACCATTTTTTCCGCAAGTATTTTTCTGGCTTGTCATTGTATTTGTTCGTTTCGTTCGTTTATTCGCAATGTAATTACATAATGATTGTTGAAAAGGATATCAACGAGAATCTTAAGGATAAGCAAACAGTACAAAATGTAAGGCGAACGGCCACTGTAGTACAGAATTAAGATCAAATAGAAATGAAATAATAACAACAACAAGTAAAAGATAAGATAAGAAAGGTTGAGTTTGCTGCGAGTAAAATTAGAAAATCTTGTTCTGCGGTACATGCGGGTACACTGGAGAAGCAAACGTATACCATTAATATAGACAGAATTTTGCGCCTTTTTGAGTTGTAATCGAAGAAAATAAAAAATTTTTTTAATTTTACTTTTATTTAATTTTTAGACAAGTTTATCATAGAGTATGACTCAATATGTCGTAAACTATTGCATTCATTTTTTGGGAACATAAATTTGTTTTCATTCTAAGATCCTTAGCAAAATGTGCTAACTTTCTCACACCCTCATTGAACTTTTTTTACATTTGATTTACAAAAAAATAGCTTTGTTCAAGTTCTCGCTATAAAATATAATTCGTGGCAATTTCTCGAATTTTTCTGAAGATTTTAGTAACTGAGGTTATTCTACATAAAACCATATTATGGTGTTAGTCCGATACACTTGATCAAAGGAATGATAGATCAACATGTTAACATTCTGAAGGCTGATTTTTTAAGTCTTTGGTTTTTGACAACTCAAAACAGAACAGAAAATTTGCAATAGTGAATAAAATATTTATTTGAAGCGATACTTTAATTTCTGCCATTTACTTTTTAAAGATTTTTTTATCTAAATGTTGCCCGCGGCTACGCCTGAGGTGGTCCATTCGTAAGCTCCAATTTTGGCATACTTTTTCCAGCATTACGGCCGGTACCTTACCAATAGCAGCTGTAATATTGTCTTCCAGGGCTACAATTGTGGCTTGCTTGTCTCTGTACACGAGAGAATTTACCTAGCTCCTCAAAAAATAATCTAGTGGGGTCAAATCGCATGATTTTGGCGGCCAATCTCGCCTCTCAATAGGTCCATGGTATCGCGTGCTTGTTGAAATCACATGTCAACCAAGTCCGATTCTTCCATTTTGGGCATAAAAAAGTCGGTAATTATCGCACGGTACCTTGCTCCATTGACTGTAACGTTGCGATTTTTATAATTTTTGAAAAATTATGGTACAATGATGCCGCCGGCACACAAACCGCACCAAATAGAGCATTTTTCAGGGTGCATTGGCAGCTCTTGAACTGCCTCTGGCTGCTCTTCATACCAAATTCGGAAATTATGTTTGTTGAAGTACTCATTGAGCCAAAAATGAGCTTCGTCGTTGAAGAACATTTTTCGATAAAAACACATTTCTCATAGAGCACGTTTTTATAATTATAATTTTATAACAAAATTCAATAATTTTGAAGCGCTGTTTGTTTGTTAGTCTATTTGTGATAAAATGGCAAACCTTATTGAGCATTTTTGGTGTTAACACATGTTACGAATCACGCGCGAAGTGTCAAAAAGATTACACTGAAAAAACAAATAGCAAAAAAAATCACTCTTCTGCTGCCTTATGCTGAGTACGAAATGCCGAAATGTGAAAAAAGCGTAATAATAGTTACATCATATAATCCAATGAGTTCATTGTTTGACATAATTAAATAAGAAAAATGTTGTTGCCTAATGCGCAGCACACTTTTTCTTGTACCTGTACAATAATTAAGTACAACAGGTCGTATGAGTGACTTTTAATTATTTATTTCAATGTTAAGTGAATGCTCAAAGTGAAGATACCACAATTTCCTCTACAAATGAATAGAGGAAAAACCACAACAAAAGCGGAAACGGTTTTCATTTAGAATGCCAAAAAATGTAATTGTCAAAAATATTTTAAATTGAAAGTAAATATGATTTGGATGCGGCTTTGTTTTGTGATAAAACTTATTTAAAAGAAATATAAATTTCTTATCTTTAAACAAAAAAATTAACTTATTCTTTCCATACTTTATACTTTTTCTCAAAATTAAATGAATTTTATAATAAATATCTACTCAACATAACTTTTTATGCAACTTCACTTAAGATTTTCCAGTTTCATACTAAATTTATGCAAAGTAAAAAATGATAAAAATTCTTTGCTTCTCTTGTTATCCTTTTTATTCATTCATATTTACAATACTTTATGAACTTCTTAAACTCGTATTTTCGTTAACAAAAGGCACTGTGTTGCAGTTGCTACAATTTTACTGCTGACTTTTGTCGCAATCATAATTTCAAGTAAGTTTTACTGCCCCTCTTCGCACCAATTTAAACTCATTTTGTAACTACTTTCGGCATTACTTCTTAATTATGCAACTTTAGTTTTAAGTTTTCTTAGACATGCCTTCTCGCTTTTTAATTTTTAATTCAATATTGCTAGCTCTTTTCTACACTGGCGAGCCATCATTTCCATGTTGCTGTCTCAGAAATTTAATTTCTTTTTACACACCACTCATTTATAGTGTCTTTAAACTGAGTAGCAATTTCTTTTGTATTTTATTTTTTTTTAATTTCGGAGACATTGTCAAATCTTCTTAAGCCCCAATGACATTTAATTTGTGTTTGCTGCTTTAATATTTAAATAAGTTGTTTTCGTAACGCAATTAAACGAAAAAAAGTACAAGTTTCAAAAATAAAAATAATGTGCTATAGTGGCTTAAGTTAGGTTTTTTTTTGTGCATGTTCCCGCCATGCTTTTTTGTGCCCTCGGTTTTTTGGCAAGTTTTTACCGCATCGCAAATAAAAATGAATGTGCAGCCAGCGTAAATTTTTGTTGTTGTCAAAATTTTTGCGATTTTTCTCAAGATTTCTTTTAGTAATACCATATTAAAAATAGAAGCTCATAAATTTTATTTTTAATGACTATTTTTAGCAAGCCGTTGGAAGAAAGTTTAAATTGGTAGATTACTAGCACAACAAGGATTTAATTATTGTGTACAATATATGTATGTAGTAATGTACAGAGAGTGTTTTTTTTTTTTGGATATAGTATTTTTTCTCTGAAATTTACATGTTAACTTTCAGCATAAATAAAAGGATATGCATCCAAAGAAAATTTCAAAACCGAAAATTTAGAAAAAAAAAGATCTGCTTTACTTACTTTAAACACAAATGTTATTGCTGATGGATTTTTCTTTTATATTTTCAAAAATTTCTGAAAAAAAATCACTCTAATGTACAGCTGTTGACAACTAATTGGAAACGAAATCATTCGTTGTGTTATTAGTAGTTTTTCTCATTTATTTTTGTACGTATACCAGAAAATTTATACATAATATAAATGTGGGACATATAACCTTAAAAAAAAGAATATAATTTAAATCAAATTTATAGCATAAAAAAGTTGTATTAGAGATTTTCTGCTCAAACCTCAGATTTGACTGAGTCAACTAACTCCATATTAAGGACCTATACCATATTTGGTCCAAATCCTATAAATAGTTATTGTTTCTGATTTTTAAACCATAAATTGCTCTTGAAATGAAATAAAATTATTCTTCTTCACTTCATATTCAATTTTAAATGTCAATTAAAGCAAAACAAAGGTCATAGGAGGTCAAGATCAATATATCACTTATTGTTAATCAAAGATATCAACTTATTGTCATTGATATAATAAATTATTATTTTTTTTTCTCAAACTTAATATGCAATTTATACAACTATTAACTAAACATCATATTTTAGTTAAGCAAACTTCTTCAACATACATACTAATGCACTTCAAAGTCCTTGAAGTGCTCTCCGCCCATACAAACACAAATACAAAACTTTTCCAAATGAATCACTTAAGCAACGCACATATTTTATGAATTATTACCAAGGCCTTATAACTTATTCAATGAAAACTTAATTGAAATCAATTTAATACAACAACAAAAATGTTAACAACAACAACAACATCATTTGCCATACGAACGAAACAACAGACACCACTACAGCAGAACAATAAAATGCTGTCAATTAACAAAACAAATTAAATCAATTTGAATAAAATCTTTTCTCAATTATGAGCTCGGAGTTGAATACTAGCTAATATGGACAGAGCATGCTTAAAATGCTTGAATAATTTCTCTAATGTCGACGACAAATAACAGAAAATGCCAGTCTTGTGATTTATTAATAAACATGAAAGCATTCCCAAATTGGACCAGCAGCAGCAGCGTAATATGAAACTCCCTGTTGCCTGGCATTCGGATGAGTGGAGCAGCACACAACCATTGATGCCATGAGTGATTATAATCTATTAACTGATTGTGAAAATGTCATATGCAAGCATTCGAATTTCGATATTCATGAGACTGGGATTGGAGATTGGAGACTCATTACAATGTTTAGTAATGTGAATGAATGGGCAATTAAAAAGTCATTGAAAGAGTAGACGAAGAAAGATGGAAATAATTATAGTGGAAATAGTTAAAACATAAGAGATAGTTAGTGAAATTTTTATTTAACAAACACCGGATGCTGCTATTTTGAATGGTCAATATTTAATTAACCCTGACGACATAATATAGCACTTAAATAAATAATTAAAAAAAAAACTGTCATCTACCTGTGTGTGAACATCTCTTTGGCATACAACAATAAATTTTTGCCTCAATAAACCCATTCGATGTGCAATTCACTACTCCCATGACTTCACTTCACTTAACTGCGTTAAATGTTGGGCAACATTACTTTGGCATCACTTGAATATATTAACTTGCATATGGGTTATTCCCTGTCAATTGATATACCAGTTGGCAAAATAAATGAAGAAATAACAGACGTAGAAATAGACGTTAGCGATAAAAATGATAGACGAAGAAATTGAGGCAAAATTAAGGGCAGAGTTCTTCAAGTTTATTTCTTTGCTCCACTAAACTATCTCCGCTAGACTTTAGCTACTACAACTTTTAGCCCCTCTTAGCTATTTAGCTTAAAGCTTTAAATTCAGTAACAATCTTATTAATAATATATTTTGAAAATGAAAAATTTTAAAAAATTAAAAAGTTTTGAATTAAAGTACACATGAGGCATTAAAATGGGCCAAAATACAAAATTTTTTGAATTACGTAGATGCTCACGTTGACAGAGAATGAGCCATATACAAAATCCGCTTTTGTGTGTGTGCTTTTGTATATGATACCTTACGCGCTTTCCCTTCGGGATCAATTATGTCAATTTATGTGTATCATCGTCCTGGACGATGCAAACGACGACGACGACAATAACAAAATCGCTGCTACTGCTGCTGTCGCAGCAACAACAAACTACTCACGCGAATCAGGCTGTCACATTGAATACTGTGCAGGACAATGACACAGAATTGAAACGCGTAACCCTTAACCTAATTTGCATAAACTACGATCCTTCAATGTCGTTGTTAATGTTGATGCTATATGTGCATTCCGACTGGAAGCAATCCGCTGCAAGTTAATCGTTTCAAATTATGACTTCAACCGTTTACTAAATTCATGGACCACTACACCACAATCATTAGTAAACACAATCGATTGATAAACCTTTTTTTTTGGGGTATTTTTCCAGACAAAAAGGCACCACTGATGCGATGTCTAAGTGTGTTGCTTATGGATGTTGGGAAATCTATCGATGTATTCAAATTTTGAGAGTTTTGAAAACGAAGAGAACAGCATCAGAACTTGAAAATTAGATATTTTGGTACATGGTATATCTCAAGGGAAAATGTTGGCTTTAGACATAATAAAAATCTGATAATTTAACTATGCGATATATGCTGCAAATGCTAGTATTGGGGGGACTGTTTCCAATGAAAAGAAACTAAGTTACATTGAAGATCGACCACAATGAATGTGTTAAGTCCCAATAAAGAAACTTAGGTTTCTTTGAAAAAAATCATGTCTTCATTTGGTAAATTTTTCTTTGGGATAAAGTCCTCTGAATCTGTCACATTACAGAATAGTTTTTGGTTAGTTTTTCGGATATAACTAAAATCACTAAAAAAAGTGGCACTCAATAAAGTTGCCCAGATGCCCATCGACAGGTAATACAACACCGAGATAAAACCCCTTATAGAGAAGAGAATTAAGGATAACTATCCAATCTTAGGCATTTATGCTTAACTTAATACGAAATGCTAGATAATGCAGAAAACTTTCTGATCAACAACAAACGGTGTGATTCCTGAAAATGTGGTTTGAACCTTTTCACCAAGGTATAGATGAACTGTGATTTAACCCTTAAATGCATAGCGTACCATATATGGTACGTGCCTAAAATCATAGCCAAGTCTACCCAAGCAATCTGCATCGCGTTAAGTTTTGCTCCAACTTGTAGCAGGCATTACCAGCTTTCACATAAATCTTTCATCAGCTCTCCGATGTCCACTTTCAGTTCCCAGTTGTCAAAGTGGTCGAACGTTGTGTTTATAAATAGTTTTAAAAGTGACCCTCATCAGTGAATTAAATATTGATAGTTTCCATTGTTCATTTCCATATTTCATTATTATTATTAATTTTTCATTAATTTCTAATAAAAAAAAGTTTTAAATTTTTAATATATAGGCTTAATGCATCGTGTACCATATTTGGTACACTGCACAAATCACAATTTTTGAGCTTTTCCGGGAAAACGGTGCATTTCCCAGGAAAATGAATGACCCCATGCATTTAATGGTTAAAGTGTAGGGCATACACCTGTTCTGCTTTCTAACCAAAAATGGTTCTTGACCATAGGTGGGCACAAGTTCTTCTGCAAGTTCTAAAGAGAGCGTAATTGAGAGTAACGGGAGAGCATTTGTGTATACGTATACAAATGTGAGCGCACAACAACGATTCAATTCTACTTTAGCGGAGTAGAACTTCATATGGTTGTTGTACCACTACATGGAAACAAAATGTGCATGCATGTTAGTGCCCACCATTGTTCTTCACGAATAAGCCGAGCTTATTAGCTAACGCATTGAGCTTATGAAAAATATTTTGCTCTTTCTGGTTCCAGGTTGATCATACACATAAGAAACATTCATAGATTTAGCCGAAAACGACGGTTAAAAATGTTCGAACCCTTAAAAATAGTAGTAAATTTATGTAAAAAAATTTTATCGAAAAAATGTTAGTTTACTATTTTGTGGGTTAAACTACTAATAAAGTATGTAAATTTAACTAACAGAGTAGGTAAATTTAACCAAACCATTTGTAGTAAGAAATAGTAAATTTAGCCAGTGAGACGTAGCAAGTTTATTTTACAGGTTGTCCACCAAAAAAGTTGTTAGTTTACTGTTTTGGATGTAACCTTACAGCAAAAATATGTTATGCAATAAGTTTTTTTAGTAAAAAAAGCACAAAATTGGTGCAATTACCTTTTTACTAGTTAGCATACAAGATAAATTTTATGGGAACCATTTCAATGCTAGATGTAAAATTCAAATAAGTTTTTCACAATTTTTGTCGGTAAAAGATTGGCACCGCATCAGCAATCAACACCATCTTTTTTGCGTGCTCTTACAATTATCGGAAATAATAGAAAAAAGCAATGATAGCATAATTAAAAAAAAAAAAAGAATATATGGAAAAACTTTACAACTTTCAATTTTAAGAACGTTTTTTTTTTTACTATTTTTACGGTTACGTTACAAATTTTGTAGCCAATTTGTGAGAGAAAATATTTTTTTTAGTAAATCTAACCAACAAACGTTGTAATGGTAACAACTTTTTCGGTTAACTCAACTGATTTTTGTTATTTTTTCACATACTACTTTAATTAGCTTTTTTTTTTTAGTACTTCACCAAACGAAAGTGGATAATATGGTATATCTGAAGTTTTCATACGTTTGGAAAAATAGTAAAGTAAAAAATTTTTTTGGTTCACCACTTTTTATTGGTCTAATAACTTGGAGACCATTATTTTAAACTTTCCTAAGCACTTGCGACTGATTATAACTTTTATTTGATTATCTGACCCTGCATATAATTCTTGTAGTGCCGTACTAATGTTTGTACCCATGTCCTCTACTAACATTTCTTATCTTTTCCTACTAACAAATTTGGTGTTGAAATATTCTACACAATATTACCTGTACCACTAAGTAGTTTAAATTCTGATATATTTCTTCCAAATTCATATCTGCTGGTGAGATTTAACACCAAAAAAGTTATGAGATATTGTACCTTTTACGTACTTTCGCTACTAATAAAAAAATATCGTGTTACTTCAAAAACGATCAAGTGATAAAATTTCCCATTGATTGAAAAAATCTATAAAATAATGCCAGATAGTAATAAAGACTTTCGAGAGTGTAGCAAGGATCGGACATTTAAAGTCAATCGGAAAATACCGCGTCCGCTTAAAGCTTATTTAAGAGAATAAACTCTCTTAAAATTTCAGAACTTCTACGATACTTCTATCTCTGCTTTAAAACATTCAAGCAAAATAATAAGCATCAATTGTTGCTGTTGCCGCTGAATGAACTACATAAATGCAGTCATTCAAATTTAAATGACGAGCGTTCGCGCAATCATTTGGAAAATCGTCGATGCTTACTCGTACATATATACATACAACTACATATATGGAGAGACCGATGTCAAAAAAAAAATCTCATACAGCGCACAAAAGATATGAAAAGTGCAGCAATTTGACTTAAAAATGCGCTCTGCCGCATGCAAATTAGCCACGAAATGAGGACGGAGAGGGTAAATGCATGAAATGCCAAATTGCATTGGCAATAATTATAGTAAATAAAATGGAAAGCAAAGGACGACGGACGCGACGGGACAATGCAGTCAGTGACAGCAATAAATCGAAAACATTTACTTAAAAAACTCTCACTCTTCATTCAGTTTTATTGTTTTGTATCGCACAAAATTTTAACTACGTGTATTTTTCCGTTTCCGTTGCTGTTTGCACTTCCGTTGAACTTTTGAAACGTTTAATTTATATTTAAAGTTTTTATGTGTGCACCTTTACGCTGTGCTTTATCAACGCATCAGCAGCATTTGTCGTGCAACTTTTGCTGCAACAATTATGTGCCCATACATTAAGTTGACCCTGGCTATAAATTACGCTTGTTTGCAAATCGCCTATATCCTTGCGTAGATCTTCTACCCAGTGTAGTTGTCATCAGGTAGTTTGTGCGGAAATAACAATTGCGACGATGCTGAAATAAAAATTGGAAATAATCTTTTAGATTTCGAAAAGTTATACAGTTGGGAGAGTTCATGGCAATAAAGTGGAAAACGATGAACCAACCACCAGCACCAATCGTTTTAAGTGAACTGCAATAATACTGTGCAGGTAACGCAAATAAACTTTCCATTTGGCAATAAAAAGTTAAGTGCAATTGCACTTTTAAAGTCCGGGTAAGTTTTGGCATTGAACTTTGGATTGACATTATAATAAATATACGTAAATTTCTCAGGAGTGGGCATATAAAATATCAGCCACAGAATATGATTAATCGACGAATGAAATTCTATAAGAATTTGCGACTTTCTCATATGAAAAATTTCCCAGAATATCCTTCGAAAGATTTTTGCGAGCCCAACCAAAACCTGATTTTCAAATTTTTTCTACATGTCAGTTTTTTGATGTGATTTTTTAAAGTAAAATTTGAATTGTTTCGTTTTGATTACCCACTCCTCGAAATATTTTGTCAATACACACAGAATTTAAATTTGGGGAAATGTCGTACAGAGCTTTATATAAATCTTTCTGTATACAGTCTGTCTACCCTACGTGTAATCCAATAGATTAGGGCATAAAAAGAAGAAATAAAAAGAAATCCTTTGGCGCTGGCTGCAACTGCTCTCTTATCAAGATGTATTTCACTGTACGTGGAGAACATAATAATGTTAAATTGATAAACAAGCAAGCAAGCAAGCAAACAAACACACACACACACAGAAACACGCTCTCGGAAGTTAAACTAAAGCGCATTTACTGCATACAATCATAATACAACTCATCCTAAAAGCAGACAATATTTTCTTTTTATTATCTTCTTCCTACACTACACAGTGGCGTAGCAGTTACGAGCGTACGTTTTAATAAAAATTGAACAGTCCATTAAGATTTGTCCTACCTGACTGAGCAGATAATTGAGCTGAACTGCAAGCGAAGGCGCTGAAGAGTGTGAGGGTGTGTTTGTGCACGAGTAAAGCGTGAAAAAAAGCATAGTAGAAGTGGTGCACATCGTCCTTGTGGCTGCTGCTCATTCGCCTTGACGTTACGGTGTTGTCCACTTCAGAGTTTCCTGGCGATAGATGGATGTTATCATCGTTGCAATTTGTAGTAAAATGAAATCGAATCGATTGAAATCGTATCTAGATTTTGACCTTAAATGAGACTGTGCAGTTTGCGGGTGAGGCAAAGTAGCAAGCAGGTCATGGAGCGTGGCTTTTGTATTAACCTTAATGCGATGCGAATTTTGTTGGCGTGCGCATTGTATGCGATATCAATATTCGTTGAATGGAAGTTTAAGCGAGTCGTGTGCTTTGAATCTTAGAAATTGCAGCTGCGATGACATAAAGTGGTGGACTTAAAGTTGTTTTCGCTAAAATACTTGCGAGTGGCAAATTAAAATTTTTCTGAGTTATTTTTGAGTTTCGACAAATTTTGCCAATATTCACTTATTTAATCATTTCATAGGTTTTTCGGAAGCTGACAAAATCACCCAAAAAATTACAAAAGAAAATTTATATAAAAAAGTTTTGTAGTTTCAAAATATTACTCAAAATTCATGGTAAAATGGTGCAAATATTATATGTAAAAATTTCCCAAAAAATTCTCTATAAATAAATAACCGAAATTGTGTGCATTTTGCTAATGAAAAATTCGGCTTTGTATGTTAAAATTATATAAAAAAAATCTGAATGTTTTTTTTTTTCAAACTTTAACTTTAACTTTAAACTTTTTTACAACTTTAAAGAAAGTCAAGAGATCTGCATTACAGTCTTTTAGTATATCTACCGATGTAACAGTGGCTAAGTATCATAGCAACACTTGTCTCGACTCTATGTCTAGTGAGAGATGCCAGCGTTGAACTACGCTGGAAGTTCTATTCCGGGCAAAATTTCCTTGTAATACGAGTACATATTGCATGCTGGCCCATTAACTCATATTTTCTTATCCTATCGGCTGTCAGTAGCATCTTGAATGTAACAAGCGAGTAAAGAAATTCAGCATCGTTTCAATTATCATCGATTCATATGTGCAGAAACCAAAATGCGGTGAATATTGTAAAATTAATAAAACCAATTATGAGTTAATAAAGCCTGATTCAGGATAATTTACAGAAACTTGACTTTTCGAGCTAGTGTTAACGTGCTTCTTGGACACAATATTTTTACTGTGGACGCCACTTTCGCAAAAGCTATGCCCTCTGTCTCTACCTCAGCTATTTAAAGTAATTGAAGTAATCTAAACAAGAGCTTAGCTTAGAGCCAACTGTGGAGTGATTAAAACCGACTTTTCTACACAGGACTCTTCTCTAGCAGTCATCCCTATATATGATGTAAGTTTTACTGTCTATCGTGAATGCGATTACTAGAACAGAGGTCAACTTTCAAGACAGAAAATATAAGATAGCCCTTGAAGAAAGCTGCTGAGCAGTCATTTATTTTAAGTGAATTGGATTTCTTATCGTTCAGCAATACATGGCTTCTGAGACGATGTTCCCAAGATAATTTGGAAAAATTTGAATGAAGTCATTTGATTCCCATGGTTTAAGCGGAGAGCTTGCAGAAAAATATGCATTAAGGGGCTATACCAGCGTAATCAATGAAAAATTAGGCGATTTTCGCAAATTTTCTTAAAAGAAAGTACTCGATAGAATGTTTTGAAGTTTTTTGGGCATAATAAGGTATATTTTCAGCTATATTTTAAGATTTTTTTTTAAAAAAAAATATTGAATATTATGTGCTGTCTTCGGAGGTGTCAAAAAAAAAAGTTCCCCAACTGCTGACATGATTCCGGCCGAATGAGTAGTTGAAACAACAAAATTCAAAAAGGTTATTAAAGTTGAAGGTATTTCCTATAAAACGAGTTTAAAGTTTCAACTATCGGCGGTTTTACATGCAAGCGGTTGCTCTTTAGAACGCTGATACGATTCAAGATACGACCTTGCCGCTTTCACAGGATATTTTTGAAAGTATAAACTATCGAATAAGCTAAAAATATCGATTTTTTGAAAGTGCCACACTGGTATAGCCCCTTAAGTAAGAGCACAGAAATACCTATAAAATTATGTGTTATATGGATAATGGAAAAAGGGGCAACTTATTTGACACATTTGGGAGACTGTATCAATAAGTCAGCCTAGACATTCTGGCCGTCCTTCCACTAGTCGTTCAACACAAAGCATTGAAGCAGTTCGTTCGAGTGTTGCTGAGTTTCAGGAAAATTGACTTGGCTTTTTGATCAAGAATTGAGAAACTCTCTACAGTGTATTGCTACATAAAATTTAGATCTTATAAAGATCAAATAACCCACTAGCTGAAGCCTATTGACCACGGGTAGCAAAGAGAATTCGTTGAATGGATTATGGAACAACAACAAGTGCATGCTGATTTTACAAACAAAAACAAATTCAGCGATGTGGATCATTTTCACCTTGATGGCTTTGTTAATCGACAAAATTGTAGCATTTGGGGTTCAGAAAATCTACGAATTTTCGACTGGAGGCATGATTCTTCTACGAAAATATGGCTGCTCAGACAATATTAGTGAATTGTGCTCGCTATAAAGACATGACAGTTCAGTTTTTTGTGGATGTGGACGACATATGGTTTCAACAGGACAATGCCATATGCCACACAATCTGAGAAACATTTCAATTACTGCATGAATCATTTCCTGGACGTATAATTTCCAGAGCTGGTAATCAGACGTTTACGTAAAGTAAAACGTCGTTACTGAATGGAATTTGTGAGTTATTATAATTTCTGCTAAGAAATGTGTATCATACAGAGTTTACATCATCGTAAGCTTATTCACAGATAATTTCAATACTGCGTTTATAATGCAATCAATTACAATGTCCTTTTATTTGCTCATTCAATAGTAACGATGTTGATTGTCAATTTATTGCTATATTAGAGAAAAAAGAGCTGAAAGGATATTCATGGGACACAAACTTGTTGCTGTCTCTACATGGCAACATCTAATTTTATCAAAAATCAACGAAGCGCTTAAGACTTTCAATCACAAAACGAATAAATTTCTCATATCCTGTCAGGATCATCAAACTAAAGTTTTCGAGTTATATTGCGCTCTTTTTGCTTTCGTTACAACATAACTCTATAGCTCACTAAATTGCAATAGAGGAGTAACAACGTTTTGCATGTTATGCTGATGATGTTGCCTTTTGATGTTGTTGTTTTTGTTAAATGTGAAATTGTGAATAAACGAAAGGTGTCATCTGACGAAAGCAACACAAATTCGATTTCGTTGAGCGGAATATTGAAACACATACACCGGAGATTAAGTTTTTTTTTTATGCTTCTTGTATTTCTTAAGTTGACAAGGTGTTGTGGAATATTGTAAGGCAGCTAAACGTAGTTAACTCATTTGTTGTTGTTCTTCTGAAATATTTAAACTGGCAAATGATGAGTGGAAATGTTAGATAATTTATTCTTTTAAATTCCAAAATACAGGGTATATTTACTTTGTTCTTTCGTTTGTGGAAGAGGCGTTCGCTGAGTTCGAAAAGAAAAGAAGTTGTAGAACCAATTACCCCCACTCTCACCTCACTTCTCACCAAAATATTTGAAATCTCCAATTTTTGTTTCTAAAATCACACCAAACTGAAGGCTTACACACCATTCTCATTTTGAGGTAAATAATTTTCCCTTTTACATTAAAACCGCTTACCTAATTTCGAACTAAAGACCTTTGCCAATGTAATAAAAAAGGACTTTTAGCGAAATTTATTTCCAGGACTAAAATTCATCAAGCCTTTGCTCTTTTACTTTACGCTTTGTTTAATTTAATTTCTCAAATCAATTAATTTTTCATTTTGCCAAAAAATGCGCATCAATGAATTTATTGCATTTTCGCGTACCATCCAAAAAAAGGGATGCTGTGAGCGACGACAGTAAAAAAGGATTTTCTAACGAAAAAAATGAAATCATTTTGGTGTCTGTCACTCGACTGACTGACTGTGTTTCAAATTTAAATGTTATTTCGCTTCTATGCAGATGTATTGGTATTAGTTAGGAGCGTACATAATTTGCAACAATTACTTTGTCCTTTTTAGCATTTGCTGTAATTCCTTTTGAAGAAGGATGCACTGCCAAGTGTTTGTGTCTCAGCAATTCTTTGGCTTTAATTTGGCAATGTATTTTATTTCCATTTACTTTGTTGTTGGCAATATAACGCGGAAGACAAGAGAGCTCGTTCGGAGGTGCCACTGTTTTATTAAAAACATTTAAAATTTTTTTAAAGAAAACATTTCTTTGTAGACTTAAGAGTGGAGGATAAATATTCCGAGAGACTTTTGGTTTACTTTTTGAGATTAATGACCAATTTTTAATTTTTTATTAAAAAATTATTTAATTAATTGAATAGACATATTTATTTATGTATATTAAATTTCTCCCTATTCAATTAATTAAATAATTTTTTAATAAAAAATTAAAAATTGGTCATTAATCTCAAAAAGTAAACCAAAAGTATTCAAAGATTGACTTATAACTAAATTGCACAACATTCCGAGAGACTTTTCGATTTAAAAACAATAATTGGTAAAAATTATTAGTTTTCATTTTAAGGAAACTTTTGAGGAAGCCTTATCGAGGGAGGTTTAAATGAATAGGGAAATTAGAGCGGTACTCGAACCGCACCACTGTTGCACACTTTACCCTACTGTTTATGACAACGATATGGCAACACTCAAGTTGAAATTCTGTCCGAACTAAACTAAAGACAAACGATTTCCTAAGGAATACTCAAGAAGTGTGTAATTATTTTCTGTGTTTTTTTTTTCTTCTCCGAATGCCTTAATTTCTGACGCTTCAAAAATTCCAACTGCAGGCTTTGTTTTCATGATTTTATATTTTATTTTAGTTGTCGTAGATTTAGTGGACTTTACTTGTTGGCATGGCGGCGGCGTGCGTTTGAATTCAAACTTGGCGCTGAATTGCAAAGAAGTTAGTGGCAAATTATGGCCTGACATTTTTGATGTTCTGCCAAAAATTGTGCAAAAGGACTTACGAGCACAATATATATTGCGCGCATACTTATTGCAGTGAAAATTTCAAAATATCTTGGCTGTATCATAAAAAAACGAATATTTATTTTAAATTTAAATGAAAATTTTTTTTTTAAATGGTAAGAGAATATTAAAAAAATCGTTGGGTATATATAAATTTTAAAGTGCTAGAGTCTAGCAATAAATTGCATTTTGTCACAAAAAACTTGACACGCAGACATTCTTCGTTTTGAGCGATTGTTTTACAGCTTTCTAATAACCTCAGTGGCGGAGCTGGGGTTATTGACGCCTGGGGCTGAATGACATATTTTCAGCACGCTCCTTTAAAAGATATTGCTTACGTATGTTTCGCCAAATGACATTTGCGCCTTGCATAATATTTATGATATGATCATCTAATGTCATAAAGCACGAATTTCAAAGTTTTATGAAAAGTTTCGGCATTTAAAATTCAATTTGCATGCCACTCATACTTTTCTGTTGGACTTTTTGTTATTCACCTGCAAAGTATTAACATTCAGTAGATGTAGAACATAGAGCTACTCATAAATTGCTTAATGCAGCGGATTCACTTTACTGTCATCTTCAATTGGAAGTATAAAAAGTAAAAGGTTTCAACGCAAGTAGATGAAGCAAACAAACACAAAAATACTTCAAGCTGAATCAATGAGAAGATCCGCACCAACAACTGCGCTGATTTAGAGCAATCACTCATTTTTTTGCTTTTTAGCTTTGCGTAATAAGCTATTTCATAATACATAGAAGCGAATATAAATGTTTCATTTTGATATTAAATTCTAAAAAAGAAAATTTTGCTATGAACTTCATTTTTACATAACTCACAAGTGGTACCCGCGGCTCCGCACACGCACGCCGTTTTGTTTTTTTCGTTATTAAAATCACTCTATTACCATCTCATTTCATCTCTACTCTTCAAAACTACAAAAAAAAAAAAAAGAGTTTGTTCATTGAACTTCGAAATCAAATACAAGCGGTACAAATGAGAACACGAAGAAAAAAAAAGAAAAAAAAACAATAAATTTGCTTAGTATTTATTTAAAATTAAAAAAAAAACAACAACAACAACGCAGAGTTTGAAAAGCAGCATAAGCATAAGCAACGAAAAATCACTCAATCGACAATTTTTGTGTGAAGGTTTGTAAAAACTTAAACCTAAAATAAAAAATATTTAATTTTAAAAAATAATAAAATATGTATGCAATAACCTTCTCTAGCATTAATATATTAATTTAAAAAAAAAATTATTAAAATCGACTCAGTATATTTGGCGCCAAAGCGTTACAAACCATTTACAAAAAAAGCGATTTTTATAAATAGTATAGTTTTGAAGTTTGTTTTTTATTGGTGTAACTTTTAACTAAAAACAAAAGTCGTACGTTAAATTCCAGAGGCACAACAGCAATAGAGTAAAGGGACAGTCGTCCCGAGCGCAAGAGCTTGGGAGAGGCGCTAAAATGTTTCTCAGTATAAACTGAAATTAACTAATAACATTTAATTTACAAAATTAAAAGTTTTTCAATTTTATATGCACAAATGCAAATTTTTAATTTTTTTTAATACATATAAATGTATTTTTTTCTGAAAATTTTGTCCGATGCGGAGATTGCCAAAATCTTCGCCCCGAACACTAAGTGTCTAACATACGCCACTGAACAACTAATGAAAATAGATCAAGCTGTTCCCACTTACTATATGCCGGAAGTTTCATCCCAAAGGCAAAACAGATCCTGAATTGCTCCATTTGGATCAACGAATCTCGCTCCAGTTGTGATTCCAAGTAAATTATGTATGTTATGTGTCATAAGAATGGATCGCAACTTCTAGTCTTTGTTTATATTCACTTTCAGCCAAAGCAAATCACTCAATGGGTAGGACTGCGGCTTTCAAAGCGAAGTGACTCAGATTCAATTTTGGCTGCAATTATCCAACAGTTTTTTTTTTAATTTTATCATTTATGTCTTATTTAATGAAATATTGCCTGCAATTCAATTTTAAAAAATCATAATTTGGGATCACAAGACCGACAGACTTCCCGATCGAAAATGAAACTAATGCATGTTGAAATAGTATACCACAATTTGAGCCAATTGACTCCACTGTTGCTGTGCGATTGAGACGCTTAGTTAGTTATTCTTTTCGGCGGTGAATTGATCAAATCCTTTTTTATAGTCTACATTCAGGATGAATTCATTTGCCATTTCATTTTCAAAGCATATATGGGGGCGTGGCAGATATGAAAAGGTATATATTTTCTTAATCAGTGTTACTATTTGAGACGATTTACTCATTTCTGTCTATCTGATATGACTTAATGAAATTTGATACACATAACTCAGGGGATTTAAAATAGGCAAAATTGGTTTCCGGACACGCCTACCGCCCAAGCAAATTGAGTATTTCAAATGTAATACTGTGAACGTTATTTGAAGTAATGCAATCCAATTTTATATAAATACTAAAAATGATTGAAAAAGCTCTAGGCAAAAGGGCGTGGCACCTCTCACAGAAGCAAAAACTTCAAAACGCTTTAATGACAGAAATATTAATGGTTACACCACTAAATTTCACAGGAATACAAAAAATCGTATGACCTATCACCAAAAAAAGTGGACGCATTTTGATAAGAGGGTGTGGCATCTTCCATGCAAGCATGATTTGGACTAAGTACTTAGTTCTAAAAAAATAAGATGTGTCCCTCCTATTCAAGTAAAAACTTTAAAACACTTCAATGACAGTGACCAAAAAGATGGTAAAATATGAAGCTCAATTTAAAGGTACTATTACAAAGTTGGATTCGATTTGGGACATTGTGCAGGAATGGTCGACAATTGCAAAACCATTACAGATAATTGCTTAAAAACTACAAGATTATCTAAAAAGTCCTGAAAAGACAATGAATTGAACTACGAACTCCTCCTTTCTGATAATGTTATGAGAATCCGCCTTCAATTTAAATTTCACCATTCGCGCAAAGCCAAGATGGGCAACTAGTAAACAGCAACATGAATATTTTCATTTTAAAACAAAAACAAATTATGATAACCACAGCGACAGCATCCAAAGTCAATGTTTGCAACTGCTGCTGGTATTTAGATGGATGCAATATGCTGCGAAAACTCTGAATAAACTAAGAGCTTAACTCTTAATTTAATTTGCAACTACAAAATTCAACACTCAACACTAAATAGTTACAAGCACCAGAAGCAGCAGCAACTATCAAGCGAATACCGTTAGCAACACACAACAGCAACAGCAATTGTGGAAGAAAACTTTTGCTGCCGCTACGACTGTTGCTGTTACGAAGTTTAATTAGATGCGGCGCCAGCAATTGATGCAATTTAATTTATCAGAAATTATTTTAGAGAAAACTTTTCTAAATCAAGCGTTTAATACGCACGCATTTCGCAACAACAGCAAGAAGCCTGCAGCATGCATGCAGCATGCGGCCTTTAATGAAGTATGCAACAAGCAGCAAGCAAACAAATTTAATGCAAATGTACGAGAAACGAAAACAGAAGTGTGGTGCCATATAGCAACTAGAAATCAAAATCATAATTTTAACAAATCTAGTTAAAGTAACAACAACAACAACAACAACAACTGCAAACAGAAAACCGAATTAAATGCAACTTTTGTGTTGCAAGGCAGCAATCAGAGTTAGGCGGCTGTAGTATTAGCAAGCAACAACAACCTCAAGCAGGTGCACGTACAACAGCATCAGAAAACTGGAGCAAAAGTTCGTGATTCGATTGTATGTAGTATGGTTATGTTTGTATTTTAGTGTATGCATATGTGAAAGTATTAGGGTGGACCATGAATAAATTTGTATATCGGATATTAACATGTTTATTTCTAAATTGATACAAAAGAAATTGAAACAAGAAATCCACCCTAATGATAATTCCAAATTTGAGTCTCAAGAAGCTGCCCAAGGCCGATGAAGGTTTTTTTCTACAAAAATATTGGGAAGCATCATCAATATACCCTATACATAGGTTATATTTACTTTGTAATTCCGTTTATAAAATATAGAAAGGCCGTGGAAAGTCTAGAAAATCATATATATTTTTGATCAGCGTCACCACTTGGATCGATTTAGCCAGGGTCGTCTGTTGAAATCACGATTACGGAAAAACCGAGCAAGAGAAGTTGAATAAAATTCGGTACACTGGCTACATATGCAAACAAAGCTCTTGGGGGATTTAAAAAAAAGGCTAAATTCGTTCACGGACACGCCTACCGCCCATACATATGAAAAATTTTCAACATTATATTGAGAGAGTAATTTAATGAAGTGTAATCAAATTTCTCACAAATACTGAAAATAACTTGGAGGAGCCCTAAATAAAAAATTTGGCAAGAGTGTGTGGCACCTTTTATAAAATTTACTTGTCTTCAAAAGACAATACTGAGAAAATAATTCAAGAAAATGAAAAAAAAAAATTCACGTCAACAGTACTATAGGAATTATTCGAGAAAGACGAACGCTGGGGCGTTGCACTCCCCAAAGAAACAAAAACTTTAAGTCGCTGTACTGAGAGAATTATTAAAGGTAATGCAACCATCGATCATACATAATACATTTGAATTTTATAATACATGACGTATACATTTTGAAAAAAGGGAGTGGCACATGCTATGAAGGTAAAGAATATGAAACGTTATACTGAAGAGGCTACTTTAGTTTATGCAACCAAACTCAACACTTATCCAGGAATGGTTTGGAAAAGTTTTGGATAAATTTCGACATGAAGGCGTGGTACCTCCTATACAATTTACTTATCTTCAAAAAACTATACTGAGAAAATAATTTCAGATAATAATGCAAAATTTCACGCAAACAGTTAGAATGATACGAGAAAGTCGAACTTCTGCAATTGGGGGTTGTACTCCCCAAAGAAACAAAAAACTTTAAATAGCTGTACAAAGAGAATTATTTAAGGTAAAGCAACCATCGACCATACATAATACATTTGAATATAATAATTGACGCATACATTTTGAATAAAGGGCGTGGCACCTACCATGATAGGAAACGTTATACTGAAGGGATGATTTTAGTTTATGCAACCAAACTCTACACTTATTTGAGAATGATTTGGAAAAAATTTTGGATAAAATTCGACAAGAGGGCGTGGCACCTCCCACAGAAGCAAACAATTCGAGAGGTTACACTAAAAAGTAAAGGAAGTAATTGCATACGCATATAAGAAAAAGTTCAGCCAAGCATTAGAAAAAAATGGGCGTGTTTTGACCAAGGGTGTGGCTTCTCCCATACAAGCATAAGCTTCAAAACGCGAAACTTCTCTGGTTGTTCAATTTTGTCCGATTTCACTACATCCCTCCCTAAAGGACGTTCACAAAAGATTGTGCAACCCCCCTTCCATTTTTTTTGTTGTTTTTATTTGTGAAAAAATTTACATCCGAAGAGGGATCGACCCCCTCATCTGTGTAGAGATAATAAGATTTAATTTCCATCAAAAGCAATTGGAAATAGATCGATCACATCTTGCGGAAAGTATTATTCGGCTGTCAGGCAACAATGAAGCACTGAGAGTAGCAGGAAGTGTAGCCGTCCTTCTTAGAAACGTTTAGAAGAGTACGGTGAAGCCTTTATGCTCAGGCAATATATAGAATACAACGGTCCACCCTATTATATATGCTCAATATCATTGTTAAAATAGAGAAAAAGAAAGATGAATTTATAAAATTTTCATGCGTTCGAGTTTCTCCCTTTCAGCTTTTTCAAATCAGTTACGTTTTCAAAAAGTTTTTCGTTTTATTTCTAAAAAAAATTTACGAGAGTTACGACGAGTACGGTCACAAAATAACAACAAAATGAATGCAAAAAAAAAAAAAAAAATCCTATTAAACTTTTCCCAAACGTGTGTTAATTACTTTAACACAGTCCAATTGTAACTTGTAAGTAGTGTGCAGTATTTTACGATATGGCAATAAAAACTGATTTAACTGGGTTTATTAGATCTAACAAAAACTTTCAAAATTGTGCCATAAAATGAGTTGTGCTATTTAAGTGAGCATTTAAATATTGGTGCCATGCTAAGGTGCAGAGGTGGTGCTGTAAGAACTTAAACTCCCTGCGTGTGCGAATATTGCGAAACATTCACTCCGCAAGTACACACAGATACTTCGTACAAATTAATTAAAATCAGCAGATTTTCTTCATGCATGCACGACGGCAACGCGCGCTACTCAAATAATTTTTCGTTAATTGAAATGTAATTAAATTTTGTGGCAAAAATTTCAAAGTAACCGCTGTTTTGCTCCTGTCATTCTTTGCTGCTGCTGCTGCTGCAAAACATTTGTTGCTTTGCAGTCACGCCCGAGCGATTGCTATTTTTGTCGCTACTGCTACAATTGTTATTGCTGCCGCATCATTGCAGCATCATTAATCATCGACAATTCATTAGAAAAGTTTTCTTATTTTATTTCGGGTTGGATTGTGGGCACGCAAAAAGCCTTTTCTGTTGCGTGGCAAAATCTCGATAATTGTGATTGCTGCTGGTGTTGTTGAAAGCAAAGAAGTTTGAACAACTTTGACGTTTAGAGTTTTCTTGACGGCGGGGAGTTGGTGTTAGGTAAGGTTTTGAGGGTATCAACGAACGGCAAGCAAGCCAGTTTTCGAAGTTGGTGCATTGTGATTCCACTTTAGTGGCAATTCATAAATTTTTCTTGAAGGTTATTTAAATTGAACATTTCTCTTAGGTATTCATAAATATTATAATCCTTAAAACTAGTTGATTGGTTGTTGTGGTGTCATTCTAATCATTTTCTGGTTCTATTTGGATGCTTTTATATATTTTAAGACAAAAAAGTCTCCGTTTGTATAAGCTCTCGTAAATCGTAAAATATAGTACCACATATTAAAAATCTTGTTTTTACAATTGCTGACCCCTTCGCTTTCAGTATCGCTGCTCTCTCAACACGTAAATATAAAGGTCAATCGTCTGAAGCCCCATTCATTTTAAAGGCTTGCATAAATTATTGTATTATGTGCTGCCAGAGCTGTGAATGAATGCATTCATTTTCAATTTTAACTCATGAGAAATTCCGCATTCAGAGTGCAGCTATTTAAAAATGAAGTCATCTGTAGATTTCAATGCCATAATCTTGCAGCCTTTTCTATCACAAAAGAATGCAATTATTTTGTTGACGTCACGTTTTTGATTGGAATCATGCTTGGAAGAATTTTAATTGCATTGAAGTCACCTCAAATTATTTTTAATTCTTTGAAATCACTTGAAGTCGCTGCAATCACTCACATTCACTTTTATATGTATTCTTAGAAGATATGTGTAGATTTTCGAGTTAATTCAGAGCAGCTGTCTTCAAGTGTCTTCAGTGACTTCAAATGATTGCAGCGACTCCAAGTGATTGCAACGACTTCAAATGATTGCAAAGAATTAAAAATGATTTGAGGTGACTTCAATGCAATCAAAATTCTTCAATTCATGATTCCAATCAAAAGCGTGACGTCACCAAAATAATTGCATTCTTTTGTGATACAAACGGCTGAAAGATTATGGCATTGAAGTCTACAGGTGACTTCATTTTTAAATAGCTGCACTCAGAACGCTGTATTTTGGCAGTGACTTCAAAAGATTTCAATTGCAAATGAATGCACTCTTTCACAGCTCTGTGTGCTGCAAGTCATCGGTATAAATGATTATATTTTCTATTGTTGTATTTAACTATGTAATTATATTTTAGTCAGGACTGCTTTGATATCTTCGGGAAGAGAATATAAATTCGAAGTTTATATTAGGATCATACAAATATGGGAATTTTGTCAAATTACCGGAACTATAACAGCTCAATTTCGACTTTCAAAAAAAATTCCAAAGCAAATTCCAATAATTAGATTTAGAAGAGCTATTGACATTCAACTTCGGACCTCAAGTCCAATTTCGATCTAAATCAGAATCAGAAAAGGCCCGATCCTTAGCGTGCTTTAAATAATGTTAGTCAATTATTAATCTATCCAACCTACTTATCACCTGCAAATTACGTTGGTTGTTAAGAACCAAAAGCTTTTTAGGACGAACACACTACTCAGATATAATATTCCTACTACGCAAGGTTTTCAAGTCAGCTCATCTGTCTATATAAATAGTTATATCGGTTAGAAATATCACCTTCATCGTTATCAAACTCACCGCTTCAGCTATCACAAATATTTCTGCTTGAAATACAAAATACTCGTATAATCGTGTCACCGGTTCCAAAAGATTGTAGACTTTGAACACTTCTGAAACTTACGGGAAATTGATTAACTAGATAAATCATATTTACTGAAAAAACATTGTAATTCATATAACTAAAACTTATGTGAGTCAAAATAAAGGAAGTATACATATTTGGGTATTTCATTACGGAAGAAGAACTGATTAAATAAAAAAAAAATAAAATAAGGTAGTATGATTCCCACCCAGAATGTAACGTTTCGTATGCCTTTCAGAAATCTTTCAAATGAAAGTATGCAAAGTTTCAGTTACGATTCAGAAATATTTCATTTCCACTTTAGAAAGCTTTGTACAATGTGTCAATGTCCGCTTTATTGATTTAATTTGAAATGTTTTGAAAATTTACAGAAATCTTTTAGGATTAAGGTGAAAAAATAAACATGTTAAATAACGTAAGTTTTTTTTCTGCGTCATCGGAACTCTAAAATATTATTTCATATGCAATTATTTTTTTGTGACGTTTCTTAATTTATATTTGAAAATAAGCCACATTTAACATAAAAAATAAATAAGACGTTATTTAGATTTCATTAGAAAAATTTAGTAAACATTAAGTATGAAACCTTTCACTTCAGAACGATCGCATGTCATAAATTACTGCACGCTTCAAAAAGTACCGGGAAAAATGATGAAAACACAAATTTTTTGATAAAAATCTGTTTTATTCTTCAACATAGTTACCTTCGAGGGACATACACTTCATCCAACATTTCGATACCTTTTTTAAAGTAGTCGACGTCAAGGCTCTCAAAATTGGCATCAGTTTTGACCTCGACCTCCTCATTTGAGTAAAATCTCTTTCCCTGGAGCCATATTTTCAAGTTTGGATACAAATAATAGTTGCTGAGGGCCAAGTCTGGAGAATACGAATTGCTGTATTGCAATTTGTTCAGTTTTGCCATTGCTTTGAGTGATGAGCCGGTGCATTGTCGTGGTGAAACAGCACTTTTTTTTTGCCATAAGCGGCCGTTTTGTCTGCATACCATTGTTCAAACGGTCCAATAACGCTATGTAATAGTCGCTCGTGATGGTTCTGCTTTTCTCAAGATAATCGATGAGGATCATGTCACGTGCATCCCAAAATGTGCTGTCCATCACCATTCCAGCCGACGTTTGCGTTTTTGGGCGCTTCGAACGACTCTCACCCGGTTCAAACCATGTTGCCGACTGTTTATTGGACTCCGGTGTGTAGTGATGGATCCATGTTTCGTCCATTGTTACGAATCGACGCAAAAACTCTTTGGAATTATGCCAAAACAGCTCCAAATTGGCTTCCGAACGACCGACACGATGTTGCTTTTGATCAATTGTCAAAAAACGCGGCATCCATCGCGCGCACAGATTGATGTGGGTATACACAAATAGTCTACAAGGAAGAATCTGTTGACAGATTCACTATTAATACTTTAAACAAATTGACAACGAATCAACCAAAAGAGTTCTCAATCCTCCCAGGTTTGAAAAGAAGTCCGCCGAACTTTTCTTTAAATAGACCAACTGATTGCAGATACTTCAACACTCAGGCTATAAAATTAGAAAGAACTCAGCCGAAGAAGAAGAATCTAGTTTATTTTAAGCCATGGTTCCATTATCAACATTTCTCACCAAATACAAAATCATAAACGGCTAAGATTTTTAAGCCTCTGCTGACAGTTAAATATTATTTCCGCATAAGTGGAGTCAAAAGTGTTGGCTGTAAGTGCCCAAGCACTCACTCATTCCATAAAAAAATCCAACCATAATTTCAGCAAATGAAGTTGAAAAACCTTTAATGCTTTGGTGAGTTTTATGAAAATGTAAAACACCAAAGTATTAATAATTTCATTGTTTTTGTTGCTGCTGTTGCTCTTCTACTCCTTCACACATACATACACATCTACTACTTATGTATATCATCAAAGAATATCACTTTCATTACACTTATTATTGTTGTTGCTGTTTGTATATGCGTATACGCCATCCTATGCCGTTTTGGCAAAGGAGCAACTTTTGATTTGCAACAGAGAGCGTTTTCTTAACTTGATTTTTGATAAATTTTATGGATTTTTGAAGGCAAAAGTTTTGCAACATTTCGCCGCTTCAAGCGAAACAAAAGAAATAAAACGCCTAACGGTTATGAATTGCGAGCGATAGGATATCGGTGTTAAAAAGGTTATGAGAATAGCGGTTAGGAGAGAGAAAATTAAACAAAAAAAAAATTAAACTAAATACCCTACACTGCCTTTATACTAGAAGTGCGAGTGAAAGTTTTTAGAGTTTTATTGGAAGGATATTTTTCAGGCTTATAAGAAGGGTGCTGTTTGTTTCATTAAATGCCGTTAATCACTTGCTGCTCGTTTCAGCATTGTCCAAAAAATTATTGTTAATAAAAAATATGTCTATTTAGCTCCACCGCTCTGCATGCATGAAAGTTGCCACGCCCACTTTTTATCTATTTTTATATAATTCAATTTTTTCATATCAAATTTTGTTATATTTTCTACAAGTTTTCTTTGCAGTGCGAGTTTTTTCTTGCATGGGCGGAGCCACGCCCACTTATATAAATAACCCTTTATAGTTATCATACAATACTTTCAAACAAATTCGTACAAAGTTTGGTTAAATTTGCGTACAGTTTCTTATTCACCAATAATAACAACATTTTTCTTCCACGCCCACCAGTCAAATGTCGCCTACTTTTCTTTTCCAATGATTGCTCGTGTAATCAAATGATTCCTTGTCAAGTTTGAAAAAAATTCTCTACACCTAGCAAAGCTTAAATTTTGCGTATATTGGAAGGTGCCACGCCCATTTTAAAAGCCTATCTACATAACTTTTTGTACAGTACTTGCATATGGATCAAATGCTAATATATCAAAATTGGTAAAATGTGCGTCAATATTTTTCTGCTCATAGCATTACAATTTTGTAATTGCATGTGAAGTGCCACGCCCACTTTTCTAATCTTATTTATTTATTGTACAACAATTGTTGCTGTAGCTAGATGTCTCCGTATAAATTTTCTTAAAATTTGCATGCTAGATGTGCTGAAATAGCTTTTAAAAAAATTTTACTTCCATGGGAGGCGCCATGCCCACTTTTCCAACCCTAAGCGTCTAATGCTTGTACAGCTCGAAAATGGCTATTTTCGACATTACCCTGTCGATTGGAACAAAAAAAATTTTTGTTTTGATCCACCCTAAAATTTTTTTTTGCTGCAATCGATTATGAAAGATCGAAAATGACTTTTGGATATAATTTTGAGTGGCTCCGGAACTTGAAAAGAGCCGAAATGGTCAAAAACCATCCTATCCAGGGTGCGGAGCCACCCTAAACGAAAATCCAGTTTCGACCTTTCTCCATTAATTACTAGAAAAAAAAAAATTGTTTCCCAAAAATGGGTCAAAAACGGTCCTTTCCATGATCCGGAGCCCCCAGAGTGATGTCGAAAATCCATTTTCGACCTATTTCGAGAATAGGTCAAAAACGGTCTTTGCCGGAGTCCCCAGCAACTCTAAGTGATGTCTAAAATCCATTTTCGACCATTTTCTATTGATTTTAAAAAAAAAAAAAAATTTACGAAAATGGGTCAAAAACGGTCCTTTCCAGGATACGCAGCTACTCTAAATTATGTCAAAAAACAATTTACAACTTTTCCCAAATTTTTTAAAAGCTTCCCGAAATGTTCCACGCGAGTATCATAAACTTTTTTGATACAATCTGTGCCTTTGATTCATGAGTAGCTCACGAAACACTTATATGCTCATACGAAATGAATCAGGATTCACTATAAATGATTCTGGAACACACTCAGATTCACAGACTTTGCCGTGAGACGGAAGGGTTCCTTGATTCACTAAATTTTTTGTGAGTGGTGAATCTGCTGAAAGATTCAACAGACTCATGAATGGAAAAAATGACGAATGACTCACTGATGTTCTCTGATACCTACCACACTTTCTTCTATACGTTACAAACAAAAAGACAAAGTCAATATACTCTATATGTAGGGTATAAAAAAAGGATCTAATAATAAGTTCAAACTTTGCTGGTACGCAAAATTATTTTTTGTTCCGGAAAGTAAATAATGGGCAATGGGTACGTAAAAGCATTGTAATGGTGAAAGGATAATTTAAGGCATAATGGTTTTGTCAAGGTTTATTAAGCCCGCATAAAGTGTGAACAACAAGGGTTATTTATGAGTGGCGACAGTTTTTGGCATAAGCGCGATATTCAATATAACAAATTGTGCTGCACACTGTTGAAGAACAATGTTAATGGATTTTTTTGTTAATAATACGATAAGTGATATAAAAATGTTACTCAAAATCAAAGGACCTTTTTATTTTTAAGTTAATTAAAAATGAGTTCTGCTCAACTCTGCAGGCCATCATGGTTCCTTTTCATGTTCAACCTTGTGGGAAATCAGTGGTTAGAGCACAGAGTTTGCATTATCAATACCATTGCCATCTTCACTGATCAGAGCCATACTATACATTCAGTTTTTACACGCTTGCAGCACAAACTGTCATAAATTGAAATAAAATTTTTTGTTCTTTTTTGGGTTTACTTTCTAAAAAAAAAACCTTCAAGCATAAATTTTTAAAAAAAAATTCACGTCGTCATATGAAAGTTTTCTTTTTTTTTTTTGCCTTAAATTTCACATGTGGGTCAATAGGGAGTTTTCATAGCAATGAAAGTTCTAAAAATTTAAGCTAGAGGCCGCCAATGTACGGCGTTGCAATGACAAAACTACAAAAATTTTTGTGGCTTGTGCAAAAAGTTATTTTAGTTAACAACAGCTATCTACAGCGGCTTTGCTCAGGTGAAATTTATCGTTTGCGAGTGTTTAGTAGCATGTAAGTTTCTACACCTACTTTTCGGCCTGTACTTGTCGCCACATGTGTCATAGCACAGTGAGCTTACTTACATTTAGCAATGTTTTGTTATGTAGGAGGCGTTACGCCCCTTAAGCCAAGTTCGCCATTTATTTTTTAATCTTTGCTCATGTCGTCAATTGTCTATATGGCGTTTATCTACATTTATTTCGATAGCTTTCTTAATATAAATTTATTACTTTTACTTGTGCGGTTTTTGCCACGCCCATTTACAACAGTTTGGAAATTAAAATCTTTGTTTTGAATGCAATAAATTAATTGTTTCACCTGCGTTTTAGAAAAAAACAAGTTTCAAATTTGAATATAATTTCTTCAGAAAATTTTACCTACATCCTGAAATATTTGCTATAATAAATTAATTAAATTACTCAGTATAGGTTTTCGAATTTTTTGCAATTATTTGAGCCGCTATGCCCCTTTCTATTTACTGATGAAACATTTAGAAACTCAGCTCGGCCGCTTGTGTGATTATTTCTAAAATACAAACAAACAAAGTTACTCTTTCCAAATATATTCATACAGATATCAATTTTCCTGTATTTTTTTTTTGTAAATTTTGCTCACAAAAATTCGATTAGCTGATGGTTTTTCGATGGTGTTGAATGTTTGCGCCGCTTGAGTGCACGCTGGTTGGTGCTATTGAAAAAATGTTGTCATTTTTGCTTTGCTGAGGTTTCTTTTGTTTTAAATGAAACTGAATTTTTTTTTAAATTTAATAAGGCACAAACAGTAATGTTACTTGATTTTCTATAAAGAACATTTTCTCAGTGTTAATATTTTATGACTGCCTACAATTAAAGAGACAGTTGGCTTTTGGTCAAACACACATTATGTTGAGAAACCAATTACATGGTCTGTAATTTAACTCTTACAGTATTAGTCATTTTGTAAATATTAAAGGAGTTAAGATAGGATTTTTCAAGCATATAAATAGCTGAAACCGTTATGATTTTTAAAACAGAAATCACAGCGCAATAGTCATTGATTGATTTTTTTTCCATCGATTTATATATTCCTCGAACAAAAATACTGAGCCGCACAATAGGGAGAGCGCTCGCTCACCTTGCTACACTGGCATTTGGAGAAAATTTTTATAAAGAAATTTTTACACCAATGGTGGAGAGAGGCGTAAAATAAATATTGGAACAATTTTAGTTAAATTTATTGATGTGTTAACATCTTCACTGACCAATATGAAAAGGAATTTATACTGAAATGAATTTCTCGTTTTGATGACGTTTGGTGTCTGTTTACGCGACGAACGTCCATTTACGACAAGCTCTCGACATAGATTAACATTGTTACAAAAATGAAAGCATAATATGCGGTATATACAAAGTGAATGAACAAAGAGTGAGAGATCGACGTCGATTCAACGAAGCATATCGTTCTAGGGTTAAAAACGTTTCTTTGACTTTAAAAGCCTCGTAACAAAACTCTGCACAAAATATCGAAAAAGTTTCCCGCAAAATTTGAGCTTGATAGCTCAACGTTAAAAGTGCGCCAAAGAAGTTGTTTTTTTTTTTTGTATCAGACTTTGTATAAAAAAATTCAAATTTTAGTCTTAAAATAGAGACAATGCTTTTGGCCTTAAAAAGCATTTAACAAATGGCAAATGGTGCAGCTATTTGAAAAAGTATATTTTTGATATATTAAAAAATATTACTCATACGACCCGTTATCCATATTTGCAACGTGTGGTTTTTCTGTTTATCTAATAAATTGTAAGCTTTTTTTTTCAGCTGAGTCATATGATAACAAAACTAAAGTTTAAGCTTTCTATACAAAACCCCATATAAAACATCAACTCGGGCACGTGTAAAACATCGAGATAATAAGCTCGAATTTGGTAGAAAATTTTTCAGATTTTTTACAAGATAAAAAAGTTTTTTAATATATTAATATTAATATTCCTAACATACTTTATATGAATTAAAAATATTAAATTTTTCGACTTTATAGATTTTATCAATATTTTTCAAATTTTGCAATATTTATCGTTTTTCATCGGAATTTATCGACATGAATCGATATTTCCAACATATTTTTGACATTATTTGATATATATCGACTGCTTGGATGTTATTGACTTCTTGGACATTGTTCGAATTCTTCGAGATTTTGTGACTTTTTCAGCACTATTCAACTTTCTCAACATTTTTGACACTGCTGATATGTGAACATCTCTACTGGCAGAAAGAAAACCAATAATGAATGAAATTGACTGAAAATTATCGCAACGAAGACGCTAAAGCTACTGTTATAGCATAAATTTTAGTAGGTTTTTTATACACTTTTCGTCTTTAATACTTTTCGACACTACTTGTTACCAACATAACGAAACATCATTGAGTTACCACATAACACCGCGAGTGCTTACATTTTCCTGATTGTTTTATGTACCGGTCGATGGGGGCAGGTTTTTTGATATTTTATTATTCATTTTACATAATGCTCAAGAATTTAAGTTAAAAAAAATTTATGTAGCTTTGCTTGGTAAACAATAAAAAAGTCATTATAAAGTAAGTACTGACATTATGTAATATAAAAATATCAAGATATTGAAAACTATCGACATATTAGTGTAGCCCAAATATTAGTGTTCTCTCAACTTAATAACATTTTTTGTTAACTTGACTTAAAGCTTCAAGTTTAATAGCTAAGAAAGCTAGTAGCTGTAGTAGCTAAACTGTAGTATTACTATTATAATTTGATAACTATCAATAAGTAAATTTTTGCAACAAGGAAGTACTTCTTTCAATAGCCAAACACAGGGTGTATCCAATAACATCATTCACACTTGTGGTTGTCCGAATTAACGACATAGGAACATTTTGATTGTTCTTAAGAAATTTCATATCGGAAGTTTGAATAATATATGCAATTTATACGAAAACTGAATTTAAGTCTTTAGGTCTAAAAAAGGTATGACAGCATTTCTAAAAAAATGTAGTGGAATTCAGTGTTACAGGAGGAATTCCCGGCCTCTTCAAAAAATAAAACAAAAAAAAAATAATTTTAAAAATAAAAAGTTCATTTTTTTAAAGAAAAGTTAGAAATGTTTTTTTTTTTTTTATTTTTTTTTGTGCTCGATATAACAAAAATTTTGAGCTTATTTCACAAAAAATACCAAATTCCCGGCTCTTTTTAAGAAATTTTACAATTTCAACCAAGTCCCCTGCTTTGACATGGAATTTCCGGCCTGATGGGTTAATTCCGGTCACTTGATAACCCTGCCGGAGCTCATTTCATCTATGTCAAATATAATATTTCCCTAATTATTAGCAAGTCTTGACATAAAAAACTTGATCGTTTTCTCCTCGAATATAGGTTCGAAATCATAAATAAAACTTTTCAAGGTCACGAAAATTATTTACAGAAAAATTCAGATTCCGACTATAATTTAAAATTTTCTTAAAATTTAATTCAAGTCAATATTTTTAAAGTTCATAATCTTTCTTTTTATCCTATAGCCTTTCATTTATGTAAACATTTTATTAAATTGGTTATGTTTAAACAAATGTTGCAATCGTTGCGGTTTTTATCTGGAACACAAGAGGCAACATAAAAGCCAACTAAAAAAAAATCCTGAAAGAAGATTTTTAACCTTTTGAATCTAAACTGCACTGAACTCTATCATTCCAGGCGTGAAGCTTAAGCTGATTTTTTCTTTCAAGTTTTGTTTTATTTAGTTTAAAAAAATATAATAAATAGTTTTAAAAAAATTTCACGCTATGCCGAAGTTAATTTCTTGTTATTTTTTTTAAAGGACTTTTTTACGCTATCTTAACGTGGCTTATAAAAAAAAATGTTGGCAATTCCATGAGCAACCAAATAAATTTTTGATAAGTGTTAACAATCAAAAATTACTGAACTATATCAGAAAAGAAAAAATATGGGTCAGAACGATATATTTCAAGATTGATTTTTTACAACTTTGCAACTTTGCCAAAGTCTGACATGTAACATGGATGATATGTCACATGGAAATACCTCCATGAACTCAACACATGTACACTAAAATACCCAGTCCAATGCCATAGGAAAACCACAAAAGTTGAGCAGTAAAAGTTACGCCACAGCTGTGTGCAACTTGCGTTTTGCGCTCTTCCTTTTTTTTTATTTATATGCGGCAGCCCCCGAAAGTCAAATTTTCAACAGAAGTAAAAAAAAAAAACAAAAAATATGGGAATATATGAGTTTTTATAAAAATTTGTTTTTTTTTATTTATTTTATTTTCTTATGCAGTAATAAAGCGAAATTTTTTTGCAACTTTTGTGCGCCTTCTCTGTTTGTTTGTTGTTTGTTGCTTCGGACGTTTTTCTGTTTTTTTTTTTTGCTCATAGTCAACTTCGTTTCGCACTCTACATTTTAGGGGCTGCTGACTGTTAGCCGACGCGCAACTATTTGCCGCTATTAACTCACTTCCGCCGGATGTGCCGCTTTTTGCGGTGAGCCACACATCATCGCAGCAGGTTCTACTTTTTCTCGCTTTGCCTTCGAATATCTTTCTTTTTTTTTTCTGTTTTGCTTTTTATATTTTATTGCAACTGCAACGCGAAATAAAGTAATGCCAAAGGAATGCGTTATGTTGTTGTTGTTGTTAATAGCAAAGTATGCACCACTTGCTCCAAAGTTAGTGCAGAGATAAATTGTGGAATAATAAAATTTTGATATTAAAATTGCCAAAGTTATTTAATGTGCAATGTATTTTTAAATGATAATGTAAATCAACAATATCTAGACCATATGCAAGTTGTGTAGGCTTTGTGTTGTTTTATAATAAAAGAAAATATTTTCTAAAAATGCGACGTTAAAATTTAAAAATTAACAAAGGCTTTGAAGAATCAGCGGAAAGTATTGAATTACATCAAGCAGTATCGGAAATTGCAGGATAATCAATGCAAATCGATTGTTATCGAAAGATATAAAATGTATCGACAAATAGTTATCAAAAATATCGATCGATGAAAGTCGTCCAGCCTCGAATAGTGTTAAAGAAACAAAAAAAATTGTCGCTTGTCGCCAAATACCATCGAAATATTTTGAAAGGTATCTAAAAATCCACTAAGAAGTTGAAAAACAACAAAAAATCGATAAGTATCGAATAGTAAGGAAAAAAACTCCGAAAGAGCTATCACCATTAACCTTTTCAATTAAAATCCAATAAACGACGACCAAGAAAAGATGCAAAAAAAAGTCCCTAGCCCTTCGATGACCAATAAAATCCCTAGGAACTGATGACGTTTTGGACGATTCGTGATTTCAAATCAATTCAACCGAATAGCTCGAGCCTTCGTCACTTCTATAAAAAAAGAATTGTAAAAGCGATTATGATAGCTTTGAATCAGGTTCCGAGAAATTTTTCATCATATTCGGACGCTCGAAGCCGTTTATGATGTCGATGAGCAACAAGGTCCAAAGGGACTTTCAACTGACTTGCATGCAATTTGTTCGAGTTTTTTGCCCGTACAGCTATGTTCAACTAATTTATCCATATCTTATGGATAAAAGAGCGTTAGAAAAAATATATTCAGAGGCGTTTAGGCATCTATTGATCGCTGTTATATATACATATGCCTTTGCCGCTGAAGATGTGTCATGCATATTCAAGCCATGTTGTTATATGTACGTCATTATCGGTCCAATGCTGAGCCAGTAAAGGAGTTGTGGAGTGACACACATTTGCCTCTGTATAATGCAGCAATGAGTAGAAATAGGTTCTACGTCATCAACAAAACTTTTCGCTTTGATAATGGGAATACCAGTGCAGCAAGGCTACTAGAAAGTAAGATGATGGCTAAGTTGGAAAAGGCGTATACACCGCATGAATCGAAGACTGTTGATGAGTGTTTGTCCTCCAATCGTGGTCCAACACATTTCACTCATCACATTCTATGCAAAGCTGAAAAAAATATGATTTGAAAGTGTGGTGGCTCTGCGATTCGCAATCATGTTACTCCATGAAGGTAATTATTTACTTATTTAGCCTGAGGAAGAACGTCAAGTAAATCACGGGCAACGATTGGTCTTGGATTTGGTGCAGTGGAATGAGAGAATTTTATCATATCACTAGAGCCTAAGCAAGAAACAATTAAACGCATTACACGATATATATATTAATAGAAAAGGTTCCTGGGAATCTTGCCGGGAGTTGACGTTGTGAAAAATTGTTGATAATCGGAGGACTAGTAGCAAAAAAAAAGGTTTTATAGCTTCCTTTAGTTTTATAGTTTTCCTTAGTTTTATAGGCCTTTTAAAGTCAAGTAGAAAGACAAATTCTTTATAGTGATTTATAAGAGCCGTTTAGAGTATGAAGTATAAAGAAATTCACCCCTGTGTGTTATCTTTGAAGAGACTCGTTAAAGTATCAGGAAGTCTTTTAAAGGCAACATGAAAAGACTTTAAAAAGAATGCGTTCCCAGACATGTGCCTTGTGATGAGTTCTTTCAAAGATACTTAAAGTTGTTAAAGAATAAAGAAAATCTAATTTATTTTATCGTCGAATTTCATTTTAACTAAAGTTTTGTACGCTAATCTGCAACCCATGTCCCAGCGATCCATCATCCTGCACGCTATCCACTAGGTTATCTGTGATATATAATATTACACGTTAAAGGTGAATCATATTTTTTTCACATTTTTCATGGTAATACGATTTAAAAAGACGAAAAAGAACAATACAAAGACATGAAGCAGCCTGTTTTCCAACTGAATTTAATGTATGCAGTGTAAAGACACTAATCAAAAACCGCTGCTTAATGTCTTTATAAACACTTTGTTATGTACATTATAAAGACACATACGAGACATGCGGTGTAATGTTATGTGTGTGTCCTTAGGGTTATTTGGTGCCAGTGCACAAAAATTAAAATAATTCGAGGCTCTTGGCAAATTTAATCCGATTAACCTCGGTAACCGGACCAATTAGAATTCAGCGTCAAAAATTAGATAGGAAATTGTGGCACATCAGGAAGTCATATCCTCAACCTAACTCAGCGCCAAACGAAACGTTACAAAATACAGCCTTTATCTCGATGAATTGCTACAACACCGCAATAGATGTTTCGTTATCTCAATAAATTAATGATTGATCTCATCTGGTCGAGAAGGCTCTTGCAAAGCTGATCATTAGATATTATCCCAAAAATGTTAGAATTTTATTACAAATCAAGTTTGTAATTTCATAAAAACTATTCATTACATTAACTGCTTAAGGCTTTATGAAGCTTTCAACTAGTTCTACGCTGCTGCTGATATTGCGCTTAATGTAGACAATAGTCAGTACTTATTTTTCAGTGACTGTAAGCCGATCAGCGGAATATTCAATGTTTGTAAAAGGAAAAGCATTGGGAGCTCAATATTACGTAGTATAATCCTTTTGAATATTTTCTGTCTCCATTAACAATCAGCATTGTGATAAAATACATTATACGTAGTATGTTGTTGTAACAGCAAAAGCCCAAAGCTTTTCTTTTTACGAATGTTGAATTTTACTCTGATCAGCTTATAATAATTAAAATAAAAAAAAACAAAAATAGTTTTTTACTTTTCAGTGCAATTTGATTTTAAAGGCAAGCCCAATATAATCAAAAAAAATTTTTATTTATTTTTTAATGTTTAGTCTTAATTCACTAGTTGCCATAAGAAACTTATAAACTGCATAAATTTACTGAATGAAAAAGTTTAATTATTTTCTTTAACTTTAATTTACTTTTAAGACTTATAATTCCTTTTTTTATTAATAAATTCCTATTAAAATAGGTTTGAAGTCAGTAGTTGTTTAAAATTAAACTATTCCAAACTGACACAAAACAAAAGTTTTCTTTCTATCGAATTTTAGAAAAAAAGAGATCTCTGAAAAAAACATATGATTTCTTGGGTTTGAAAAATGCTGTGATTGCACACGTTTGACGTATTTTACAGAAATACTTAAAAATCAATAGGGTGTATCAAAACCTAAAGAAAAAATAATGTTTGAAGTGAAAACTCATATTTCAAGAACTTACCACGATTGTGCTTTGCCGCTGTAACATTTTTTTTCTAATCACCCTGAAAAAAAAAAAAAAATAAATTAAGTACTTAAATGTTCGTAACATTCGTACATATTTAGTATGGTATATGATTATGTTTTTATAAAAATATTATTATTATTAAAAAAAAAAATATTAAAACTTAAAAGAATAACTTCGCAGTCTGATGTTCGCCCATCAAATATAAAATATTTTTGGAAAATAATTGACCAGCACAACATTTTTTCTTATGTTTTATTGACCTGCAATGTTATCCTCGACTAGAGAATTTTATTATCCAATACAGTACTATTTATATATATTTCGATTTTATCTTTTATAAAATTAAAACTCTCAAAAGATCATTGAACTTTTGCATAATTCATAAAAACTACAGTAAATGTCTATATTATGGGACCCCTGTCGGTTAGGGGAGGTGACATTAAGGAGGAGGGCGTTCCTAGAGAAAATAACAAAAGGTTATGCATTTAACGATTGGACATCAAAGCTATGATGAAATAATACTTAGATTAGATTAGATTGATTAGAAAAAAACATAATTGTTGTTGTGAAACACTCTCAAAATGAGTTCTCAAAATAGTTCTTCAAACTATCTTTTCATGGCAAGCCTCACTATAGTAAATACATATATACTCCTTTCATTTAAGTATCTTCTCAACTTAAAACCAATTCTTAGCTGCTCATGACATCCCCACCATTTACAATTCAATTAATCTCTACGATAGGAAAAAATAAAATTGAAATTCCTTTCTTTTCAACTGTCGCAGCTAAATAAAATTTCCTTTTTCTTATTTTGTCAAGTATATAAAATAATAATAATCCTTTGCTATCATTTGGCTTCATTTTCCCCAAAAGAATGCATTTGCAATTCTTTATCTGCACTCAGCGTCACTTGCATTCAATGTGAGTGTGTGTGTGTGTGTGTTTGTGTGTATTTCAAAATGCAGCACAATAACAAAGAAAATTCGAATGCTCATACGAGCGAGCGGAATCCTTATACTCCAAATGGTCGTAAAAGTGGAAAATAGACATGTACCTACGTACTTACAGCCATCAGCAGCTCGTATATCTTTGTCTTTGACAATGTGCAATTTCTTTTTCTTCACTTAAAATGTTGAGCAAGAAAAGTCGGCTTATGTTGCTGATGCTCCTTGAATAGCGCAAAAATATCACATGCAACAAATAGTCAAGTCCATAAGTGGATCGGGCCACTTGTGTCTGTGTGGTAAGTGGCGAGTTACTGCCGCAAACTGACAATGCAATCGAGTGGCGGCTGGCAGGCAGCGCAACTGTGCAGCATGATTGTTGAACAAACATTTATTCGTTGGTCTTAGTGGCAAATTTGTAATAAACATTATCTATTTCTTTTGCTGACAGAGATTTTTCAAGTGACATCTATCATAATAGAATAACATGGAAACTTATAGATGGAGAGCTGTCGAATGTTTTGCTTAAATTTCAGTGTGGTTTCAAAATGAGAAAATTTAAGCGCCGCATCACAAATTCGAAAAAATTAAGTCAGCAGAGAAGAGTTTACACCAGAAGTTGCTGAAATATAGGCGTGAGAAGCAAAACCCTATTGGTGCCCAAAACCTTGATCTACCCATTCTGAATGGATTGACGTGATAAAGAAAAAACTTTCGAAAAATAAAATGTAGTTATATTCTTAATAATAAACACATTAAATGCTCAAAAACGTCTGTCTACGATAAAGCAGTCCTGGAATCGTCTGCATTCTCCATTTTAATGTTTTTATATGTAAAGATACCTGTCAGCTAAGAGGCAGACGCAATAAAATGACTTATTCAATTCTTTATTTTCATGTTTGTGGTATTGCAGTTTGTAAATACAGCAATAACTAAGTGACAGACTTTGTTTCTTTTATTTTTTATGATCTTATGTGCTCAAAAACGTCTGCCTACAAAAAACACCACTGGAATCGTCTGCTTTCTCCATTTTAATGTTTTTATAATTAAAGATACCTGTCAGCTAAGAGGCAGACGCAATAAAATGATTTACTCAATTTTTTACATGCATGTTTGTAGTATTGCAGTTTGTAAATACAGCGATAACTAAGTGACAGACTTTGTTTCTTTCATTTATTATGACCTCAAATGCTCAAAAACGTCTGCCTACGAAAACACAGCGTTAGAATCGTCTGCCTTCTCTATTTGAATGTTTTTATAAGCAAAAATACCTGCCAGCTAAGAGGCAGACGCAATAAAATGATTTAATCAATTTTTTATTTTTATGTTTGTAGTATTGCAATTTGTAAATACAGCAGTAACTAAGTGGCAGACGTTGTTTCTTTAATTTATTATGACATAGTTTTTAAAATTATCGCAATCTGCCTGACGAAAAAATCACTTAAATTTGAAAATATCGAAAAAGTTAAAAAAAATTTTAACAACCCTTGAACGCAGCGTCAAAAACGTCTGCCTTTTTTTATATTTAGATATATTGCTTAAAATCAAAGGCAGACGCGATAATATTGCATGTGGCACTTTTTTTTACAGTTTCAAAGGGCTTTCAAATAATAACGTAGAGACAACGCAATGGCAGATATTTTCCTAATTTTCAACATCTGCCGCACGATAAAATCAAATAAAAATTTTGAGCATATGCGCTTTTTCAATATTGTGCGATGCAAAATTTTGTCTTTTTTTAAACTGTTTTTATTCGATTTTTTCTCAGGAAAATTCGGCCTACACGCGTTATAATCCAAGGCTAGGATTTTTGGTGCATGATCCTTTTTTGACAATTTTTCTTTTATTTTGGATTCTTTTTACCGAACTTTTTCAACTTTTTTGAACCATTTCCCTATAGGTTCAATGTTTATTTAAGTGAATTTTCCCATTTTTTTTGGCATCCCATTTACCAAGAGCATGACTTTCTTAAAAAACATGAGGGAAATAGGAAAAACTCGATTTATTTAAAACACTGCAACCACCAATAAGAGCAATTGCTGCAAGAAAAAGAACAGCAGCAACAAATTCAACAAACATAAGATAAATCACCTTGCGAAAATTGCTATATTTCATTCAGCATAAGAAAACAAAAAAACGTAAAATAAAAAAACATTAACTCAAAAACAATTTTGTTTTGCTTTAAACTGCATTACAGTTGGCAGGACTACAACCACTTCGTTAAAGTTCCATCACATAGAGTCACAGCGACAGTGTCTGCAATGGAAACCGCGAAGCACCACAGCTAAACCAGTGGCAAAAGGCAGCACAATCGCGTTGAATTCAGCTTAAAATTGCTTTGTAAACGTCTATTTTAATAAATACGTAAACTCCTTGAATCCGCGTTCGGAATGTGCTGAAACGAAAGAATAATCTGCAATTCAGCAGCAATTTTTACTTTAACAGATGTAACGTCACTTTGAGTAATGAATACATTTGGCGAAAAATGAAACTCTGTGACGAAACGAAAGGTGGGTATTTATTTGTCCCTTGAATAATTTTTGCAGCTGCTTTGCTTGTCGGTGCTGTTGTCACGCAGTAGTCGCAGTATTTTTTAGCATTGGTGGAAACTTATGGTTTCGTATACAATTTAGTGAGTGAAAAATGAATTTCTTTATTCAAAGACCTTATGAAGTTGGTGTAAAAATTAACATTCAAAATGCTAGGGGTATTTAGTGGCATTTGATTGAAAAATTCTTATAAATTTGAAAATATATGCCTGGTAAATATTGGCTATTTAAAGGGTATATGATATCTCAGTCATAACGTACGGTGCGAATGATTTTCACATCAAAAAGTGAAAAACCCAGTTACATTTAAGCAAAATGTTGTAGGCGTATCAGTATAATTTTTCTAAGAAAATAGTATCCAAATATTTGCAAAGATGTTTAGTAGCTTTGAAAATTGAGTCGGAAATTGCAGGGCATAGTCAAAAATTATCAAAAAGGTCCAAATATATCGAAAAATATTGAAAGAGTTGAAGAATATCAAATAATTTTGAGAAAGTAAATAAAAGTCGAAAAGAGCTAAGTATCGAAAAAGGTGCTGAATGTCGATATGTACCAACCAAGTCGATAAGACTAGTAAAGTGACGATTAATATCGAAATATATAAAAATAATATGAATAGTACTAAAATATCGAAAAATATTGAAAACGTTAATAAAAGTCGGAAAGAGCTAAGTATCGAAAACGATGCTGAATGTCGGTGTGTACCAACAAATTCGATAAGAGTGGAAAAGTGACGATTAATATCGGAAAATATCAAAGAAATATGAATAGTACTAAAATATCAAAAAATATTGAAAAAGTAAATGAAAGTCGGAAAGAGCTAATGTATCGAAATCGGTGCTGAATGTCGGTATTTATCGACAAAGAAATAATAGTAGAAAAGTGACGATTAATATCGAAAAATATCAAAAAATGTGAAAGGTACTTAAATATCGAAAAATATTGAAAAAAGTAAATAAAAGTCGGAAAGAGCTTAGTATCGAAAACGATGCTGAATGTCGGTGTGTACCAACAAATTCGATAAGACTAGAAAAGTGACGATTAATATCGGAAAATATCAAAGGAATATGAATAGTACTAAAATATCGAAAAATATTGAAATCGTAAATAAAAGTTGGAAAGACCTTAGTATCAAAAATTATGTTGAATGTCGGTATGTACCAACCAAGACGATCAGACTAGACAAATGATGATTAATATCAAGACATATCAAAAAAATATAAACAGTAGTTAAATATCGAAAAATATTGAAAACGTAACTAAAAGTCGGAAAGAGCTTAGTATCGAAAACGATGCTGAATGTCGGTACTTAGCAACAAATTCGATAGAAGTAGAAAAGTGACGATTAATATCAGGGAATAGTACCAAAATAACCGAAGTAAATAACCAAAAAGTCCAAATATATCGAAAAATATTGAAAGAGTTGAAGAATATCAAATAATTTTGAAAAAGTAAATAAAAGTCGAAAAGAGCTAAGTTTCGAAAACGGTGATAAATTTTGGTATGAACCAAAAAAGTTGATAAGAGTAGAAAAGTGATGATTAATATCGAAAAATATGAATAGTACTAAAATATCGAAAAAAATTGAAAAAGTAAATAAAATTCTGAAAAATTAAAGCATCGAAAACGGTGCTGAACTTCGGTATGTACTAAAAAAGTCGCTAAGAGTAGAAAAGCGACGACTAATATCGAAAGATATCGAAAAAATATGAATAGTACCCAATTAATCGAAGTCAATCGATATTAGCCAAAAGCTATCGACAAGTTGATAAAAGTATCGAAAAAATTTAAAACAATATAGAAAAATTTAAATTTGATCGAGGTAAGGCAGTATTTTCATATTAAATGTAGACCCCCATATATCTAGGGTTACCAGATGACATACTTTAGTAGTAAATGTACTACTTTTGCAAGGCCAAACTACTTTACTACTTTTCACTTGAAATGCACTACTTTTGGGTGAAACTTACTACTTTTCACTTTTACTTTGTACAAGAAACTGTATTTGAAATATTGTGTTCATTTTGCATCAGTTTTTCGTAGAAAATGAGGACCTTTTTTTTCATTTTGCTCATCAAAAATATTTTTGTGAAAATCAAAAAATCAAAAAAATTTTGTTTTTTATTAGAAAATTGGAATTTTTTCACATGCACTACTTTTTTAGGCACGGCATCTGGTAAGCCTACATATATCGAATTTTAAATTTGAACTTAGAATACAAAAAAATTAAAAAAACTCTCTAAACAGGCCAGGATCAACATTAGCAGTTGCTCCTGTATTCCCTTAAATTCAAGCATTTTTCTATGGCTTGCTGTTGGTTTGTGTTCCCCCTTTCTGTTTGTTTTTCATTCTTTTTCTTTTTGCGTCTTATATCTGTTGTTCTTGGTAGACGTGCTCTGCACTTCCTTTTGTTTATGTATTTTGTAGAATGTGTTCTCAACAAACATTTAAAGTGCAGCCGGAAATCCCTACTTTTGTTGGTATATTTAGTAAATGATTTACTTTCGCAATGCACTTTAACACGCATGTGTTGGTATGCCATACGATAACAATCTCTTCAGTTACTTCATTGTTTTAAGATTATTTCCATTGTGCTGAATTCACTGTGAACTTTTAAGTATTACAATATTTTTCAAAAAAAAAAAAACCAAAGAAATTGTTTATCCAAACAGATTCTGGTGGAGATTCTCAAAGCGACAATTATTTCTTGAAAGAACTCTTAATGAATACTGAATTTAAAAAAAATTAAAATCTTAAGTATTTCCTTCAAACAATATACAGCTTTTCAAGCAACTTATTCACCTACGGAAATTTTTTGTCATTTTTGATATTTGACAAACAAAATCTGAAGCAAATATTTACCGCCGTCCTTATTTTTCAATAATTTGAATGCTTTCAATATTGACGAAAGGCAAATATAAAATAAAACAACATTAGTCCGAAAAAAGGCTAAGAGTTGGAATAGACTACATGAGCGCCTAAAATTCACTGCAATGTTGTGTCTGGGATGGAAGGCATAAAGAAAATAAACATTTGCTGCTACCACCAAAGTAACATAAACGAAACTTCAAGGAAATAGTGGAAAATAAACAGAAGAAAGCAATTGGTAAGCATAATATTTACTAAAAGGTATAGCTGCTTACTATATTCATATGAGACAGAGTGGGGACTTGGGTATTAAGTTTTCAATGTACAATTGCTTCCTCCACTACGAACTTTTAAAGTTTCAGTGGAATTAAAATCTTTACTGCCATTTAATTTATATATAAATATTAGTTATTTCAAATGAATATATATGAGCGCAGCGGAAAAACGTTTTTATGGTCAAGAGCTTTCATATGAGAACAGGTGTTTTCGAATTTTCTTTTTACAAAATGGCGACCATAAAACGACTTCTACACATATGTAGATATCTATGTATAAATAGGCAGTTGGTAAACATCCATAATCATAATCGCCTAATTTTTTTTTTCTGTAGGAAAGGCTGTGAAAAGAGGAAGTGAAGTGTATACTTTTTTTAATAGTAGGCGCTGCCACGCCCCTAACTAGCAAATACGTTTTCATGGCTAAACTCATGGACCAATTTTAATAAAATTTGGTTCGGAAATAGACTGAACAATAAGAAAGGTAATTGAAAGCTTTGAGCTCTTAAATGAGGCGTGGCACCGCCCTTAATGTGAAAAATGCTGTCTCGGCTGAGCCGCTTCATCGATTTTGATTAAATTTGGAGTAGAGATAGATTGAATCCTGAGTAAAGATATTTGAGGCGCCCGGTTTCAAAACTGGCCAAGTCCAAAAAAATTAAATTTTCTGATATTCTCATATATAAAAATCTAGACCATGCCTTATCTTTCTACTAGGTGTACAAATATGAAACCGGTAATGACATCTAGCGGTCGATAGCCGTATAGCTTCCGAACCGCACCAAATGTCTTAATTGTTCATTCTGTCATCTGTCAACAATATTCAGTTCACAATTTGTCAAGTTTCATACAACAACGCATTTTTTCCGCTCGTAAAGATGTCGAATTTTGTGCCTGTAAACTCTCATTTGCGGGAAGCGTTGGCGTTGATTAGGGTCGTTGGCCGGGGCTCAAATATGATTTTTTTTGTTTGAGATTGTTGAAATAAATCCACTTTTCATCGCCAGTGATGATTCGATGGAGAAAACCTATTCTGTTTTTCCTGGCGAGCAGCAATTCACAAGTGGTTTTTCGGTTTTCTTGCTGCCATGTTCGGTCAGTTCATGTGGCACCCATCTACCGACCTTTAAAATCTTTCCCATGGCCTTCAAACGCAAGGAAACGGTTTGTTGTGTCACATTAAGTTGTTCAGCGAGCTGTTGTTGCGTTTGACCATCATCTTCGTCCAATAATGTTTGCAATTCGGTGTCTTCAAACTTTTTCGGTGGCCGGCCGCGCTCCTCATTTATCACATCAAAATCACCACTTTTAAATTTATTGAACCACTCATTGCACTGTGTACGACCAAGAGCATGCTCGCCGTAAGCTTCAACAAGCATTCGATGCGATTCAGAAGCGTTTTTCTTCAAATGGAAACAGAAAATCAATGCTTCCCGCAAATGAGTTTTCAGGCACAAAATTCGACATCTTTACGAGCGGAAAAAATGCGTTGTTGTATGAAACTTGAAAAATTGTGAACTGAATATAGTTGACAGATGACAGAATGAACAATTAAGACATTTGGTGCGGTTCGGAAGCTCATACATATACGGCTATCGACCGCTAGATGTCATTACCGGTTTCATATTTGTACACATAGTACAATGGTTTTAGATTAAAAAAAAAAATTTTTTACACAAATATTACACTTTTTAATTTATTATTGATTCATGGGTTTCAAAACCGGCCAAGTCCATGAACTTGCATTCAAAACCAATCCAACGCCTTGGAATCAAAACCGGTCAAGTCCAGTACATTGGTATCAAAACCGGTCAAGTCCACTTTTTTTCCAACGCCTTGGAATCAAAACCGGCCAAGTCCAGTTCATTGGAATCAAAACCGGCCAAGTCCAAAATTGTTTTCTCAAAAACATTCGCAAATAAAACTTTAAATATCTGATCTGACGTACTTTGAGTAAGAAATTTTATAAGCTATCATGTGTGAAATACTTTTTAATTTTTCAATGAACATAGATGAAAACAAACGTTTTTCGTTGTTTTCCCAAAAGTATGAAATATGGACTTGGCCGGTTTTGAAACCGGGCGCCTCATTTGTTTTAAGTGTGCGGCGCGGTAAGCTCATGAGCATACGAACATTTTGAGACCTTAAAAACGTTTTTTGCCTGCGCTCAATTTTAGGCAGACCTCTGTCCCTGTTGACCTGGAATGTCCCACACACATATTTTTTTTAATGAAACTCAATTACAATTTCCAATGGACTCGGTCCCGTTTATGAAAGACATGTATTTCATGAAATAAAGACGAAACTACATTCTATCTGATGATATTCCAATGGGAAACTTCAAAGTTCAATGAAGCACCAGTAAATATTAATATTATGAGCTCTTCTTGCACCAAAAGATTTCTTTCATGTACCTGCAACCAGACCTTGAAACTTTCGTACTTTTATTTAATAAGTCATGAAATAAAAAAACTAAAAACTTTTTTGTTCTTAAAGTTATTAAGAGAATTTTTTTAAAACTTTTGAACTGCATAAAAGTTTTTTCTAAAATCTTTTAAAAAATTTCTACATAAAGGCTTTTCTAAAAGACTTTTAAAAAAACTTAAACATAAAAAAAAATTTATATTTTAATCACGTCACTTAAAAAATCCATTTACGGGCTTCTCCCATCGACTCGTGCAATAAAAGGTTTTTTTCCAAAAATAGGTCCGAAACACGTTTTTACGTTTATCGGGGACCTCCTTGTTATTTCAAAAATTTATCTGCGGTCCTTTCCCATCGATTCGTGCAATAATTTTTCTCTTTGAAAAAAAAAGGTGAGCAGTACTTCATTAGGATGACCGAGCGCCTCCCTAGTCATTTCCAAAATAAATTTTTGGCCTTCCCCATCGTTTCGTGCAATATTTTTTTTTTTCGAAAAATGTGTTCGATATATGTACTCCTTTCGACTGGTCGGGGACCTACCCTGTCACTTCTAAAATCCAATTTTGACTTTTTCCCATCGACTCGTGCAATGGAATTCTTTCTTCAAATATAGGTCCGAAATACGCCTTTACGACGATTGGGGAACGCCCTGTCACTTCCAAAATCCACTTAAAAAATAAAAGTCAAAAGAAAACTATTTGCATGTGACTTTTATGTATAAAATTAAAAAAAAAAAAAAAAAAAAATTTGAATTAATAAAAAGCAAAAAAAAAAAAACTAACTGAAAAAAGTTTTTTTTTTTTGACTTTGTAAAATATACGAGTAAGTTAAAAAAGACTTTTAATTTAATTTTTTATTGTGATTATGATTTTGACAAGTTCCAATGAAGCTCTCCCAGTGTTTGATTTTTAAATTTCTTCTATTTGATTCTACGTTTATAATTGTATCATAGCTCTCCTCAATAAATTCACAATGTATAATTACACAATTGAAAAACAAAATCAAAAGACACACACACAGATACACATTTACTTGCCATTCAACGGCTTGTTATGTTTGCATGCTTGTTACTATTTGCGCAATCTATTTTTTTTAAAGCAATTTTAAAACTTTAATTACCTGACCTTAAAATATGAATATTGTAATAATTAATATTGGAGATTAAGGCCAAGCGTCTAAGAAATAAAACTAAACAAATTTGATTAAGATCGATCTAGTAGTTTGTGCGTGATGCGCGAACATACGTAACTGTCGTTTTATTTATATTTTGCACTGTGGTATAGAATTTTTTCTTGCTTTCATTAGACGTTGTTTTGTTATGTTTAGACAAATATTTTAAATATTATCAGTCTACTGGTCTCAGTATTTTAAGAATTTGTGAGTTTTTCAACTCACAAGATTAAGCGGAGAATAACAATTGCTAATAGGTGCTACTACGGTCTCAGTAAGCAATTACGTTGCAGAGCTCTCTCTCGATCGACAAAGCTAACACTCTACAAGACGCTCATTCTACCTGTGCTTCTTTATGGCGCTGAGGCATGGGTGGTTTCGACAACAGACGCAGCCGCTCTTGGGATGTTCGAGAGGAAAGTTCTCCGCAAAATCTTTGGTCCTGTTCGAGTTGGCGACGACTATCGCATTCGAATGAACCACGAGCTGTATGAGCTCTACGCCGACATTGTCATAGTTAAGCGTATAACAATACAGCGACTACGCTGGCTGGGTCATGTCCATCGTATGGATAAAGAAGCTCCAGCGAAAAAGATATTCGAAGGGAAGGTCCCCGGTCAACGACGAAGAGGGAGACCATGCCTCCGGTGGATAGACCAAGCTGAGGAAGCCCTAACCGCGCTTGGCATTAACGATTGGAGAAGGCGCGCGCAAAATAGAGGCGCCTGGCGAGAGCTAATGAGGTCGGCCGTAACCTGACAACGGGTTGTTATAGCCATCTAAGTAAGTCTAAGTAAGAGTTTTTCAACGTCCGTTTTCATATAGTTAAAAGAATGCAATTAACTTTAATAATGCAAAAAAAAAAATAAATAAAAATATTGTTCCGTCATAAGTCCCAATTTCTTCCTTCGTGTGTAGAACTACCCAAATGCCTATACCTACACATAGTTCTTTTTTTAAATTGCATTATGCAAATTTTAACAGTTTATCCACAATAAATAAATTGGTTGGCAATAGGATAATCCGTAGTTTACATAATAATTAAATATCATTTTATTTGCGCGTAAAATACAGATTTATGTACGTAAAATTTGTTATTAAAATACTGTCCGAATTCTCGGGTAAAAATTAAATCCACAATTATAATTACAAAATTTATGTTTAATTTGTATAGAAAATATTTCAATTAGGCCAAAACTTTAATCAAATAAATCTTGCATATATTTCAAATATATTATTCAATAAATGTTATTAAACAAAGTTATTTATTATTTTTTTTTTTTAGAAAATAAATTAAATTATTAGTAACAAAAACTTATCACATATGCCATCAGTTATTACGTTACACCAATTTCATTGTCATATGCACAGGAACGCTAACTGTACGAAAAAAAGTGTTGCATATGTTGAGGCGCACTAGTGTTTTTTTTTTGCCAATTTCGCGCTTTAATTGTTATTTTACTGGCACTGTACATACTATATGTGCCGTATCATTTTCATAAGTTTGTTCCCTTCAATGCACTACTGACATATTGACACCATATCCGTTTCCGTTTGGGCAAATTTTTGTTACCAACCACACCCTATTAATTGCAGTCAAATTCAGCATACGCGATATTCAAGCGTACAAATTAAATAATTAATTTGGATAATATTTTGCATTTGCAACAATTAAAATGAATTAATAAAACTTATGCAAGTACTTGTGTCATAACAACAACAACAACAACAGCTGGCATGGCAATATACAAAAATAACAACGGTGATTATATTTAAATTATGTTGCTGGCCACAATGTGTAAGGACACAAAGCTGACCATATAAACTGACAGTCATATTGACAATTTTGCGGTGTTGGCAACGCGTGAAGTAAATAATTTTTTATTATTATCCTGTTATTATTGGCTGTTATGCAAATATTTTGTTTATGTTAATTTTGAAAAACAAAAAGAAAAATAAAAAAATAAAACGCCCCATATTATTTGAAATGCGGTTGTTATGTCAATCGAATAGTTCAGAACGCATTAAAATTTACTTGGCTTTTTTTATTGTTTTTATTTCAGATTTTATAACACATAACACTTAATAACTTAATCAGTTGGTTCAAATAAGAGGCAACTTATTATAAAAAAAAATTATGCAACAGTTTATGTGATATGGATAATCAGTGTTTGTCATTATGAAAAAAATAAAAAAAATTAACAGAAAGCAGCTTGTTAATTAGATTATGAATGCGTTGATAAATTTCGAAAAAAAAAATAATCTGGATTTTAATATCATGATTTAATGACTTGTAAATGATGAGTCGAATATGATGAGGATATGCAGCATTTGCACTATGAAAATAGGTTTTTGTCAAACAAAGAAATTTACCCAATGGTTAATGCACTTCTGACGGTCGGCACACCACGATTCTTCAATAATTTTCAACTTCATATTTGTCCTTTGTATTATGACAAAAATTTAGTTTTATATCTCCGGTTAGGGCCAATATATTCTTGAACAACGTTAGGAAATAATAAAAATTCACTGGCAAAATGATGAATCTTTGCTGAAAACGTAAGAAAAATACTTTGCAGATTCTTAAGAAATGATAAATCAACACTTTTTTGTAGTTTTACCGTGCGCACAGCCGAAAACATTATTACGAGTTTCTGGATCGGCGGTACCATTGGGCAATTTTTCTTTGAAAATGAGCAAGGAAGTTGGGTTACAGTAAATGGTGAGCGCTAACGCTTTGTGGCTTATTTTCGAAGATATAAACTTGGACAATATTTGGTTTCAACGGATCCGTCAGTCTCGGACTCGGAACGGACCTCACATACGGATCTGTTTCGAATTAATTTTTTTAAGTAAAACGGTTCCGTTCCGGATTCGTTTTTTGAAAATAAAACGGATCCTTCCCGGATTCGGTTTTTATAAGTAAAACATCCGATCCTTCCGCTTTTTTGAGAGGAATTTCATACGAAAACGAAGTTCGAGACGGATCCGAAACGGAATCCGGAACGTATCGGATTTATTTGCAAGAAACGAATGATCCGGAATGGATCTGTATATGAAGTCCGTTCCGAGTTCGAGATGGATCCGACAAAGCAGATTTGCCTTCCCGTTTTTCGAGAGGAATTTCATACAAAAACGAGTTAGAATCGAAACGCATCCGGATGTAAAATGCAATCGCGATAGCGGTTACAGTAAAAAATATACAAAATAAATGATTCATTGCATACTTTCAGTTGTTAAAGGGGGTAAAAAAACTCTATTGCATATGATGTTAATGAAAGATTTCATTGCATACTTTTAGTTGTTGAAGAGCAGTTGATTTAAGTTATAATGTAAGAAAACAAAAATTCTAAAAAGCGTGCGCCAGAACAAAGCGGTGGGTTGGTGACAGAAGTGAGCAGGAGGCGGAGCCCCCTAATGTAATTTAAAATTAATTATTAATATGATGTTAATTTAGTAATAAAAGTTAACATAAAATTAAATTGAAAATGTATAAATATGTAGGCATAGAATTTAATACATATTTAGATATCATAAAATATTCAGCATTTTTAAAGGATTTTTTTATTTATTTTTAGCAGCAGAACAATTTTACATTATATGTTTGAAAAAGAACTGTAGTTTATTGGAAAAGTGGAGGCAAGTAACAAGAGTTGAGTAATTAAAAATCTGTTCTTGTGTAATTCTTGACTGTTCCCATATTTGTCAATAAAAAAAAATCGCCCAAATGAAAAAACGCGCAAAAATTGGCTTGTGTTTTTGGGGAATTCTTCACAGTAAACGATAACCCAAAAAAAAAAAAGAGTTATTGTTGGGCATTTTTGATTCTTCGTTATACACAATCGCCCAAAATTATTTGGTGTTGAGTTACTTTGTAGCATTGGGCGATTATGGATATAGCTGTATTCTTATGTGTCCGATACAGAATCTTGTGAAAGCAACAGCTTCTCTTCGGGTACTAAGGAGGAGAATAGTTTATCCAGTCGAGTATATCAGTTTCTAAAATAATTTTAATGCTTACTCAAGTAGCACACGTTGCAAGTTTTTGGCTAATAATGCACATTTTTCGCAATAATCATTGCTGCATTGCTTTTCGTGCTACTAGGAATTGAACAGGAATTGGGAATCAAAATTTAGCATTTTACATATCTTTACAGAAGGAAAAATTCAAAAAACAAGCCTCATTGCTATGCCACAAATTGTCTCATTTTTACAAAAGCTGCAATAATTAAGTTATTAAAATGTTTTAGAAGTATAATTAAAGCGCTATTTTTTCTCCATTCCAAGCAATAAGGACACTTTAAAAAATTGTATTGGTATTATTATGATTGTGTTTGTTAATTATATAAATATGTAGAACAAGTATTTACGTTTGTGATATTTATTAGCATTTATTTGAACAAATTTACAGCTTCACTTTTATTTTCTTGAAAATTATGAGAATGTTTTTATATAATATCAATTACATAAATTTCAATCAAAAGCATTCTTCCAGAACTGCAAACTGTGTGCGAATTAAAATTTTTCGACAAGTTTCTTCTGAAACTCTTAGATATATAATGCGCCTCAAAGTTTTCTTATATTTATAAATTTTTAAGCAATAAAAAAATGTATCAAACAATTTATTAGAATTCATATTTCCCCTCTCGCAATAATCCAACATTTTCTATAGTGATAAAAAAATGGTTTCCATGGTAATTTATACTATGAACTTTGATAGTAGTTCATTTTGAAAAATTATTTCCCATGCAATGCATGAAAATATAATCAGTGTTGGGAGTTTTTGATTGTTCGAATAAATTTCCTTATTCAAATAATTTCTGCACAACTCTCATGTAATGACGTCTTCAAAGTTCGATAAGTGAATTGCATGGAATCATCAATAGCTAAAATTTAACCAAAAAATATGAATTTAACAGCGCGAGCGCTGCAGCTTTTTTTTTGGAGTATAATTGGCCTAAATTTTTCAAAAAATAGCTAAAAAATTGCATTAAACCAAGTTTTACTATATTCAGCAAAATTTTTGATTTTAAAAGCTGATTTATAGCCAAGAACTAGCATAGAGAGCTAGTGCGCATCATAATAGAGAAAAAAAATATGTGTGGATTATTTTTAGCAATAACTTGAAGTATGCATGCTGTAAAATCGATTTTCAAAGAATAAAAATTTTCTTTTGAATAAAATTTAAAAAAAAGCTAGAAAATGACTAGCCCAATTGCATTAAAAGTGTTTTACAGATTTAAAAAAAAGCTAGAAAATGACTAGCCCAATTGCATTAAAAGTGTTTTTACAGATTACTCCTAGCAATTAATGTACTGTAGTATTTTAATGCTACTTGAGTAGTTATTAAGTGACTAAGCTCAATGCGTTGAAAAATGGTGGTTAATTTGGCATTTTCATCAGCTGCTTCATATGCCTATGTGACTGAATATTTAAAAAATTTTTATATTTTTGCTGTTAATGAAAATGATGGTGCATCCATTGTTTTTGATAATTTTAACTACTTCCATTGCAGTGGGAAGAACGGTGCAAATTGGAGTGTTGTGAGTTTTTTTTCCTCATGCGTAGAGAATACTTTCCACCATGAATACTGATGAATAGTTTCTTATTCTGGAAAGTTTGATATTTGTTGTATTTTCAGCAACCACGCAAAATACATACTGTTTCAAATTCAACCTTCAATTCAAGGTAAAAAGAAGTCTGACAAATCTACTTTTAAGGTAATGGAAATAAGAATTTTTTGTATTAATAAATTACTTAAAATTTCAAATATTTATTCGTTTTGTAATGAAACTTTTTATTTCAGGTTGACTAGCTTAGTTAACAGCTGTAAACAAACTGGACATTGCATTCTTCATATGTAAGCTTGTAAGGACAATTACAAAAAAACCACATAGTTTACTGATTTTGGCAAAAGTTGAAATGATGACAGCAAGGAATGAATAAATTATGGTTAAGGGAAATAAAAACGATTTTTTTTTGTCGAACTTTAAAGGCCCGATGCTACCAAACTAGAATGACACTTACTAGCTAAGAAAACTCATATAATAAATTAACTTAGTCCCCTTTAGTAATAGTAAAAGTTTTCAGAGTCTTTCTAGATGAGTTTGCACTTTCAAAATATAAGCACACTTAGTTAGGGGGAAAAAAAATGAAAAATAATTGTTCTTTTTAAAAAATTCAACGTGAAACTACAGCAGGGAAATTAAAAAACTACTAAAAGTGTCTTCAAAAATATTTGCGATATAAAACTTTTGAAAGAAAACTATGTCGTCAATCACTTGAAATCACCACACAATAACGAAGAAACTTCCACGACCTGGCTGGCGGCTTCATTTCTTTTGTTTAGCAATGGAGAAGAAAACTAAAAAGTTTTTTTTTTCTTCAGCGAAATCACTTCCTGCTCGTTATATCCTTGTTGCAACTTAAAGCACCTGCATGCGTGCCAAAGATGCTGTTGTTAAACAAAAAAAAAAAAAAAAACAACCACAAGTACAACTACAACTACATATAACAGAATTGGGTGTCTCATGAACAAGCAGCACAAGCAGCACAAGCAACAACAACTACTGCGACAGCTGTCAGTAGTGGCCCACTATATATAGCAGTGAAACAATAACCAACGATCTGAAGTTGGACGTACTTTTGTATCCTCTTGACTTGGTGTTTTTGTTTTTTGTTGTTGTTGTTAATAATAGTTCTAATAGTAATTATAGTAAAAAAAAAAAAAGAATATAGCAAGTCCTTTGTTGCAGTTATTGTACTCTAGTTGTTGTTGTTGTTGTTTTTAGCGCTATATAACACATGTTCTTTGGCAAAGTCGTTAAAAGTTAGCGTTTTGACTTGGAAGCTCGCAGCATTAAATAAGGAAGCAATAGTATGAAAAAACCACGTTGCGTTGCTTTGTCTAAAAGGAGTTGAAAAAACGTAGGAAGAGGATTTTTTTAAAGTTCTAGTTGTGGAGTTGCTTTTTATGCTATTACTTTGAAAGTTTGCAGAGAATTGCGTTGGTGAAACAAAAAAAGTGTTGCCAGGCCAAGAAATTGATAAATAACCTAGCGTCAAATATGTTATAAGCAACATCGATGAATAGTTATACTCATTGTAGCAGTCATGCTCACAACTCCAGCCACAATTGTATATTCTTTTTACAAAGTGATTGTCGCTTTGTAGGCACCTTGCCTACATCTCTACATACAATGTGTGACAAACGAAAGGCTGATTGCTTTAAAACATTGCTTACTAAGTGCTTGTATTGTTTAGCGAGTTGCCTACATCTCCACATACAAAGCATGCAGCCAACAGGCAAGACCCCTTACATCTCCATATACAAAGCAAGCAGACTGCCTACAGCTTCATATACAAAGTAGGCAGCCAGCAAGCAAATAAACAAAATATCACAGTAACAATTTCATTTGTTTCATTTCATACAACGAAAATGTTGTAGATTTTCATACATGAAAAATCAGAGTACTTCATCGATTTGCCGCTGGGAATATTAATATATTGAGCAGGGAGTAAAAAAAAAATTAATACCGAGTATCCTCTTAAAAGTCGTAAAGACATTGATATACATATATGTGATTACAACTTCCATCGATAAAAAATTAAATTTCTTAAGAGCTTTGTGAATCAAATCAATTCAAAAGTAGTTCTTCTCAAAAGAAAAACACAGTTGGCAACTCTGTGCAAGACTACGGAAGTTATTGGCAAAGTAGGTACAATGTCCTTATTGCTTTGACTTGGCATTGTTCGCCGCGATGTCCTTATATTATTTAATTTAAATTGTGAGTATCTTCGGTTTGCAAACAAGTTTTTCTAACTGCTCCTTTTGCTGATGTCCTTTAGTTTTTTTCGATTTACCAAAATGATTACAATAAAAAACGCTTCGAATGCTTTGCCATTTCGATTTGGAATAAAATCCGCAAAAACCGCCGGAAAAAGTTTTCAGCCATATTTCTTCGATTTTAATTTTATAGATTCTCTTTGCAGCGTCTCGTTTTCGCTTTGCTTTTTTGTGCTTTCTTTTTCTTCCTTATCCAATGGATATCATAGTGTCTGTCTCTTTTCCTGTCTGTCTGTCATGTTAAACCAGTTTCGTCGCCTCCAGCTATCAATCGTATTCTATTGTTGAGGCGTCAGAGCGGAAGTCATGCTCTCGTGGTCTTGTGGTTGGTGTCGCTGGACAGTGTGTTATAGGAAAAAAAACAAAACTAAAACACCATAACTACAACAAAATACATGTGTAGTAAATCCTTTTAGCAGGATAACAAAAAAAAAAAGCCACTCAAGGCAACTTTGTGTTCATTTATTCTACATCCTTGCACGATTGCATCGCATTGGATTGCATTGCATTCCACATATTCGTTGCTATTAAATGCGCGACTAACTTTGATCTGTTATCCTTTGAGTTGTGGTGTGATGGTGATCCTTAGTCCAAGTTGCAATCGTAAATTCTTTATGATTTCGTGCAACATTTTTGATACATTTTTTTTTCTCTCTAAGTTTTAATACATTTTTGCTATGGTTTCTGATTTTTGTTTCTTCTAAGTGTTGTCTTCTTAAAGCACCAGTAGGATATTTGACCATTGGTGAATCTGTTGTTGGAATATTATTTTTATAGCCTACACTCAGGAAATATTCGTATTGACAGTCTTTTTGTAACGCTATGGAGGGACGGGGCAAGTATAGAAAAGTATGTATGTTCTTGATCTGCGTGTATTTAGCCATGACCGTCTGTCTGTCTCTCTGTGAAAATCACGATTACGGAAAACCAAGAGATAAATGCATGAAATACTGTACGCTGGCTACACTTTCAAACAATATTCTTTGAATTGAAAAACGACCAAAATCGGTGTACGGACACTCCAACCTCCCAAACAAATAACACATTTAAAATGTTATTTTGAGATAGTTGCTCTATTTAGTGGGATTAGAAGGGGATAATAAGGGGATTATAAGGGGATTAGAAGGATTTGGAAAAACTCTAGACAAGAACTAGCAAGTGAGCGTGCCATTTCTCAAAAGAACAAACAATCTCAAAGGGTATACTTTATGTTTACTAGAAAAAGGCTACACTAAAGGATTTATTTAAGGTAATGCGACCAAATTTTAAGTTAACACTAGAAATCGTTCGGATAAGCTCTGCACAAAAATTTGGATAATTTTTGACAAAAGGGCGTGGCACCTCCCACACAAACAAACAATTCGAATCGTGTATTTAGAGGAGCTTACCATTTCTTACTTGATGCTTGTTTTAAGACTTGCTTCTCCAAGGGTTCTCCCAAAAAAAAAAAATATATTTAAATAGGTATTTTGAAATTTCGGCCTCGGAAAAAAGCCAATACAACATAATTAATGTATTTTTTTCCAATATCTAGTAGGCGGTGCCACGCCTCTAACAGGAAAATACTTTTTCACGGCTGAACTAATGAACCGATTTTGATGAAATTTGGTTTGGAGATAGACTGAACTCTAAGAAAGAGTATAAATACTTTAGTTTTTTAGTAGGCGTGACACCACTTTAATGAGAAAAACGCTGCCCCAGCTATGCCGCTACACCGATTTTGATGCAGTTTGGTATGCAGATAGTTTAATTTTTATGGGCGGTGCCAAGCCCGATCGATTTTAATGAAATTTCGTACATAGTTAGATTGAACCCTGAGGAAAGCTACTACTTTTTAAGTGGACGGTGCCACACCCCTAATAGGAAATTAGTTTTACAGCTTAAATAATGAACCGATTTTGATGAAATTTGGTATAGAGTTAGTTTGAACTTTGAGGAAGGCATAGAAAATAGGGTAGGTACAGGGCAACATGATGCCATGGTTATTTTTTTTGGGAGAGATGACATTACATCGAGTTAAATGGTACTGAACTGTTTTGTATTGTCACTATTATGATTGAATTTCAAGCAGTGGGCGAACTTTTGTTTTTTAAATTTGGCTAAAGTGTTGCTGAGCACCGAAAAATATTGAAATATGTAAGGTCGGTGGGTAGGTCCATTTTAAGTCCATTTAGATAAAATAATACCAAATCTATTTAAGTTAAACTGCTTAATTTTTTTACAGGACAGAGTATTTTTAAACTGTCAGTATGCCACACTGCAGAGATATAGTAAATGCAAACTTCTTACGGTCATTTCATTTTCTCATAATCGGAATTTGTTGTGAAGTTGACTTTGTGATCTTGGAAGATCATTGTACATAACTCTTCAGTTGAGAAATAATCTACTTCTCTCCTTAGCTCTAAAATTCTACTTTGTCATGTATTAAATTTAAGCGAAATTTGAACCAAAGCTCTGCCTATTATAAACATGTATATGAAATTTCTTGTAAATAAAGAAGAAATATGGATCTGTGGAAACTGTTTAAGACTTAGTTACAAAAATGCTAAGACAAGTTCTAAACTCTTTAAATACTTGTTTTAAAAACCTTTTGTGCACTCTTCCTCCTAGAAGCATAAACTTAAAATATGGGCTCCTTTCAGGATATGACTTACATTGAGTGAGTTATTTTTATCGAAATAAAAGCCAAAAAAACTATTTTTTTCTCACTTCCTTTTCCTGACTCTATCAAGAAATTTTCCAAAAGAGTGAGGAAAAATTTTACAAAAAAAAAAAAAAAAAACAATGTGATGAAAGACCCTTAAGTAATCACTTCAGGAAAGTTTTCCATGGCAATTTAATGAAAAATATCTCACACAAGCACAATCAACACGAAAAATGGGACTGTCTGAAAGGTTAGGATGTAAATGATCCCTAACAGGAGAAAAATTTTCATTCAAAGCAAAGTCTTTTGTCTACAAAACTCGAAAGAACTTGTTCGGAATCAAGCAATAAGAAAGCATCTTTGTTTAATTCACGAGATGTCATCGATTAGTTATCGGCAAAGTTAGTAAAATGGTTTAAATTGTCTTCAGGAAGATTTCCGAATTATATTCGAGCATCGTTTTTTCCTACTGACCTACCACATAGACAAGTGAATTTGTTTATCTTTAGCAATTTATTTTGTATGCACCACAAAATCTGCTTTGGCCGTTGGCCTTTACCTTTAATTTAATGGCCAACGTTGCGAACGAGGTAGCACTTGCAACGGTTGAGCGATTCAAACACCTACGCGACGACGACGGCACCGGTGGTGTCTGTGTTGCATACAAACAAAAAGCACATGCAAACATAGCGCAAGATTGTCGGCAAAAGTTTTCGCTGTCCAGTTTTCTTGTTGGTTTTCCATTACAAATCTACCAATAAAAAAAAGGGAAACGAAGTTTTTCTTTTCAATCGACGCTTGTAGATGGCGACATAGAGTTTTTTCGTTTTATAGCCATTTTTTTGCTGTGTTTTTACTCATGTTGGTTTTCGTAACAAATCGAATTGCATGTGTATTGGTGCGCGGCAGCTGTTAGTTGGAGTGTATGTATATGTATAGATGCGAGCCCAGCGTATCTAATGTTGTCGTCTCGGTGTTTGCGCGCCGCGGTTGAAGTGAATTAAATGTTAAAATGAAATTTTATTACCCTCTCAATTACAAAGGATTTATGCGAATCGCTTGTAGGCAGTCTAAATAAATGGTCAATTTTGTGTTGAATTAAAAAAGGGAGAAAAAAACTGAGAAGCAGAAAAAACTTGAAAAATTTTTAATTGAATTTTGCTAGAAATGGAAAATATTTAAAAAAAGTGAAAAAGGCTGAAAAAATTCGAAAAATGTTGACCAAATCTTGGAAATTGCAAAAAAGGTTAAAAATTGGAAAAAAATGGAAAAGGTTAAAAAAGTTGAGAGGGTTGAATAAGTCGACAATTTGTGGAAAATGTTGGAAATATCGTGAATAAATAGAATGTCGAAAATATATAAAAAAAAGTTGAGAATGAAAAAATCTAAAAATTCGAAAAATGCCACGCCCACTTTTCCAGTAACGCCTACTTTTGGTTTAATAAATTTGTATTTGTGATCGCCATCTGTATACCAAATTTTATAACAATAGCTTGTTTAATTTGCGAGATGTACCGTAAAAAGCCTTATAACTTTGGGCGGCAACACACCCACTTGGTACAGTATAACCCCATTTTGATACAGAAATATTTATACCAAATTTTATTATTTTGCTCCCATACTTCGCTAGATATATCACTTACTTGTATGAGGAGGTGCCACACCCATCGGTGAAATTTTGCCCACTTTTGATTCCGAAACATCTTATAGCAGGTAAGTCTACTACGTCAAATTTTGTATTAATTACTGCAAAAGTTCACTTAATATAACGCTTAAAGCTTTTAACGAATATGGGTGGCATCACACCCACTAATTCAAATTATTATAGTGCTTTTCAGTTTAGTTTTTTTTTTTTTTTTTAACCTACAAAAAAGATGGTCACGTTATGCATAGACTGAATACCCCGCTTACAATCCTAACATATTAAAAATATCAAAATGAATACATAAATTACTTTTATTGTTTTAATCCTCATAACTTTTCACAAACTTTTCACAACAATCGGCAAAAACGCTTATATTTGAATGATAAATCACCTAAAATATTTATATGAAATACTAATAAACGTCTCAACATGAGAATCTATTTAAATAAGATTGCTCAAAAGGAAATGGTTTGTAACGCTTTGGCTCAAAATATACTCTACCGATTTTTATAATTTATTTTTTAAAACAATATATTTGTGATAAAGAAGGCTATAGCGTACTAATTTTTTTGACTTTTTAAGGTTTAATATCCTTTCTTTGAGAATTAAGTTTTTGCAAAACTTCTCACAAAAATTGTAATTTTTCGAAAGGATCTGGAGGCTTTGATTACTTCGTCAATTGAGTTTTGTTAGCAACTCTGCAATTTGAATCCCTTTCCCCCTGGCTTTCCGCTTTTGTGCGATTTCGCTTTTCCCACCCCCCCCTAAATGACGTCCACACAGTATTGATCTACCTACATTTGTTTTTCTTGAAGTTTTTTTTTTTGTTTTTTATGGAAAAAGAAAAATTCAGTATTGAGATTTAAAAAAGTGGATATCCGAAAAGGTTTGAGACCCTCTCCCTGATTGTTTATTTTTGTCCGTTTTTACGAACCCTCCTCCTCTCCCCCCTGTTGCGGACGTTTTTAACTCTTAATAGGCTTTGATAATTTCAAGTCGTTGTGCCACCACTAGATGACAGATGTTAATATGAAATAATTTTTTATTGACATCAACATTTTATTCACCACTCTCATGGTTAAATACCAATTGGCCCACCCTTTGTATATTCATCATACGACCTGTTATTCCAAACATGTAAGCACTAGCATTTGTTTTATACGAATTGATTTATAATGTAATAATTTTGTAAACAAATTAATATATTTTTTAAATACATTGAAATCCTTTTTGATAAAATAGACTGATAAATAAAACTCTGCCTGTGTATGAAATTTAAAATATGAGCGCCCATTTAAATCCTCATTTATGAACAATAAATAAAGAAAACGAAAAAAAAGGAAACAGTCATTATTTTCATAAAAACAAATTTTCACTTGCAACATTTGATGAGTGTTTTAGTGTGCTGTTGAATTTCGCTTTCCTTTTTTTTTTTTTTTGTTCCTTTCGTGCTGCCAACTGTGTCCTGCTAAATGTCCTTTCATTTGCTCACATTTACATGCTAACAACTGTTATTTATAAGCTGAACCATTGAATGTCGTATTTTCACAGCTGTGCACCAAACATTATCGATAAGTGTCAACTTATGTCCTTTTGAAAGGACACTCTCAGTTAGCAGTTATGACACTTTGAGACGCAGCAGCAGCAATGAGAAGAAAAATCATTATGACGGCTTTGCTGCTGCTGCGCCACTTGGTATCCTCTATAAAGAGACAAATAGCAGTAAAGCACATAAATAAAAAATTATTGCACATGCTGCTGTTATGGCTGCTCCTTTTGGCCGCTTAAGAGGTCATAGTTTTTTCTTTTTCATTTATTTATATAACAACTTCTTTTTTCTTTGTGTATTTTTTCTATAGAATTTTTTTTTCTATTTCCTTAGTGCTTTATTTACATTAAGGATATAGCAAGCAAATAGAATAATGAAAAGAAAAATAAGTATAAAGAAAGGACAATGCAGCTTAAGAAAATTTAACGCTAAAGGACTTCATATGAAATTAGCTGAAATGGTCAAGTGATCAAAAGGTTATTGCTATTGTTGTTATTGTTTATTGTAACGTATCCTGTGCGAGTGATTGTCTCTTGATGATTTGCCGAAAATCATAAACATAATAGCGATAATAATGAAATGTCCTTTCAAGTGCTTACATGTGTGTGGAGCAAATAGTGATGGAATACATTAATAAAACTTATTTACCGTAAGCAAATAAAATTAAGTAAATGAACAAAATGACATTTAAAATGTATGTTTATTTAAAGGAGAAATTTAGCCAAGTAGAAAAAAGAAAGAAGTTTCTACACAATGATTTGATTAGCATATTAAGAGCAGGCTGTTTGTGATGAATGTTTGTACTGAAATGTGCCTCTTTTTAGCACTTCTCAAATGAAAAAACAATTCATGAAGTTTTTTCCCTTAAATCTCATTGTAAATTAAAAGTTCTTTAAAAACTGCGCAACAGGACGTATGAGCAACATTTTTAATTTGTTACAAAATAACAAAACAATGATTTATTTCATGCACAACGTAAATCAATCAATAACAATCAAATAAATAAATATGCAAATAAATTTAGTTTTGCCTTAACTGAATTTCTAATGCATTTTGATGAATTTACTGGCACACAAATTGACTGCAAATGAAAATTTACATTGATCTCTCTTGTGGTTTTTAAAAATAAAATGTTTTGCTTTATGCGTGCAAGTGCATTTACAGCTGCAGTGTGCACCCATGCACACGCTGGTAGCATAACAAACAAATACATTCACAGCACATATGTATGCATGCACGCACAAAATCACTACATGACCAGTAATGCCAATTAGGCTACCGAATTGTACAGCTAAATTTAACGAAAAGTTTTGTTAACATTTTACAAAATACCAAATGCGTAGTAGGAGTAAAACAGCAGCAACTTTATGCGAAAATCTATTATGACCATAATGGAATTTTATGGCACATTTTGTAAATTAGGGTTGATTACAAAAAAAACATAATTTTTTTAAAGAAAATTTAAAAAGAAATGACTGCGATTGAAGATTGATACAATATTTTTTTTTTTTGATTTTGGCAGATTGATTGACTTACAAAAATTTGTAAATTTAAATTCAATTAATTTTTTCACTAAAATTTAGTGCCACCCCCAAATTAACACGCAAAATACAATAGCATATATGTAAGCGTCTAAAAGTATAATGGTATTATACTGACCTTAATGGTCTCATCGTTTCATTTTAGCAAAAATTAAATCGAAAACAAAAAACCAACACTTTTTGTATTTTACAAATGAGCGCAGCTACATCGCCAGGCGGAAGTGATTGTTAGCACGACGGAAATGCGTAAAATTGCGCGCTGCATTTGTACATGAGATTTTGCGTGTTAAAGTCAAAAACTCTGCAAAATCAAAATCAAAATGAAATCGAATTTCGTTTGCATATGAAATTTGTTGCTGCCAATGCTATTATTCGTTTGTTTGCAATATGACAATGTTGACAATGATTGTGTCGATGATACCAGGATCTATGTTAGTGGTTATGGTCATGACATTAATGATCTCTCATTATGCTGCTCATGAAGCTGCTCCAATTAAATTTTGACATTTGAAATTTTGAAGGCTTCGAAGAGTTCAATTAAATTCAAGTCTTGAAAGACTTTGTATCAAGCAACAGCTGCATTGGTGTTTTATAGGTCCTTATAGAATTGATTCTTGATTTTTTTTCTTATAGCTTGTTTCCGTCTTATAAATGTTTATGTGAAGTCTGTAGTTTCCTTGGTCTTCAGCGCTTTTCGATTTGACGAAAACTTTTCTTGTTTCCGTCCGTGGTCCTTAAGCATTATTGGCTTCGGCTGATTTCAGAAATATATTCGAGATCGCACATCTATGGTAAGAGACAAATTCGAATGAAATTGTTTTTCTTTTTAGGCATTGCGATTTATCCTAATAAGTTTGCTTTGAGGCTGCAGAAGTTTTAGCCTGTATGATGGTGATATAGAGGGTGTAACGACTAACACCATTTAACAGAGAGGGCTACCCCAATCACTTTGAATGAATTTTTGTGAGCTAATGTAAATTTTTCTCAGAAAATAAGAGATCGTCAAAGATTTGCTTAGCCAATAAAGTTCACATTTTAATAATCTATATAAATGTAAAGCGGCAATAGTTGTATCATAGTAAATCAGCAGTCAGTTGTCATCAGTTGTCAGAAGTCAGCGGTCATCAGTTGTCAGCAGTCAGCGGTCATCAGTTGTCAGCGGTTATTTTTGTTACCAGTTATTTTGCAACCATCTCATCGAGTCGCCAATGATAGTCAGTAGTCAGTCGTTTTTCAGTCGTGCGTCTTGAGCTTTTGTTCAGTCGGATAAGCTGTCAGCTAACGATTATAACTTTTTAAATTACTTTTTCTACTTTCATTAAATAATTTAATTTAATAATAAATACTGAATTCAATTTGTTTTAAGTAACTGAAACGTGAAAATAAAAACCTTAAACATAAACTCAGTGTTTCTTTAAACATTTACTTACTTACTTGGGTGGCCATAATAACCCGTTACCGGGTTACGGCCAACCTCAAAAGCTCTCTCCAGGCGCCTCTGCTTTGCGCGCGCCTTTACCAATCATTCACACCAAGCGTGGATAGGGTTTCCTCGGCTTGGTCTTTCCATCGGAGGCATGGTCTTCCTCTTCGTCGTCGCCCAGCGGGTTCCGCATCAAACACCTTTTCTTCGGCCATACGCACAACATGTCCCAGCCAGCGCAGACATTGGATAGTGATGCGCTTGACTATGTCAATGTCAGCGTAGAGCTCGTACAGTTCGTGGTTCATTCGAATACGGTAGTCGTTGCCGACGTGAACAGGACCGAAGATTTTGCGAAGAATTTTTCTCTCAAACACCCCAAGCGTGGCTGCATCAGTCTGCGACACAACCCATGCTTCTGCGCCGTAAAGTAGCACGGGTAAGATGAGCGTCTTGTAGAGTGTCAGTTTTGTCGGGCGAGAGAGGTCTCTACTACTCAATTGCTTACTGAGACCATAGTAAGACCTATTAGCAAGAGTTAGTCTTCACTTTATCTTCAGGCTGACATCGTTTTGAGTGTTCACGGCGGTGCCAAGATAGGTGAATTCCTTGACAACTTCGAAAGTATAGGTGTTCGCAGTAACAAAGGATCCAATACGCCGCGTCTCCCTGTTTGTGGACAGCATATACTTTGTTTTGCACTCGTTCACCGTCAAACCCACTTTCGCTGACTCTATTTCGATAACAGAGAACGCAGCAGTAACATCTCGCTTACAACGTCCAATGATATCAATATCATCGGCATATGCAAAAAGCTGGACACTTTTGTAGAAAATAGTGCCATTACGATTACACCCCTTCCATCACAAAGTTGAAGAGGTTGCAGGATAGTGGATCGCCCTGTCTGAAACCTCGTTCGGTATCAAATGGTTCGGAGAGGTCCTTTTCCTACTCTGACGGAGCTGGCTGTGTTGCTCAACGTCATTCTGCAAAGCCGCACCAGCTTCGCAGGTATACCGAACTCAGACATGGTGGCATACAGGCAATCCCGTATCGGGCTATCGAAAGCTGCTTTAAAATCGATAAAGAGATGATGGGTATCGATCTGTTTTTCGTGGGTTTTTTCCAGGATTTGACGTAGTGTGAAGATCTGGTCTATGGTGGACTTACCAGGTCTAAAGCCGCACTGATAAGGCCCAATCAGTGTGTTGGCAAACGGCTTAAGTCTTTCACACAGTACAGTCGACAGGACCTTGTAAGAGATGGCAAGAAGACTGATTCCCCGGTAGTTAGCGCAGATTGTCGGGTCACCTTTCTTCTTCTTTAAACATAAGATAAATAAAATGTAAGCTGTTTTCGATGTTCGCATATCACGCAAAAACTGCTTGATAAATTTCAATCAAATTTGCTTAGGGTTATTCCTTAGACGCTTGGTCTCAATCTCCAATTAAAATTGTCACACTATTCCTGTTGAATATCAAAATATATAAGTTTTAAAATTGCTAAAAAAATTAATTTCACACATGGAAACAAGCATGTAAACATAACAAATCGTTAAATGGGAATTGAATGTGTTAGTGTGTGTGCTTTGTTTTTTGTCGTTCCCCTGGCAATTTTAAAAAAAATTAATTGTTTGCTAAAAATATTGAATATAATTTTGAAATGTCTGAAAGTAAAAGCGGTTTATTTAAGAAGAAAATATTTAAAAATTTATTAAAGTTTTGTTTGAAAATTTGTCAAATAAATTTAGAAGGAACTTAGAGCTATCAAATATTATTTTCGATTACATTGTTATCTATACTATTATATAAAGAGGTAAGGTTTGTTTGTTTGTATGTTCCGGGTAATCTCTGGAACTACAGAACCGATTCCAAAAATTCTTCTACTAATAGAAAGCTACACTATTCCTGAGTAACATGGGCTATATTTTACTTTCATAAAAGCAAGGGGCGTGGCACTTTACGTGCAATTAAAACCTTTAACTCGCTATATCTTGGTTCATATAATAGCAAGAGTCTTAAAATTCGGTGTCAGGATGCACATAGCCTATGTTAAGCACTTCACAAAATATGAACGGCATTAGACACCAGAGGCGTGGTGGCTATAGGACTTTAATTTAGGGTGGCCCACATTCGCAAATATTTTTAAAATAGCATTTTTACAAAGACCACTTAATCGATTCACATGGAATTTACACCACATGTTACTTACATTAAGACGCATAGCTAAGATGATGAAACTTTTATTTAGGGTGGCCCTCATACACAAATATTTTAAAAATAGCGATTTCTCGAAGACAGGTAAATCGATTCTCATGAAACTTACACAGTATGACTTTTATAGTAAGAGGCACAGATTAGATTGTAAAAATTTTCTTTATGGTGCATACTTAGGGTGGCCCTCATACAAATATATTTTTAAATATCATTTTCACGAAGACCGCTAAATCGATTCTTATGTAATTTACACCACACGACTTTTATATTAAAAAGCACAGATTAGATAGTAAAAATTTTATTTACGGTTCATACTTAGGGTGGTCCTGATACAAAAATATTTATAAATATCATTTTCTCGAAGACCGCTCAATCGATTCTCATGGAATTTACTCCACATGGCTTTTATATTAAGAGGCACAGATAAGGGTGCATACTTAGGGTGACCTTCATACAAAAATGTTTTTAAAAATAATTTTCACGAAGGCAGGTTAGACGATTCACACCGAACTTACGCCACGTATCTCTTATGTTAAGAAGCATAGCTTAGGCTACACAACTTTTATTTAGGGTGGCCCTCATACACAAATATTTCTTAAATATCATTTTCTCAAAGACCGTTTAATCGATTCTCATGGTCTTAACACCACATGACTTTTATATCAAGGGGCACAGATTAGATAGTAAAAATTTTACTTAGGGTTCACACTTTGGGTGGTCCTCACCCAAAAATATTTTTAAATATGTTTTTCACGAAGACAGGTTAATCGATTCATACCGAATTTACACCAAGTAACTTTTATATTAAGAGGCGTAGCTAAGGCTTCAATACTTTTATTTAGGGAGCATATTTAGGGTGGCCTTCATAGATCGCTTAATCGGTTCTCATGGAATTCACACCACGAGGCTTTTATATAAACAGGCACAGCTTAGAATAGAATGGGTGATGCCACGCCCCCTTATCTAAAAGAAAATAAGATTCATCATATCTTTTCAACTATTTGATGCAGATAAATGAAACTTGGTACATATATAAAGAGTAGAGAAAGAAGTAAGATTCCATGCAAAAATGGGCGGTACCACGCTTCCTATGAGGAAAAATCAACTTTTTATGTATCAACAACTATTTGACGCAGATGGATAAGATTTGGTACACATGTTTCTTATTGTTCTTATTGTTTGTAAAAGTTTCTTAACATATTTTGGTTTAGAAAAAATGAGCCAAAAAGAAAGAAAGTAAGATTCAATGAAAAAATGGGTAGTGACTATGACTATGAGACTCGGTACATATATAGAAGACAAGGACTGTAACCAAATTAAACGCATTCAAAGGTGCTGATTCTACGTATTCCAATCATTCCCGCCAATTCAATTGTTCATTTATGAGCCAAATAGAAAAACCAACAACGTTGTTTATCCACTCGCAATAAGATAAATATCAATAAAAATAGTTTTTACTTATTTAATCCAACTAAAATAAAAACACATTATGTTTTATTTGTTGAGGCGTAGCAATGCGCGCCGGGTTTTGCTAGTATTAAATATAGAAATTAGGATCAGTTTCAGTCGCTTTGATTATGTACTTTTTTCTTGCCAAAAAACTATTCCGAAAAAAGACGCAAAAAAGGACAGATTTCTAAATGGATCTGGATCAAAAAAAAAATATATATAACTTGGTAGCATTAGTTATGAACTTTTATAAAATAAAAAAGTCAAAATTTAATTCAAGAACATTACGTGGAAGAATAAGTGAAAGTAAACTAAGCGTTGCACAACTTGAAAATTTTGTCAGAAATTAAAATTTGAATGAAATTTTGATATAATCAAATTTTGATTAGCTATACATATCGCTCGATTGCTGAAAGACTGTCATAACTCAAAAAACCTAAAGTTGGAGAAAAACTAATTTCAAGTTTTCAGAAAATTACTTTTTATATGAAAATATATGTCTATATAAACTCTACTCGAGAGACAAGTTCATCTGATACCTTTATGATTTTTTGCACAATATAAAACACAAAATGGCGATTATTTTTGCATTATAAATTCGAAAAAACATGTTTTGAGTTATAAAGGTCTTCCAGCAAACGAGCGGTATGTTTTTTCAAGCTCAACACTTAATACACACAAAAGAGCACGACTGACAGATTATTTTTTCACACGGAAGCTGCTACATACTTCTTGAAAAAAAATTGTATTCTTAATTTTTCTCATTAAAATAATTTAACATAATCGCCTATAATATTTAATGCCTAAATATATGCAATAATAAAATACGTAGATTTTAGCACTTCCGTTATATGTTTTATTATAACGCAATTGATACAAATTTTATTGCATAATTTAAGGCAAACATTTTAAAACGCATTTGATTTTATTACCAACACCGGGATTTTTCATTTAATGTTAAAAATTTATAAGCAATTTATCTGCTAAATTATTCAAAAATCGCAATCTAATAGAATCAATTTCAATCATTAAAAATTTTGCATAGAAATTCAAATCCATTGACGTTTACAACAAAAATATCACATAAAAAAATTAATTATATTAATCACTTCTATTACATCAATTTAGAGATATAGTAAAAAATTACAGCTTTTAATTATTCAGTCGAAAATTCTATTAAAAATACATCGTATTGAAATAATGAATGCTAATAAGTTAATTTGATTGTGGTTTTCGGGCGGGCCTAATTTAACAAATTATTACATTCGAGGTGCGAACTGCTAAGCACTCATTTCCGGTTGCTGTTGTTCTATTAAATGTTCGTAATAATAACGGAAGTAGATTTTCGGTAGTAAAACAAATACACATGGAAGTACACAAATAGACATGTGTGGCAAGGCGATGTTAGCTTAATACAAAAGAAAAACAACAAACAAAAAATCAAAGGAACGAAAAAAATTAGTAGACGATTGTATAAATTTCTTCTTGCTATTTCTTTACAGTCAAAGTAAGCAAAAAAAATTTCTTATATTAAATTACTTCTAAAGCTTACTGATCAGTATAGCGCGTGTGCAAAATTTGAAAAATTTTGAATTAAAATTTAATTTAGAAAAATGCATATATCTTGGGTTCAAAACAAGAAAATGATATGCGGCATTCCTTTACGCAAATAACAATACATTAAAAATGATGTAACACGGAATCGACGGCAAAAAAATTTGAGGTGATTTCACAACTTCAAAGTACAATATCGGAATTTTTTAATTTTTTCCGGTCAATTTTCAATTTCTCTATAAGAAAGAAAGTAGAAGAAGAAAAACTGATCACGGATTCGAATTCCCCGATCGATAATTCCCGAAAACCATACCCACTTTGTTGGAAAATTTGATAACCTCTGTAATTTGCATCAATCTTAAAATCAATATTTTTGAAAATGGGTTGTCTACTTAAAACAGAGGGCGCTAATCCAGTTTCAAATTTAACCTTAATCCTAATAATGGGCTTTATTCAGACATATAAGGCTATTGAAATCCGCTGACTCATCGTAAAAAAATCAAAGTTTTTATTTTAAACCACACTAGAATAAATATATCGAACATGCAGCCAGCTTGATGTTACAGATTTTTTATCACATAGATTTTTTATGTCAAAAATCCCAAAAAAGTTATGAGTTTACACTGTCATCAAACATTTTTCCTCAATCAAATCGAAAGATTTCCCACTTTTAAAATATTTTTAAGCTATATAAATAATTTTAAAGCTTAAATGATAACAGCCAAATAGAAATTCATGCAAACTTACAAATCGATACTAGGTTTGCCTTGCCAAAGCCCATCCCGATGTTCAAAAATGTCCAATTTCGGCTAACAAGTTAAAGGCCATTTTTTTCAACTAAAAGTTTATAAGATTATAGCTTGAAATGTATACCGATTGATAGAACTGGAAGAGCCTAAATAAAATGAATATATAAGCTTGCCTTCTCGATTCCCTGTGACAAACCCGAATTTTGGCCTAATTTGTCTTAAGTAAAAGTGTATACGGGTAGAACCCCTATCATGTAAGTCCTTTGAATAATTTTGCTTAATACTTTTGGGTAAGATTCCTACAAGATCCCATTGTTTCAATGACTGAAGCCTAACTATCATCGTTTCCAACAAAGTCTATATATAAATAAGCGAAGGCATTATTTAAATCGCTTATATCATTTGTTTTGTTTTTGTTGGAAAGGTTGTGAAGAGGACTGAATGTAATTTCCAATAGAAGACCGTGTCACACCTCTATAAGAAAAATACATTAAACTAATGATCCGATTTTGATAAAATTTGGTTTGAAGATAGGCTGAAACCTAAGGAAGAGTATTTAGAACACTGTGTTTCTTTAGTGCGCGTGCCTCCACCTTTATGAGAAAAATACTGCCATAGCTGAGCTAGATGAAGCCCAGAGAAAAATTGTTGGTTATTAATGTGCGGTGCCACGCCTCTAACCAGAAAATTAAATTTGATATGGTGATAGTTTTGATAGATTAAACCCAGACGAAAAGTTTTTCTTTAAAGTGGGCGTTGCCACGTCCTTAGCAAGAAAATATGTTTTAACATATTGGAAATTATTTTATCTATATATATAATGGTTTAATTTAATTTCCATAATGAGCTAATCATTGGAAGGATCTTAACAAAGATACTAAATAAATTATCATCCTGTATATTGGATTCCAATTAATTTCTCAAATTTCTTTTAAAGTCCTCGCAGTATTTTAATATATTTATAAAAAACTGTTTTTTTGAGTAACAAATTTTTATTTGAGCTCAGTGCAGCTCATTTACTCATCTACTGAGCCTTTAAAGTATTTTTAGAGCTGTTGACAATTAATTGGAAACTAAATCATTCGTTGTGTTATTGGAAGTTTTACTCAATTGCATAATATAACATTAAAAAAAAAATATAATTGAAATCAAGTTCATAGCATAAAAAAGTTTTATGAGAGATTTTCTGCACAAATTTCAGATTTGACTGTGTCAACTAATTGGAAACAAAACAATAATTTCCAAAAAATGAAACAAAAACTTGATAAAAGATTCCAGAAACAATATTGTGATATTGTCATTGCTTGTAGGAACACTTTTTGATCACTCTATACCACATTCTTCCATTTAATAACCGGACAACCGGCATGCGTTTTAGCGTATTGTATGCGGATTTTCTTCTGCTGAACTGTCACCAATGGGTTCTTGCGTGAAATTCGTCCATGGAGTCTCAACCAATTTACAAGAGACAGTTCGCTTGGATATAAGTGCATCTTATTGATCAATTATATTATGTATAAACTTTCTGGTAAACATAGAAAAATAAATGGGTAAAACTACCAATAACACAACAAATGATTTCGTTTCCAATTAGTTGTCAACAGCTGTATATTTTGATTTTTTTACCCGGATATTTGAAGACTTACAACAATTAGGCTTTGAGATTTCTTTTTTAATTTATGAGCTCTTATGGAAAAAAATAATATGCACTAAAAAAAAGTTTGTGAATGAATCGTGTTAGGTATTTTTTTCAGTAAATTTTATTTGCTTCATAAAAAAACAAAAAATAAATTATAAATCGAAAATATTAGTTAAATATTTTTAAGTAATATTTTTTTTTTATTTTGTAACAGTACACATATTACTGTGCGGAGCCTATTGATTGAAGAAATTTTGAAAACATTTTGAAGTCTGCTGTTTTTCCTATTGCAATATATTTTAATTCAATTCAAAGTTCCACCAAGCTTAGTTAAAATATTATACGAATATGCTGAATAAGAGTTTTGTAAACAATTAAGTTCTTTTGAAACTAAAAAAGTCACAACTTCTTTTATTTGGGTACAATTTTTCGTCCAATAAGATAATAAATCGAACAGTCTTAATATCATCACTGTCATGTTTGTACATTAGGATGTTTTAGATAATAATCGTACATTTTGTTTCTATACGTTTTTAAAAGATAATTATGTAAAAACGCTAAGATTCTCAAAATATTAGATCATTTGCTTATGGTTAAGATGTAACTCAAGACCGATTTCTACAATTTTGGTTGTAAAATGTTTGAAACCTTAAATTTGTAAAATTTTCAAGTGAATAATGTGATCGAAAAATGGCATCGGCAACAGGCTCAGCGACCAAAAATCTTGGTTTGAGTCAAACAAAATTTCTTTTTATCGAAAGCAGCATAATTTTTCTAAAAATTTTCTATTATTATTTTTTAAGCCTAATTATATATTACTCATATATTTCTGGTCTCTTAGTTCGAATCCAGCAATAATTTCATGATATAGATTTTTTTAATAATTAAATTTTCTAAATAAATAGTAGAAACATGTGAAAATAGCACTACACTTGCAAAAACTCACCACATCCGCGAAGATGTGACTACGCAGAAGTCAACAATTTCTCCAACTTAATAAGGAGAAATTTAAGAAGTTCACCACACAATAAAAATCAACATAGATAGCAGAAAATTCCACCAAAACAGAACAAACTCAACACAATTTTCACTGCTCTCAAAACGTGTGAAAATTGAGAATAAACGTAGAATAACGGAGCACTTCGGCAACATACGCTCCGTTTGTTGCAACAATGATAAAGAAATAAATCGATTTGCATTTAGAGAAAATACTCTCAAGCTCATTATCTCATATGCAGCCAGATGTTATTTTTGGTTTCATTTATTCACTTACAGTGTGGTGAATACAGGACTATCGTACAGGACTCCCACAACAATGATGACATCAATAGCATTATTATCACCAACATCATCAGTGTCATCATCAGCATTCTGGTCATCAACTTTCGGAGAACGTCTGCTGCTGCTGCTGCTGTTTTCTTAGGCGGCCCAGTGTAGGAGTGTCATTTGTTAAATTTTCTTATGCAAATTTTTTTGCGTTTTTTTCATTGTTGTTGTTGTGTCCTTAGAAAAGGACGTGTAATTTTTTTCTTTTCGTTCTTTTCTTACACGTAGCTGGGAAATTAAATGCAAACAGGATTTACTCTGTGAAGAAAAAGGCACAATAATTGATGGGTTTGAATTCATATAAAGAGTATTGTGTTCAAATGTTTTTCTTTTTTGTATAAATTTTTATTGTTGTTGTTGTTGTAAGTATCCTTTGTCGACCGACGACGATGGCGGTGTTTTTTTCACTGTAACTTAAACTTGTAATTATCGCTGATGATTGTATTGTGTGCTCATTTGGCCAATTTGTTATTGTTGTTGCTAATTGACTATTATTGCCTTGCTGTTGCGCTCGGCGTTATGGCTTTCTGCTGTTGTTGTTGTTGTTGTTGCTAATGTTCTTGTAACTGTGGTGTTAGCTTACAAAATGCTTTGTAATTTATATATTTATTTTTTTTTGGAATTTCGCTTTTAACCTTTTTCTTTTTGTTGCATTTTGGCCACAAATAAATGACGCTAAGAAGTTAATAACTTAGCTGTGTAAGAAAGTTAGCGCACACACACAAACATATGCACGTAGTACCGACCACAAAAAAGGTGAAGAAGGAATTTCCTAAATAATTGCTGACATTTAGGTAAAAGATTTATTTTGATGTCTTAATTAAGCGTCTGTTCGGAAGTTAGCATTTTGTAGGTTAATGACTTTTACAATGAAATGTTGAGATGGGTCAGTTTTTGGTTGTTGAAAATTGTGTTAGGAGTTCTTGTGGGAATGTAGATTGAGAAAGGTAATATTTATTTTTTTAAATTATACACAAAATTGATTAGTAAACTATTAAGGTTTTTACCGTAGTTTGAATAGACTTGAATTGAGAGCTCTTTTGGCCTTTTCGGCCAAGTCTTTGAAATCATCAAACATCAATTAATTGTTCTTGTGGTTAAGTCCAACGTTTTATTTCTCAACATAGTCTGCTTTTAGGTCGATACACTTCGTGCAACGTTCTACCAATTTTTTGATCCCATCCGAAAAATACGTTTTCGGAAGGTCCTCAAAATATGCCACTGTTTCGGTGATGAGCTCCTCTCTGGTGATAAATCTCTTTCCGCCGAGCTACTTCTTTAGGTTTGGAAACAGCAAATAGTCGCAAGGGGCCAAATCTGGAGAATAGCTGGATGAGGAAGTAATTCACTTCAATTCATGGAATTTTGCCATGGGAGCTGGGAATGTGTGAACACGCGCATTTTCTTGATGGAAGAGTACTTTTTCCTTGCCAAATCGAGACGTTTCTCCTTCAAAGTGTCGTTGAAACAGTCTAATTCGTTCTTTTCGGTGGAAGGTTATCGATGTAGATTACACCGCGTTCATTCCGAAATACCGAATCGACCGATAGCACTGTCTTCGCCTTTTTCGGAGCACGTTCGGTCGATGAATTCCATTGTTTCTATTGTTTCTTTGTCTCTGATGTGTAGTGACGGATCCATATTTCGTCCACGGTTACTAATCGGCGGAAAAAATCCTTCATATCTTTGTTCGACATCGCCAAACACGCCTTTGAATCAGTCACACGATCGCGTTTATGGTCGAGAGTGAGCAATTGCGGCACCCATCTTGCGGATAGTTTTTTCATATCCAAATGATTTCGCAAAATGTTCCACACCCATTTGCCTGAGATGCCTATGGCCTCAACAATCTCGCGCACTTTAACTCTGCGATCGGCCAACATGATATTGTAAATTTTAGTGACCATTTCTGGTGTGGTGACCTCATTTGGGCGTCCAGAACGTTCGGCGTCACTGGTGCTTGTGACAGGATCAGTGTTACATTTAAAGTTACTACGCAGGAAATTAAAAAATTAACTCACTTTTTAAGTTGTCCTCGTATTAATGGCCAATCGACGTCTGTACTTTGAGAAATTATTCGATTATTGAATTTCTCTTTCATATGATCGTTTGATTCCGTCGCTGTGTGGCATGTTGCACGGTTTTGTTGAAACTACATATTCTGCAAATCACTATCTTTCAATTGACTCTACAAAAGTTGTTGGTTTGAGGGCTGATTGCTATGCACGACGAGGAATTGATATCATTAGCACTTCAGCAACACTTGCGCTAACAGCTGCAATATTTTCACTTGAACGACCACTACGATGATAAATTCTGATTCTTTGATCTTGAACTGAATCAGTTTTTTCAATTTTGTCAATGATAATTTCAATAATTCCACACAAACATTTTCGAATGATATTGATAATGAAATTTGAGTAACTTTTTACCACTTAATGCTAAGTGGTAAAAGCGCTCGAGTCCATTATTCTCACTTTATTAACACTGGCATTTCAAGTTTTGAATTCATTACCATCATGAAATTTAGAAAATTGAAAAAAGTGCCCAAAATCTGATACCCCACTTTTTGGTAACCGAGCAACTCGTATCGATGCATCAGTTCAATCAGCCACCAAGTAGAGTCTGTGAATTTCAAATAACACGGAACTATTTGTATTGGATTTTAAATTTTTACATATTTGATACTCTCTAATGTTCATCAATCCCAAACTGCCAATCACTGATTTGCTTCGCCTTCGTTATTTCCATTTCAATTCCCCATTTTCCTCAGTATCTTGGCTCAGTGGCAAAAGCAATTCGACACATGCGATTATTTTGATAAAATGTGACATGAATGTCAAAGCATCGCAATGTTGGCATTTCTGCGTATTGCCGAATTTTACAGAAAAAAAAAAGATTTCTTGAGTGTTTGTGCGTTATCCCTGTAGAGAATGTTTTCAGAGAGCAGGAAACTTTTTCAATATTTCTGATGATAAGTCCTATATTTAAGAAAATGACTTTGAAAATCGCTTATCTCTTTTACTGCAGTAACTATAGCAAATTATAAGCTCGAAATGGAGGCTGCGAAATTCTTGCTGGAAACTTTACTGAACTTAAGCTTCTTTTAGGCATTCTAAAAATGTACATAGAGAAAACGATTTTTTTGTATACATCGAGATTTGGTAATAATTAACAAATAAAATATTTGATATAGGCGAACTAAATATTTGATATTAGGTCAGGTTAAAAGGGTCACTTGCAGATAGCAAAATTCACTCGGAGGTAGTTTGCCCATTTTGATGTTCTAAGTATATATATATGTATGGTCCACTTCCTTTTCCTGAAACTTATCTCATGCCACTCAGAAGCCTTAGTAAAGTTTAGGATGCTGCTGAGCTCCAAGTCGGCTAGTTCCTTAAGGCCAATAAAGAACGCAGAGCCAAAATGTTTGTTTCATTTCGTCATTAGCCCCGAGAATTTGAGAGTAGATATTTAACCGTCTCATTTTCTTCTTCGTGTTCATAACTCCTGCAGAAATCTCTGGAAAGGGCGCCATATCTGGCAGCCATAGAGTCAATAACACAGTACCCCGTCAACGCTCCTACAACAATTCTTAACTCTCCTCTGCTGAACCTAAAATAGTTTGTGTCCTTCTATTCGATAGTCTAGTATGCTTAGGTCTATCACTCTTTAATTCTCCGGTTGTTCCAATCCTATTTTAGCACATTTGGCAGCTTTCTCATTTCCGGAAATACTTTTATGACCGGGCACTCCCCAGCAGAGCTCTCAAGCATGCTGTCGGATTGAACGTAGTGACATTCTACACACCTAGACTTTACGATTTTGGCGTTCAAGGCTTTGATCGCTGCCTGACTGTCAACATATATGACTACGATGGCGAGAGTAAGCACCTTGTTCTGTATCACCTGTGCGCTATGGTCTACAGCATAGATTTTAGCTTGAAAAATGCTAAAATAATTCAGTATTCTCAAAGGCATATCCAAGTCCGCATTATTCGAGTAGACACCCACTCCTGCGCCAAATTCCATATTTGATCTGTCCGTGAAGATTTTTAGGTTCCTTTCTCTCCGGACGTTGCCAGAGTTCCATTTCTCTTTTGTTAGAAAGTTCATATTGTATGCAGTTTTAAAGTCAAGTATTGGTATTCAGCAATCAGTCGCCGTAAAGCGAAAATCCTGCAGCATGTCCTGCAATATAGTCTCATTACCCTCAGAACTTAGACGCTTAATACATTCTTTTAACCTAAGAATCCCTTTTGCCGCCGTACTATATTCCTGATTCAGTGCGAAAAATATGCATTTTAATTTTCAAGCTCGCCTCTAGTTTCGATCTCATACTCTGAAATAAGTTAACTTGTCACAATACTGAATTTTTCATATAGTTGGTAGCAATTGCCTAGTCACATTTGAATAATTATACTACGAAAATCATATATTCGATAATAATTACCAAACAATATATTGGTTAAAACAAATATTTCTTTGTTCCAAACATTCATTTGTTAATAATCACCAAATTATGTATTTGGAAAAATTTATTGTTTTGTCAGCAATTGATTCAAAAAGATATTATGTTTGACCCAATAAACAACACTTAAGCTTCCAGTTAAGAGCAGAGTAACATCTACCAAAATATGTTGATAATTAGTAAATATTTCAAAAATCTATCAACCAAATACATTTGTTTGAGGAAAACATTCTCATTCCTTAGTGTAAAGAAAAACTTTGGAGCAATATTTTTTATTCGGGTTTACTGTGTTTGAAAATAAGGTTTTTTTTTCACAAGATATATGAACTTCTGGATGAGAGTTTTGTCACGGATATTTCCGAAATATCAACTGGATGTTCACTATTCATTACGGGTCATTCACATATTACATTTTGCAATCATTTTGAACTTCTGCTCCCCCTCTCACAATCCAATATTAGCATCTAATTTTAATTTCCCGCTGGGTTACTTAAGCTGTTCACGTATTTGAGGCGTTTGCTATCAACTACTAAGGCGTTGTTGTGTTTGACAAATGTTCTTGTAGCTGTTGACGTTGTTTGTGTTGTTGTTGGTGTTGTTGTTGTTTTCCTTACCACGGCGCGTTGAATTCAATTGAATACAATTGAATTGTGCCAAAATCGCAACGTAACGAATTTGAATTGTTTTGTCATTTCCGTTTGACAAAGAAGACAACTTAAGCGGCAGCTTTCGAAAATTTCAAAGCACAAACACACACACACACACGCTTGTATGTGTGTGTGTTTTGCTTACCCACACACAACACACTCGTTTAAGCAGCAGTGCTTCCGTTTCCGTTTTGATATCTTTGTTGTTGAATGTTGTTTTTTTTTTGCATTTTACCCATTGCATTTTTGTTTGCCAACTAAAAAAGAGTTAAAGAACGATACCAACTGTGATGAAGAAGTGATGCGAAATAAAAATACAAATAAACGAAATGCCAAAATGTTTGAAAGAAATTGTTGTTGTTGTTGCTGTTGGTGTTTTGTGCTTTTTGAATTTCCCACAGGAAATTAAATATACGATTTTCTGCGTCTGCTACTATGTGTATACCCCCCTTCACATGGGGTATACACATGATTTTGAGTTCTTGTTTATATAGCCTTAAACGGGGTGTGGCAAATATTGGGAAAAATATGTATAATATAAGTAGCGATCCAGCCATGAATTTCTGTCGTGCACAAAATTGAAGAAAATACTACTGAACGCCGCTGGATAAATGAATTTTAAATGCAACGCAAACAGTGTGGCTACTAGCTCGTACCGAGCATAAGCGAGCTCACAAAAGTGAATGTAATTCGTAAACTAAAAGTCGGAAGTTAATATAAAAATGTCAAGAAAACTTTTTGATTTTGTACTGTATTCGATCTATTTTTTTCACTGTGCCTTCCCACACCACTAGTTACAGTTTTGTACTCTAACTTCTTACTATTGCAGAGGTGGGTATATATTAAGGCTGTGCAAGGAACTGATCGAACATGTTCGAACTTTTAGCATACGCAACGAGTCAAACTCGAGCAACTCGATTCGTTCGACTCAATCCATGTTCAGTTCGTTCGTTGCCCTTATGACACGATAGCAACTCATGAGTTTCGAGCTTATACTTGTTCGTTCGAAAAGCGAATTTTCCCACTGTAAGTTGCATCACAATTTCATTACTTTGCTTCGAACGACTTGTACGCCAGCACAAACAGAAGCAAAATAACGAGATGTAAGCGAGCACATCGAACTGAGTTGAGTCGAGTTAAACGAACTTTGTTCGATGCTGAAATTTTGCAAAAAGCTCGCAACTTTCGAGTTCGTTCGAACTGATCATCTCAGTTGCTCAAGAGCTCGACCTCTCTATGTTCACAATGCTGCGAATATTGACAAAAGACATAAGGTCTCATAGACACAAGAACTGCAGCCGGCGTACCACCAATAGCGCTGTACGGTCTCTGATTGTGTCTTGGAAAACTTGAATGATGATGGTGATTTTTGCAAGAAAATTGTTTGTTCTGATAGAGATAATTTTCACATTGGCGGTTACGTTAATAAACAAAATTGCCGCATCTGGGGATCTAAAATCCGTGAGTGATTTAGCAGAATCCAATGCACTCACAAAAAGTGACTATTGGAGCGGATTGTGAGACTGAGGCGTCATAGGTTTTTGAAAATGATGACGAAAGAGGTGTCAATGGAGTGCGCTACAAAAGCATGATGAACAACTTTTTGTGGCCGGAATTGTTGTATATGGGAACGGACGTCTTCTATTCTCAAAATGCCATACAAGTTTCGAAACAATTTAGTTATTGCACATGAAGTTCTCTGGTTGCGCGATTTCGTATTTTGGAGACACCAATTGTCAACCAAGATCTTACGATTTAACACCTTTCTTTGGAATTATGTTAAAATTAAAGTCTGCGCTAACTATTCACAAGCAATTTCAACCCTCAAACTGAATAATCGCCAATATAGAGCCCCAATTATGCGAAAAAGTGATCGAAAATTTCGAGAAAAGGATGAAGATCTGCAAGCAAAGCCGAGACGGCTTTTTACAGATATTGTGTTCTATACATGATCCTTATAAATCTACTTTTTAATGCACTGAGAGTTTCAGAGGCATCTAAGCAATTGTTCGTTTTATTCGAAAAAAAAAAAATTGTACACCTCTTGTTGATACATCCTAAGGCATTACTATAGAATTTGAAGTATTTAGGAAATTTGTTTTGACCGCTAGTTATTTCTATCACGATTCTAAGGTTATTACTGTTGAGGTTCATCAAGAATTTTGACTACTTGCTTTCATATTCAGTGTATATGTTACCGGCCAAACTAGTTTTTAGGATAAACTAGTTTTTAGGATAAACTAGTTTTTAGGATAAACTAGTTTTTCTTAGGCCAAACTAGTTGATTTACATGACTAAAAGTATGCAATTTAATTTTAATGCAAAAGCACTGTGAGCAGCGCAGCTGATGTTCAACATGTTATAGATTAAACCGCTACAGAAGGCCGCCGGGAAGCCAGTATCGGCCGCCCACTTACCTTCATTTACCACTTGATAAGCATGCAATGAAATGGATAATTTTATTGTTTTACTTTGGTACTATTTTAGTCATCACTAGCCACAGTAGATTTGATCGCATATCTTTAGGCTTGACGGTAACTAGTTAGGCCTAAGACTAGTTTGGCCCGTAACATATAGATATTTAATCCAAACTCGCTCAAATTTACCTTTTAGAATGCATTTTTTCAGAACTCTTCTTTGTCATACAGGTTTTGAATTCCTATACAAATAGGTTTTGGTTCCGTAAATGTTTTGGAAACTCACTTTTTCTTAAGAGAGTCAACAAATTCATTGCTACCATATCTCATATAAGTGTCGATCAAACAAAAGATGACATGATTTCCCTTAACTAATTTAGTCAAGAACGAGTCTCAAAACTTCCATAAATTGGATCATAGCCGAATCCAAAGCGTTAAAGGTGGCTTGACAGCCGGAGAATATGAAAACGTATTTTCAATGGCAAATATCTCAGCTTGAAGCATTCTCGAATATTTTCCAAAGTGGAATGATGAGTTTACTTAAGATGATTTTCCAAAGATTCCTGAGCCTGACTTGCCAGCAATTTTTAATCAATTCGTATACCAGACAAGAGGGAGTTTTACTGAAGTAATAGGTCGAAATTATGTCATCAATTTTTCAGCAGTTAGAAGTGCTCGTAAAAAAAAGTAGACTCAACTTTTCAAATAGAACACCCTATGATGATGAATTTAAGTTAATCCGAACAAAACATTTAAAATGTACCCTGCGTGAACATGCTAATTATGGTGCTTTTTTCATTAAATTGTTTTTGTTTTTCCAAAAACAAAATGTTTCAAGTTCCCAGAAAAGTGTAAGTTTCTTAACATCTACCATACTGCAATTAGATGCTCATGAAAACATAAACAAACGTTTAAAAGTAAATTAACATTTTATTAAATCTCTACATTTGTTTTACAAATAGATGCATGTAAACAATGCTGACACATACATACATACATGTCTGCCACACAGACACAAGTACCTACATAGATAAGAGCATACATTAAGGATATGTAAAAATCTTTTTAGAAATGTTACCATATTTTTTCCCTAGACAGATTTGTATCACTCTCTAAGTGATATTTTGTATTGTTTTACAATTGTTGCTGTTGCTGCAACTGTTTCGTTGTTGTTGCACTCGTAGCTATAATTCTTGCAGATTGCATAAATTAATGTCATTTACATTGTCAAACATTTGATATATCATGTCAAATTATATGCCATGACATCTTGTCGCCGCTGTCTATCTGTCCATGCTGTACATGTGTGTGTGTGCGTTTGAAGTTTCTCAATGTGTATGTGAGAGTGTAATTGTATGTGTGTATGATTACCACTACAAAAATAATCTATCTGTGTATTTGAGTCTTTTTTAAATTCATATGCAGTGTTACAGCATCACATTTTATTAGCAGAAGCAGGTACTGAAAATGTGGAAAAACCTATTGTGGGTAATTCCATGCTTAGCTGGTAAAATGTTTGCTTCATGAGCAATAAACTGGTGATAAAGATTTTGCATACTTCTAGTGTGCAATTGTAGTCAGCCTAAACACCATTTGCTTTGTATGTAGAGTTGTAAGCAACTCGCCTAACTACACGTTTGTTATACATTGTATGCGGGAATGTAGGCAAGCTGCCTACAAGGCGGTTTACGCTTTATAAAAATAAGCTAGATGGCTAGAATTGTGAGTTAAAAATTTGCTGACTATGTTCCCCTTCAGACGACATTTTTCTCGATCACGAGTTTTCCACTTTGAGCTGAAAAAATCTGATGGCGTTCCTTGGCTACGCCAGACAAAGGGCGTTACTGTACCACATTTCATTACGATATTTTTGAAAAAAAAAATCTGGAATATAAGAAAATTTTAAGCAAAGTTTATTTGCTTTTATTAATATAATTCAAGACTGAAAACACGGCGAGCAAAGAATTGTAAAAGATATTACAAAAAAACTATTACTATATATCGTGAAACACTTTTGCATGGATATGCCCTCATGCAATATAAACATAAACGTAGACATTGCAAAAAGTAGGGAATTTGCAATTTTAATTGCATAAATATGTATGCAAAAAACCACACAGAGGCCAGTAGTAGCAGCAGAAAAAAACAAAAAAAGTCACATGAGCAAAATGTTGATAAAATGACAAAATCGTGAAATGCAGAAATATCAAAGCAAACCATGCAATTTGCTGTTTTTTTGTTCGCTCTCTTTAGCTCAGCTTGTGATTTGCATACCACCCGCATTCTATGATGAGATAATTTATGCATTATTTGCGCACATTAATTTTAATTTTTTTTTTCTTTCAGTGTATTTTATTTTTCATTGTTTGAATACCACCAGGTTTTTATTAAAACATTTCCATAATTTTTGTTTAAATTAGATGCTATTGTCAAAGGGTATTTATTTTAATAATCGCGCATAAAATAAACAAAACAATTGTGCAAAAAATATTTAAAATTAAAACAAGTAAAGAGCATACAAACTTTGAAAAAAAAAAAACACAATTTGCTTATTCAACCCAGTGCTGATTAAAGAAATAAGCAAACAACAAATTATTCTAACAAATTAATGCAAATAATTAAACAATTTAACATCCAAGGATTTCAAATGAACTCATGAATTTTACGGCAGTATCTTTTTCAAATTTCTGAAAGTGAAACAGTTTATTTGTATTGATAGGAAAAAAAAATAATTTGAGTAATCATTCACTATCTGTGCAATTTAGTGTTATAGCACCTATAATTCTGCAAAGTTTTCAACACTAGAGATCGTCCAGTGGTTGAAACTTAACCATTATAGTGAAAAGACAAAAAAATATTTTTTGTTTTAAAAAATTGATATAAAATGAGCAATTTTTTCTCATATGAATCATGGTATCATGTTGCTCTATCCTTATATTTTCCTTGGAGTTTAATATACTATCTCCATACCAATTATCAATAAATTTGGCCCATCAGTTTACCTGTAAAAACATAATTTCCTATTGGGAGCGTGACACCGTCCACTTTAAAATAAATATCTTTCCTCAGGATTCAATCTATTTCGGTGCCAAATTTCATCAAAATCGGCCCCTTAGCTTAGCAGTGAAAACATTTTTATTATTAGGGGCGTGACACCGCCCCAATCAAAACATATATCGTTACTCACAATTCAAGCTATTTCCATACCAAAATTTCATCAAAATTAGTGTAGTGGGTCAACCGTGAAAGTGTTTTTTCATTAACTCATTAAGTCCCAGCGGTCGATTTTTCGACCAGTAACTTTTGCATTTTTTCCAGGTAAGTCATAGAGTGGTATTACCTAAGTGCTAAGTTAATATGTTAGTTTGGATCTTTTCCAGCATACATTATTTTTTAATTGGCGTGATTCGGCTATTTAACTGGTTTTTCTTGCCTTGAAATCAGATGAAAATCATTTTTCTCAAATGTAACTACTATTCAGGGTATATTTGATGTTAAAAATACTACTGGTGCAATACGCCAGAAATGATTTTTGTTCATATCAGAAAGTATTACATTTTTAATCGGCCACCCACCTGAGCCCAAACCTGGGTAGATAAAAAAAATTAAAAATCAAAGCTCAGACTTACGATCCAAATGTAGCCTATGGATAAAATTTAATCGATTTGGTCAAGTAGTTTAGGACTTAATGGGTTAAAGGCGGTGCCATATTCTTTTTAAGAACATAGTTTTTAGTAAGCTTTCTTAGGGTTCAATCTACACATTTTGCAGTTAAACTTCATCAAAATCAGTTCATTACTTTAGCCGTGGAAATACATTTTCCGCTTGGAGACATGGCACCGCCTACAATAAGAAAATAAGTAACATTTTGCACTGCTCTTCATCACAGCCCTCTGAACAAAGAAAAAAATACAAAGCGATTATGTTGAGTTATGGCAGTTAAAAATAGATGGAACCGTTTCGTAACTGCCTATTTATAAATAGATAGTATAATATTGCCTTATCCATATCTCAATCTTATTAGGGTTCCATCTATCTATATACCAGATTTCATCAAAATCAGTCTATTAATTTTGATATGAAAACATATTACTGTCAGGGATGTGGCGCCGCCCATCTAAGACTAATTTTTTTTTCTCTGGAATCAGTCTATCGCTGTACTAAATTTCATCAAAATCAATGTAGCAACTCAGCCAGTTTTTCCTCGAAACTTTTAAAAAACACTTAGAAGTACATAAAAGTTTTTCCTTAAAAAACAAATGGGTACGACACACCCCTTTAGGAGGATCGGGGACCACCCCAATTAATTTTCGACTTTTTCTCATCGCTTCGAGCAATACATTTTTTTTTTTTTCAAAATGGGTCCAAAGCACCCTTTTACAAGGTTCGGGGGGGGGGGGGGGGAACTTCCATTTTCGTCAATTTCCCATAGATTCGTGCAAAAACATTTTTTTAGAAAAATGGGTTCAAATTATGCCTTGAAGAAGGTGGCTTCCAAAATCCAATAAAATTTTGTCTGTTGTCAAGTACAGTAAGCCTTTAAGTAAAAATTTTATTAAAAAACTTTTATATTTTGACTTTTGAAAATAAAATCTAAAACCGTTTTGAAATTTTTTGTACTAAATATTTAAATTTTATTTTTTTTGCTTATTTTTTTTGTGAAAAAAAACTGAACTCGTTAGAGCAGCAGTTGTTTCAGATTCTTTAAAGATTTTGATGACAGAAAAAACCTTAAATAAAACGGAAACTTCTATAGTCTTCTTCTGGATTAAAAATTAATTTGGAAGAATTTTTAAAAGACTTATCACGATGTGTTTGGATAAAAATTTAGCAGAATATAAAATGCCATACTTTAGAAAATTGCGCTGTTAGTGGGTATTTTTGCTCATATTGTGTTTTCAATTAATTATTTAAATAAATTACTAAGCAATGATTTAACTCAATTATTAAATTATCAAATCTTTAATTTATCAAACAAAGAAAGGCATCTTAATAATATCACTTTGTTAACGGAAGCGTTAACATAATCTTAAACTCATTTGCAACAAATAAACTGAGTTATAATCTCGAAACAATTAGCGCAGCGTTCACCAATTCATTGTGTTTTCCGCACATACTTCACTACAAAATTTCTTCTTAAAGTGCCAATTTACAGCAATTACACCCACAATGCAAACACATTTACACACACACACACATACACAAGGCGGCTGTTGTTGACCCATACACACAAAAAAAAAACACATTTTATTGCAATTCACACAAGGACCACCACAATTTAACCACAAGGACACGAGTAGCTTATTAATTTGTAGTTTTCTCTACAATCATTTCGTTCATTACGTTTTCCACTCTAATCAGCCATAAATTTCAATGTGAATAGGCGACGCACCGCACCGCACCGTAAAGCAATACGTACCACAATACAACTCAAGGCAGTCAATGCAACAAAATAATGTACGATTTTGTACGTGTATGTGTATGTATATCCGATTATGAGAATGTATGCAGTTGTAATAGTAAAGTAGTAGTAATGGTGTGAGGTCGACCGGAAGTGTTATGCAATGCTGCCGAACTTAGTAGCCAATTTAACAGCACATAACGCATATAAACATATACAAATAAATACACACACACATACTCGTATAGTATATGTATAAAGATTTTGTTATACAAAATGTGAAAATTACTGTGAACACATAAATCGTTTTACCTTTTTAAAAACGTGGCAAAATAAGACATACAAGTGAAGCATCCCAGGTTGTGATTAACATTCTTGATATTTTTTCTTTTTCATTCGATGGTCTTTTCTTCTTAAGTCTCTGTTATCACTCTGTGAAAGTGAGGATTTTTTTAACATGAATTTCTATCAACTTCTTGTCGCCTAAGCTCAATTACCAAAGATTGTTCAATTTTGTTTACACTGAAAAAACTATTTGATTGTATATAACAAATGTATACTCGATATAGAACAATCAAATATTTATTTGAACCAACCATATTTAATTTGGAACAAATAATAACAAATCTTAGTTGAAACATTATGTGTCTGGATCAAATAAATATTTAATTACTCTATATCAAATATGTGTTATGATTAATCGTATTGTTTTTTCAGTGTAGGATGAAAAATTATATTGTGCTCTTGTGAGAATAACTTTCTCCGCACTATTTTTGGTCGGGATATTTTTTAATCTGGGGCTTTTCGTATAGCCTTTTATTCTTTCTGCTGATAAATATATTCCTCTTTTGTGTACTTCTACGCTGACAGGTTTAATCATAGCTGCTTTTTTACTGAAAATAAGGCACATATATGCTTAGTTCCGTGCTCAGTATCGTACTATACCTTTTATATGAAATTTTTTGGGCAAAAAAGGCCGAATTCAATTTTGAACATAATCAAAATCATTTCAACTTTTGAAAGAATGCTTTCATTCACTTCTTCAAACAAAACTCTTATTTTATCAATCCACAGAAAAATATTTTTTGGATATAACACGATAATGAGTTTTAAGAAGATATTGACAACTAGGGAGTAGTTCTAACAATATTAAAATAAAATCAACAGACAATTATCAAACATATATTTTGATTTAAATAATTTTAATTCAGGGACCAGGGACAGGGAATCGTTATTTTCAAGAATTGAGGTCAAAAAATGACAATGAAGGAAAAAACGAAATGTGAGTTTCAGATGTATACAGTATACAGATGAATTTCTTTTGGCTAAAACAGTAGATGCGTGTGACATGATTTTTAATTTTGCGATTTTTATTTTAAAAATTAATAATAATTGCTATTGTGGATTAATTTTTTTATATTCAAAATTATCGTAATTTTGGATTTTTAAAATTTTATATCAAACTAAGTAGATATGTAAGTATATAATTTTGACAATCACTTTTATATAAGAAAAAAAGGGCGGCACATCGGCAAGGGCCTTGGGCGGCAGCGAACCTAATTCCGCCACTGTAATTCCCATTCAACGATTTGTTTACATGCTTTTTTCTATGTTTGAAATTATGATGATGAAATTTTTAGCAATTTTAAAACTTAAATATTTTGATATTTAACAGAAATATCGTTACAATTTTAATTGGAGATTGAGACCAAGCGCCTCGCCTAAGAAATAACCCTAAGTAAATTTGATTGAAATTGATCAAGCAGATTTCGCGTGATATGCGAACATCGCAAATAGCTATCATTGTATTTATTTAGATATATTTGTTATTTTGTATTTTTATCAGCGGGGTGCGCTTTGAACCTATTTTTCTTAGCTCAATATATGAATTTTAAAGTGAATATTCGAATATTCAAAAAATTTTCATTTTTATTTTCGAACTCAGCGGAAACAAAAAGTAACCTTTTATCAATGGAATATTTTGAGTGTAAACTAGTGTTATCGATACTTTCTGACTTTTCAACTTTTTTTTCGAATATTATCGATTTTTTATGCTTTTCGATAACCTCTGTCGCAAATCGATCTTTTTCGATGATCATCGACACATTGGTATGAATTGGTTACGTTTTTTTAAACATTTTTTGATTTTTATTGATGCTATTTGATAAGTTTTGACATGATTCGATATTTTTCGATGATTTTCGATAAGTACCAACTTACCTTGATTTATTCAAAAAGTGTAGGATTTAATAGCAAGCATAGGCTTGGACTGTTAACGTTTTTTTTTTTACAATTTTTGGTTAATAACGACTTTAACTATATTTTTCAATTATTCTCAATAGATTTCGACCTTTTCGATGTTTTTGTGGGAGTTTCGATTTTTTCGATGTTTTTCGAGGAGTTTCGCTTTTTTCGATGTTTTTCGATATTTTTCGACTTCTGTCGTGTTTTTTGGTACATATCGTTTTTTTATCTATATTTTTCGACAGTTTTCAACTAATATATCCTCTTCCAATCTTTTTCGGTTAGCTTGGACTTTTCACTGATTTTTTCAAAATTTTTTGTCTTCGAAAAGTGTGTCTTGTGAAAATCCTGGTTGGTTATTTTGGATCTAAGTGAATAGAAATCCGAAATGATGATTATTTCTGATCTAAATATATAAAAATCTACAGTAATTTTTAATTTAAAAACTTAAAAATTCAAGCACTCTAAGTCAGATTTTTTTTTGATCAAAAAAAGTAGAAATCCGAAATGACGATTACTTTGGATAAAAAAAAAATCATTTTATATCGATTATACACTGATATCCATAGTAAAATTCATAATCGTTGGAGTCCCTGTTTTTAGTATAAACAAAAGGTAAGGCTCTTACCTGCAATTAGCAGTGTATACATCAATTACAACGATGTATCATAGTACATACTCTGAGTTAGAAGAAACAGCATAGGTATTACAAAGTTCATGAACAACAAAAACTGAATCACTGAATAGCACCTGGGATACCCAACTTCATTTAAATGCAGTGACTACAATGAAAAGTGGCCAACATGAGCTTACACGTGTACTACAAGTATTTCGGGAAATCAGTTACGGCAGTAGTTTGAGTTTATAAACCTCAAAAGGAGTTGAAGAAAACTACACTGAACATGGGATACAGCATGGTAAAGGAAAGAAATGTGTGAGTGCTCAAGTGAGTCAATGTGTGTGCTGTATGGGAAAACGACAAAATCTGCCATAAATAAGGGATAACAATTTGTAATGATCAACAAGTGTGCAACTACAAATCAACGGAAACCCCGCTGAAGTAAAAGACGAATATTTCTTCCCTTAGTGGATTGAGGTGATGTTAAAAAAAAAAAAATTGCAGCACCGCAGGTGGGCCAACAAAAATAACTAAAAGCAATAAAAAATATAAAGTGTTAAAAATTGAATCAGGAAGTTTTTGTGTGCAGCAAAGAAAAGTTTTTCTTAGCTCATTTTATTTTTAAATTTTCTCCTTTTTTCACTCAAAAACTTTGAAGTGAAAAATATGGCCACACACAACATGACAGCCCAAAAGAACTTAAACCTAACTATGCGCAAACACCAAGAGCAGCAGCAGTTGCAGTTGCTGCCTCCCAAGAACGAGACCACCACAATTTCACAGCAAATGTTGCCAGCTATGATTATTACGATGAACAGGTTGATGATGATAATGATGGTGAAGGTGATGATGATTATCATAACTATGACAATGTACAGGAAGAGATGTAGCAAAATATTGTTTGTGCTATTTTTGGAGCGAATCTTTTTGATTTTATTTCCGTTTATTTACACAAAATTTGTTAGTTTGCCCTATTTTCTGGAGAGTGGCCTGATAGGAAAATGCTACTCTTAGATAAGTTGAGCTAAAATTTTCTGGGTGTAGGTAAAATAAAATATGGGATCGCATAAAACTAAGTATATCTATATATATAGACTTTGCACTGCTTGTTTGGAAAAAAGCGGCGATGCCACGGCCTCTATATAGGAGAAAAATAAAAGGCATCATATCTCATCAACTATTTTCGGCAGATGAATAAGACTTTGTACATACTTATATAGAAGGTACGGGCAAAATCATGTTTTAATGAATAAATGGGCGGCGCCACGCCTCCTATATGTGAAATACACTTTTCATATATAAGCAACAATTAAACCAAGAAGGATAACGTTTTGCATATATGTTTCTTATGGTTTGTGGAAGGTTCGTAGCATAGTTTGATTTTTAGAAGTTGGGCGATGCCACGCCTCTCATATAAGAAAAAATTAAATTCATCATATCTCATCAACTATTTGAAGCAGACGAATGAGACTTGGTACATATATATATATATAAGGAACGAGCTAAAGCAAATTTCAATGTAAAAATGGGCATTGCTACGCCTCTTAAATGTAAAAAGCCTTTTTTTATATTTTAACAGATATTTGACGCAGATGGATAAAACTTTGCACATATGTTCTTATGGTTTGTGAAAAGTTCTTAGCATATTTTAGTTCTGATGCCACGCCCCTTACATAAAAGAAAATAAGAATCATCATATCTCATGAAGTATTTGGCGCAGCTGAATGAGACTTGGTATATATGTATGAGTATACAATACAACGATTTTTATGAAACCTGACCTACCCAAACTTTTCACCAATAAAACTTTTTCCGAATGGGTTACCAGTGCGGCTTATATGCATAAGTGCGTTTGTATGTCTATATCTTTGTATTCCCAGCAGTAGCAATTTAAAGCAAACTAAACGTTGCGGTTACTTTGTTACGGTGTCTTCAAGGTAACAGGACGTTGTCGTCATCGTTGTATTCGTCCTTGTCGAGCACCTAATGTCATTTGTTACTTTGCCAAAAAAAAAAAAACCAAGAGACAAGAAAAACTTTTTTATAAGAAAAGTGAATATCAAAATAAGCCATGGAAAGTGGCAGCAGCAGCACCTTAAGAAGATGCTACAACGTCATATCTCATGGGAGCAGCAAATTGAGGTCATCCATGTCTGTGTCGCTTGCGACATAATGTTGTCTGTTTAGTTTGAATTATTATAAAACCAAGAAATTTGTCAGTTGTTGCTTCTTGTTATTTTTTGGTGGACATGAAAATAATTCATAGTACGTAGGTCAGGTTGGATTTTTTTAATAATAAACGCTCAGAGAAATACACTTATTTAAATTAAATATGTTTCATATTAGCGCCAAATTATTTTAATAATTATGGAAATATTTGAATAAGACATATAAAACATATTTAAGTGTAGTAACGAAATGATTAAGAAAGTTAATAGAATATACAATGGATTTGTAGTTGTTTACTTTTTTATAACAATATTTGTGAGTACATGCAATGAATTGGTAGTTTTTTACTTTTTTACGACAATGCAATGTAGCACGTAAGGAAACCACAATAATTCTGGACTGAAAGTATGGCTAGCAGTAATGGTACTATTAAAAAAATATGTGAATTAAGTACCTTATGGAACTTTCTCAAGACAGAGGACTAAACCCCCCTTAAATCTCACCCAGAACTTACCAATGGTTAAGAAAATAGCAATCACAAGTTCATTATTTATTTAAAAGATTTTGATCATCACAAAAAAGTAAACAACTACTAAGTCATTATCAATACTTTGAAATATTTTTTAATTGTTGCAAAAAAGTAAGCAACAATCAACAAATTGTACTTTTAACAAAATGTTGTTTAAAATATATAAAATTTCGTTAGATAAAAATATTATTTCAAAATAAAATCCTTAATATTTAAATAAATAATTCGTTCTGCATTGAAGTGCAAAACACCTATAAATTTGTACGCAAGAATTAAAGCTCGTGCGTATACATAGAAAATATTAAAGCTATTTGTGAAAAGAACAAACAAATTAAATGCTTATGTTGATGTCGCCATTATTATTGTTCTTTCTGCAACACGAACTTTCCAGCTAGCAGGCTCAAGCACGGTGTTAAGACTTTGATGCCAGAACGTGACTAAATGCAAAGAAAATTGAATATTTCTACAAGAATGAACAATAGAAATAGCAAACAGATTCAATATATGAACAGATTTCAAAGAATAGAAAAAAAAAAACATTGAGTTCAAAGCAAAACACAAAAGAACACGAAGTTATTAAAGTGTTTTAAAATAAATGCAAGCATAGTTCTAGGCAGTTGAACATTGTTTCAATAAAACCAATGATTTAAATTTAGAATTGCTCGCATGTGTTGGCACGCATTATTTAATTGAAAAAAGTACTGAATCAAAGATTTCGATTTTACTACTACCGTTGTACTGGATACTATACAAAATAAGCGACAGAATTAAGTAGTAGTCACGATGCATTCTGTTGAAAAGTGATTGGAGTGCAGTCAGTAACAGAAGAAAGCACTAACAGTTGAAAGCAGTCATAACAAAAGTCATTCACAGTAGGGGTTAGGTTCTATAGAAGGTTGTTATATTTACGGAGATCAAATGCTCTGCATACCTGGAAACGGTTCTCAAACGGTCACTCCCCAAAACTTTATTTAGAAATTTGGTATGTGCAAATACTCAGTTGTTTTTCAGATTTGAATTTAAACCGTATTTAAATATGAGATTTTTATGAAATACTAGTGGTATTCACGGCTTTACACACGCACTTTTCGTTGTATTATTCATAATGATATTACTCCCTTGAAATCTCATTCTATCTTCTCTCTTCAAAGGTAATAAAAACAAAAGGAAGAGAGTTCGTTCTTTGAACTTCGTAGCTAAATATTAGCCGTAGAAATTAGAAAAAAAAACAACAATAACAACACACAATTCAATAAGCAGCATTAGCAACGAAAAATTGAAACAAATTCTTAATCCTCAAAAACAGAATGTTTAACTTTAAAAAATAAAAACAAAAATATGCAATAATCTTCTGTAGCATAAATATGTTGTTTTACAAAAGAAATTATTAAAATCGCTTCAGTATATTTTGCGCCAAAGCGTTACAAACCATATCCATATAAGCAATTTAACATATGAAAATAGTATAGATATATGAGAATTATAATTTTGAAATAAAATTCGCATGGTCATATACAAGTTATAAAGAAAATGCAAGCCGACACTCAATAATCAGTAAACCGGGTCGCTGGGGTTTTAAATTCAATTGGATGATAATGGACGAGAAAAAAATGGATCTTACTCTATATACGTTAAGACTTTTTTCTACGGTTTTTTACTTGTTATAATTTAAAATTTTTCATATACTTAGCTTTTAACAAAATAAAGAAAAACCCTCTGTCGACATCCTTAAATAAGAACCATTAGTAATTACCAGTTGATATGGAGAAAATCTCATTTCATGCGCTTTTTGTCCCTGATGTATCATGTAAAGATCTCTAGATAATAACACCGCGTTAGAATTTCGCGTAATTAATTTTCTCTTACGATTTGATGTAAAACAGATATTACGATAAGTAGGGGTCGTCCATAAAAGACGGGGGAGTGTTTGTAAGATCATAAGAGAAAAAGCAGGGGCCGGGGGTCGATGACATTTCAGATTTCGGACATTTAATTTTTTTGAATGTCACTATTAAGTTCTTTTGTTTTTTTTTTGTTCATAAGAAATGAATAAAAATTAATTTAATTTATAGATTTTTATGGGACTTTTTTGTTATCTTTTCTACGTAATGAAGTTTGCACCATTGTTTTCAGTGAAAATCAACCTAGAGAACATACAGATTTTCGGAGTCTACCCAACAATTTCTACTTCCCAACTGTTTCGGATGAGCTCATCAAAAGAACATGTAAAGTATGTGGCAGTTTTTCAGCTCAAAAAATTCATGGTCATTCTCAGCTCATGTCAAAAATCTCCACGGAAAAACTAAGAAAATTCAGAAATCAGAAAATTACAAGAAAAAATTACAGAAAAATTAAAGATCGAGCTTTTGTGCATTTTTTGAATGTTCTCAGTTCAATATCCAAGATGCAGAATGAGAAAATGAAAGCGAAGTCGAATATGATAAACTTTATCCGAACTTTCCCGTAAATTCAATTGATGAATGGTTTCGAAAACCTCTGTTGGACAAAAGTGGACAACCCGGGGAGAAGGAGTTAAAATTCAAGAATTTTTGCGAACGCCTTCTATGGACGACCCCTTAATAAATGCAGAACATTGCAAGAGAGAACAATCATTGCTCAATGAGGCACATTTTAAGCTTAATGGGTATACCAGTGGTCAAAGCTGCCATATTTGGTGTGCGGAGAACCGCCTCACTGGCTAATATGATTCTTGAGCTGACAGAGGATTGGGTCATATTTCCTTCAAAGTTACAATGGTGAATGGTTTGAATTACGGGATGATTGATATGTAGTTGATATTTTTGGGGCAGAATTGATTGATCAGATTCGATTTTCGACAACGCGTTATCGCGTTTTCGGCAATTGGCAATGTGAAAGCAATTGTTAAAACCGTTGGATTTTTGCGAATTTTATGTGACAAAAATTTAACTTGCGCACTGTTCTAATTATTCGTTGCTAAGCCCGACACAATTACTGTGGCACCCTTTATGATTTTTTACTAAATTTAAGCTTAAAGCAAATTTTCCCAAATTCTAAAGAGGTTTGTCTAGCATACTTTTATGCGAATAAAAGTGTTTTTTTTTTTTTATTTAAGAATAATACACAAAAGCTGTTGACAGACAAAATTCAATTTCAATTTCAATTCAATTTACATTCAAATTGTTTGTAATAAACAAAAAGAACATTGCGATTTGTTTTATTTGCTTTCAACATTTAAATGCCTCATTAAATTTTGCCATGCAATCCCCCTTGGTTTGGATTTGTTTCGTTTTTTTTTTATCGTCTTTACTACTGGATATGACAGTATCCTCAAGCATTTTGTCGCAATTCCCCGTATTATGGGTATTGCTGTTTTTTGTCGTTTCTCTTCCCTCTTTTATTATTTATTTTTATTTGTACTCAACGGATCAATTGCTGTAAATTGCAAATCGCATGAATAACAAAATTACCAAATTATACAGTGAAGTTCATAAAAATTGTATCATTTGTAGGGAAAATATTTACTAGTAAATAGACTCCAGGGGAATTAACAGTAGAAAGCACAGAGCATGAGAATGAGAAAGGGAAGCAAGAAAAATGCAACAATATGCCACCCAGTTATTCAATCAATTTGTTACTACTGCAACACGCCCCACTTTGTTGTTGTTCGGCCTACTCTAAAAGGCGCCCCTTTTCGCATTCAATTCAATTTTGCTTACAATAATCTGTGGAAATTGTTGTCGCGCTGCTGTTGTTGTCAAATTGTTGATGTTAAATTATCGCAGCGCGACATAGTGCGGATGGTGGCCACAAGGACGAATATCTTTGCGTGGTACCTACCGACTGTAACTGTAATAGAGTCTGCAAGGCATGACAGCACTTTGGAGAGTAAAAATAAATAAATAAACAATAATGTAAACTCACTAATAGCAAAAGAAAATAAACTACAATTGAGATGAATTTAAATTGCGTTGTCGAGTGGCTGAAAGTTTGATGTATTGAAATGTGTAATGGATTTGAATTGTTGGCAAATTTAGGCGAAGGAAAATAGGAAAAATGAGAATGAGATCGATGTCAGGAGCAAGGCTTATTTTAGGGATCGTATTACTGATATTTTGTTAGCTCAATGAAAACTAAATCACTGCAAGCGTATCTTAGCTTTACCAGTTCATAATAAGTTCAATAATATCAAGCCAAAGTGAAAATCAATTCTGATCTCTTAATTCAAGTTGAGCTCAAGTAAGGTTCACGAAAAAATTAAGATATGGTTAAGTCAAGCTACATTTAGGTTCAACATAAATCCAATCAATTGGAAGCAAAATCAAATCAAGTCTCTGCCAAATTCAAGTTAGGACCAAGTCAAGTTCGATTCGAATTTATATCAATTTTAAGTCAAGCTTAAATCCATTTTGAGTTAATTCGAATTCAATGTTTAATTAAAACCAAATCCAAAATAAATTTAAGTTAGTTTAAATTAATACTTAGTTTATGTCAGAGCCAAGCTTAAGCCAAACATTAAGATTCAAAAATTTTTTAATAGAGGTGAAATGCTCAATATGTTTCGATAAATTTGACTTGATTAGGTCAAGAATATACGATTTGTTATATAGGAATTCAATTCTTCTCATAAAAAAATCTGTTTAGTAGCAAATCTGTCATATCTTTAGAAGTAGTAGCCAAAACACTTGAAGAATAAATTGTCTAAAACGGAATATGAAATGGACAAACACTTAAGTCTTATGTCTACACTTGGTTTTGAACTTATTACCCTCAAACTTTTAATAGAATTTTCTATGTTTCTTACGCTCCTAACATTTTCATAGATTGCGTTTTCTTCAATGGGAGTATTCTGATTGTAATACGAAATCATGAAAGTTTTGAAATTTCACTACATTAAGAATTCAGAATAATGGAAAATAATCGAGAAACCTACGAAAAATCTTTGTTGCAATTATTTTATGAATTTTATTTCTTAGCGAAGTGTTTACTTACATATTTGTGTTTTGATATTTAAACACAAAGTTCTGTTCCTGTGAAACAGTTCTGAAAAAAATTGAATTAAATTTTATAAGCATTTAAAAAAATTTTTTAAGAAATTTGACTTATTTTCATGTTAATTTACTAAAGTACAAATGTTGCGAAGGGCAGATTAAAAGGTATTTTCTTAGAAATAGTTCCCCAAAACGTAATTACTCTGGCTTTGGTGCATTAAAAATTATCAACAAAAAATCTATGAAATTTAAGTCAATTTCAATATAATTTGCGGGATATTAAATGCAATAGTTGATGAGCAAAATTAAACGAAATAAGTCTTCGAAACAAATAATTTTTGGGTGCTTTTCCTTAAAAAAATAAAAAAAAAATCATACTATCGATTCATGAATATTATATCCATAATTCCATTTCTTACACCTAGAAGGTAGCGCGCCAGTTGTAGGAGAAATATATGTTCTTGATCAGCGCCATGTTCTTAATCGCAAATATAAAAAAAAAAAATTTTGATGGCTACACCGGTTAGTTAATTAAAGAAATGCAACTAGGTATATACATTAAAAATACTATATACTAGAATGAGGTAGAAACCAATTTCAATAAGAGGGCGTGGTACCTCTCATTCAAATAAACCTTTTAAAGCGCTATCCTTTGAAAGTAATTAAAGGTAACGCAATAAAATTTCACACAAATACAAGACAAGATCTCAGCAAAATAAAATGGCGTGACGTCTCCTTTACAAACAAATACTTCGAATACCTTACTGAAAGTTATTAAAGTTAATGCAATCAAAGTTCGTACAAATACAAGGAATAGTTCGGATTATTAAAATAACACAATAATAAGAGATTTATTTAAAGTAATAAGAACAATTTTCAAACAAATACTAAGAGTGTACAGGCTTTAGATGAAAATTGGGAAAATTTCGACATGAATGCGTAGCGCTCCCCTTGAAGTACAACTTTCGGAATGGTATATTAATAGCGATATATAATTTATAGAAAGTAAACTAGACAGAAAGAAGGCGAAATTTGAGAAAAGGCCATAAAAGCAACTATGTACTTCAAACGCTCTACTGACAGTTATTTAAGGTAATGCAATCAAAGTTCACATACAACAAGAAATATAGAAGAAATGGTTGTACTATCGCTAAACAAAAATCAGCGCATTTTGATAAGAGGGCGTGGTTCTTCTCATGCAATAAAAAAATTTTAACCAATTAATTGATTAAACGTGATGCAGCCAAGTTCTTTTTACACAAATAAATCTTCAGTTAAACGCTGGAAAAAAAAAAATAATGCGAATTTCGACAAGTAGTAGTGGCATCTCCCCCATTCAAGCAAAAATTTCAAAACACTTTATGTACTAACAATGTTATACATTTATATAAGGCAATACAACAAAATAAAAAAATAGAAATTTTTCTGACAAGCATTTGGCAGAAAGCAGGCAAATTTTGAAGAGGGACTTGCATCTAAGGCATAGTTTCGAAGCGCTATACTGAGACAGTTCTTTAAAGTAATGTAATCTAATTTCACAAATATGATTGGAATGCTATGGAAAAGACTACGAATTCTCTCTTCGGCAAAAAGGATACGGTTCTGGCAATTAAGCATGACAAGTCCCATAAAAGCAAACCACTTGAAGTGCTATAACGATAGAGTTATTTAAGGTTAGACAATATAAGCAATGTTTGGGATTTTATTATACAATAAGAGTGTTTATTTTTACTGTTAACGCAGTGTAGTTTGGCAAGACATAATTTCACTGCTTTTTTGTTTTTTTCCGATAAAAAAAGATAAATTGAGAAAAGTCGAATACTAATTGCATATTAATGAGATGAAATATGTAAGGATTTGTTGAAATGATAGTAAAATTATATATGTAAGTAATGAAATTTTTGGTAAAAATATAAATTTATTTGAAATAAAACCTTAGATCGGTATAGTTAGAAAAATTGTGCTATTTTAATTAAGTATATGACTTAGAGTTCAAAGTTTTTGTTTTATTTGATTCCGTATTTTTAATACTTTAACTCATAAACTATTTGGGATTTAATCTTATCAGGTAATTGGAATTAGTTACTTAAAAAATTGCACCGAAAAAAAAAGAGTTTTGGTCGGAAAACCAAACCCATTTATTCTTGTGTAAAATTTTTCGCAGATTTTGGAAAAAAAAATTTTTTCAAGCCAATTCCCTTCAAGAATTTTACAAAGGATAGGTATATTTAGAAACAAAAATTGGAACTTTTAAGCATTTTGGTGAGAAGAGTGTGGTAATTGGCTCGACAAAAAATTTTTTTTAATTCTTTTTTTAGAATTCAGTGAAGAATTTTACAAAGAATAGGTATATTTAAAAACAAAAATTGGATTTTTTTGAAATATTTTGGTTAGAATAGTGTGGGAAATGGGGGGATTGAGGGGAATTGGTTCGATTGTTTTTGACCATTGGATTTGGTTTTTCGACCAAAACCTTTTTTTTTGTTGGCCTGTGTTCTCGAATAAAAACTATATCTCGTAGAGAAAGGCCAACATTTTTTGAAAGTTTTTTGACGACTTATTTGAAAAAATTTATTCATTTTGTGGACTATTTAGGTAAGCCAATTTAAAACGAAATACAATTGTCAAATCAGGGTTAAATTATTTAAAATAAATCCTTTATTTAAAGACCAACAAATAATAAAGACATGCAGATATTTTTTTTTTGTTTGGAGTTAAAAAAATTATGTTTTCTCTTTCATCCAAACCACAAAAACATTGCAAGAAGTGCTAAACATAGCATAAGCTGCTAAGAATAATATCAACAAACTTAATCTTACGACAAAATATCACCAAAGTAACATTTTGTAGCAATAAATAGGACGCGATAAAAAACATATTGTATAAAATCAATTGAATAGTGGACAACATCCTTCCCTCGTCCAACTCGGATGTTGCACATATTGGTAAATTTGTGGAAAGCGTAAAATACTTTGTCCAGAATTTAAATTTTGTGCAAATATGCATGTACAACTACAACAACAGTAACGTCAAGATATCCGTTGCAATTCCGCATGAGTTGGTTGCCCAACCAAGTAAAAGATATCCTTAGGATATGCAAAAGAAAAAAGTGCTGCTAACTTTTTAGCTTCATGATTTTTATATTTTCTTACCACTTTTCTTTTGTTACAAAAAAAAAAGATGAGTTAAAATTTCTGCATACTCCATGGTACCATTTTATGCAGAATTATATATGGAAATGCAAATATTTTCAAGTTAAACGTACGCTGTCCTTTACAGTCGTTCAACTAACCACTGATTTTGTCTTTTTCCAACCGCTTGCCAAATTTCCGTCGTGAAAAAAAGGAAAAGGTTTACAATTCAGAAAAAAAAGTTACTTCCTATCTTTCTCTCTCTCTCTCTATAGCCCTCGAAACTTTTGTGTGTGACTTTTTCGTAATTTTTATTGCATATCCTTTGGCACACACACAGCAATACTAAAAACACGGAAGGAACACATTCTCTAGCACTGGAGCATCATGAGGGTCCTTTTGCCAGACGCTTGGACTTTTTTTTTTCGTTATTTTTCTTTGTGCAAGGATATTGAAAACTTATTTCCGGTGCAATGAGTTTATATCACGGAATTTTATTTCGACAACGAATGAAAAAGACAGCAGGAAGAACTAAAACGAAAAACACACACACTAAAAGGGATGTCATCCTCGATAGCATTAGTGTATGACTAGAAAAAAAAAATAAGCCAACATTTCTGTCATCGTCGTTGTCGTTGTGTTCAGCCAAAGGATATGAAAAAAGTTTTTAAATCATAAGAAAATAAAAATCACTGCCATCCCGCTCTCTTTCTCGTTGTGCGTGTGTGTGTGTGGGTTTTTTTGTTTGACAATAATTTTTGCATCAATGTGAGAGTAACTACTCAATAATATCAATAGAGTGCGCGCTGCACTCACAAAATAAGCATTACTACAACAACATAATTTGTGAATATATTTCTCTTGCAATATGTTGACAATCATTTGCATGATTTTTATTTTATCTTTCTCACATGATGTACAGTGAGAGATTATTTCGTTTTTAAGGGATAAAGGTAGGCATTTTTAGTTAAGTAATCAAATACCTAGTCAAAATAACAATGACGCGTGGCTTAATTAAATACAAACCTAGTCAAAATAATAATGGCTCATTGTTTATCAATCACAACATTAACTGTGCATTGACTACTTTTATTGGTTGTATTTACAACACTTCTTAGTTGAAGGAAAATTTACCACGGTTCGTTGTTGATTTGACAACGGTTGATTTTTCAAGCGTTTGGTTTTTGAAAATTGAAAAAACTTTTACTGGTTGTATTTACAACACTTCTTAGTTGAAGGAAAATTTACCACGGTTCGTTGTTGATTTGAAAACGGTTGATTTATCAAGCGTTTGGTTTTTGAAAATTGAAAAAAGAACAGAAAGTTTGCAACTGTGAATAAAATATTTATTTGGAGCAATACATCAAATTCTGCCATTTATTTTTTAAAGATAAATTCATGTAAATTTTGCCCGCGGTTATGCCTGAAGAGGTTCATTCGTCAGCTCCAATTTTGACATACTTTTTCCAGCATTTTGACCGGTATCTCACCAATGGCAGCTTTAATGTTGTCTTCCAGGGCTGCAACTGTGGCTGCTTTGTCCCTGTTAACGAGAGACTTCACGTAGCCCTACAAAAAAAAGTCTAGTGGGGTCAAATCACCCCACATGTCAAACAAGTCCAACTCTTTCATTTTGGGCAAAAATAGTCGGTAATCATGGCAAGGTATTTTGCTCCATTGACTGTAACGTTGCGATTTTCATTATTTTTGAAAAAGTATTGTCCAATGATGCCGCCGGCTCATAAATCACACCAAACAGTGCCTTTTTCAGGGTGCGTTGGCCTCTGGCTGCTGTTTAGATCAAATTCGGCCAAAATTGTTTCGGTATTTCGACATTTCTCACAGAGCACGAATTTATTAATAAAATTTAATAATTTGCAAGCGTTGTTCTATTTGTAGTAAAATGGCAAATCTTTTTGAGCATTTTTGGCGTTGACACATGTTACCAATCATGCATAAAAAGTCAAAAAATATACACTGAAAAAACAAATAGCAAAAAAAAATCACCCATTAGAAGGAGTACCTTGCATATGATTTCAAATATTGTGTTATTTTTAATCTGAGTAAAGAATATAATTATTTGGTAATCCTTTCTCAAAATTTAAGCTCAAAATCCGCAGATAAATTTCGTCACTGTGCACCAACCATAACTTTTTTATTTTATTATTGTCATAATTCTTGCAGCTGCCGCTAACGCTGATTCTGGGTACTGATTTTGATTTCTTTCATGCATCCTTGCGTTTAATGCACAACAACGTCACTTTCGGTGTTCGGTGTTCAGTGTTCATTCATTGGACGGTCGGTGTGTGGTGTTCAAATGCAAATGTTTAACATTGCGTTTTATTGCTTCATTGCTGTCTCGTTTTACACTTACATTTCTATATAGATTTTCTTCATGATGCCATTCAAAAGTTTTATTTTCTTTTATTCAGATTGGCCCTGGATTAATGTTCGTTATGCCGTCATGTTTTGACAATAGAGGACGAATTGCTTGGGAAAACTTTTGCAATTGGAAATTTTTTCTTGATATTTTTTTTTCTTTTTCTGCAAGCAATATTTTTTTTGCTCATCTGATTTGCATGCAAAGTTGTTGTGCTGTGCACAATGAAGCGAAACGAAACGAAGTCCTTTTCAATTGAAATGTTTCTTAAAAATTCGTTTGCAATTTTCTGTTTTTTTTTTCTCTTTTATTTTTCTTAAATATATACTGAGTGTATTTCTTTTATTTTTAAATTGAAAGTTTTGCATTTGTATAGAAATTTCTGTTGGCATGTTATTGCAAGTGTTGTATTTGTTCCATAAACATACAATTTAGTTGTATATTGAAATTTTAGTTGCAATTTAGATGAAAATTAGTTTATGGTTGCATTTACATTGGAAAATTGAGTTATTGAGGTTTTGTTTTTTGGTATAGATGGTAATTGCTTTGAGTGATCGATGACGAAAGGTTGAAAATAGATTTTTAACATAATTCGGGACGAACCCGAAAGAGACTGTTTTGAACGGCTTTTCGAAAAAAAAATTTGACCACCAATCGATGAGGAAAAGTTGAAAATGGAATTTTAACATAATTTTGTGCGAACCCCGGAAAAGATCGTTTTGCACCGATTTCCTCTGGAAATAATTGACACCAATCGATGAGGAAAGTTCGAAAATGGACTCTTAAAATAATTTGAGACAAATATGGAATCCGGAAATGATTATTTTAGACCCATTTCCGGAAAAAAAAAATTTTCGATAATTGATGCGGAAATTTACTAAACATTCTTATACAAAACCACATATGGGCATTTCCATGGGTCCAGTTCGACCGTCAAACACATTTATAGTTAAAAAAAGTCAAAATAAAACGGATTTTTATTTTTACAATAGGTTTAACTTATAGCTCCTAATTAGCTGTATAATTAGTGCTAAGGTTAAATTTGGGCAATTTTTCCTTTTCAAGATAATTGCAAAAAACCAAAGTGTCGCACGGGACAAAAACTTTCGTTTTCGTGGAAATGCCCATGCTCTACAAATTTTTCCTAACATAAATTCAAGTCGGACTATAAGAAAACGAGTAAGTTAAAAAAAATGGTCCCAAAACGGACCTCAGCCTATTGATTGATATCTGCAACAGAAATTTTTATCAGGAATATAAATGGTGACTTTTTAAGCGTTTGGTTTTTAAAAATTAAAAAAAATAAAGAAAATTTTTAAAAATGAATAAAATATTTATTTAGTGCGATAGATCCAATCCTGCCATTTACTTTTTTAAGATTATTTCATGTAAATGTTGCCCGCGGCTACGCCTGAGGTGATCTATTCGTAAGCTTGAATTTTGACATACTCTTTCCAGCATTTCGGTCGGTATCTGACCAATGGCAGCTGTGATGTTGTCTTCATATTGTTAATCTATTTTTAATCTATGCTGTCGAAATCAAATGGAAAATACCAGGGCTGCATAGTCGTTTTTTGGCAAAAATTGCAAGCAAATTAGTATCACTGCTGGAGGGGAAATTTTACATTCTCAAAATATTTACGAATGCAAACGCTATCTCTCGAGAAAGGAATAAATTCTCAAGAGAGAATTTTTGATACATGATAATAAGGTCCATTATGTGCCTAGTTGATGCAAAGTGTGCTTCGAATCATTAGCCGCAAAGTAAAGTGCGTATATAAGGAAATACTCGTATCTAATTTTTATCACCTTTTTTATATGAAATTTAACCCTATCACAAGACGTTTAGAAGATTAAGTAATTTTTCTTAATTTTTGTTTAATAGTTTGACAAAACAATTTTGGAAAATTTCTACATAAATTTTTGGAAGAATCTGTGCGTATGATTGACTAAGCTGCTGCTCAAAAACATTAAAGATTTTAATTTTATGCAAACAGTTTACTATGGACAAGAAAATAGCACTTCACACGGTTAAGCAGCCTGTTTCAAATGAGTGAGTTCTAAAAATCAGTGGTATTTGTTGTATTACCAAATTTTACGCGCCTAATATCCTTTAGGCGTTCATAGTCCTATACATACAGTTTTACTAATTCCCTTTTTTTCATAGCTTTTTCGAAAGTACTTAGAAATCATGTGGCGTACACATGTCCCTAGTGAATTTTCTCAAAAACACATGAAACATAAATTCAAACATTTTTCTCTCTTTAGGATACAACTAATTTTGATAAGCATTTTTAAAGCAATTTATCATAAATATTACAGCTGTCTTTCAAAAAGTAGGACAAAAGAACTTAAGCAAATATTTAGAAATCCTTAGAGATGAATTCAATCAATTTCAATTTACGAACACAACACATACAGTGAGCGTAAAAAAAAAAAATCGAACCCAAATAAATATTGAACAGTTAAGGAAAAAAAAAGGGCGAAGAAAAGAAAAGAAAATAAAAACTCATGCAGTAGCGGTAGAAATAAATCGCCAAATACACACATACACATACATTCTTGCAATTACACACTCATACATAGCCACTCGTACAACGATCTATAGACACACATCGATGCAGACAATTTAATTAATTGTTTATGTCAGACTGACAGCAACTGCGGGATTTCTTAGCTGCTTATTTGCACCACAATCCTGTGGGGCAACAGAGTGTTGTTACACAGGAAAATATCGTACATAAATACGTGCAGCATTCGCCAACACGTATTGAGCACAAGCGTTCTGCTCTCACTTACTTGCCGGCTGCCCTACAGTTTTTCATACGAATCGATACAATTTCTAATAAATTTATCTCCTTCGTTTGTGGCTGCTGTTGTGGGAAAAATTCAACAGAGAGTTTTTTTTTCCACTTCTTTAAATATGTACAAAAGAATTTGTTGAATCAACAAAATCAATGAGCCATGCACATATACATACAGGTTTACATTCTTACAGTGGAGTATGTGTAGAGTTTTGGAAAGTACTCTTCGATTAAGGAATTTTCTGAATGAAAGTTCTATCGTTTCAAAAGTCCATATTCTGGTGATTGGTTTAAGCCTACGAATTTTTTATGAATTAAAGTTGCCAAAAATTTTCGAAATTAAACTGATGCTAGCGGAAACCAGCGCAAAAGCATTATACCGATAATTTTATTCGTAAATTTTGAAAATAACTCATAATTAACACCATGTCGTAGAGAGATTGATGATTGAAGCCCAAACTAGAATAGCAACTTCTGAGTTTTTTGACAAAACCTGCGCAAAAATCTGTTCAATCGAGTTATTGCTTTAATATTATTTACTACACCATCTTCAAAAAGAAACACCCTGTACTGATTATGATTCATGTGAAAAATATTGTACTAAAAAATAAGAACAGCTCATGGGTGATATTTAAAATCGTTTAAAATCGTTGCAGCACATATAAATCGTGCTTAAACCTAGATAGCTAACCTTCGTCATTTTGACGAACATCAGTCAGATATGCACTTCTCTCGCTCAAACTATTGCGCATAGCTACTTGAACTCACACACCATCTTAGTCGTCGCAGAAAGCTTGCTTGTGGGGGTAGTACTTTTGTAGTACATTCAGGCTACTTGCTCGTCATTTTGACGAATGGTTAGCTTTTGTGCAAGTTTTTTGATATGATTTATTATTTAGGTTAAAAACTTATTTATAAGCTTAAAGGCTCTTTTCATTTTATTTTTGGTGATCGATATTAAAGGAAATATCAAAAGAAAACCAAAAAAGTTTTATTTGTACCGAAATAAAAAGTTTATTGCTCAGATGTAAGTTTATCTGAGTACAATAAAAAGTCATTCTAATATATGTATATTCGAAATTCTTTGATTTTCAAAAAAAAAACGTTGTGATTAGTAATTTTTATATAAGGACTGTCCTAGAAAAAACTTGCACTTTGTTTTTTAGTTATAAAAAAATAACCAGCAATTTTTTTGGTCTTTTTTCTGTTTTTATTAATAATGGCTAGTGTTAAGAATATAAATAACTAAAAACATAATTAACAATTTTTTTTTTTCATAAAAATTTCTAACGTTGTTCTTAAGGCCCTTAATTACATTTTGTACAGGTGTTTTATCGACAGTACGGAACGATCTTTTTCACTTAAGTCTAAAGTCTTGCAAGTTTTTTGTAGTCTTACCACTCCTTCGAAGATTTCTTTTCATTAGAGCCCGATATCTCCGAATTGGGAGAAGCTCTGAGCAGTTGGGCGGATTTGCAATTTTTGGTACAAAATTGATCTTTTTACTTTGATACCATTCCGTCGAAGCTTTAGAGTAATGAGAGGTTGCTAAATCGGGCCAGAGAATCACTGTACCTTCATGTGCACGAATAAATGGTAGAACACGTTTTTCGAGGCACTCGTCTATATAAACTTTTGAATTGATTGTGCCTTGCGTAACAAAGAAGATTCTTCTGAGGCCACAGGTACATATGACCTGCCAAACCATATATTGCTTCGAAAATTTCGAAATTTTTTTTTCTTTAAATTTACTAGGCATATGCCTCTTCTTCGGTGATGTATAATATTTGTGCCCAGGTAGCTGCTTAAAATCTGCTTTAACGTAAGTTTCGTCGTCCATAACACAGCAGTCAAATTTAGTCAGGTACCTTTCATACAATTTTCGGGCTCGCATCTGAGCCATCAACTGCTTTTCATCAGAACGGTCTGGTACTTTTTGAACTCTATATGTCTTTAGCTTACTTTTCTCCTTTATCCTTTGCACAGTAGATTTTGATGTACCTGCTCTAGCCGCCATATCTCGCACTGACGTGTTGGGATTCTGCCTAAAAAGGCGCTTCACCTTCGCCGCTACCTTTGGGTTAGAAAATTCTGGTTTTCTGCCTGAACCCTTTTTTCGTGAAACAGGTAGACCTTTTTTATAATTAGAAATAACCGTTTTGACAGTTCTTTCTGATGCACCAGCTATTTTTGCTATAGCTGAATATTTTAACCCTGGATTTTGCAGGTATGTGGACAAAATCAGTTCGCGGACTTTTTCTTGCTTGCTAGACATCTTTGTCGTTAGAAGTGCTATCTTCAAGTGTTATACATCATATCAAACGTCACTTTATATGGAATAAATATTTTGTCTTTTTAGACCTATAAGATTATCAGGTAGAGTATAATCTTAAAAAATAAAAGTGCAAGTTTTTTCTGGGACAGTCCTTATTTAGTGAATTTCCAGTACAAAAACTTTATTTTTTTGGTATTAAATCGAAGTGGTTGGAAGCTAGATGACAAAGTCACTAGAATGTTATATTTTATCTAATATTAATGATGTCGGATTTTTGTGCTAATTTTTTCTTCACATATCAGCACTTGTTCCACTGTATACCACAAATTCTCACATACTGCAGGTTGATACTACCAAAATCAAACAAATAAACACAAACAAACAAACCCGTTGGGCTTTATTTCTTGCCAATTTAACATTTGATACTCTGGCGCAGAAACGCAACTCAACGCAATTTAGTTTTACATGGCTTAGCGCCTTAAATGCTACAGCATTTTTTTTTTCTTTTTAAATTACTTTATCATTTAACTTTTGTAGTTGAAGATGGTTTTTTTTTTGGTTTAATTTGTTTACATCTAAATTGTTGAAAAATGATTTTTTTGCTCAAGTTTTCTTTACATTTGTAATTTCGCATTTCCAATACCTCTTATTTTTGTGTTCCTTCTAGCATTTTTTCTACATATTATATCTTCACTTTCACTTTCAATTGAGTCTTAAATTAATTTATGTTAAATATTTACTACACTTTTGTTCGGCTTTTAATTAAAGTAAACATCTGTGAACATCCAAGCAATCGAACAATAGGTGAGCGCTTCTGAGAAGTTATGGTTATTGTGGTGAATGGAAATTGGGGTGAAATTGAGTATTGGTCATGTAATAGCATGTTAACTTTGTTCAGTCTTGTCGATGAATATAGTATGTGTTGCATGTTGAACATTTCCGTGAGAAGGATATAGAGAAATGGTAGCAAGTTTTTGACTATGAAATATAAATTTTAACAAGTTATCTCCATTCGGTAGGAGATGACTGGTAAAAGCTGCATTATATTGTTTTGCGTAGTTCAGAGCAAAGTTTTTGTATATAACTAATTTTTGAACCTTTCATCACCATATAGAACTAAGTCGAAGTAAATAAATGAGTTACTTTTTATTTAGAATCTTACTAGTAGTAGAGCATTTTAAATTTTAATTCTTGTAGAAATACTACTAAACAGGGAGCAGGCTGTATACACAATTTTCAGTATCGGAATCGATTTCGAAGTGTAACAGATTGGAGGACCACATCAATGGCTCTGTTTTGAACAACTTTTTTTCCGAATAAAACGAGCCCTAAGTCTAATAAGCTCCTTCAAGTCTAGAGAAATCAAAATTAAACGAGTTTCAACAGTTTTTACTTTAGAAAGCAGTTCTTCTGAATTGAAAATACGGCTAGTAATAAGAGCCCCGGATTTTATGAAATAATTCTAGTATTTTTCAAAAATTTTGATATATTGAAGTGCAAAAATATTCAACTTATGCCGAAGTAATTTAGATACAAGATAACTAGATAAATCAGGAACCATAATAATTATAAATTTTATGATAGAAATTACCGCACAGTTGTTATAAATGGGGTTCTTACTTGTTTCGATCAAAAATAATCGTTATTTTGGATTTTTTATTTTTTTCGATCAAAAATAATCGTTATTTTTGATTTTTATTTTTTTCGATCAAAAATAATCGTTATTTGGGATTTTTATTTTTTTCGATGGAAAATAATCGTTATATGGGATTTTTATTTTTTTCGATCAAACGTAATCGTTATTTTGGATACGTTTTTTTTTTTTTCAATTAAAAACAATTGTAATTATCGATTTCTATCCTTTAAGATCCAAAATAACCGACATTTAGATTTTAATTTTTTCTATCGCATGCCATATCAGTGATGGCATTTTCGGTACATTTGCGTTTTTTCGGTTCATTTTCGCCGTGAAATATCATGTTCATTACATTCGAAAAGTTTTCAGTACATTCGGTACATTTGACCTATTTTCGATACACTTGGCGCATTTTCAGTAATTTGGACACTTTCAAAAAAACATAATTTTTTACTAAAGTTATCGCGAATAATTCTTAAAGCAAACTTAGCTGACATTTTTGTTTGTAGTAAAGAAGTTAAAATTTTGCTGAATCATGCCCATGTCGACAAATTACATTGGGCATCTAAAAAGTAGGTACATTTAAACTCTCCATTCAGTATATTTCCACAAAACTCAAATGACATCACTATGCCATACATTTCGATGTTTTTTGATAACTTTTGACTTTTACCGATGTATTTCGAAAGCTTTTGAAATTCTCTAATTTTTCGATAGTTTGCGAACCTTATAATTTGTTCTATGTTTTTCGATAAGTTTAATTTTATAGTGCAAAAAAAAAAGATTAATTGGTCCGAAACCCCACGCTTTTAGAAATAGAAAATGAGGCATATATTTGATCCAAAAATGTAAAAATCCATAATAACATTTATTTTTGATCTATAAACATAAGTCTCAAAGAAAGGATTATTTTTAATCGAAATAAAATAAAAATCCAAAATAACGATTATTTTTGATCGTAAAAAATAAAAGTCAAAAAAATGTATACTGGCTTATTTTGTCTTAAAATGCCTTTTTCAAAGGAGAGAAAAAATATAACTCACATACCTCTAAGCATTGAAATTTAATATTATGTAGCGCGTGGAATTACACGCATCGAAAAATCACTCATATCATAAAGTTTAACACCTACCATGTACTTGAGTCTGACTGAAATCACTTAACAGTCATACGAACGTGCGAACAAAAAACTAAAAAAGGGAACCACCCAGAACTCGGAACTAATCCAAATGTTTCCAACGCAAAATTTTATATTCGCTTCCTGTGCACTTGTGAGTTTTTCCTTTGGTTTTATTTTGTTATCCTTTTTTCTCGCCACTTTCAAGATATTTTTCTCTCGTTCTCTTTCTACTTATTTTTCCATCGCCACTCATCTGTTTTTGCCAGAATTTAGAACACCATTAGTTGAAGAATTATTACACGCGGCACTAACACACGCACACACACTACTGACACATTAACACACACACACACACGCAGACGATTGCATAGCGCTTGCCAAACCAACGCCATCTTGTGACTTACTTAAGTGAACCATTAGCGCCGCGCGTCGTTAGGTTGATATTTTTAGCAGAAAAAAAAACCATATTGTATGTACTACTATGCCAGCTTCCCCTATACTGCTGCCATCACATCTTCTGCTTTCACTCTTCTCTCCTACATACAGTAAAGGCAACATTATTGCATTCTTTTAGGTGTTCAAATAGATTCATAACAGCTACTGCTATGGCATGGGAAAACCATATGCTTTTTGCGCCTAAAAGCTGTCGTTTGAGCAGTTGGTTTTCACAGTAGGCTGCTGTGAATTTTTGCCCATGACCAGCAACGATGGCAGCAGCAGCAACAGTAATGCTGAGATTTATGTTTGGTCGCTCGATTCTAAATGTTTCGCGCGAGTAGACAATAATAATAATTTTGCTGCCTACTTTTGGGTGCAATTAAATTGAATTTTTCATCAAGCAGTCGGTATTGGTAGGCTGGGGTAGTGTAGACAATAAAGGTAGAAGAGCTTTTTACGCTGGTTAATGAGCCGCATTGTTATAGGTTACGTGGTTTTATATTTGGAATATTGAATTTTATTGATTTTATAAGTATTAAATTTAAAGTGTTTTGCAAGATGGGAAAATTATAACTTCAATTAGACAGCATTAAAAGTTACACCCTTAAGATGGAAAAATTACCAGAAAATAAATGAAAAAATTGACTCAATTATCACTAATGCCTTGAAATCAACTCTAACCATGCAATCTTGATAGTCTTCGATTTGTAAACAAGAAAACTTTTGCAACTGGCGGACAATGAAATGGTGATGATCACCCGTTTGAACTTAGAACTGCCGTTGAGATAGGTAGTTACAGGATGTGATCTGAAGAGGCAATAAAGTTCTAAGTGCGATGTTTTTGTTAGAATATTGTAATTCAGGCGAATATGATCACTTCATGGTCACAAACTTTTGTTGCTTTTATTGTCAATTGAATTTTCTCTTATCATTTTAATTTTGCATTTAACATTAAGATTAACGAAGATTTAAGTCTGTGTAGTTACTGTGATCATCTGCAACGCGTTACGATCCATTCATACCAACACATTTCCTAACTTATGAAAATTATGATGAAAGGTTAACATCTAAATCATAAGAAATTCGACAAATGCCTTTGAAACTTATAATATTTAATTATGCTATTGAGCTTACTGCTCAATACAATGTGTGTTAGCACCAAAAAAAGTTACATAAAACAAAGGGCAAAACAACAAACAAGTTCGCTTTAGCTAGTCATATCAGTTTCATGCATTGCTAAATGGAATCATCAGTGACCCTTGAGCCGAGGAGTTACAAAAACAAATACATAACAGAAAAACAATTTTGTCATGGCTTTGTTTCAATTTTTGGTTGGGTTCTCAGTAAATATATGCAAAAAAAGAAAGGCACAAAAATTCTCACTCAACAGCTCAAAGGTCGCTGATGATTCCGTTTAGTAAAAAATGAAACTGGTATGACTAGCTACAGCGCACTTTTTTTTTTGTTCTTTTGCACTTTGTTTTGTTGTAATTTTTTTGCTGTTAGCACAATAAAATAATTAAAAATTATTTTATATTCTGATGCACCATAAAAAATTATAGTATTCAACTTATATGAAAGGATAACAAGAACAACATTTTAATTTAGTATCCAAACTTACAGATTCAACACGAGAAACATATTGCATAAACACTATTTGTTTATATCAGATTTATTTATATCAAAAATAGAATTAACTAAATTCGAGTTTTATATTCTTAGATATTGATTGGAAATGCAACATATGACCCACATCGATACATGAAAATGTAGTTCAAAGAGTTCATTAAACAGGCCAGGGAAGAGTTCTACATCTGCTTGCTAAAAACTGGTCGACGTTTTTAATAGGGTAGTTACAGTTTTTGGATCAGTTGTAGATAATGGTTATGGGGCCGATATTACTTAGTACAAGTCAATATCAGGTAATCCATACTATGCCCCTAGTAGAGCATACAATTGCATTTTTTACAAAAGTATTGGCTCTAGTTTTAGCCTCAATATGACTTCTACAAAGCATTCTTGCGCGGGTATATAAAAATATTTTGACAGCAGGGAAACGAAATCAAACCAACAAAGTGTATCAGAATCCATCTCTGCTATATTAAGTAGTGTCACGATCACTGTTATGGAATATGTTCTAAGGGAGCATCACAGCTTTTTATGGAAATCCCTTTCAAGCTGCAAGCAAAGTCGGTTCCTTTTGCCAAAGGTGAACAATCAGATTGGAAAAAGGTGCAGAATGCTCAAAGAAATAAAGTTTTCAAAGACTAATTATGGAAATGTTGAACTACAACTGAAGGTCACTACTTACGATCCTGAATATGTGGTGAGAAGAATGGATCATACTTCCTCCTCGGTTCTTCTTTTCTATCAGTTTTTGTGAACTAGGCGGAGCGACTTTTGAAGACGAAGGACAGCATTTTTAGATCATGAAGGACTTTTATAAATCTTAGTCTGATATGAGTAGTTTGTGCTGCAGAGCCATGGTCTACACTCTCAGCTCAATTTCAAGACACTGAGAAGAGTTTGGAAATAACCATTGGTGCATTTAGGTAGTTTTCTTAAAAAATATTTACAATACAGCAGAACTTACTTCTACAAAATATTCGAATCAACTTTCCAACATCTAACATAAGGAAACGCAAAACATGCCATCAGAAATCCTTTCGACTTTAACCTAACTACTGCAAAGGAAAAATTTAAACTGAGGAAATATTTTTTTTTCAAGTTTTTTTTTTTTTCACTCACCTCGATTGAATTTGCATTAAAAACACTTGAAATCAAAATCGAAATGCATTGAAAATCTCAATGCATTGCTTTTGTGTTTTTTTTCCTTTGGCTTCGATAGATTCTTTTTCTTTTTGCTTCATTTTGTACAAACTAAATGCAATATAAACTCTGTTCAAAATCTCAAAAATTCAATTTTCAAACATTTTACTTGCACACAAATGCACAAACAAAGGATTCCTTCAAACGCATACATATACACCCACATGCAAGTGTGAGTATAAAGTCAAAATTGGTTGAAGATGGCAATGGTAGCGTTGTTGGGCTGGGAATGGTGGGGATAATAGCAGCAGCAGCAGCAGCGCCAAAGTTAAAGTAAACGTCTAACAAAGTGACTGCCTGAATACACGATTTGCCTTTAACTTTACTTTTATATCCTTTTCAATGTGTTTGTAGGAGTTTTTTTTTCTTGCTCCAGTATGCCGCACATCCCTACGCTGCCATTATCGCTATGCTGCTACACACAGAAAGGAAAATACGGAAGTGGTTACTTAAGGATTAAAGACAAGATCAGTTATAAAGAACTATGAGTCTTCGAGCTTATTTGATACGAAAAATGGCTCAAAACTAAGGGCATTATTTGAGTCTAGGCAATATCACAAAAAGATATATAGAATCGTTTAAAGACCTTCAGAAACTTGGGCTTTTGTACGAAAAATGATGCCACATTTTGAAAGTTATGTCTAATATGGTTGCATTCAACGTAACATTAAACTTTGACGGGGACCTATTGTTCAGTGCAGTGGTGGGCACGTAGTGTCCCTATCCGCTCTAGATGTCCAAACCATTATTTGACGCAAAAGCAAGCAAAAAACAAATTTGCAGAATTTCAACGCTATCGAGGTACAGCGCTGAGTTGAGTTCAAATGAAAAAAAAAAACAACACACAAAGTGATTAGCGCTGCACCGCATTGTGTCTTAACGAATGTAACAATTATTTTTATTTGTAGTGCAATTTGATTTTTTTCATTTCAATTTGGAAATGAAAGAAAAAAAAACTTTAAAATTTTGTTGTTGTTGCTTGATGTTGTTGTTTCGCCCTTTTGTTAGATTTCCATGCCCACCACTGGTTTAGTGCTTATCAAAATTTTTTCAAAGTATAGTTCGAGAAAGTAGAGTTTATTAAATAAAAGGAATGGAGTAGCCCAAGCAAATCGCTAAACTTTAAGTCTTTCTCTCTCTGTACGGAATTTTAAAGCTAATGCTTTTATTGGCGGTGGCACGCCCTATTTTCAAAATTAGCCAACTTATTTTTCTGATGCTAGACCAATTTATTTTTTGTTTTTCTGTGCAATTTGGTTTCATAGCTTATTAGCAGCATGTTTAGAATTGTTTGCGTCTATGGGCGGTGCCACGCCCTCTGCTTTCTAATTAGAACCATTCTATTATTAGTGATAGTTCACTACCTTAAATAGCTTCTACAGTATTACGTTTAAAGTTTTTACTCATAAAGTAGATACCGCACCCTCTATTCAAAGTGTGTCAAATTTTTTCTGCTGCCAACCCGTTACATTTTCAGTGTAAATGATTGTCTTGGTGTAACGTTTTAAGGATTTTATATTTTATGGGGGTGCCACGTCCACTTTTAGAGATTCGTCTAGTTCTTGTCTAGAGCTTTTTCGAATCATTCATACCATATGTGTGAAATTTGCTTCCAATACTTTCAATAAGTCTTTGAGTATAGCGTTTTAAAGATATTGTTTTCATGGGAGGTGCGTGCCCCGCCGTCTTATTCAAATCTACAAGTTTCTTTTTCCGATACATAGAATTACTTTTAATATAGTGCTTAAAATGTGTTATTTGTATAGGCGGTAGGCGTGCTTGAAAACCGATTTAGCCCATTTTCAATTCAAGAACCTTGTGAATACTGTAAGCCGAATTTAATCCACTAATCTTGCCGAATTCATGATTTCGATGGACAGACATGACTAAATCAACTCAAGCTGTTCAAGAATATATACACTTTTCAATAACTGACACGCCCACTTCTGTGTGTTAGAAACGAAATGACAAAGTACCCTATTTATACCGAACCCCGAGTCTAGGGTATAAAAACGAGTGTCTAACGTCAACTTTTTTCTTGTTTTTTTCAAAATATGACGAAAACGAATTTAGGTCAAACTAATCCATTTTTTGGGCACCTTTTTGAATAAAAATTTTGCACCGATTAAATGTATTTTGGACACTATTCCTCGTCCTTTCAAGCGCCCCTTTTCATTCAATTTTTTCAATATTTTCTTGTATCATTTTCGAGATATCGGCTTAAGCCGATTTACATCGGGATTGGAACATTGGCGATGGAAAAGGCTGAAAGTGGACCTCAAACATCACCAGGGATGACCACAGCCCTCTTAGCGTGTATTTTAGACACAAATTGATATATTTCGCACTAATTGAACTGTAGTGCTTGTTTTAATAAATTTTATAAAAAAATTAAGCGAAAAAAGCGATGGGACTTTTGGATATCACGGAGACGCCCTGGACTCTATGTTAGCCGTTTTCAGAGAAGAATTTTACACAAATTTATAGGGAAACATCATGAGCACATTTTTCGAAACTAGAGTTTTTTTTGAAACATAGCCCAAATGCATTCATACGTTCAAAAAAATGTACGAAAACTTAATAAAAAGCAAAAGTTTTTCCAAGTGTACTTTACAGCTTCATCAATTTGAGTTTACGTTTGTGATTTTTTTTCTCTTTTATTTTTTGTTTAATTCAGCTTTGTTGTTGTGGCAAAGAAATCCACTTTTCCTTTTACTCTGAAATAAATCCGTTTTCTCAGATGCTACTGCTTAGTGCTTTTTTATCCTTTTTTCCGTATTTTCTTTTTTCGTCTATTGTGAAAATTTAAATGCGTAGGATGTGGAATTCGGGCTGTGAGTGTGTTTTTTTTTCACCAAACTCACACACATGCACAAGCTTTCGTACATCCCGCTCTTGACATACAAATACAGTTAGAAATGTGGCGGTAAATCCAAGTATGTTTGTGTACATTAAAGCCGGCATGTAATGAAGCTGTATTATTATTGCGCTTGTTTGTGTGCGCGCTCGTTCGTATGCGTGTGAGTTGGTATAAGTTTCACAGCCACAATAAAACTTTGTTTGAACAATTTCTTCAAGTTTTTTTTTCCGTGTTACCAACAATTTAAATGTAATTTTATTACCCTGTATTGATATACAGTTACAGTTAAATTGAGGATTTTTCATTTCAAGACAAATGAGTTTTATGTATTAAGTTAAGTGCTTTAGTGTAGTCGAATGGAAACCTTTTGAAATCGTCAAAAAATGCTTCAACAAACTTTCAATGGAATTTTTTTTTCTCTTTTTTATAGGACGATTAATTTTTGGCTTTCAAGTTGGGCGCTTTGATAGATTGTTTTGAGTATAGAAATGTTCATGTAATGCTGTTGACAATCTGCAAAAATGTTGTTGGTAATATCAATGACTGATACATAGAAGTAGAGTGAACTTTGATCGCTAAAGGTATTTCTTAACTTAGAGATCAATGGTCACTTCGAATGTCCTCTACTTCTATGTGCCCATCATGACTTTTGGTAAGACCAACAGCATTGCTGAAGACATTTGAAGATGTGCCATCTAGGCAGAAGAAATGTGGTATTTATGTGTAACTGAACAGTTTAAAACAAGAGTTTTTGAAGGCTTGGTGGCAGTATTATTTTCGGAATATATGCTGAAATCACATTACTTTAACTAACCTTAAAGTCCCAGACCTCATCTTGAAATGAGCACATTCACATACCTCTCCGTTCAATTTGAAATCACTTGTCTAAAGCAGTGGTGGTTCCTATCCGCCCTCATTGCCCGAACCGTTATTCGACGCACTAGCAAGCGAAAAAAAATTCGCAGAGTTTCAACGCTATCGAGGCACAGCGTTGACTTGAGTTCAAATGAAAACAAAAACAATACATAAAGGCATAAGCGACGGCGCCGCTCTGTGTCTGGACGAATGTAGTAATTGTTTTTGTTTGTAGTGCAATTTGAATTTTTTTTGTGCTGTTGGCGAATTTGGAAATGAAAACAAAAAAACTTAAAAATTTCGTTTGTTGTTGTTTCGCCTTTTTGCTAGATATCCATGCCCACCACTGGTCTAAAGTAATGACAGCGTTGTTCCTTTAGCTATCCACTAGTCAGTTCAATTTTGAATTTAACTCATTTGCGAAAGATTACAGGGTGTCGAAGCATTCAGCTTCGAAGGATCAAAATTAGCGCTATAAACAATGATTGAATTCATTGTCTCTCTTATAAGCCACTCCTTGATTTTTCGCAGCTTAATAGCGGTGCAAGCCACAATTTTCTTATTGCTCAAATTTAGAGAAAGCAAATGAAATCAAACTTCTGGTGCCTTCGTAAGCGAAGTCCTGAGGGCTGCACTTAATTATATAATAAAATGTTGCAACCTTTTTTATTTGCAAAGCCGATTGGCATGTTGCATCGGATAACATCCGTGTTTGACAAGTGTTTCCCACATGTATTAACCATAAAAGTAGTAGTAGGCCATGGTGAAGGGGAAAATTCGGTACTATCCTAGACACACCTTTCAGGAAACATTTTGCAGTTTTGCAGGAATCAAGATCAGATCACCTTCTTGTGTGAGAAGTGCTCATAAAGTCATTGATTCAATGAGCTACTACCGCGAAACTGATGCCAATGAGTGGCTCCAAACCTGAACCATGGTTAGCCAATTCATCCGCTATTTCATTCCTTGTGACACCATAGTGTCCGGGAACTCAAATAAAACTCAACTCATTGTGCCTCGTTACACAATTGAGATTTTCCTTCTACCAACGCTTACGATCTTCAAATAGCTGACCTGCGCAGCCTGACTGTCACCACTGACATCTTAGCAATTTCTATGTCATCTTTTTTGCAAGTCATATTTAAAATGGCAAAAACCTTTGTTAGGAGAAACGTTGCCATCTTTCTTGTAGCAATGGAATAACTAGTTTCATCGTCTGAATACCCCCGAAACATGTTCCAAAATAAGTTTTTGAACCATCTGTATAGAAGACCTTAGTAAAACTCTGAAGCATAACCTTTGAAGTTGACCATTGATCATGATTCGGGTATGTTACATCATGCTCCTCCCGAAGCGGACGGTAGGTACAAAATGGACACTGCTCTGCTAACTGATGGTTCATCTCTCTGTGCCCAACACGTCATCGTGCCAGACTTCATTTAATTTGGGCTTTCACTGCCCCCTTTTGGATTTGCAGACCCAGAGGAAGCAAATCAAACCAGGCATTAAGACCGTCATATGATATGGTACTTACAGCCCCGTTGACACTCAAGACACACTCCTCTGTAGTCTGGTTAGCGATGCCTCAGTGGATTAAACAAGAATTCTACGCCACTAGACTACAGAGTCGTATATGAAAATGGGTCTAATTAGAGCAGTACATAGCTAGTATGCTATCGCACTGCTAGAAGATCTTTAGTACGCGGAGTTTTTTAGATCAGTTTTTAGTCCAGAGCTACATCCAGATACTACACTTTGGATCACAGCTGCAATGTAACTGCATTTAGGGAAGGAAGCATGTTTTCCTGTTTACGCCGTCAATTAAAAAGCACGAGAGTACTTTTATTATGGTTTTCCAAAATACCTAGTGTATCGCATCAATTTTTGATATTTTCCACGACTTCTTGCATCTTTATTCTAATCGGTAGCGTAAGTTTAGACATGAACTTCAAAGTTCTGTAACTCCCCAGTGGCAAATATTTTATACACAACATCGATGAATAGTTGTACACATTGTAAGCTGTAATACTCACAACTCCATCCGCAACTGTAAATTCTTTTTTCGATTTGTAGGGAGCTTTCCTACATCTTCATATACAATGTGTAACACACGAAAGGCAAATTTCCCTAAAACATCGCTTACTAAGTGCCTGTATAGTTTAGCGAGTTGCCTACATCTCCACATACAAAGCACGCAGCCAACAGGCAAGACCCCTTACATCTCCGTATACAAATCAAGCAGCCAGCAAACAAACTGCCTACAGCTCCATATACAAAGCAGGTAGCCAGCAAGCAGACTGCCTACAGCTCCATATACATAGCAGGCAGCCAGCAAGCAAACTGCCTACAGCTCCATATACAAAGCAGTGATCAATGAATATGGAAAGCTGCTTTAATCTTCCATAATTTAGTGCCAATATAAAGTAAACTAAGTGGTTTCTGTAGCAAAATTTCATAAAATATTCAAAAAAATTTTAATATTCTTTACTCAAATCTTTCATAGGCAGGAATATTTGACAAATGCATTGAATATAAAGTTCTTCCTAAATATGTACTTATTAAGCTCGAGCAATTAATTGCTAATTGTTTTAAAGGTTTTTACAACTTTCAGACTAACATGTCTATTGAAAAGTTTTATAAAACTCTCATTTAATAGAATGCCTTCTACCGCCTATTTTGCAGCTATTTATTACGTCAAGTTCTTTGCAATGTAATGGAAGTGTAACTCAAATTAATTTAACTTATTCATACGCAATTAAAAGCAGACAAATTTTTGGCACGCAAAATTTCTAAACATTTTCATTTTGAATTTATTGTCAACATTAAGTCGCCAGCAACAAAAGGAATGTAGACAACAGAGCAGCAACAAAAATAAGTGAAATGTTTTCGAAAACGAGGTGGATATAAAACAAAAGCCTTAAATTTTACTGCTGCTGCTGCTCATTATTTGTTTACTCATTTTCATAGAAACTGAAGTGAATCGTTCTTTGCTGAATTGCTGCAGTTGACAGTTTTATTTAAAATTTTAATTCTGGCTAAAAAACTACAGTTGAATGATAAGAAGTTCTCAAAATAATTAGCACAGTTTTCAACAACCAACTCTTTTTAGATGGGTTTTCCATACCTTCTTGAAAGGACAATTATAGCATAAGCATTAAAACACCACTCACTTGAAGCTTAACATTTCCTTAGCTACTTATACTCAACCTCATAATCCAAGTGGCTGCTGCTGCTGCTGTTGAATAGCTTCCAGGAAATTGTGAAAAACTGTTTATAAGCATCATCTAATCTACGCTGATGCCACATAAATCTTGGCAGTTCTGTGAATCTTCCACTTGTGGTTTTTGGCTAAATATTCTCTCTGTTTCTTTTTGTACTCACGATGATAAACAAGGCATCAGTTTGCCTCATCCCCCCCCCCTCGCACGCTTGTCACACCGCATACAAAAATGTGGCTCATAAATATCCTTATTGCGTTGCGTTCTTATTTAGTGTCAATTAATTAACACGTGCGAGGCTTAAAGACGCGGAAAAAACACGCACATATACATGCACGCATGCATGCACACAGCCACACACACAGCAATACAAACACACATGGTATATGTGTATGTTAAGCAAAAATGTAAACAAAAATACTCGTAAGTAGATAGTGCTACATAGCAGACATATGAAAAATTAGGCTGCCTTATAGACATAGTCATACGTATATACAAGCAACGATATGCCACAGCATACGCTCCGACACACGCACACACACATACGCGGACATTAATGCCACCAACATCAATACAAATGACAGCTCTAATGTATCGTATTAATTAAGCAGCTGATGGTTGCACTAAGAAAAAATAAAAGTTTCTGGGAATGAATGGAGAGAAGTTTGAGGATAAGTTGCGATATTTTAAGTATGGGCACCATTTTAGTGTAGGTGCTTGAGGTACACGTGAGTGTGCGGATTATGTGGGTCGAGATTTAGCGATTTGTATAACTGTGGCCATAAGATACATAGAAACGCAAGTTGACGAAATGATTTTTGAAAGATTTAAGTGAAAAGTATTCATGGAAAGGAAAAATACTGCATAGCTCAAACACATCGAAAGCTTAAAACATTTTGAGCAAAAAACGTTCTTTCAAGAAAATCGTATTTATAAAACCTCCTTTATTCCTAAAAGAATGTTGGCCTTGAGAAAAAAATTTAAATTTTTTAGTCCTTTTTTAGTAATACATTTTGAGCTCAATAAGAAATGTTCTTTACAAAACCTACTTGCCTCAAATAGTTTGGATGATAATTTTCGTTGGCTAAGTTACTCTATAGCCTTTTCAATGCTAGACCTACTAGAGCAAGTTATAAAACCATTTTTATAAACTCTTAATAGGCTGATTATAAAGACATTGGGTGGGATGTCTTGTGTGTGTCTTTATATTGTAGACATCAAATCCACTTAAAAGACATGTCACCTCATGTCTTTATAAGCACTTTGTAATGTACACTATAAAGACACATACTAGAAATGAGTTGGCATGTTTCGTGTGTATCTTTATAATGTACACTACAATGACACATACGAGACATGTCATCTAATGTATTTATAATTAGCCTATTATGAGCTTTGAAAATGCATGCATGAATGACATTTTTATATATTTATTATGGTTTTATATATTGATCTTGCCGGATATTATCGAAGAAAATTTCGCTTCAAAAGCAATGCATTTGTTTAATTACAATACCAAGCTAGTTTAAAGCCATCATTGTTTAGTAAGCTGGATTTTTGTCTTGACAACTTCCCCGTTTGCTACTAGGTATTAATTGTTTTAATTTATTAGTAGTTTTTAATTCAATGTGGTAGCAAAAACTACTTTAATTGCACTCAAAGAACATTAGCCTTAGAATCATATTTGCGAGTCGTTCAGCCAGACATTCCTCGTATTACATTCGGTGTACTCAATTTTCCTAAGTTATATATCCTTTTTTGATGAGTACAAAACATTTTTTTCTTCGCTTAAAAGGCAAGCTTTAAAATGGGTACTAACCAGATAATAGCCAGATTGCACTTTTACATTGCTAATGCATCAAGCACTAAGGAATAACGACACATAAGTGCCTTGCATTGATAAGTAAATGATCGATTTGATTGAAACTTTAACCAAATGATCAAGAAAGCATTCTACGCTTTATTGTGAAACATACAAATAGATGAGGAGCTTCGCTGCTTATAATCTTAAGCGACTTAAGACAATATCCTTACAAAGCTCAAGGATATACATTCAGTAGTTCTTCAGCGACCATGAAGTAGAAGAAACTTTCTTTCTTGCCCCAATAGAGTCCGACATATAAGCTAAGTTCTCCAGTTCTTCATATACAAATAGATCTATAAGGCTTAAAACATGTACATCCATTCAGCCAGTAACAGCAATAATTTCATGTTTGGTAAATCCAGCAGAGAATTACAGACAAATATATTTTTTATAGTTCTAACCACTATTTATGAACTCGTGGACCTTTTTTGGTAAGCCTTCCATTAGAGATTTGATAGTTGTTTCAGACACCTTTTTGGAACAGTTTGCCCATCTCATTTTAAAATCTTCAATATTTTGGGACACCTTTCTTTAAGTTTCTTTTCACAAAAGCCCAATATCTCTTCACTTGTCTTAGCTCCGGACAATTTGGAGGATTGGCTTCTCTTGGTACAAAAACTATGTTATTATTTTGGTACCACTCCAGAGTTTTCTTGCCGTAGTGACATGATGTCAAATCGGGCCAAAAATATTTGGAAACATTTTGCTCTCTTATGAAAGGAAGAAGTTTTTTTTTCAAACATTCTTTGATGTATATTTCGGTATTATAGATCCCACTGTAACAAATGACTTGCTTCATTTGCCGCAACTGCATACAGCTTACCACACCAGGAATTTTTTAGGAATTTTTGTCTGCTTTTGGATTCTAAATTGTTCTTCGACATTTCCTCGAGCATTAGCAACATAAAAATTTTGACCCGGAAGCTGCGTAAAATCTGTCAGTACTTACTATGTTTCGTCGTCCATTATACAACATAAATATTTTTGTAAGAAATTCGATTTTAATTTCCTAGCCCTACTTTTGGCGTCTAAATTTTTTGCAGCATTACTGTCTGGAACTTTTCGCACCAAATAGTCATAGCACTGGGCTAACCCGGCAGCTTTTCTAGCAGATGTGTTTGGAGATTTTTTCAATATGATTTCAATTTTCTTGGATTTCCCAATATCACATGGTGCTTGTTTTCTTCCCGAACCAGGTTTCCTATCAAATGGTCAAATTCTCCTGAAACTGTTTAATAACATTGGAAACAGTTTGACGGCAGGCCTTCAATTCTTTGGCCAATTTTTTGTAGGACCAATTTGGGGTTTTTTGAAAATTTTTAATAATTTTAAGACGTACTTCTTTTTCTCCACTCATTTTGATCAAATTCACAACATATCAATATGTTTGTCATTAAAAATAATAACTGACATATTTTTCAAAGATAACTATATATAAGAACTTTTTAAATTTTACACCCAAAAAAAATTATTAGGTAAAACGTGTGTTAAGATTTTTTAAATCTCACTCCTTCATTACCACAGTTTAACGCACTCAAGTAAAAAAAAAATTGATATAGCACCAAGGGATGTGGTTGTTGTTTGTCATTTCGTCCCCAAGTTGAATATCCTTAACGCCCACTATTAGACATAGAATAATAAAAATTTATATGCGCGTCCATGTGTGCACACTTATATGTGTATGTATTGTGGTACGTACTATAGCAACTTTTGTTGATCACTCTTTGATGAGTGCTGGCACAAGTACGCATACATATGGATCATGTATGTGTGTCAAATAAAGTTTAATTGTATAGGTGTTTGTATTGTATTACGTACTAAATATCCCAAGGGTGAGTTTTGGCGATTATTTGCATTATAAACGTTTCAAATAGCAATTAAATGCTGTACACTTGACGCTATGCTGTGGTGTTTTTGTGCTTGGTGTTGTTGCCATTTGTTTTTTGTTGTCGTAGTAGTTGGCAACGATATTATTGTAATTGTTGTTATTGTGTAATATTTAAGCGATTAGCCACTAATTATTTGTTTATCGCTTGCGAGTCTGTGTTAGATTGTCATTTGTTTTTCGGTTGGCCTTGGGCATATTGTGTGCTCTAAATCTTTGGGGCTTATGTATGTACTTAAAATCAATAAAAACATGGATATAAAATATATCCAATAAATTAAAACTAAATTTAATGTCCATTAAAAATATTTCCTTCAGTCAATATTTAATTTGTATAGCTATAAAAGTTAAAAAATTACTTAAAAAGCCAAACAATTAAACAAATAAAAGTATTATAAACAATAAAATAAATGCACAGCAGCAATGAATAACTATAACAATACCAACAAAAGCAAAAAAAACAATGGCAACAATTGTTGTCAAGAATTGCAACAATAATGAGAGTAGAGCAAAAATATTAACTACTAAGCAAATAATTTTTTAAATGCTAGCAATTTGAATAATTGAAGCATATTACAATGCCATACCATACCGAACACACCACCAGCATGCGAAAGGATAAAGGACACTTTAGTGGCTAAGGAAAATAAACATATGCAAGTCAGGGAATGCTAAGCTCGGTCATGTTCGACATTTGGTAGGGCGTTAGCAATTAAAGTTGAAAATGTTTATCAAGGACATTTAGCTCCAGTTTAAGTAAGCTACATTCCTATTTGTATTAGTGAAATAATCGTTAGAGACTTGCAGTAATTGCCTTCGCCGATCCGCTTTCCAAATCCAATTCTATTTACAAAATATCGCTAGAACAGAAAATACGTGAAACGGTGAGATTTAGAAGAGAATTGAAGGCACTCGACACAGACTTATTCGTTGGAAGAGCTTTGTGAAGGCCTTATGCTTCGTGAAAAGATTTTGCAACGTACTTTTTAGTTCTCTCCATCTATATATATGTTACTGGCCAAACTAGTTTTTAGGAAAACTAGTTTTTAGGAAAAACTAGTTTATCCTAGGCCAAACTAGTTAATTTAAAGGCCTAAAAGTATGCAATTTAATTTTAATGCAAAAGCACTGTGAATAGCGAAGTCAGTGTTGCACATATACCCCCACTTACAACTTGCCAAGTATATAATAAAATTGAAAAATTTTGTTTTCTTACTTTGCTACTGTCGTAGCCTTCACTAACCACAGTGCTTTTTCATTAAAATGTCATTGCACATCATTAGGCTTAAGCTAACTAGATTTTCCTAGGCCAAACTAAGTAGTTGATTTGCATGCCTGAAAGTATGCAATTTAATTTTAATGCAAAAGCACTTCCACAGTGCGAAGCCGATGTTCAACATGTTATGGACTGAACCACCTCCGCGAAGCCGATATTGGATATATTGGAGGATGTAATTCCTTAGCTGCGGCCACTTACCACTTGTTAAGCATACAATGAAATTGATAATTTTATTGTCATTTATCTTAGTCTTCACTAGTCACAGTGCATTTTCATTAAGATTTGATTGCATATCTTTAGGCTTAATTGTAACTAGTTTGGCCTAAAACTAGTTTGGCCGGTAACATATATAAAGATAAATGTGTGGCTCCTAAGCCATACAACCGATCGCCGAAAGAATTAGTGAATATGTTTTCTATGGCTCGTGAAATGTTCAAATTGAAATCAAAGGGTGCCATGCCCTTCAAAATAAGTGAAAAGTAAAATTTTTCATATCTCATCAACTATTTGACACAGCTGAATTAGACTTGTTGCATGTATAAAAGGTACGGACAAAAGTAGGCGGTGCCACGCCTCACATAAAAGAAAAAAATAATTTCATCATATTTCATATACACAAAAGATACAGGAAAATTTAAGTTTCAATGAAAAAATGGGCGGTACCACGCCTCTCAAATGAGAAAATCCAAAATTTTTAACATCGCTGCAATTATTGGACGAATATGTATACGATTTGGTACATATGTTTCTTATGGTTTGTCGAAGGTTCTTACCATAGCCACGCCTCTTAAACATTTTTTTTTTAACGTTTTAAAAACGTTATTAATGTTTTCGATCTACATTATGCATAAATTGATGTCCAATGAAGAGTTTGAAGGAATATTGAAAGCGTGGGAAGACAGTAATGGTAATAAAATGTACGACACTAAGGATCTTGTTTGCATCAGTCGATAATGCGTATGTCGATGCAATTCCAGAGAATGCAGCAAATTTAACTGGCACATCATCTTTTGCAACGTTAAATCTCTATTATGGTCTCTAAGTGTGAAAGTTTCTATGAAGGAAATTGATGAACTACATAAAAAGACTTTGTGATGTCAAAGTTGGTCTCAGTCTGGTTCGGACCAAACAAAATTCATTGATGACGTTCATTTGGCAAAGGTGTGGCTGCTGCATAATTTATTATTCCGTAAAGAATATCTTTTTATTTCTCACCATTGATAATGCTCACATTCATTGTAGTAATAAGTTGATTCAGATTCCGGGATTACTGCAAGCTGAATGTATTAACAGTAGTATTAGCATAAGCTTTGGCCTTGCGATACCTTTAAAACCAGGATTTTACCCATTAAAATTCTTTTTTATGTGTAAAGTCTCCTTGATAACAAACAATCCTAGCTGTGTTTGGTTAACATACGCACATATTGCCTCAAAATATATGGGGTAGCGTAGGAGCCTTAGGTTTGTCATAAAATATTGACAATAATACCGCAGCATTTCATAAATAATGCATTACTTAATTAAGTTGCACCGCATGAACAATCAAAGCTTAACTGACCGACATTAGCTAAACTACGCGTATTATGCCAGAGTCTAACGCTTTAAATAATGCGTGAAACTGGGACAGCATTTAATTGTATGGCATTGGCAGCGTTGGTTGCATTCTGTTGTAAAATGCAAATGTTGCATTTTTTTATTGTTCAGATAGGATACATTTTAAATGAATGACGAGAAATTAGCAGAGATTTTTGATTAAATAATTGATTGAAAATAAAAAATCTACGCATTATTATGATTTATGATCTAAAAGTTTTTAACTTTAACCTCAGTCTCCCGATAAATTTATATAAGGAAAGCTGTAAATGAAGTTCCACTAAAATGGAAGTATTAATGTTTTCCTGAGGAACTAAATTTGCATTTTGTTCCTTGAGTTTAAGTAAAATCATCAAAAGAATAATCACATAAACAAAAACTATACTAATCACCTAGGATTCCAAATAAATTTTGCAGAAAATATTCTAGAAATAAAAGAAAACTCACCCAACAACACAAAATTTCATGAAATAAAATCAGATTTTGGACGTCATTTGCAAAAAAGTTTGCTCACAGTTCCTATAAAGAAAAGAAAAATATCAAAAATTAGAAAATTGAATACAAGAAAACGATAATTTTCAAATAGATTTTCAATACATTTTATAATAGCTGCGTCCCTGTACAATAATGCATTAATATAATTATTAGAACCTGTCAGATTTAGTACGAAAATTTTTTGAGTACAGGAACTCTTTTTGGACTAAGTCCTGTAGAATGGCTTGCACCTTGAGGTCATTGCTTGACATATTAATGTTATACATATCGAATATTCTTTAAATAAGTGCTTTTTGAGCATTTTTTGAAACAAAATTTCTCAAAAACTATACAATAAAAAAACATAAGTATAATCATTTTTGTTTAACAATTCTTCAATTTTATAAAAAATCAAAATATCTTCAAACGATTTAAATATAAATTCTTTTATTTACAAAAATGTTCTCAAAACATCTTCAACAAAACAAAAAATTATTTTTTTAATTCTTCAATCAGCCTTAAATCCGAAATTCCCGACATAACTTCGGAAGATATCAAACAGTTCATACAATAAGACTAGTATGCGTCTTCAATTAAAATTCATATTTCACATAGTTATGATATTTTGAGAACATTTTGGTATGAGGAAAAAAAAAAAAATTTTTTTAATACTAACCCATTTAAAGCCATGACCTTTTAAAATCAAAAAACATCGACTTCGTGCATTTCGTTTTTATGAAAATAACATAAGACTTATAAAATACGAAAAAAAAAAAAAAAAATGGCGGGTTGCACTCCGGGAGTGCCGACAGAAGTGAAAACAAATCGTTTAATGGCAAGTTAGTGTGTTAGTTGGTATGTATGCATTTTTTTTTTTATATGGCAATGCAATGGAAGACAAAAACGGAATATGTATTCAAATTTTACTCTCGCTCTCATTCTCAATTTGTCAACGCAACAACGCGGAATTTGAAAGAAACAAACATGTAAGCATAACAATCGTTGAATGAGAATGGAATGTGTCAGTTAGTGTGTCTGCTTTGCTTTGCACTTTCCGACAAATTTCCAAAATAGCGCCTAAAAGTAGGCAACATTATCTGAAATTTTTAAAATCGTTGCCTACTTTTAAGCGCTATTTTGAAATTTGTCAGAAAGTGTTGCATATTTTTAGGGGCAAATTATTAATAGCACCTAAAAGTAGGCAACGTTTTTTAAAAATTCCAAAATCAAGTTCGTTTCCCAAGTCTTCCAAATTTGAAATCGAGTTCGTTTCCCAAGTCTTCAAATTTCTGAAATCGAGTTCGTTTCCCAAGTCATCAAAATTCTAAAATCGAGATCGTTTCCCAAGTCTTCGAAATTCCAAAATCGAGTTCGTTTCCCAACTCTTCAAAATTCCAAAATCGAGTTCGTTTCCCAAGTCTTCAAAGAACATTCAAATTTTACTATCGCATTCATGACGGGGAATCCCGATGACGGTCGGTGTTGCGAGTTTATACTTTTTTCCTCAGCCGCACAACGTGCTATAAGAAGTTTTCACTTCAAAAAAATTTAATCAGTAGGTTTTTGAATTTGTTCCCAAGCGGGTACAATGGCAGAATATATGAGTATTCTTTAAATTTTTTGTAATTTTTTCGATTCAACTCGGTAAAACTAGGAAAACACAAGTGTTTTGCATTGCAAACGAAGTGTTAACTTTTTTAATTTAATTTTAATTTTAAAATTTCCAAAAGCCCTATGACCACTGATCTCCTCAAAATACACAAAATTTAAAAGGAAGTACTATCAAAACAAAGCAAAATATTGAAAAACGTCATTCGTTTTCCCTTGGTATGATGAAACTGCGCAATAAGCTTTGGAAATTTTTTTTTTTTGATTGAATTAACAGCTATTTAAACGTTCTGTACCCAAGCAGGTACAATGACTGTTAATGGGTTAACAAAACACGAGCCTATGTTTTTTAACCTGTTTCCAAAATTTTTAAGAAATTTCGTTTTAAAAAATGTTCGAAAAGGGGTCGAAAGAAATGAAGTGTGTAGTTATTTAAACGATGATCGGATCATATATCATTTCGCCTTAAAAAGAACTATTGTTGCGAAACACTTATTCAAATTCAATAATGAAAAGTAAAAGAGTAAATTTTTATATTTTTTTTTTTTTTCCTCAAAATATCAAAAAACTTTAAGAACAGAAAAATAATTAGATTTCTTTCTTTCTTTCGATAAAGAATTTAGAATTAGAGTTAATAGGTGTTGTGAAAACTAAATTTATCCTCAATATAGTAAATAATACTTTGAGCTAATCTTGAAAATTGAACTAAGTTCAAAAAAATAAAAATTTTGCCTCAATTCTCTTATTTTTGCTGAATCTTTGAAAGCTTTTCAACTGAAATAGCATTTTCAAAAATTCAGGTATATAGAGGGCGATTTTTTAGGCGTTTGGTTTTTGAAAATTAAAAAAAGGAACAGAAAATTTGCAATAGTGAATGAAATATTTATTTGGGGTAATACATCAATTTCTGCCATTTATTTTTTATGTAATTGTTGCCCGCGGCTACGCCTGAGGTGGTTCATTCGTAAGCTCCAATTTTGGCATACTTTTTTCCAGTCGATATCTCACCAATGGCAGCTGTAATGTTGTCTTCCAGGGCAGCAATTGTGGCTGCCTTGTCCCTGTACACGAGAGACTTAGTGTAGCCCCATAAAAAATAGCATAATGGGTTCAAATCGCGTGGTCTTGGCGGCCAATGGACTGCTCCAAAACATGAGATTTATTGCTCACCACACTCGCCTCTCAATAGGTCCTTCGTATCGCGAGCCGTGTGGCATGTGGCACCGTCTGGTTGAAACCACATGTTAACCAAGTCCAATTGTTTTATTTTGGACAAAAAAAAATTCGGTAATCATCACACGGTACCTTGCTCCATTGCCTGTAACGTTGCAATTTTCGTTATTTTTGAAAAAATACGGTACAATGATGCCGCCGCCCCACAAATCGCACCAAACAGTGCATTTTTCATTGAGCTGCGTCTGGTTGCTCTTCAGGCCAAATTCGACAATTTGTTTGTTGACGTACCCATTTAGTCAAAAATGATTTCTCATAGAGCACGAATTTCGATAATAAAATTTAATAATTTATAAGCGCTGTTCATTTGTTAGTCTATTTATGGTAAAATGGCAAACCTTACTGAGCATTTTTGGCGTCGACACATGTTACAAATCACGCGTGAGGTGTCAAAAAATTTACACTGAAAAAACAAATAGCAAAAAAATCATCCGTAAGAAGGTGCATTTTAATATATTTTTACTGTAAAATTGGAATTATCGAAATTTAAATATTGAAAATTTTCGAATTTAAAGTAAAATTAAGACAAAACCAAAAAAAAAAAAAACAACCTGAAAACGACTGACTGATGTTAGAACTGCACTATCCTCGTTACCATTACAAATGACTTGAATAGGGGCTATTCACCTTTTCGTTTTTTTTGTCATACATTCAACCAATTACATATGAGTGTATGCAGCAAAGTACCGTTGGATGCCAAATTCGAAATTGATTAGTCGTATCCTGTCGTTTCCTGGACGACACCTCATTAATAAACAACACAACGACGACAGTAATCGACTACAGGAAGAAAGCCACAAATAAAAAACACAAACAAACTGAAGCAAAAGACAAACGTACGTACTAAGCCACTAAACTGTAACAACATGAGTATGTGAATACACCAATACGTGCACGAATACTCACACACATATATAAATATATATAAATTGAGGCACTCAAACGTTAAAGCACAATAATTTATTAACTATTTATTAACCTATGCAACAGAGCGTTACGTAACGCAACGTAACGTAACGTTACGCATTGTAAATTAAAACGCAAATTGCAAAATGACAACAACAAAAATATAAATTGCAGCAGCAGCAGCAGCAACAAGCTGCTTTAATACACTCAACAAACATGCATACATATGTGCCATGTCAGTGTGTTGTTGGTATGTGTTGACATTAACAAGGACAATAACAACAACAACAATAAACCAGCATCAATGATTCGCACCTTTAGTTACAAAAGCAACGACAACAAGAACAACGCAACCAAGCGCAATTTTCGTAAATTTCAACAAATTGACCACAAAATAATTGGCTTTAAATGCAAATTGACCAAATGTCATGTTGTTTTTGTTGCTTCTGCTACGATAGTGTAGGTGTAGATATGTATGTGTTTACGTAGATTCGTATAATGTCACCGTTATGCAGCTGCTGTTAGCCCAATAACATCAACATTAGTAGGTAGATTTAGTTCAGATTTTTATTACAAAGCCACTCTATACTCACACAAGGGCAGCAACAGCAACAACAACAACAACCTTAAAAAAACAACAAATTTTGTATGTGAATTGACCGATTTAACAGATTTGACCACGGTGCAGCTTAATAATTATCTCTTGTGATTATGTTAGTATGACCGTGGCATTTAGGTGCGTGTGATTGTGATTGGGATTAATTTTCGTACATGGGTCTTTTCATGAAAATGGTCGTGATTCTTACACCATACATACGAGGTACATTAATTTTATCATTTTTGAATACATTTATACAAGTAAATACACAAAAATACACCCCTCAAACTTCCATTTTAAATAAAACTAGAAAATAAATCGCATAGATCAGCGATGGGCAAAATACGAAAAATGAGCCAATTGTCGCTCTCTTCATAACGAACACGTAATTTTCTTAAGAAAAATAACCAAAAACAACAAACACAAGCACTCACCACTGCTACACAGATGGCTGCATAGTGTAAACTTAGAGTTAGCAGCCGAGAAAACGGAGGCGGTCCTGCTTAGCACTCGTAAAGTGAGCGAGGTCTTCACTTTTAGAGTAGGCGATCAAGAGATTATCTCTCCACTTTTTATAAGGTACTTATTTTGGAGTACTGATTGACACCAGAATGTCCTTTAAAGAGCACCTGGCTGCTGCATCATGGCAAATGTTGGTGGACCACGTGCAAGCAAGCGGAAGCTATTGGCTAGGGCTACAAGCTCCAACATCCTCTACGCTGCATACCTGTCGGTAATCCGATCTTCATACCGTTTAAGCGCACTTCGAGTAGCGAGTGCCTTTCGCACAGTGTCGAACGATGCTATGGGAGTGATTGCGGGAATCGTACCAATAGATATTCTGCCACGCGAACTGTAGCGTACAAACATCGCAGGCACAAACGTATGCAAGGCGTACGAGAGAATGTGCAGCATTCAAGTTTAGCATCGAAGGTGAGAAACGTCAGAGAAGGGGAGAAGAACCTTTCTCTAATCCCAAATATTGCGGCATGGAGAGGTTGTTTTCTACCTAACACAACTGTTTAGTGGACATGGATGTTTTAAAAAATATCTTCATCTGTTTAAGAATGAAGAAAACCACTTCTGCCCTGACTGCCCTGCGGAAGTTGAAGATGCACAACACGTTTTGTTGATTTGCCCACGTTTCAGAAACATGCGTCGAGAAATGCAAGAAACCCTTGATGAGCCTATCACAGTTCTAAGCCTTGTGCCAAATATGAGTGAAACACCAACCAAATGGCTGGCTTTTCAATCATTTGCAGCGAAAATAATGAGAGAACTCTGGTTTATTGAACGTAGAAGAGCTGTGGAACGTGAATACCTCCAAAATGAAAGTACCAGCGATCCCGCTACATCAAGAACAGGTAAGGATTAGACCGACTAACTGACGGATAACTGAGCAGTAATGCTCTAGACGGTCTCTTGACGTAATACCCAACGGTAGTTCCAGGAGGAGCAACCCGTCCAGACGAGAGGAGTTTTAAGCTATTATAGAGTCTTCCGCACGCAGGCTTTAGACGCTTTTACTCCTCGTTAAAAAAAACCACTGCTACGCAAACAACAATGCGCACATTGAGGACAGCTTCTTTCGTTTTGTTTGATCAGAGTACTTTTGTTTCTACACTCACTATGCAGATCAAATTTATGGAGGATTTTTGTTGTTGTTATTGTTGTTGTTGTTTTTTGTTGTAACTGGCTCTGGCTTTCAAAATTTTGCCCATCTATGGCATAGATAGCAGTAAATTCATCAAAAATCGTAAAAGAAGCTGTACGAAAGTTAAAATACTACACAAAAAATTATATGGGAATTTATGTTTTTTTGGAATACCTATTTCTTTTAAAACCTAAGCTAACCACAAAAGGCTTCAAGTCTTGTAACATACTTTTAAGATGTCTATTCATTATACCATCGATCAAAATCAAATGTGTTACATCAGCTGCTCCAATAACGCCCCAAAGTATCGCACTGCCATTACCATAAAAATTTGGTATAAAATCAGGCTATTCGGGCTGTGGTTGTTGAGAGCTGACTTTTTGCTTGCCATGGGAACTGAAACTATGATTTCATTCACCTAAGATACTCAAAATATAAACTCTTGCCAGGATTTTATCGTGCTTTCAGTCACTTGCCGTATAATTCGATAAATACCATACGGTTTTGATAATATCTAGAGCGGTGACGAATTATTAGCACTCTTTCGTGATGACATTATCGTTGAGATCTTCATTACTCTGATGAAAGACGTACGCATTTGTCTGGTGCAGAGTATTTTCCGTATTTATGTAGCTAAAGATTCGGCTATTTATTAGTCACTCCTAGGATTCTTAGTTATTTGCTGCGTATGTTGCTTTGTACCTACAAAACAACGATTCTTGCTCAGTTCAGCAGTTTTGCTGGCTTTCCATCAGTTCTTAGAATTTATTTATTTAGTAATTTTTTAATTAGACACCACGCTATAAAATTTTTTTGATTTGATTTCTTCGTGTGTGAAAAAATGCTGTCGAACAGTGTAACAAGCAACTCTTTCATGAAATGACTAAAATGCACGGGTGCTGTGTGTGAAAATCATTTATGAAGCAACAGTCCAAATGCAAAGCACAATAACCACGATTTTCATTACAACATTTTGGGTGTATTAATATCCTTTGGTTTATGCGTGTGCACGTAGGTGTGTGCACTGTTCGGTATCTGTGTTAAAATCACAGCACGACACACAGAATGGTGCTAAACGTGAATACCCTTAGTGATCATTAAAAGGCCCAGCACATCAACCACTTTGTATGTGTTCATTTTAGTGCCAGCAACAGCAATTTTGTCGTTTCATTGCTGAATTTTTGGTGAACAGCAGCAGCAGTAACAACAACAGCAGATGTTGGGGGTCAATGGAGTGTTGTGTTTTTTTTATTTCATTTATTTCAATGAATTAAGACACGTGCCAATAAACACGGCAAATGCTGTTGTAATGACTGTTGCTTAACTGCAAAGCGTTAAACACGTGCTTAGCAGGGATTGTAAAATTCAACTTTAATGCAAGGATTTTTACTTTTATGTTGACAAATAATATGGTGGCGTTGAATACCTCGTGGAATTTATTACATTTTTGAAAGTGAAAATTCCAAGCACAGCATAACTTTTTAAGTTTTTCGTTACTGAAGAATTTTATTGGTAAAACATTTGGCAGTCAGCCAACACTGTGATTTTGATGTTTAGTTCACCGTCTAAATATAATTTTTTGCAACTTTCTTGATGCCATATTTTTACAAAAGTCACAAGCTCTAACAAATTATATAATTTTTGTGGAGGAAAATTTCTTTTTTTTTTAAACATGAACTTTAAGATGCTGTGAGAATTGGCAGATGGTCTAATAGGCTGTTTTCAAAAGTATCCAGAATTGAGTTTCTTTGATTGCCGCGGGGTGTTGCATTTTGAATTCTTTCTAAAAATGACAAACGATTTATTGGGAATATAATTTAGGTGCTATGCAGAGGTTCCATGAGAATTTCTACCAAAAAATACAGATTTTAGGAAGGGCAACTCTTGGATTTTGCGCCACTACAATGCACAATCGCATAAAACCGTCAGTATTTAAGGGATTTAAATCAAAAATTCAACGAATGCCATCAAATAAGCAGCATTTCACCTGATATGTTACCATGCGTTACCACTGTTTCCGAATATAAAATTAACACTTTCAAGGAGGCCACTATAAGTCGGTTGAGGCCATAAAAGCAAATTCGCTGAAGCACTTAACAGCTATTCCTCTATCTATCAGCTTACGTAAAATTAAACTACGCGCTGGCGTAGATGTAGGTATTGAATTTTGAACAGAAACACTTAGCTTCTTCGAGTCATTCTCTGCTAGTCAAGTTACCAAATCCCATTCGATCCGTAAGCTTTCGTAAACCTTTCAGCAATCTTTGAGTAACGTTTCAGAAATCTTTCATTTCCATTTCAGAAAGCAATATCCGCCTTTTGGTTTCATTTGAAAAGTTTCTGGAACGATGTTAGTTCTTTCAATTGAGTGATCCAAAAATTAATGAAACTGAGCATATTATGACAGAAGAGGGGCTTATGAGAGAATCTAATAAAGGCTCTTCCCGAATTAGTTAACCTGAATACAGCATTAGATCTATGTATATTGATACCTTAAGGCAGATATGTACACAAACTTCTGATCCAAAAAATAGTGTTGATGAACATTTTTAAATGGCATGCAAGCAAAACAAAAAGAAAGACCAAAAGCCTAAGGTGCAATTGGCGTGAAACCAAAATAACACAAACAAAAAGCATGCAGCGATTGCAAACTAAATTTGTTCACCTCGCGTAACGGAAAGAATTTAACGAGCCGGTGCGCCTTGAAGACAAAATAACCTGTTGCGATAACGAACTGAAATGGTTTAACTAGTGTAAGTGCGTTGAAGACAAAATTACCCAAACAAAAAGCATGCGTTGAACACAAAATTACACAAGTAAAAAACATTCGGTGAAGACAAAAATTACATTATATTTTTTACTATGGTTTTAAGAGCTTAACGAGTTTCGACTTATCTCATGGTATGGAAAAGAATATAAGACAAACAAACCCCTAGAAGAAAACCACACTTTTGAGCACAAGGTCTTTGAGGCATGTTGTTCGGTCTAACAGTTCTATTAGTTCTACAAGCTAAGAGTCTTAGAAAAATAATTTTTAGCTGGAAATGTTATCTGGAACCCACATTCAGCCCAATATACGGAAAGCCACTTCTATGTAAAACTTGAAACCATAACTAGTGGAAACATTAGATACATTTTATATCTAAATTGCACCAATATGATGTGAAATTTTTGGTTGTTCAGCTATAATCTTTTCAACCACAATTATCTTGGTCAATAACCCAAAAACTAACACAGACTTTGCTTACAACCTAAGGAACTTAGACAAAATAAAGTAAAAAAACTGCAACTTCATTAAAGTCGCCTTTACGTCTACAGCTGAAGGTGTCGGCATCAACGCCATTGCAATCCGTCGATGTCTTATCTTGATTTGCCAACGATGTTGCTTAGTCTACCACCATTTCAAAAATGCAAAACTGACATTTATTTGTCTTTGTACAATGGTTGCAGTTGCTGCTGCCGCCAGCTTTCGTTATGTCTGTTGAGTCAAGCGTAAAATGCATGTCATGTTGCTTGCTCCAGTTTTCTTATCAGGAACTGCTGCCATAAAGTAACCGCTTTGACCAAGGCGTGCTTTTTCCTTTTGCCATGTAATTAAGATATTAGTGTGAAAACATAATGTGCTGTGTATGTACCGGCGCATACATTTAATGGTGTGCAAGTGTGTTTGCGTGTTACCCACGTTAAAAGCACGGAAATTGTGCGCTTACTTTCACTTTGCTTTTTTACCTTCATGTACAACATTTACGTTAGCTGCATACATTGAGCCTGTCTGTTGTTGGTGGACCGTGCTGTGTTGTATTTTGTTGTTGGAAAAAAATTGAGCTCTACAAAAGGATTTCTTGTAGACATGTTAATGGGAAAAAAATAAGGTGAAAGAAGAATTTTTTTCTATGAAAATCAGTTAAGCGGAAATTAAATTATAAAATAGAGTTGAATAAAATTAAATTGATGTTGAGTGGTTACAAAGACAGGACAAAAGGAGCTCTTAGAAGTTAAATTTGAAAAGGAAAGGTTTTAGTTAAAGCATTTCTGTAAATTGCAATATTTCTGTAAATTATAATATTTCATAATTTAAGGAATCACCATTCATGTAGATTCAAATGAATGGACATAACAATATATGTATTAATGCTAGAGTGGGACATAAAAATTATTTTCTTTAATTTTGAATAGAAAACTTAAAAAAGAATATCGGTTTTATGAAAAACACCGGCCAAAAATCCAGCAGAAATTTCATGCCCCAAAAACTATGGGTCTGTTCTGAGTGCACTTTAACTTACAACGATTTCTAGAAAAAAAAACTATTTCGAAAATTGGTATGATGTAAACGACCTTAACGCAATATAAGAAAAGAAGAATTTGGAACTAAAATAAAATGTCGCTTGTGGTATGGAGCGACAAATCGAAGATCAACCGCCTTGGCCTAGATGGTGAAAGATATGTAAAACATCTAAAAGGGGCATACTTCTATTTAATAAGCGGAAAACCGGTGTGCGTCTTAGAAAATTGTATGCGGATTTTCCTGCTGAACTGTCACCAATGGGTTCTTGCGCGAAATTCGTCCATGGAGTACAGCCTCAATTAATCGACAAGCGACAGGATATTTATGCATCATATTGATCAATTATTTTGCGTTGGATGTCTGCATCAGTCTTACGAGGATCCAATTTCGCCCTGCACACAATCTGGAGATCCTTGTACCCAGAAGTCATACGAGGTCTTTTTTGCTAGGAACATATTTTGTTGTTTCATACTTATAGAAATGATCAAGTGCACTGAATACCATCTTTTTGGAGCAATTTAAATGTGTTGCCATCGCCTGATATCTCATGGCCATCTTTCGAAGCTCTACAATTGACTAACGCATGGTCGGTGTGCAATTTTTGGCCACTACCCATGATTAAGGATATGCTTATAAGCAAATTCGGTCAAAAGGTGTTCCTACAAGCAATAAACATATCACAATATTGTTCCTGGAATCTTTTACCAAGTTTTTGTTTTATCTTATGCAAATTATTTTTTTGTTTCCAATTAGTTGACTCAGTGAAATCTGAGGTGTAAGCAGAAAATCTTTCCTAAAACTTTTTTATGCTATGAATTTGATTTCAGTTATGTTCTTTTTTTAAGTTTATATGTCCCGCATTTATATTATGTATAAATTTTCTGGTACACATAGAAAAATAAATGAAAAAAACTACCAAGAACACATCGAATGATTTCGTTTCCAATTAGTTGTCAACAGCTGTATATATGTTACCGGTTAAACTTGTTTTAAGGATAAACTAGTTTTTAGGATAAACTAGTTTTTCGTAATTCAAACTAATTTTTCCCAGGCCAAACTTACTGGTTCTTTCGAAGCATGCTAGGATGAACCAGTTTAGCCTAGGAACATTTCAGTCGGCTAGTTTGTATAGTGAACGTCGGCCGAAGGCTACCGCGCAGCCGGCATTGGGTATATTGGAGGATTTAAGCCCGAAGCAACGGCCAAGTGCTGCCCACGACCCTAACATACTAAAATTGCAAGAAAATAGTAAGTGAGGCCGTTTAAGTTAATAATAACCCTAGTTCATCCTAAAGGCTAAACTGGTCATCCTAACACGCTTCGGATAAGCTAGTTTGACCTAGGAAAAACTAGTTTAGCCGGTAACGCACATTTATATGTTCTGATAGTGGGTTTTTTTTTCAGATAAACAATAGAATAAGAAATAGGAAGTAAGGAAATAAAATATTATTTTCTGTGGCGCAATAAGATCTAACATCAGTTTGGAATATTGGTAACTAATTACTATCAAAGTAAAGCATTCATTTAAATTATATTTTGACTATTGAATGTTATCGTTATGATACAGTTCTTAACATCAATTTCCCCTATATTAGTTATTGAACTTTCTAATGTTTAAAACATTAGATATTTCACATATATGATAATTAATTGACAGGATATAAATATTTATATTTGCATGACGTTAAATAACTGCGTTTGGTTATTAGAACAATAAACTCTTCTTTTTTTTTGCTTAAAGCCTTCAATCAATCAATTCGATTTCTAATTATAAATGAACACAGTTTATGCTCTAAAATGCCTCGCCCATTATCCCTAATAAATACTTAATGTTTTTGTTGCACATTTTTTTGTGGTACAGAATATTTTGTGCCGTTTATTCAACCGCATACATATTTCCGTTTGCTATAAGCATTTCCCTAGATTTGTTGTAATCGTAATGCTGATGTCCTAACATGTGCTTACATTTATGCCAATACACTTGCACTAATGCGCATGCAAGCAAACAAACACTGGAACAAATGCCTGCTTCTGCTAAGTGCAATTTCAATACATCAGCTGAAGTTGTCACGTGTGTGTGTTTGTATGTTGACTGAAACTTGTCTATATTTATTGCATTTTGAAAAGTGGTATATTGTTTCCGTTTCATGCAGATATACATAGTTAAAAGCGCGCAAGAATTTTAATGCTTCCTGTTACACATTTTGTTTCAGTTGAGAATTTCAAATTTCCATGCTGAAGTTATGGTACAAGACCGCAAAAATTTTTCCTTAGGCGATTTCATTATCTTATGCGAATATGCTGAAATTTTGTTTGAGTAACTATTGCGAAAATCTTCAACAGATAATTTATTTTATGCACGCAAAAGTTTCATCCACTAAACCATGTCGTGGAAGTATTATCAAAATATTTTGGAAAACCAAAAATTTTCCAGTTTAAATTCATTCAAATATTTAACTTTCAGCTATATAACCGTTCGCCACAATGAAATCAATTCATTTAAAGTTTTTGCTGTTTTGCGGATATAACATGACGTATGAGTAACCTGCATCAAAGTTAATATGTGGAATGTTTTTTAATTATTTTTTTTTTCTGCTTATGCGTCAATTTTAATCACTTTGCTTTAAAAATTTTCAAAAAAAGAGAAAAAAAAAAAAACACATACAATTCCTTAAACCTTTGACTGCTGTAAAACCTTAAGATTGATTACTTTCGCTAATGGAAAAATCTGCTTTACTTTTAAAAATGGAATTTTTTTTTTCTTTAACGACGTATGTATGCTGCTTGACGAGTTCGGGCATTAACGTATTATTGCTTACAAATTCATGTGTGTTGAAAGAAAAGTTCGTTTTCTTGATGTGTTTGTGTGACATTGCGTTTAATGAAAGTTCAACTTTCTATAATAACAACAGCTGAAAGGATATTAAAGCGAAGAAAAAACTTCAGGGACAAAATGTCAAGCTTCAGGCAACGAATCAATTCTGTAATAAATAGCAAGAGATGTAAACTTTGTTTTGAACTAACAAGCGACATTTGACGTATGTAAGACATGCGGACATGCGACATTTATGTAATTTAAAATGTTAGTTACGTCTTATTGTTAAAAATGTTCATGTTATTTTTATTGTTGGTTTTTTATGCAATCATTTGCTTTATGTAAAATACATGAAAGTTTGCATTGCAAATAGCTGTTGCTCATGGCCATTATTTGCTTAGCAAAACATATATAGGTACAATGGCAAATACAGGGTGATTACCATTCACAAATATTTTAGTTTTAGCAAACAACCTATTGAATTTAGTTTAGTTTTTATTTATGGGCATTTATTTTTATATACACTCTCTGTTAGGAAAACAAAATTTGTAACAAAGTCCTTGCTAAGGACGTAATTACAAAATTAGTAGAAAATGGTTATGCACTACTTTCGAATTTCGTAAATAATGGCTGATTGATTAATTTCGCTATCATAAACGAAATTTAAAAAAAAAACTACTCTACTATGGGAGCTCATTGGATTAAGTTATCTGAAAAATATATATTTAAAGAGGCAGTAGAAAAATGGTTCCAATACTTTTTAACTGATAAGGAGTACCCAAGTAACATTTTTTGCAGAAGAAGCTTTTAATGCGCATTTACAGCTGCGCATTAAAAGCGTCCTCTGCCAAAAATGCTACTTGGGTAGTTTAGAATGTTTTTTTTTTTTTTTTTTTTTCAATTTAGTCCATCCATTAATTATTTGAGCCAAAATAAGGGGGAGCGGCGGGGGGTCTCGTTCAGAGCTCACCAAATCTCACAAAGGGTAGGGTCTGAATATTCAAAAAATACCTCACGTAATTAATAAACTGCCCATAGTAGGCGGTGCCACGCTTCTAACGAAAAATTTTTTTTTTCACAGTTAAACTCATGGACCGATTTTGATCAAATTTCTTTTGAAAATACGAACCGAACTAATGAACCGATTTAAGATAGACTGAACCCTGAAAGAAAATGATTAAAAACAAAGTTTTTTTAGTGGGCGTGGTACCACCTTTATGGGGAAAAACATTGTTACGGCTGAGCCACTTCACCGATTTTGATAACATTTGGTATGGAGATGGACTAATTCTGGAGTAAATTTCTTGGGGTAGTGCCACCCCCCCGTAATAGGAAAAAACGTTGTTACAGCTAACATAATGGAGCAATTTTAATGAAATTTCGTACAGAGATATATTGAACCCCTGACAAAAGTAGGTCGAAAGAAACTTACTACATTATTAAGAAAAACATTTATTTTTCCAATTACCTGTTTTTTTTCTATGACGTCATAATTTTTTTCGTCTAAAAAATTAATTTTCATAAAAATTTGTTTGAAATAAAAGCCTTCAAAATTGGAATTAAAAGAAATAAAAAAAATTTTTCATTTTGTCATTAACTCCAAACCAAAACAAAAAAAACTATGACGTCATACAAAAAAAAATATTTTTCTAAACATTTTGACCAATTTTAAGAATTTTTTTACGTAGTGCGTTTTTTACTAAAAACTATATTTTAGGAGAAAAAAGTTAAAAGACGCAAAAACTAAAAATTTTCCGAAATTTTTTGAAATTCAAATAACGGGTGATTTTTTTACCATTTGTTTTTTTTCAGTATAAATGTTTTGATACTTTACGCGTGATTCGTAACATATGTAAAAGCCAAAAATGCTCACTAAGGTTTGCCATTTTACCATAAATAGACTTACAAGCCAACAACGCTTGCAAATCATTGAATTTTACTATCAAAATTCGTGCTCTGTGATTAATGTCGATATATCGAAAAAATTTTTTCAACAACGAAGCACATTTTTGGCTCAATGAGTACGACAACAAACAGAATTGCCGAATTTGGGCTGACAACATTGCAGCTGTCATTGGTGAGATAGCGGCCGAAATGCTGGAAAAAGTATGTCAAAATTGGAGCTTACAAATGTAGCCCCGGGCAACACTTACATAAAATAATTTTTAAAAAGTAAATGGCAAGAATTGATGTATTGTTTCAAGTATATATTTTATTCACTATTGCAAATTTTCTGTTTTTTTTTTTTATTTTCAAAAACCAAACGCTTAAAAAATCATCACTAAAATCATTCCAAACAAAACAAAAAATGTTTCTTATTTCTTCTAACTTTTATCTTTTCTCATTTTTATTTATAAATAAAATTGCTAGAATATGAAAAGCTTTAACCAAATTCTGGAACTTTTTTTTAGTTTTTTTAATTAATTAGACAAATAAATCTTTAACGCGTTTTAAGTAGCACTATATTTTTTCCATCGCTGAAATATTTTTGTGAAAAAACACTGCACTAGTTGAAACTAATTGTCCTGTACAGACTTTAATGCACACATACCTAATCAACTTAAAGTCTTAAAATACACCCTGTATAGTGAAAGAACACACACACAGACACACGTTTCATATTAATGTGCGTTTTCCAAGGGCAAACCAGTACAATGAAGTGAATGGCTACAACTACAAGCAAAGCAACATGAAAAATCACTTGATAAAACGTTAAATTAACTTAATAAAAAGTCAGTAATAGTAAGTTGATGCTGTTGTTGTATTGTTGTTAGCTTGTTGCTTCCACGTAGTGCGTGTGTGTCGAGTGTTTCTAAGTGTGTGCTTTCGTTAAGGACCTCGTTTGCTAAGAGCAACATCCCTTTTTTTATGAAGCTTGAAAATGTCTGCAGTTGTTGTTGTTGTTGTCAGCTGAAATGTGTGCACAACACATTCAATCTTGACGAATTATATTAATTTGCTGCTGATGATGGCATGTCAGTCAAGTTAAGTCCAGTTTTTAGTGTCCCTTTGCTTTGATTTCCTACCCCTTTGCTTTCATGCACTCATACTACCGTCAACTATAATTTTTATTAATATACTCAACCTTGACATTTGACAATTAATCTGTGTGTAGGTATGTGTGCAAGTGTTTGTTTAGGTCATATGTTTGCAGTGATCAATCAATATGTTGCTTCTTCTGCTTGAAGCAAGAAAAGCCAGCTGTTCGAGCAAACATAAGCTTATTTAAAGAGGAAAAATGAGAGGAAAATCTTTAAAAAAAGATAAGAAAATATTTACCATTGCAAGCATAACTAGTGAGGGCATTATTTTTTGTTGTTTTTGCGTTGACTTAAAGTTGCAAAAATTTGTCTTATTTTTTCTATGAAATCATTTAAAATTCCTAAGAAAACTATGGCAGTCTCTAGCACTTGATGATATGTTTTAAAGCAAGCGTTTATCTGAGGCAACATGCAAGCAATTAATCTTATTTTAGCCTTCAGTTTTGGACAATTGTGGTTTCAGCAGATATCAGTGGTCATTTATAGCCCAAATCACACATGAAGATTTCTCTTGGTAGATAGTAAAAGATGCAGATTTTATTTGAACATGTGGTTAAAGAAATTGTATGCTTATTACACATGTTCGAGGCATAAGCGCAGCTAGGGGAGAGGCGGGCGAGGCGGGCCGCAGCCACTATTGCAAAGGATAGGGCGCGGCAAAGTAGTTTGCTTTTCTTCTTCAAACGAAGTACTTTTATCGTTTTGTTTCCAGTAAATTGTAGTGTAACAATAGTCATCAACTAGTCAAATACTACCCTAAAAAAAAAAGTTTGTGCAATCGGAGACCTCATAGACCTCTTCTAATTAGAAATTAAAGTTTGAGCCAAGTTTAGAGTAATAACAGAAATTGCTGGTTAAATTCCAAATATTATTTCTATTTTTGTTTGGTGGATAGTATATTGAGCTAAGGATGACTTTAGATTCTATAAAAAAAAACAACGCCTCTAGTAGTTAGAGTTTTGACTAAGTTTAAAAGCATTCTAATGCCTACTAAAACTGCTTTATCTATAGTAACTCTACTCTACTACATATTTATATAAAATTGCTTACATGAAAATGGTTTGTAACGCTTTGGCACAAAATTTACAGAGCCGATTTTAATAATTTCTTTTTTAAAACAACATAGCTGTGCTAGAGAAGGTTATTGCATACTTATTTTTTTTTAGAATTAAATATAATTTTTTTTCGGATTGAGTTTTTACAAAATCTCACACAAAAATTATCTTTCTGCTTTTTCGTTGCTTGTGCTTGTGCTGCTTATTAAATTCTGAGCTGTTATTGTTTTTGGCGTCGAAGTTCAAAGGACAAGCTCTCTTTCAACCGGTATTTTCTGTGGAAAACACAACTTTTAATAAAACAAAAAACTAGCAAACTTTTAACATTTTATATCCTAATGATTTTTTTTTGCAGAGTTGATAGTTACAGGAATCAAAAATAAATTTAAAAATTGAGTTTTTACCTACTAAGCAAAATCTGCACAAGTTAAGGTAAACGAATTAAAAACGAGAGAAAAATCATGGGTTAACAAATTTATAAAAAGAAAAAAACAGAGTACTTATTTTTCCGCAACTTTCTGACAGTCTGGCAACTGTAGCCCACAAGCGATCAAAAATCAGTTTGCTTAAGTCGTGTAAGTCGTTTTGTAAACGCTTGTGAATTATTGCTATTAATAAATAAAGCACATATTACAAGACATTGAAAAGCGTGTTTGTGATTACAATAGAATTTAATGATATATTTCGCAATATGGAGATTACAAATAATTTAGTAGCCTAAGTTGTTAACAAAATCATTTGTATATTTTCTTGTTTTAGCTCTCGTATGCCACTTTTCTCAACACTGGTCTAAAAGTGTTTTAATTGCTGAAATGATGCTTTAGTTGGTTGGATTTTGCATGTTTCCTCATTTCTCTTTTTTATTCAAATATTGGTTTTGTTAAGCCAAAGGCCACATTTTATTACTATTAGAAGGCTTAAGGGTGACTTTTGTTCTGTCCAAAATAAGGATGATCCAACCCACTGAGCAGCTAATAAAAGAAAACTAAAAAATCTTTAGTTTAATTTGTTTTTTATGCCGCACACAGCTACTTCATTAACAGCTTATAAAGTCAATCTTCCCTTAAAATCTATGACAAACCACAAAAATCTCATTAAAACATCGCCATGATACCACAGCTGACAATGACACAAACTATCCAGCATATTTTGTTGCAGCATGAAGCACCATCCGCACCATAGTGCAAAGAAATTTATGCTTCACACTATTGATTTTATCTCTACACTTTTATTTTTTTCTTTACCCACAACACCACCAACTTTGATGGACGTTTATTTGAAAAAGGATTCTTGTGTTTATACGTTCAAAAGTTTAAATTAAATAAAAAAGGATATTGTCATTTAATTTGGAGTCAAGCCAAAACAATAAAATTTATTGCCACTATTTTGAAGCAGTTAAAATCAAGATATAAATGAGCCAATTCTTAAATGCAAATAAAGAAAAAAGTCAACTTAAAAGTAAAAACAATTTGTAGCATATGTCCAGAGAGTCGGAAAAATCAATTTTCACAAAATAAAGAAATTCTAACAACCTTAAGAACATAATTGAAAAACTCTGTGAAAAAACGGCTTCCTTAATTTTCAATACTCCACTGAAAGTTGCTAAAACACTCTTAAACATTTCTCACACTTAGCACTTGCTGAAGGCTATATTTTGCACGTGCCACTACTAACGAACTTAAAGTGCGCGCTTAATTCGTAAAACATGCTGCTGATGCACGCTAAACATGTCTTAATAATGCACAAAAAAAAAAAAAACAAAAGCAAAAACAACAACAACACAAGGCGAAAATTAAAATTTAACAAAAAAAAAAGCACAAAAAAAAACAACGCACGAAAACAAACTAAAACTTAAGCATTCGCACGTTACTGCATTTTTATGACCCCCAAAAGGAGCAGTGGCAGTAACAGCAGGAATGACGCGGAAACTCTCCAGGTTCCGTTTTTGTGTTGATGTGAAATTCACCCCAGCAGCATGATGCAATTTTATGAACGACAAGTGTGAAATTGTATAAATTTTTTTAATGAAATTAATTTATTAATTAAGTTAACTTAAAGTTTTCATAAGTGTATGCTAAAAAACATTTGAAAATAACTAATAATAATAATGCAAATTTTATTAGGAATTTAAAATTTAAGGATTGGTCTTAAAAAAGGCACATATCAAATCCTTTTACAGGATACACTGCGAAAAGGGGATGTTTCTTATCCCCGGCTACGCAAGCGCTCACTCCGCTGTTTTTTTATAATGAAATTACTCTCTTTACAGCACATTCTTTCATCAAAAAAAAAAAAACGGTTGAAAGAGAGCTTTTCCTTTGAACTTCGACGCCAAAAAAAAAAAAAAAAAACAATAACTCAGAATTTAATAAGCAGCACAAGCATAAGCAACGAAAAAGCAAAAGATAATTTTTGTGTGAGGTTTTGTTAAAACTCAATTCGAAAAAAAAGGATATTTAATTAAAAAAAAAATAAATAAGCAATAACCTTCTCCAGCACAGATATGTTGTTTTAAAAAAGAAATTATTAAAATCGGTTTAGTATATTTTGTGCCAAAGCGTTACAAACAATTTTCATTTAAACAATTTGATATAAATAGATAAAACAGTTTTGGTAGACTGTTTGCCTTTAATTGGAAGTTAAAGGGTTGTTTATTGGGTCATTAGTGATGTAGGTTTTGAGAGAAAAAGATTTAGTTGGTTCAAATATGTATTTCGTAATCGTATTCGTATTTGTTATCACTTACAAAATTTTTATAATTCTCAACATATTTAAAAAAAAAAAAACAGTACTAAGGAAGGTACGAACATTAAGCTCGCTGGAAGCATGCCTTCCGTCGATCACAACATGATCGATTTGGTTGCGTGTTTTCTGATCAGGGGACAACCAGGTGACCTTGTGGACATCGAGGTGTTGAAATCTGGTGCTACTTACTACCATTTTTCGCGCCGCGGCGAAGTCGATCAGCCGTAGACCGTTGTTTGAGGTGGTCTCGTGAAGGCTGAACTGGCCGACAGTGGGGCTAAATAAACCTTCTCTTCCGACCTTTCCGTTGAAATCTCCGAGTACAATTTTAACGTCATGGGCCGGGCAGCGGTCGTATACTTCCTCAATGCTCGCATAGATGGCATCTTTGACAGCATCGTCCTTTTCCTCCGTCGGGGCGTGCTCGCAAATCAAGCTGATGTTAAAAAATCGAGCCTTGATGCGGATCGTAGCCAACCAACGTAGCTCAGAGGTGTGAACCTGGAGATATGGTGGCGAAGTCTCTTGCTTACTACGAATCCGCATCCCAATTCGCGCCTCTCCGCATGGCAGCTGTAGTAGATATCGCAACCTTGTCCTATCCATATTATTTCCTGGATGTCGGTGATGTCAGCCTTAATTTTTCCGATGGCATCCGCCAATTCGATAGAGGCACCTTCCCTATTGAGGGTCCGGATATTCCAGGTGCATATCCTTAAATCATAGTCCTTTTTTGCGTTTGCAGTGGTCGTCAACGTTGAGGGGTTCTATATCCAAGGCTATTTTAATTTTCGTTGAAGTCTATGTTTTACGTGGCGTGTATCAAACCCTGCGCACAACCCAGTTTACTTCCAGGGAGGACACGCTTCACACATTTGCTCAATATCTCAGCGGATGCGGAGATAGCTACCCAGATGGAGCCGCGGGGAGGCTGTGTGTCAACTTGCTAATGGTTGGCTCAGAGATCGCTCTGGCAATCCCCAGAAGTATATAGATAATGTATTAAAAGTTTCAAAATTTAAATAATAATAATAATATATATATAATATAATAATAAAATATACATATATAATATTATAATAATCACTATCTATCTATCGTTCAAAAAGAAAATAAAAAAAAAAATTTGTCGAGCCAATTCCCCCCATTCCTCCCATTTCACTTCACTCTTTCCACCAAAATATTTAATAAATTCGATTTTTTAGTTGACTACTACAGGGAAGAATTCAAAGAGCCAAAAATTGGATTTTTGAAATGTTTTGGTGAGAAGAGTGGGGGAATGGGGGGATTGGCTGAAAAATTTTTTTTAGAATTCAGCGAAGCATTTGTCAAAGGATATTTAGAAAGAAAAATTGAATTTTTTAACTATTTTGGTGAGAATTGTGGGGAAAATGGGGGGATTGAGTGGAATTGGTTCGACAAATTTTTTTTTTTAGTTTCAAACTCAGCGAAGGATTTTACACAAGAGTCAGTGGGTTTGGATTTCGGACCAAAACTTTTTTTTTTTGTTGGCCAGTGTTATCAAATGAAGCTCTACCTTTATTACTTCGAAAATTATAAGACAATCATTGCTTGTAAGTACAACTCTTAAGAAACTTTGTTAAACAACCTGTAACTCTTGGGGTGTTCAACACCCACCGGTCTAATATGTACTGAAAAATTGGATTTACCATATGGACTACTGCAATGCCAGCCGAGGAAATCATTTGAATAAAGTAGTGTTCCATAATTAACCGGAAGAATTGTGCTTTCGAATAAAAAAAAACGTATTAAAAAAAAAAAAAGGTTATTAATTATTTCCATAGCAAAATCAGAATCCAAATTATAAATATCCATTCATATGTATGTTCAGTTTTAATTATAAAATCGCATTTCTTTAAAACTTCATAAATTATCTTATATGTACAACATATTTGCATGAGCTTTTTACACGTCCTATAGCTTATTCCTTTAAAGTAACTGCGCACATTTACGAGTAAGTGAAAAATATACCAAAGTACTAAATAAATTTTTCGCAGTAACTCCATTGGAAATAAGACTCTGTAAAACCATTAAGGTAAAAATATGTTCTATGCAAAATTGTGCGTTAAGTTATGTGATGTCGTTTTTTTTTCTTATAACATTTTCGTAGCACATGCAAGCAAATAAAATCGTCCATTCACGTAGCCACTGCGAGCGAAGCGATTCAACCATCCATCCATCTATCGTTCGGTGTTATTAACCCTTAACCCTCTTATGTGAAAACTTTGTGATAAATGCTGTTAAAAGTGTTTGACGCGCAAAAAAGCGGAAATTTCTTATTTGTTACTTCCCACTTTCTAAGAGAGGGGCGTGTGTGCGAGTGTGTATTTCCCTGTGGCATGCGGCACAAAAAAATTGTGATAAAGCGGCACACGTTGCGTACAATTTAGCCAAAGGCAAATACTCGTATTTTGCGCAATTTGTACTATCAGGAGGTAAATCTATTGTATAGTGCATTGCATGTGACGGCTAACATGTGCCTTTTTTCTTTGTTCCATATTCTGAAGTGTTGTAAATAAAGATGTTTGTTGTCGTGGTTTTTTTTAGCTGTTGTTGCTATTTTGACAGAAATGTCCTTGTAAACTTTTTATGTGTGATGTTGTAATTGCAAAAAAAAAAAACTTATAAAAATTGTGGTAAGTAACATTACCTGTTGAACATTTTGATAGCTCTAATTTCTTTTTCATCAGACGTTCTAGATGGAGAGCTGTATTAATCGGGCTATTTCCTAGCAAGCTGCTTATTTAGCGAAAATAGAGCAAGATATAAAACTTTAATAAAAACAAGCGTAAAAATGTCTTTAATATGCACTTGTAAAGCTCATTATGGACTGATTATAAAGACATTAGGTGGCATGTCTCGTGTGTGTCTTTATACTGTAGACATAAAATTCGCTTGAAAGACATTCTTCTTTAAGTGTTTATATTGTTCAAATTTTGTCTTTTTAAGGCGCTTTATAAATACAAATATAAGAAAGATATGATTCGTCTTTAAAATATAATGTAATATATCACAGATAGTCAAGTGGATAGCGTGCACGACTATAGATCGATGGGACATGGGTTCGAGACCGGCATACAAAACGTAAGTAAAAAGGAAGTTCGATAAAATCAAATATTCTCTATTGTTTTACTCTTTCAAAGATCTTTGAAAGAAGGCATCTTAAATTCATTAAGTTTTTTTGAAAGAACTCTATACAAGGCACTCTTGTTCTAAACAGTATGCTCAGTAAAATATTTTAAATTATTTTCTCTTCCGATACAACACAAAAAAGTTGCTGTTAATTTAGTTACCTAAGAGGGACTTGAGAAGTGCGTGAAAATGTAGGACGAGAACGTTTCTAGATGTTACTTTATAATAGTAATCTGAGGTACACATACTGAATAGATGGGGAAATGTACTAGAAGCAATATAATATTACAACACTCTTTTGATTCTCATAACCAACCGATCAAAGGTTCATTGAAAACTTTTGGATTAAGGTAATAACCTATTGTAAAAATGTTCTTCGAAGAAGGACTATCAATCTGAGAAAAGAATTATTTCTCACTGTTTTTTTTTTTCAGAGCTTTAAGTAAGTTAGCCTTGTAGAATTGAGTCATCGCTGAAAGTTAAGAAAACTCATATGACAAAGTTCTCCCTAAGTCATTGATCACATAAGCTTAAAGTGATAAATAGCAAGGCATTATGTCAAATGTTATTAAAAAAAAATTTCAAAATTTACCAAAAAATTTAAGAATTCATTAAAAATAAGATGGCATAATGCAGGCATGCCCAGAAGAGCTGAGTACGGGAGCTTGAAATCAGTAATCATTTGATTTAAAGAGCCGATACATAACTTTACAATCCATTATTTTAAGAATAAAAAAAAAATCCGAAAAATAAAATGCAATGAGAGCATTCGCAAGAACTATTACGTACATTGTCTTTTAATAAACAAGCCTGAGGTCAAATGTGTTGAGACATTTTTCGTTGCGTGCAGCGAGCCGTGTTTTCCGTATTGTTTTTATTGCTTTATATTTTGCAAAACAGAAAATCTATATAAATAAAATGATAACCGTTTTCGATGTTCGCGCATCACGCAAAAACTATTGAACCAATTTCGGTTAAGTTTGTTTAGTTTTATTCCATAGAAGCTTGGTCTCAATCTCCATTAAAAATTATCGCAATATTCCTTTTAATTATCAAGTTATTCAAATTTTGAGATTGCTTAAAAAAATTATTTGCGCAAATAAACGCAAGCATGCAAGCATAACAAACCGTTCGATGGCAAGTTAATGTGTTTGAGTGCGCGCGTTTTGTTTTTGTTTTCTGAATGGCGTAATTATATAAGGTGAAGTCATTAGGGAGAGTATATCGATCAAAACAAGTGAAATGGAACAGCAAAGAATCATTGCTGTACAAAAAAAAAAAAAAAAAATTGTTGCAAATGCATAATATGAATTTGGGATTTATAAATTAAATAGGGGAATCATTAAAAAATCCTACGCGTACAAAGTCACGGGAAGCAGCTAGTTACAAATAAAACCAATGGAAGTGACAATGAACAACTGAATAGTGACAGGAAATGTTGACAAAAAACACAAACAACTGTAAATGCCACAATATTAAATTTTGGTGTTTGCTAGAGTTTAGTATTTTTTTAAAGCCTTTTGTAGAATTTAAGAATTAAATTTTTCATCAAATTTTTCATATGAGAGCTCATCATATTTGTAAAGGAGCCCGAATAATTGACTTTTTTTCGACTTGGTCATCTCTGACTTAAGTAGCTTATCAACAAAGATATTCTAATTTGATTAAAAATTTACAAAATTATAATTATAAAAAACTAAATTAACAAAATTATATTCAATGCTACATTTCTTAAAATTATTAAACTAAAAATTTTTAATTTTAAATTATTACATATAAAATGTGAAATTCACTGGTCCTCTTATTGGAGTAAAATCGTTAAATATCAATTAAATATTAAGAAGGACAATTGCAATTTTATGAAAAGCTAAAGTTTTTTCTGATATTTAAACGTTGTGTCCTAGTTTTACATGTAACTACTACTTAATGCTGTTCCCACAATTGTTAATAAATATTTAATACACAAATGCTTGGCATAAAATGACAACACATTGGTTACAGTCTTTTGTTATGCAAAATTGTTTTGACCGGAATTTTTTTCAGCTTAAATTGTCAACTACATTTTAAAAATTTATACTGTTACAGGTATCTAATTAAAAACCACTGATTAGTAAATGAACTGACATTATGAATAGACATTTCATTGCATTTGTGACCTGAAAAATTTAAACATCAGAAATGAGATATGTTTAATACGTTAAGCCTTTTACTTTTGTTCTTTCAGATTAGAGATTTCCAATAGATAAAGAAGTTGCATCATTACGATATCGAGGATGTAGTGTAGATGTTAGATAGGAATAAATCAAATTAGAGTTTTTTATTTGTGATTTTTCCTTGTGTCCAAGCCAAGCCAATACTATCGAAGAAAATGTTGTTTTATGAACAAAAGATGGACGTGTCACAAACAGAAAAAGAAAATCACTTTTAATTACCACCCGTTCGAAACCAAATAGGAACGCTAGTTATATGTAACTTTCAAGTCATTAATTGAAAAATTTTCTAGCTCGTAAGTCAATTTCTAAGAAAACTATAAAGTATTATTATACCCACATAAATACTTCAAAGAAATTACTTTTTCCTAACAAAATTCGTCGTTCATATCTTCATTTTGTTACTTTTTCAGTTTAACAGAAACTATAATCTTAAAGCATAGAATTTGCAATTGAATGCCTGCAATTATCTATTAAACTATGACAGTTCATTTAAAATGCAGTAAAAGCTTTGCTCCACTTTCAAGGAATAAGGACATATCAATCAATGAAGTCTAATTGAGATATTTTTTCCAAGAATATGAATGCTATGCAGCTATTAGTTAGTTTGCATTTTGTACATTGTAGATAATGACATGCGGAATTATATGTTGTTACGTTAGCGGCTGTGGGAAGTGTTATACCGCTCTTCCTTATTGATAGCCACTTGATTTTTGCTTTTAAAATTTGCCAATGTATGCTCTGCATAGCAGCGACTGTTACTATACGAATCGAGAAAATTTAAACCTTTTTCCAAGAAATTTCTTACATATCATCATATTTAACCGACAAAAGCAGCGTTGGCTTAAGACTTGGCGGGGATCGTGGCTAACGACTCAAAAAAGACTCTATTTCTTACAACTTTTATTTAGAGTTCAATTTTGCTTTCGTGGTTTCTCACTTTCCATTTTCAGAAATCAAATGAAATGAATGCAACATTTCAGTTGTTTGATATGAAACATATTATATGTCCTCAATAGCTTCCTTTTTCGCCAGTACTGTAATTCACTAGGTGCTGTCAATAGGGCACGATTAGCCAGGGCTATGGATTCTTTTAGGCGCTAATTTTATTCGGTGCAGACTATGGGGGCACTTTTTGGCATATCAGCTCAAATATCAATATTTTGCTTCGTATAAGGACACATGTCGAGATATTTTCCGTCCTTTGAGAGTGTCGTACATCCAAAAATTTTCAGACACACTGTCTGTCATTTTCTCCAAAGTTTTTATATATTTGGCTGGGCGGTACTTGAAATTTTTCCGAAATGTTTGCGAATATGGTTCACCATGAAAGACGTTATTTTGAATTTTGTCTGAGACCGAACCACAGAAAAATTGGTGAAAATTCAAAAAAAAAGGGCACTTATCTTTATGTCAGTATTACATCAAGAAATTGTTAATCCAATCCTTGGTTCTGCCGAGAATCCACCTCAATAGTTTCAGCGATAAACTGGAGCTAATTACACAGGCCGACAAAATTTAACCAACATTCAGACCCAGAAACCAGACTATATATTTCCGAAGGTTTTTGATGCGCTGATTCCGAATCTGGTCGCAGAATTGCTCCATCACGTCAGGTTTTCGAGATATCCTAACCTAAAAGTGCAAAAAACATTGTTTTTGCCCATTTTTGAGGTTATGTAGCACCGTGAATTTTCTTTTTTTCAAAAAACTATATGTGTGATCTTAAAGAGCTGTTCTTCTTCTTTCCAATGTCGTTGAGTTTCTGAAATATCTTTCTTTTTTGCCGATCTATCGCATTTTGAAATTTTCATATTTGTGATTTTGCCTGTACCTGCAAGCTCATTAGGAACATTTGTGTGTCAAAAAATTTGAAAATTTCAAAATGCGATAACTGGACGATAAAGAAAGATATTTCAGAAAGCTCAAGGGCATTTCAAAGAAGAAGAACTGTAGTTTAAGATCCTATACATAGTTTTTTGAAAAATAGAAAACTCACGGTGCTACATAACCTCAAAAATGGGCAAAAACAATGTTTTTTACACTTTTAGGTTAGGATATCTCGAAAACCTGACGTGATGGAGCAATTCTGCGACCAGATTCGGAATCAGCGCATCGAAAACCTACGGAAATATATAGTCCGGTTTCTGGGTATAATTTTTGTCGGCCTGTGTTATTAATGCACTTCGCATTATCGTGGAGCTGACAAATGAATGATAGGCTTCGGTTTGTTTCACTTTCATCAACTATAGTACCGTGTATTATAAATAACATCGACTACTTTTGCAGCTGGGATGCATTTAAAAGACGAAGTGCAGTACCGAAAATCATCATTCTCATCAAATTTGTATAAGAAGGTTTTAAATGTTGAGTATTATAATACCTCGTATGTTAACAACTAAGCTGTTTTTGATAGAATTAGATAGACAATGCTCTCCAAAAGGCTCTAAGTCCTACTAATTTTGGAATTTGATGGACCTTGACATTAATTAATTATTTATTGGAGTGAGAATTTGGAGGGCATCGGTTTTGCAAATGACACAATCCACCAAACCAAAAAGCAGTTTAGGATGCAAGTACAACTTACATCGCCATCGGTATCTATTTATGTTTTGGCTACATTCTGAGAATTTTGTTGCCCAGGATCATTTCATATGTCGAGTTGCTCATCAGAAGCCGACAAGATCCGATTTCTGTCCTTATCAAACGGCATGAAAATGGAAAAGGTTTTGACACACGATAATGAAATCGCTGTCGACGAGCATTAAATTGAAACCCTCAAAATTTGATAAATGAAGCTGCCGTCTTAAACCATGCGTGGAGCAAGGAAAGTCAAAATCCATCGCCATCTATACAGCAATACGAAAAAATACGAATTTTAAGAGATGTCAAATCAGCATGTCTTTTGTTGTCCTGTTTTCTTGACATATAATTTTTATTATGAGAATTTCATGCAGCGCTTCCTTACCAAAGTTGTTATATTTTTCTGTTTTCTGCGTAATTTTTATTCAATTAAAAATCACTATTATTAATTATTTTTTTATTAACACTTAGTTACCTCACTTAAGGTGGTATAGTACGAAATGTCCACGTTCTGCACCACAAGCGTCGTCATCATCATCGTCATCAACTTAAGCTTCCTAAATATTAAAGTTCCCATAAAAGCACTTGACTTTGTGCAACACCGTGGTGTAAGGGCCGGGCTACATACTCGCACTTTAATAAAACTTTCCACTAGCTCTAACGTTGGTTGGTTATCGTACCCAGAGAAGTCATGCCAAAGAATGCCGTCGTCATGTAGTTTGTAGGCAAACGGGTAGACAAGCGACGAATGTTCAACACACACACACACACTCACAGAGCTTAACTCTCCAACAAACGGCGTGCGCACTGATGACACTTTGATGGTAATTAAATAGAGCGCAACGAAAATTATGTCAAGCACTAATGCAATAAAACGCAAATCTCTACGCCAACACTACTAACGCTGAACGCCAACGCCAACATCAACACTAACACAAATACAAATACTAATAGCAAAGGCAAGTCCACGCACACAAGCAATGCACAGTGTGTTTGCAAAAATGTAGAATCACTTTGCTTACTATTCAACGACACATGAGTGAAAATTATAGAAATTTTATTTAAACCTTAAATGCATAGCGTACCATATATGGTACGTGCCTAAAATCATAGCCAAGTCTACCCAAACAACCTGCATCGCGTTAAGTTTTGCTCAAACTTGTAGCTGTCATTACCAGCTTTCACATAAATGTTTCTTCAGCTCTCCGATGTCCACTTTCAGTTCCCAGTGAGCTGTCAAAGTGGTCGAACGTAGTGTTTACAAATAATTTTAAAAGTGACCCCCATCAGTGAATTAAATATTGATAATTTCCATATTTCATTATTATTCATTAATTTCGAATAAAAAAAAAGGTTTCCAAAAAAGAGTTTTCATTTCAAATATATGGGCTTAACGCATCTGTACCATATTTGGTACACCGCACAAATAACACTCTTTGAGCTTTTCCGGGATAACGGTGCATTTCACAGGAAAACGAATGCCCATTTCGTGGTCAGCGTCTGATTTTGCATTAAAGGAGCTTGGTGTCCATATTGGGAGCTGACCCCAGGCATTTAAGGGTTAAATTTTTGAATTTATTTTAGAGATTCGAAATATTTGTCAAATACTTTTGACAACATAAACTGAAAATTTACAAGTGATCGATGAGGATTCTACACGAATAATTGATGGATTTAAGTTTTAGGTAGCAAATAGTTCGTTATCAAGCCGCGATATCCACAGTTTCGTTCCTGCCAGTCTCGTTTTTGAAGAAATATGAACCGATGATTTCAACAGCCCATAAGCCACACCAAACCGTTCTTTTTGTCTGAATGTAATGGTAACTCATGAACTTCTTCGAGTTGTTCTGCAGCCCAAAATACGGCAGTTTTGCTTATTGACGTGGCCAAAAATGGGCCTAATCGCTGAACAAAATTTTAGCCGAAAACAGTGAATCTTCTTCAAGCTTTTCAAGAGCACGAAGACTGAAACAGCAACGTTTCGGAAAGTCGGCCGTCTTCAATTCATGCACGAGTTGAATTTTGTATGCCTTCAAGCATAATTTTACTTTAATTTTTATTCAAATTTTGATAAAATTTAATATCCTAAGTTATTGTCAACACACTGCACACCTGCACAGCATGTACCATAAGTACGAGTACCAGCAGTTGAATACTCTATGTTAAGGTTGAAAGCGTGCGAGTGGAAAATAAAAAAAAAGGCGTAGGATGAAAACAGTAAAAATACACACAAACACTAAAATAAAATAATAAACTTAGAAGCAGAATAAAAAACCAACAATGCGTTCAAGTTTTGTTTAAACTAAGAACGCAAAAAAAAAGAACGTAAAGAAGACATTTTTGCTTTTCTAAAAAAAAAACCCATGTTGGCAGCACTAGCACACTGGCTAAAAGGGACAAATGGGTACTGCGATGTAACAGATGTGGGCATGCTGGGCAAGGTGTAAAATTACTTAAGGTGCTGGTGCATACATAGCGTAATTGCAGTGTAAATAAAACTTGCAGCTTCACTTGCGTTTGCTGCGAAGAAGAGGTCACTTAAGTGGAAGTGCGGAAGATGAAAAATAGAAGTGGAAGCGTAGGCAAATTGTGAAAACCAAGTGTTTTTCTGCTAATTTATTTGACATTTATGGGAAATTTATTTAGTGCAATGCGAGTAGAATAAAAAAAATAAAAAATAAAACTAAAATAGCAATGAAATAAAATTAAATTAATTAAAATAAAATAAACAGAAAATTACTTGAGTAACATTTAATTAAGTAAAGCTACTGTCGATCGAAATGTATGTTTTTAAAAATATGAACAACATGAATTAACTCTGAGTACTTGCGCGTTTTGTTGAGCGCCTTTTATTGCAGGCATAATTTTTAAAGGTAAACAATTTTTTGTTTTCTGTGATTTTATTTGTAAAAATTCATGGCAATTAAAACCAGACTTTTTTTTAATATTTTGTCATACCAAAAATTATTAAGAGAAATGACCATTGTAGACAAGACACCTCAAATGCTTTAGTCGAAGAAGTCGATAAAAATTGGAAAGTTTGAAAAATTCTGAAAAAGAAAGAGGTTGAGGAGAGAAAGGTGTAAAAGTGTAAAGGAGTAAAAGTGAAATAGTGTGAAGGGGTTGCGCGCGAAGCAGAGGAGCCTGGAAAGTGCTTTTGAGGTCGGCTGGAACCCGGTAACGGGTTGTTATGGCTACCCAAGTAAGTAAGTAAGTAAGTAAAGGTGTAAGAGTGTAAAAGTGTAAAGATGGATTTAAAAGTGTACAAGTGTAAAAATGAAGAAGTGTAAATGTGTGAAAATGTAAAAGTGTAATTGTGTAGAAGTGTAAACGTGTTAGAGTGTAAAGATCTAAAGGTGTAAAAGTGTAAAGTTTTTAAAGAGTAAAGATGTAAAAAGTAAAGGTTTGAAAGTGTTAAGATGTAGAAGTTTAAGTGTGTAAGGGTGTAAAAATGTAAAGGTATAAAAGTGTAAATATGTAAAAGTGTACAAGAGTTAAGGTGTAGAAATGTAAAAGTGTAGAGATGTAAAAGTGAAGAGATGTAAAAGTGTATAGGTTTAGAAATGTAAAGGTGTTAAAGTGTAAAGTTGTTAAAGTGTAAAGATGTAAGAAAATAAAACTGTAAAAGTGTTGGGGTGTTAAAGTGTTCAGATGCAAAAGTGTAAGGTGTATAGCTATCAAAGTGTAAAGATGTAAAAAAGTAAAAGTGTAAAGATGTAAGAAAGTAAAAGTGTAAAGATGTAAACGATTCTAAATGTAAAAATGTACGATTCTAAAGGTGTAAAACTATAAAAGTGTAAAGATGTAAGATTGTACAAATGTAAAGGTGTAGAAATGTTAAAGTGAAAGGGTATAAAGATTTAAATGTGTAGAGGTTTAGAAGTGTAAAAAATTAAAGATGTATATAAAAGTATAATGGTGTAAACGCGCAAAGAAGTAAAAGTGTAAAGATGTAAAAGTTTAAAGACGTAAAAGAGTAAAGGTGTAACAGTCTAAGGGTGCAAAAGTGTAATGGTGTAAAGGTGTAAAAGTATTAAGGTGTAGAAGTGTAAAAGTTTATAAGTTTGAAGGTATAAAAACATGAAAGTGTAACCTAACCATAACCCATAATGGGACGTCCATAAATTACGTGAGGTGTTTTTTTTGGAAATTCTGACCCCCCCCTCCTCCTCTTGGTGAGTTTTGGCGGGACTCCCCCCTGCCTTTCGTGAGACTTTCCTTATAATTTTTAGATGTAATTTGATATAATAACGTATACTCTTTGCATTAAAAAGTTGACGTGAGATTTTCGTTGACCTCCCTCCTCCCCCTTGGTGAGATTTGGTGAGATTTTGCCGGATCTACCCCCCCCCCATTTTGACTCACGTAATTTATGGACGGCCCTTAAGCTACGATAAGGAACTTTGTGGAAATTATTTCAGCACAGCGAAAATGAGGAAATTAAAACCCGCTGATCAATCTGTACTTTTCTATTTCAGAATCTGATAAATCTGCTCCAGTGTGACTTAGAAACAATGTGTCTGTTTAATTTTGTGCAATATTGTTTACCTAAACATAAATGTACAGATTTCGCAAATGGCCGTTTACAAAAATCGTAGATTTTTCGTTGGATGAAAGTTCGATGTTAATCATACGTCATGGTTAGAGCAAATTAATTCTATTGTATAACGATATTTTCAGCTTAACAATGATTTAACCTACGAATAAAGTTAATTTTCTTTTGCAGAATTAATTTTTTTTTATATAACCCATCTCCGCTCTTAAATTTCCAATTATTTAAGTCTCTGGCGATTTGTTAAATTTAGCTGTCTTTTATATGCGCGAATTTCTTTTTAATTTCATTTTTATAAACATTTAATGTCAGTATGCCGCAAGCCAATTAAGTCAGTCAGTCATTCGTTGGCAGTTCAACAACAAGAGTGTTGTCTGCTGTTGGCTGTTTCTTATGCTGCTGCTGCTGCTACTTCTCTCTTGCTGTTGCTGTTGCATACTGCGGTATGGTTTGATTTATAAAATGTTTTATGCTCTCACCAATGGTGCTTCGCTTTTTTCCGCTGTTTTATTACATTTTTGCAACAATTTTCTGTATTTCTTTTATTGATTATTGAAGCATAAAAATGGCGTAAAAGTCGTAAAAATGTTTATTACAAGCAAAAATGCCAACGCAAAAGTCAAAGTAAAAATAAAAGAAAAACAACAAATAAGCTGGCCAAAAAAGAAGATGAAAATATCAACTGTATGAATGAAGAGCAATAAAAAAATCACCACAAAATGGTTGGCATAAAAAATTGACGCACAATACTCAAAAAGATTTACAATGAAGTGTGCGGAGTACACCAACCAGGCGGAATAACTTTTGAGAGAATTTTAATTAAACAGATTTTGTAAAATTTATAGCATATTGATTTTTCAGTGGTTATTTAATAAATGCATTACACGCATTTAAATTATTCTGTGTATACTTGTTTTTTATTTTAAGTGGCTCTTAAAAATTGCTGTTGCACTTGAAAAAAATTCATGATTGGGCATGTTGAATGTTGCAAATAAATTCGATATTGAATGTTTCAAGTAAAATATTAATAAAGGAAAATAAAAAGCAACTGTAGCTTCAAAGCATTCATGGTGGCACAACAATTGCATCAACTTCATGAAATTTATTACTTTCTTATAAAGGTTTCGATAGCTTGCGAATTCAACAAATTACACCATAACTAAATAAAATTTTTACGAAAAAACTTACCTAAAATAAAGGCGCTTAAAATACATAAAGATTGCAGACGTGCCTCATGGTATTGTTATTTAAAATGAGCAATATTTAAAACGACTACATGAGAACACATAAAGAAAGATTTAGGTAACCGTGACGTATGAGTAACATTTAATTTAGAGTACAGACGAGATGAGAAATGTGTTCCTAAATTATGTTAGGAATTTCAAATTGAATGCTGATACATTCTAAGGATTGATTGAAGAATAACATATAAAAAATCATAAAAAATTGTGTTTTTACAATATTTAATTTTTTTTTGATTTCTTTTTACAAAATAAGAGCCTTTATAAACAAAAACGATTGAAGGTTTTTTTTATCCTATTCTCCATAGTTTTTGAGACAATTCGTTTCAAAAAACGTTTGAAAAATCCAAAAAATAAAGTAGTAGTCAGTGTCAGCTGTCATCAAATTCAGTCCTAACCACTATTTTCTACTCATAAATTTTAGGTTCTTCTTGAAGCAAGCTTAGGGGCCGTTCAAGTATTACGTAACGCAATTTTCGAAGATTTTTGACCCCCCCTCCCCCCTATGTAGCGCGCCGTAACGTTTTCCTCTAGCCCCCCCCCCTCCCCCCTAAACGTTACGTAACACCCAAGTGACCATATTTACCTAAAAGTCACAATTATGTTGCGAAAAGTACCGGAAATACATGCGTATGTTGTTTATTTTCTTTATTATACCCTACACCGAGGGTATATTCACTTTGTCATTTTGTTTGTAACGCATAGAAGAGGGCGGTGGTAGGTATGAAAAAGTATGTAGATATATTCTTGATCAGCGTCACCACCTGAGTTGATTTAGCTATGTCCGTCTGTCTGTCTGTTCAAATCAGGTTTACGGAAAAACCAAGAAAGCTAATTGAATGAAATTAGCACACTCAGGTCAGACCTTCTTGCAGGCATCTTGCTATTGAAAATGGACGTAATCGGTTCATAGACACGCCTACCGCCCATACTCTATGTATATTTGCCCAATCCCATTTTGAAAAAAAATGCAGCGATTTTGATGAAACTTGGTGATTAGGTGTACATTTGAACTAAATTAAGATTAGGCTAGGTTTCAAGTTTCCAAAGATTCGCGTGGCACGGTGCTAAATTTTAACCTCTATACCACCATGTCTCGTAAACCGTGCAAGATATTGTGATGAAATTTCTTTATTTTTTCGACTTTTTCATCGATTTTAAATTGCTTAGACTTTTTCAACCTCTCTCAACATTAACATTTTGCATATATTTACGACTTTTTCAACAGTTTTCAACCTCTTAAACATTTCACACTTTTTTCGAATTATTTAACCTCTTCAACGTCTTTTTTTACTGAAATATATGTACCTACTTTGAGTGCAGTGTAGGGTATGTGAGTTTCGGCCTGACTGAAGATAACACCTTAACTTGTTCATATTGTTATTTAATAAAAATCACACATAATGTAATAAACATTTGCTTAAGCTTAAAATATGTTAAAATGGCGAAAAATGAGACGAACATATTTTATTAAAATGATAAAAGTTGATGGGATTTAGAACAGCTACAGCAATAAATGAGAAAAATAGGAAATCTTTCCACGCTTACATCTCTGGTTTGGTTAACCAATCTCGAAGATGATAGTTTTAGGACATTCTGCTTGATAAGTGCTTTAATTTAACATATCATTTATTGCTGTAAATTATCTAGATCCCATCAACTTTTATCATTTTAATAAAATGTTTTGGCTGTAGGTATTCAATAAACATACACATTAAGAAAGAGTAGAGTTTCATTTCATTATACACACCTAATTTCAAATAACCACCCGCTAAAGTAGTTTCACTTCAAAAACAATGTTACGTAACGCGTTGTTCGAACCCCCCCCCCCCCTCCCCTGTAACGCATCGTAACGTTTCACAAGACCCCCCCTCCCCCCTAATTGCGTTACGTAATACTTGAACGGCCCCTTATCACATAAAATAAAGTTGTTTTAAAACAGTGCACTAGAAATGCATGCAAAAAAAAGTGTTGTATTTTAAAATAACATCAATATTGTAATGTGCGCACGGAATATATTTTTTATTTCATATACGTCAAAAGAGAAAAAAAATCAAAATTCAATTTGCCCAGATTGTCAAGGGCAAGTGCGTGTAGTGTCTGCTTTTACATGCAGGCAGTAGTAGAAAGGCGTTCATTTCCAACAACAGCAGTACAAGGATTCTCATGCATTGCATGTTGCAGCAACACAGCAGCACATCGCACATCCTTTGCATACAAAGTCATGTGCTCCATTTTCTGAAATTAACATGTGGCAAGCGTTTCCTCATGATTTTTTATAATATTGATTTAATGCTTTTACGTATAGTTTATTGATGTTGCTGCTACTGCTGCTGCTGCATGTTCAACACAACGCTTTATGCTGCATGCAGTATGATTGCAAATGCTGCGTCTACAAGAAAAATATTTATTGAAAAGAAGAGTATTAATAGAAACGTTGTGAAAAATTGAATTTTTCAAACAATTTAACATGTAATATGTATGTGTATATGTTTAACTTGTGTGTGTGTGTACTTACATAAGAGTGTTTCTTAAAGTTATAAGATTTTAGGCTGTGTGTAATTTTTCAGAAATATTGATTATTGAAACAGAAGAATAAAAGTTAAAGATTCGAAAAGTTCCAACTTCAGATATGTGAAGAAAATTTATCGTTTCCAATGGGTTCTTCTCAACTGTTAGAGCTATTTGCCAAAATTTTACGGTTGAAATCAGACTTTTAACAAAATTGTCATTGCAAGAGTTGAGGCATTTGGATCAATAGGAAATGTCCAATGTCCGATGCTGCCCACTTTTATCAAGTAGTTACTGGCAGATATTAATTTTTGCACCGATGAAGTTAATATGACATATGACGATTTTACAGAAATGGTAAAATACGAACATAAATTCGTACGCGTAGCCAAAAAAAAAATAAATCTTTATGTTTTCTATACAATTTTGGACCACTCTAATCTGAATTTGTGCAATAAAGTGAAAATGATTGAGTGCAGCTGCTTAAGTCAAACGGCAGATGACATGCAGAATGAAGAAAATGTCTAAAATTTTTGTACATGTTTTAATAAAGATAGTTTTTGAAACGTTGATTTAAAGAAAATATAAAATATTTAAGTTAAAGCCTTATGGTATTATGTGTCAAATAAAACAAGAAAACATATTTTAATTTATTGTTGAATATGCAGAAAACCCTCATTTCTGCATGACACAAAATTGAGCCAAAACGAAGATTGAATTTAAGGCTCAATTAAGTTTTGAAACATTTCTTTTATATAACATAGCTTTTATATAATATTATAATAAGTATAATTTAGTTATTCGATGAACTTTCAATTTATTGAAAATATAAATTGTTTATATAAAACATGTATCATAATAAATTTAGACTTTAGCTATTACAGCTATTGGTCTCCTTAGCTATATAGCTCGAAGCTAAAAATCAAAAAAGTCAAAAAAGCTTATTATACACATAAGATATTTAATTAATAATTTAATTAATGTAAATTTCTGATTAAATATTCATGTAAACTTAAAGTGCGCGTAAATAATGAATGTTTTGCTTTTGATTTCGAGTTATTGTCGTGTCGTCGTGGGGTCAACACGCATAAATTTTTCGCTCTTCCGAAATTTATATTATTTGCAAAAAACAAAATTACTCTTTGAAAATGCCTTGCATTTGTAAGCAAAAAGTGGATAGATCTCATGACAAAATACAGTGCGCTGGTTGCAATGGTTTTTTTCACTGCAGTTGCATGAAAATTAGTCAAACTGAAGTTGGTTTTATGCGAGAATCTGGTAAAAAATTTGTTTGCAATGCTTGCGTGGGAAAAAGACGGAATTCTCTTCACTCTCCGCTTTCTGGTTCATCTACCTCAGCTTCTCCAACAATAATGAAAACGATGGAACAAAATGGGAATTCTAAAGATGAGAGCGTTCATTTACCTTTGCCATATGTTTCGCAAAATAATAAAGAGATTCAACAGCAGCCAAAAGAACATCAACAGCATCAGCATCAACTAAACCTACATCAGAAGTTACAGCAACAGTTGACAAACTTAAATGAGAAGGTCATCCAGCCAAAACAACCGCTACATAACAATAACAACATCGGCACAGTGAGTTCAATTGAAATTGAGTCTTCCATTACCTTAGAGCTTGTGTATAAAGAAATCATTGAGCTTAAAAATATGAACAGTAATGCTCTTTCTCTTATTTCGTCACTTCAAGAAGAGAAACAAATCTTATTAGATAGAGTAAATGATCTTCAGAAAGAAGTAAATTATTTGAAAGGACGGAATAGAGAAAGATGCATTGAAATTATTGGAGCACCAAACATAAATAATAATAATGCTCTTGATACGGCATTAAAAATTTTTTCTGATGGTCTGTGCTGCAACATTACTGAAGCTCATATCGATGACTGCTATGTCAAAAATATAAAGACCAGGGATCCAGCTGCTAAGAATGCATCTTCAGACGTAATATGTGTAAAATTTGTTTCTCTTATTAAAAAGAAGGAGGTAATGAAAAAAAAGTATGCAAATAAAAATAAATTATGCGCTAAGCTGCTTGGTGCCGACGGGAATCGCAAAATATTTTTAAATGATTGTTTGTCTGTATCGACTAGAAGTTTATTTAAAGCTGCTCAAAAATTTAAAATGGATAAAGGCTACAGATTTGTTTGGGTTAGAAATGATAGAGTTTTATTGAGAAAGAAGGAAGGAGATAACGTAATTATAGTTAACTCACTCGAGGATCTAAACAAAATAAGTTAGTTGACTCATTTGCTAATTTTTTATTTATGAGTTCAGGCAACCTTGATCCTCGAAATAATTTGTTATTTGACATTCCTTTTGTAAATTGTGAGAAAGTAAATTTTCAAAGATTATCTTCTACCCCAAACAATTCAAACAACTCAAATAATTTCTATGTGATTTCTCAAAATATAAGAAGTATGCGTAGAAATTTTGATAATTTTTTATTGCATCTTAATTCCTTCATTGTTAAGCCAGATTTCATATTTTTGACAGAAACTTGGATTTACGATCAAGAAGAGTCTCTCTTTGATATTCCTGGCTACAATTTTTTTGCAAATTGTAACAACCATTATGCGTCTGGTGGTGTTGCGGTCTTTGTTTCAAGACACTTGAATTGTGTGTTTGAAAAGTTTAGTCTCCAGAGTTCTGATGTGTTGAAGGTAAAGTGTACCATAGACAACCTGATATATTGTTTCATCTGCATTTATAGATTCCACTTTAATTCTTCACAAGAGGTGTTCCTTCGTGAATTAAACGATTTATTATTAAGTGATAAATCTGATAACTTAATAATATTAGGTGATATTAATATAAATATCTTAGAGGCTTCTATGCTTGCTGATAACTATTTATCATTACTTTCATCTTTTGGTCTTTTATCATGCATAAATGAACCAACTAGAATTACGGATCTTTCGGAAACTTGTATTGATCATATATTCGTGCGTTTAACTAGAGCAAGTAATATTTCAGTCAGTAGTGCTGTGTGTGATCTTCATTTGTCGGATCATTGTTTGACATGTCTTCGCTTTGAAAATATTGCAAAAAGTAGAAATTCCAATACAATGTCTAGTTTTTTTTCATTCAAAAACAGATTTCACCAAGTTGAATAGGTATCTTTTCCTTGAATCATGGTTTAGTGTTTATGCTGAACCTAATCCAACGTTAGCGTTTAATCAGTTTATTCATATTTTGTCCTCATATGTAAACCTTTGCTCAAAACAAAAATTAATGAAATCTTCAAGTAAATATAAATTGAAACCATGGATGACTACCGAGCTTCTCAATAAAATTATTAATAAAAACAAGCTTTTCAAAAAATGTAGAAAATTTCCAAGCAACGTTAATCTTAAAATACGATATAAGAGTCTTTGCAAAGAAATATCTGCTGAAACTTCGGCGTACAAAAACAATTACTACACAAATGAATTTCTTAAAATAAAAGGAGATGTTAAGAAAGAATGGGAGCTTGTCAATAATATACTTAATAAGACTAACCGTAATGATCAAATTCATGATCTTGAAGTGGAAAATACAGTTTATACTGAGCCGATTGACAAAGCCAATTTATTTAACAAATACTATGCTAGCATTGGCAGTGATGTTGTTTCAATTAATGGTCTGACAGATTCTTTATGCAATTGCTTAAATAGAGAAAATGAATTTTCTTATAGTTTTTATTATAAACCTATTTCCTCTTTCGAGATTTATGGGATCATTATGTCCCTTAAAAACTCTAATTCATGCATTGCAGGTAGTTTTTCCAGTAATTTTATTAAAAAAATAGTTTTCAATATTGCTGACGTACTGAGTCATGTATTCAACAAAAGTATTGACTCTGGTGTTTTTCCTGAGGAACTGAAAAAAGCAGAAATTATTCCTTTATTTAAAAAAGGAGATAAGTCTAATATCAATAATTACAGACCAATTTCGCTTCTTTCTACTTTCTCTAAAGTATTTGAGAAGGCTATTAAGTTTAGAATGGTCAACTTTTTAAATAAGCATAAATTTTTCAGTGAATGTCAGTTTGGCTTCAGAAGTGGGCTATCAACCGAAGACGCATTACTAAAATTTTGTAATAATGTTCTTGTAAGCTTAAATTGCAAAAAGATTTCTGCAGCCCTTTTTGTAGATATTACTAAGGCTTTCGATACAGTTGACCACAAAATTTTGCTTAATAAATTATTTAAATGTGGCTTTCGTGGCTCTATGCACAATTGGTTCTCATCTTATTTGTCCAACCGTGTCCAAAGAGTAAAAATAAATAATATATTTAGCTCTAACAGTGTAGTCAATATAGGAGTTCCTCAAGGCTCTGTCTTGGGTCCTATTTTATTTCTGATTTTTGTAAACTCCCTTTTTTCACAACAATTTCTATGTAAAACTATTGCATTTGCAGATGATATGGCATGCATTTTTTCTTGTGACTCTATTGGGTATGCTTTGTTGGAAATCAACCACGATTTGGAAGTTCTAAGGCACTGGTTTGTTACCCATAAATTGGTTTTAAGCGATAAAACAAAAATAATGTTTTTTAATGTGTCTGGAAGGGAAGTTCTAACGAGTGATTTTATCTTTCATGGTGCAAACTGCAAAAAATACTTCTTTTGTAATGATATTTGCGGCTCAGCAAAAAATGTACAGACGTACGCCGATTCAGGTTACTGTTCAACTAGTTGTTTTTCTATCAATTGTGTAAAAACTTTCAAATATTTGGGTTTGCTGCTTGATTGGAAAATGAATTGGCATGATCACACTAGTGCTCTAAAAAAATACTTAATGGCAGCCACTAGGCAAATTTATTATTTAAGAGGTATATGTTCAAATAAATTGCTTACTTGCATCTACTTTGCTATTTTCCATTCAAAGCTGGGATATGGATTGGCATGCTGGGGTGGCACACACAGTAATAAAATTAGTCCTCTACTTACTATACAAAAACATATAATTCGAATATTATGCAAAAAAAGTCGTTATGAAAGTAGTCTACCTCTTTTCAGAAATTTGAACATTTTGCCTTTAAAGCATCTTTATTATTTCAAGGTTCTGAAGTTATTTTTTATTAAATCGGGCTATTTATTCAACACAAGATGCCACTCGAACTATGATTTAAGGATTAATGGTCTCAACTTAGCTTTAGTCCCACCGCATGGTTTGCAACATTTTTTACATTTTTTTGACTCTGTTGCTCCCAGGTTATTTAATAGGCTTCCGCAGTGTATAAGAAGCATTCGTATTAAACATTCTTTCCTCAAAGAAGTGAAATCTTGGCTATTTAGTTTTACGTATATCGAATTAAGTACGCTAATTGATATTATATATTAGTAATCGAGATTTCTATTGAATATTTATTAAATTGGTTGATCTTATTTTGTTTTTTATCCATTTTTTTTGCTATTTTTTCATTTCCACGCCACGCCACGCCTCTAACAGATAAATACGTTTCCATGACTAAACTACTTGATTGACTTTTATAAAATTTGGTATGAAGCTAGATTAAATAAAATTATTAAACTGTATTCTTTTAGTGGGCGTGACACCGCCCCTAGCAGGTGGCAACACGCCCCTTACAAGGGCATTATCATGATATCTTGGTTAAAAGTTATCTTTTCACGGTTGAACTAATTGACCGATTTGATGACATTTGGTATGGAAATAGATTGAATTCTAAACAGAGATATTTTTTAAGTGGGAGGTTCCACGCCTCTTACAGAAAAATATATTTTTACTGCAAAACTAATGGACCGATTTTGATGAAATTTGGTATTCAGATAGATCGAAGCCTAAGGAATGCATATATCTAGGGAAAAGACAACATGATGCCCCGATTTTTATTTTGGGAGCGATAACTGTTTTATATTGTCTCTATAATCGTTGAATTTGAATCAGTGGGCAAACTCTAGCAACACATAACCAAGCGAATAAAAAAAATTACATTCAATTACTTACGTTGTTGTTCGGATATTTGATTCAAAATTACATTGAAAAGCAGTTCAACGTATGGGTGTGCGCTGCTGGTCCTGTCAGCTGTACGTTGGAGTGAACTACTTCCACAAGTATAGTACAGTTTAAGGTATGCTTATATGCAGATGGTCTGATATACGGCGTGCTTACGAAAGTAATTTAGACAAAAAAAGGTTTGAGCTGAAAGAAAACTTGCTGAGGTCAACTGTAATCTGTCAATTTCGATTTAAGTTCTCTAAAATTGTGTAATTTTACCATTATTTTATTTCAATGTCACTCATACGACATTTGAGTTTTTACAAAACTAAAATTAAGTCTTTCAAAATGGAAATCATGGAATTATTAGAAAAAGCTATTTAAATTTTTATTCTAACAAACTTATCAAACTTTAAGATCATGTTGAAATTCTCACTCAATTGAATGGAATATCACTGATTTTCCATCGTTATGGTTCAAAAATATTTTTTTTTTAATATTTCCTCAGAAATAGATTTTATTACTCAAGAATTTTTCAATTGAAATATTTTCTTGTAATTACAGTGTCATTCATTGAAATTGCATTCAAAATACTTCAAAAAAATAACTGAGAAAATTAATAATAAAAGTAAACGATCCACCAAGGGTCATAAGAAAGAAAACTTCACAGACTTTACATAGTTTACATAATTTAATATTGCGGTGAAGCATTTACCACCAGCATTTTATGCCGCACTTGAAGAATATCAACAATCAATGCTGGATGTTAACCAAAATATTTTGGTCTCTTTGCTGTGCTTCACCTCAATTTATCGCAATTTTCCTTAAAGACGTTTTTGCCAGCCACAAGTGAATCACATTGTAACCTTCGTGGCCAACATGATAGGCCACAAGCAATTAAATTTTGAAAATTGTTGCTATTGCTTGTTACAGCAATTGCTACTGCTACTGTAACTGGGTCAAAAGAGGGTGTGTGTGTGTGTGTATAACGCGACTTTGATGATGTTGCCAATTTATGTTTATGGTGAGTATCATAATTTTGTACTAAAATTCTATAGCTTTATGATTGACAGCAGCGATAAATGAATGAAAATTATGTTTTTTTGTCAGAATTGAGCATACAACGATGCAATTGAATTGTAAGAAGAAAAAATATAAGAACATAATTTTATGAAATAAAATATTTCCCAATAAACATAAGTAAAGATTTGGGCGTGTCATTATATTGAAAGTATTTCATAGCTTTTGATTATTATGTACATCATTTAAGAGATAACGTCTGAAAAAATTTATAACGTTAAAAACATACAAAATTCTTCCACTCTCACATCACGGGTAAGACCGCCAATGCCTACCGCACGTATAATAATATTGAGTTTCCTTGTTATAAACATAAAGATTACCAAAATCGAAGCCGGCATCATTCAATTCCATTTGTATATTTTATCATTTGACATGCGTTATAGTTCGCATGTTATTTATATGATTAATTCACACATAAAATAGGCGACTGAAAAACAGTTCCATCCCTTTTATTGCCACAACACAACATAGTCGCCTGATTTTTTGTTGGATAGGTAAGACTGTGCCAAATGTAATTTATTTTCTAATAGTATGCGGTGCCACACCCTTAAAATATATTTGCATTTTAGTGGGCGGTGCCACGCCTTTAACAAAAAATTACGTTTTCACTGCTAAACTAATGGACGGCTTTGATGAAATTTGGTACAGAGATAAATTGAACCCTGAGGGAATTTAATGTTTTAATTATTGGGGAGTACCACGCCCATAACCAGAAAATGTGTTTTCACAGATAATGGTCAGAGTTTGATGAATTTCAGTATGAAGTTAGATTGAATCCTGAGGAACGGTATTTGATTTTAAGGGCACCACTTGAGCCAAAATTTAACAGTGCTGATTTTATTATTATAATAAATATTTAAAATTTTATCATAGTATGTGCGTTAGAAATCAGAATAAACGTAATTTTCACCGAAGTTATTTTGAAATAAAATTTTCGAGAGAAAAATGCAAAAAGTGCAGTTCTCTCTAATCCTCAAAATATGTAATTGTTCAACACAGAGTACTTTTTTTTCTTTTTCTAAAATTCGTTCAAATTATTTTTTCTGTCCCCTAGGCGAACATAACTCAAACATACAAGGCAATCACAACAATAATAGTAAAACAACAACAACAACAGTAAAAAAAACAAGCAAATCAACAAAATAACAATGAAAACAACTTAAGTGGCATCGTTAAAAGCGTAAAGGCCACATGCGGTATCCATCCCAAAACGAAACAGAGAATTGACAAACCTCTTTTTACGCTCACAAATCTCAATTTTCGCAGTCCCCAGTCTCCTTCCAATACAGCAAAAAAAAAATCAGTAGCTGTGTAGAAAAAAGAGACGACGAGACAAAAAAACGCAAACGCATATGAATGATGAATGTGCTGCTGCTGTTTTTGTTGCTTGCGACTATGCAAAATATTAAGTCACGCGAATACCAAACAAAAATGCCAGCAACAAAAACAAGAAAAGAACTTCACTAACACTAGCATTCTAACATTCACGTAACACATTCATACACACATACATATGTACATGTGTGTGTATACAGATAAAATGGTATTTTTGCAGATAACGACAAGTCAAAGACAAGAAAAACCAACTAAACGTTGGTGCTTCTGAGACCATTTTGACAACAATACAACAGCAACAACAACAACAACAACAACAAATATGAAAACAAAATCAAATAACAACAAGAGTAAACAGTTAGTAGGGACAATTGAAGTTTTAAATTAAAGCTGCCCCAAAAAGTATGCAACAAAAAAAGAAATACTGTCCTTAGACGCATTAGTGTTGCTCAAATTTTGATGCAGTATTGAAAGGAATTTATGAAACATTTTTTTGATTTTAATAAAAAGCAACTGTATGTGGTGTATTTTAAAAAATCAACTACATCTTTACTGGTGCTGTTGATTTAACTCATACGAGATGAGAATATTTAAATCTAACCTATCCTCTAAATATATTTGCTCTTGAGGCGTTAGCATTTTTTTGTATTTCAAAAAGTGCTGAGATCTTCAAAACTTTTTATGTTTAAATGGTGTATGGAAACAGGAAATAATTAATAATTATTTTATTGAGCTTACTAATCACTACAGTGTGTGTCAACACCAAAAAAAAAAAAACATTACACGAAACAAAGTTTAATTCAACAAAAAAAGGGGATAAGTCCAATCATACTTGTTTCATTCATTGCTAAGTGGATTCATCAGCGACCTCCAATCCAAGCAAAAGTTCTGTTTTCTGTTGTTTATCTCTGTTTTTGTGATTCATTTGATAATGCACTTTTTTTTTCAGGCGCTTCGTTGCTTTCTTGGCGAGTCAAAACGAAGTAGCAAGGGCAAATCGTATAGCTCACTGAAAGGTAATTTTTTTGTGCTGTATAGAAAATAATTTATAACTAATTGACTTAGCTAACTGTTACGTACAGTGCATATCAATTGCATAAAAAAAATAATTTCAAATGAGTTACAAAGATATTCTACAGAAAAAACATTTTTACTTTGCTTTGTTTCACTTTTTGTTTGGGTTCTCAACAGATCTATGCAAAAAAGGAATCATATCAAACTTAAAAATTCCAACTAGTCGGCTTGAGGGTCACTGATGATTCCGTTAAGTAATGAATAAAACTTGTATGAATAGCTTCAGACACTTTCCTGCTAATTTATCTATGTTAAGTGCCGACACGCACTGTAAGCTTAGTAAAATAGTGATTTGTTACATTTATTAATATGAAAAAATGCAATTTGTCTGGTCCGTCATCTTTACCCAATCATTTCTAATCATACAAGCACGTTAGTAACCATAGGAACAATTTTTTTTTTAAACATTAAAAAATATTCGGTTGAAAATTTTATAGTGGAAATGGTAACATAATATGGTTTTGTTTTTAATGTTATTTCTTTTGTATCACAACGCCATGTTACTTATTTTTTTCATAATTCAGGAGCAAATTATAAGGATTTTCCTTGCGTTTCATGTGTCTGTTGTTTCCCAAAAATAAGAAACAACAGCAACATTTTTCAGGCTTATGTGGTCCTTCGCGCATCAGTTCAATTATAGCAGGTGCTACATTTAAATTTCCCCAGTCCAATATCGCGAGAACTAAGTAAGACATTGGTATGTGTATGTCTTAGGAAAAGTTTATATGGTTTCTGCTGTGTCAAAGTTATATGTGAAGTAAATTTGCCTTTAATCTTGAAACCAATTTTCAAGGTCAATTCGATGTCAACTAAGATTTTCTAAACAGACACATATATTTTGTATTGGAAATTTTAATTTAATAGAAAAATATAGAAGTGTTTTTTATGAAAAATTTTTATCTAAGGACCGAAATTTATAAATGACTTGCTGAACTGGCAGGCGTTTTTCTGCCTTTAGTGCAAAAAGTTTTGTTTGGATTGGTTTTAGTGCTTGTATAAGAATGTCTGGACAGTAGAGAAGTATAGAAAAGGCGAACGAAAAATTGCCGCGCAAATGATAAAATACGGAAAAATGCAGGTGGCTTGAATAAAGAAAAATGAACGACTTTATGTTTCAAACTAAACACTTATGATGGTAATTCAAATTTAAGGGGTTATACCAGTGTGACACTTTCAAAAAAATAATTTATTTTTGGCTTATTCGATAGTTTATACTTTCAAAAATATCATGTGAAAGCGGCAAGGTCCAATCGACTTTAAATTGAAACTGAGTATTCTTGAATACTCAATGACCTACGATCTTTTTGATTGGTTGAAAATTGTCAAATTTGCATTAAAAAAACAACCATTTTTTTACCTCAAAAAACGACACCTTTTTTCAGAACTACGCCATTTTGTTAATTTTTGATATTTTTCAAAAATCGTAGGTCATTGAATAGAAAATACCTTCAACTTTAATAACCTTTTTAAGTTTTTTTTGTTTCAACTACTCATTCGGCCGGAATCATGTCAGCAATTGGGGAACTTTTTTTTTTTGGCACCTCCGAAGACAGCACATAACTCCGTTATTTTTCAATACTTTTGCAAAAAAAAAAATCTTAAAATATAGCTGAAAATATACCTTATTATGTCCAAAAAATTTCAAAACATTCTATCGAATACTTTCTTTTAAAAAAATTCGCGAAAATTGCCTAATTTTTCATGGGTTACACAGGTTAGGCCGCTTAAAGTCCGTATATTGAATTATGAAAATAAAATCCAAGATTTACATATACATACATACATGAGACGATATAAAAAAATCGATTTTTCTTATTTGGGAGGTGTGGCACCACCAATTTTTTCATTGAAACTTATTTTGCTCATACTTTTTATATACATATGTACCAAATCTCATTCATCTGCGTCAAATAATTAATGAGATATGATGAATTCAAATTTTCTTCCAAACTATGCTAAGGACCTTCCACAAATTAACTTTGTAAATTGGTTTCAAGGTGGAAGGCAAGGAACTCATTGAATTTTTTTAACAAAAAAGCCATTTAATCCTAGTTTTAGCACCTAAAACCCATAGCGGTATATTTATTATAGAAAAAAGATAAAATAACACAATAAATGAGCCATGAAGAAGGACCAGTTTCACTTCCAAAATAAACGTCTCAAATAATGAAAATTTTACCGATAGCTAAAATATTTCTTTGGGTTGGCACTCTTATTTAGCGCTATTTTTTAATTCTAAGAAAAAACCTGCTAGAAAAAAAAACCTTTCAGAATTAGCAGCTCAAAGTAAAATTATAGGCAAATCTCCATTCTGTTTAAAAAATTAGTTCCCAAAATTATCAACCTATAACTTATGTACAAAAAATCGTTTCCAGAAAAACACTAAATCTCTACTACTACTCGCACTTGAAAACAAGCAAAGGCACCACATACATATGTTGTTATTTGCTTACATATTTTTATCTAATGTTATTATCTTTCTCTTTCAGTTTTGTACTTTAACCAACTTCTTTTTTTTCATTGAAAATCCTATGCATTCGTCATGCAATTTTAAAAGAGTCGCATTTATTTGCATGGGCCGACATCACTTAATTTTCATAGTCGTAGTTTTTGCTGTCTCTTTTTTTTACGTTTGTTATCGTATATTGTTGTCTCTTTGAGTGACTCAAGGGATTAAGTTTAACTACCACAACTACAAGAGCAACAACCACAACAACAACAACAGCAGCAGCAACAACAATAACGATACAACATCATGATAATAATTTCATCATTTTTCATTTTTGTGGTTTCAGTTTCGTTGCCATTGCTGTTGCTGCTTCCTCGCATTGTTGTATTTTGTTGCTTTTTGTTGCCAGTGACAGTTGTTGCTGCTGCAGCCAGCGTAACAACAGTTGTTCGCAGGATTCAATGTCTGACAGTTATCCTGACATATTTAATATGATCAACAAAAAACAAGAGGGAGAGCAGAAAAACAAAAACAAAACAAAAGTACTCAGCTCTGACAGTTGAGGTGATGAATAGCAACCTCCGCTGAATGTTTTTCTGTTTTTTTGCTTTTTTGTTTTTCTTTTCTTTTCGCAAATATGAAATATTTATTTTTTACGTTTAATTTATTTTATTTTAAACATTTTATTGTTGTAAAGTTTTACCAGTTATTAAAAATTTACACAAATCTGACAAGTTGTAGAGAATTGCGAACTTTCATGTGTGTGAATGGAAAACTTTTTTTTTCTTTTTCGAAATGATTGGTTTTTATAGAAATAATGACATTTTTTTATTTTAAGATACAGGATATGTAAATTGAATGACTCGTGCTGAGGAGCCTTTCATCTTATATATCCCTGTCGGTTATTTAAGCAAAACGATAGTAGAACCTTTTCAACAACTTTTTTCGTTTATGACTCGACACAAAAGGAGTCAGAGTACCGAAGTTTTTCGAATTATTAAAAAAATATTCAAAAATTTTTTTTGGTACTTACGAAAAATATATTAAAGTCGGCATAATTTAAATTTTTTTAAAAATTTTTGTCATCATAATGTGCCTTGTAAAACTGTTTTCCTTTCCTGGTTTGTTTTCGGGAGGTAAAAGGATTTTTTTTCGAAAAGTCCTCTTAGCAATATCATATTGCAAACTTGGAACTTATGAACATTTTACCAGCAAGATAAGTCCTGACACCAATGAGAAAAGGACAAAATATACCACAACTGAAAGTTCCATAACACCACCAGCAAATACTTCTAGAAATATTTCGACTTTTTCTATACTACCTACTTTCCTTGAAGAGATAACACTGACCAACCAACAACTCAAGCTTAATCAAGCAACAGGTATGGACAATATCCCAGCCAAGGCAATAGAAGCTAATGCCATCTTAATGTTGCAACAAATTTTTCCTCTGTTCGAAGCCACCTGGTATGAAAGGAGACTCCCTGATAATTGGCTGGACGGAATGTTGATTAAAATGTCTTTGTAAAAATCAATGAGGAAACGAGTTACTGAGCTCAACTTCTAAAGAACTAACTAATATTGTACTCAATAGCATTCAAAGCAAATTTGCGAATATCACGACAGCAAGCTGGATTTCGTATAAAATGCTCATGTGCAGATCACATAGTCACCCTCCGTACAGTGGGGTACCGTACACATTGGGCGCCTGGAAACAAAAACGCAAAAAAAGAACCTCACTTTCGGTTCTCCAAAAACCCAACCATAATGAGATCATTCGAGGACAATTTTTCCGCCATCCAAGTGATTGCGCCCGGGGCGGCCGCCCTCTCCATAGGTACGCTACTGCCTCCGCATTATTCTAGAGCAAATATGTGAATGGCAACCAGACTTCACTACAGCCTTCAATAGCATATGAAGAGAGGCAATATGAAGCGCACAGGAAACAAGAAATGTTCCTATCAAACTCATTTATGTATAAATAGGCGAAGGCAAAACGGAAGGCAAGGCGGTGTCACGCCTCTAACAAGACTGATTGTGATTGTGATTGAAAACTAATGGACAGATTTTGATGAAATTTGGTTTGGAGATACTTAGATTAAACCCTAAGGAAGTGTATGAATAACTTTGTGTTCTCTTAGTAGGCGTTGCACCGCCTTTGATGTGAAAAAAAGCTATCACTATTGAGTTTCTACACCGATTTTGATGAAATTTGGTATGGATTTAGCTTGGTTTCAGAGCAACATTTATATTTGAGTGGGCTTTGCCACGCCCCTAACAGTAAAATATGTTTTCACAGCTTAGCTAATGAACCGATTTTGATGAAATTTGGTATGGAGTTACATTGAAACTTAAGGAAGAGATACGGATTGGGCAATATGATATCATAATTTTTATTTTTTTGAGTGATGACATTTAATAAGGTAAAATAGTATTGAACTCTTTTGAATTGCCACTATAATGGTTGAATTTCAACCAGTACTAGTTAATAATATTAAGGCGCATTGTTCACAACAACATCTCTCACCGCTAATTGAACTAAACTCAGAGTCAAGCAGGGTTGCTTCAAGTCCTCGCTGATATTTTAATTTACAATGTGATAAACCACACTTTTAATGGGTATCATGAAACACAATTGAATTTGAGGGGCCATTTGAAAGAACAGGCTTACAGGACTGACACTGCAAACCTGAAACAATTGCTGTGTTTTATTCGCCAAGTTGCTAGCTATGTACGAATAAACAAACAAGTCGCTAAGTTTCCTACTCGTTGTTTATACGAGTACTCGTTTTTTGTTTTTTTTTATAATTTTTTCATTTCAAATTGTTTATTTTTGCAGCTTTTAAATAATGGTTTTTCCGCGAAATAGCTCTTCTTCTTTTCATTTCAAAAAACACAATAGACAAAATACAAATCTGCTGGGTAGCCCTGGCATTTAAACAACTTGCTTTGTATACATAGCAACTATAATTTTACTCGTTAAGTTTGAGATTTTGTTTTTCCTTAAAAAACGCAATTTTTTATGCATTTAACTTTTAGCTTTTCAAATTCCTGACGTGATGGGCAAACTATAAAGCAGGATTCGGATTCAGTGCGAATCCTTCTTAAATAACCCCTAAATGCAAAACGACAAACACTTGTAGATCTGTGTAATTGATATTATTATTATGTTAATGCTTAATTTCCGAGGAAATATTATCAAAAATACAGGAAAAATTAAATGAATTGATCTTGAATTATCACAAATAGTCAAACATTGCAGCATATCATAGAGAATTTTCTGATTGCATAAGTTCTAACTCTTCAAAATTTTATGTGAAGACTTCATAATCTTTTGGTAATTAGTTTTATTGCCAATAAAATTGCTCCAAACTTTAAGTTAAAATTTATTCTTTGACCTAAGCCAAGCCTTTCTCAATTTTTTCCCATTAAAGCGGTCAAGTTTGGTTTATTTATTTATCAAATTTGCTAAAAGGCTATTTTTGCCTACGTTAAATAAATCATTTTGACCAGGTTGAAGATTAAGCCTTTTCGCATGTTTACTTTAACCCAGCAAACTTTCCTTTAATTTTATTAATATCGATCTTTTTGCCTTCTCCTGACAGTTTCAATATTTGAAGTTCTTTGCATATTTGACACAAGAACAAAAATAAAATAAAAAGAAAAAAAAATCTTCCATTGACCTCAGACTTCATAGGCAAAGTCCTTCACAAAATGTGTCGCCTTTCCCATCCTTCATATTCCCCCTTTGGCAATCACTTCATTTGTCATTCTTATCAGCCGCACAAAATCTGCGCCGACTGTAAACAGAAGCCAATGGCACAAACCTAAGGACAAAAAAGTAAACAGAGTGAAGAAAGAAATGAAAAAACAAAACACGAAAAAAAAAGATTTGGTAGGTCGCAATAGTTTTTCAACTTACATTATACCAAACTCAACACACCAGTCAAATTCACCATCCACAAAGGACACGGAATCCACAATTCGTAATTGTGTTTATGAATGACTTAACGTAAAAGTTTCCCCTTTTTCCCCAACAAACACAAATTCACCATAGCAAGTGTTGAGTTTGTCATATGACAGCGGCGTGTTGAATTTCAACACATACTGCGTGTATTTTGTGGTGAGTTTTGCTTATGACAACACACGAGTTTTCCCAAGGAATATCGTTAACATGGCCGAAGCATTTCATCGTCGTTCCAAGTCAGTTAACTCGGAAACGTGGTACTGACGAAAGTGCAACCAGCAACATCGCGGACTGTGGCAAATAAAATCCGTGTGATTTTACTTGCAATTTTTTCCTTTTTGTTTTTTGGATTTTTCACTACAGCCCAGTGTGTTTGTGTGTAGTTGGTTAGTGAAACAAAGCGAAAAAACGTAAAAAAAATGTTCAGTTTGTTTTATATGGAATTTACTGTTGTTGTCGGTTGGATTTAATTGTGTTGTAGTCATTGTTTTTGTTGTTACTGCCACTGCTGTTCTTTTGCGGTAGCGGCAAAAAAGGATTTTGGGCTGTGCACGAAAAAAAAAGTTTTTGTGTTGCACAGCGAAAGTAACGAGGAAAAAATGTGATATAAAAAGCATCACTCACAAAAAAGGATTTTTGTGCTTTTGATTTAAAAATTATGAAACTTCAAATTATGCAAATAATTAAAAAGTTAATTATGTTGTAAATGACACACAACGTGTGCGTTGTACGACAGTGTTGTGAATAATTAAAGGAACTTGTCACATTTAAATTTAAACGAAGTAAAGGATATGGAGAAATAGGTATATGTTTTGATAATACATAAAGGTAAAATTTAATAAAATTTATAACAAGTTTCTTGGAGGTATTATTACATCTATGTATACTAAGTACTACTACATAAAACTGCAAATGCAACTGATATATGAATTTTTACTCTAATATAAACATAATATTTGTGAGAAAATCTGTTGTGATGATATTAGAAATCTGGCTTGATAGGATATATTTTAAGAAACTTTCCAATAATTTTTTATTAAAGTTTTCGATTTAAAAGGTAGGCTACAGTAGAAATTTCCTAAACTCGTTTTTTTTTTTGGCTTAAAAGATGCCATAATAACTTAGAATTGACATACTTAAAGAGTTATGGCGATTAAAATTTTGGTAGTCCACTGCCATAACGTACTGAAAACTTAATGTGAAAAAATGTTTTTCAAGTTGGCCGGATACATAGCTCAAACAATTTTCGACAGATTGACTTCAAATTTTGACGGTATATTCAGAGCTATATTTATCATAGAAGTATGTTAGATTTTTTTAGATTGCATAGTATTTTTTTATAAACAATTTTCTGGGGATTCTTTTTTTTTGAAAATTTTGTATGTTTTTTTTAAAGCGCGCTATTTTTTCAAGATTTAAGATATAGAAATCTTCTACGTACTTCTATAGCTTTTATTAAGTTTTATTTTTTTCCAAGCTTCCAAATATCAGTTGCTGGGGGTCCAGCCGCATGCCCATCAAAAAATAGAACTCATTGGGGAAAGGCTGTAGTCACCGTTTTGCGCACAACGGCTTAGAAAAAAATATTTACCAGCTTTCAAATATTATACAATAATAAGTACTTATTCCAGAATAAATCGTAAATAAACTGTTCTGTAAGTTTAAGTACTCGAAGTGTATTGCATTTGGAAGTTTCGAGTGCACTCATGCCCTCTATATTTTATATGAATGGCCCTTTTCTCTTTTGTGTCATCAACATTTTCCTTATAAATTTCTGTTTTTTTTGGGTTATGAATACGTTGTTTTTTTTTTTGGCAAAATGTCAGTTATTTCCCATACTTCTTTTCAGTTTGGTTTGTACTTCGCTTTGCTCAAAATAGGTGGTCACATTAGGGATACCTAACGACGCTGCATGCCAGTGCTTTGTTCAATCAAAATGCTGATAACTTTTTTTTTTTGGTCATGAAGATTTATAAGAGCTATAAATAATGAAAGACGAAGTCTTAGCATGATCATTGAAAATTTAAGTGTGGAGTTGATTGAGCAGCATTTTTCCGAAGGCTTTGAATGCGTTAGTCTTTATCTGGAAGCACAACCATCCAATACGTCAAAAATTTGACAGATTTTTTGAATGCAAACAAATATTTTTGATCTTACTTCATTCATGAATGAAGTTTTCAGGATACATAGTACTATGCATATATTCAAAAGTTATCTAGTAATAGGTGCGATCCTTATCTAAGATGTTCAAGGTTAAAAGTTACTCGACCTACTAGTTTCTCACCGATTTAAAGAAATTTATCATATCGTATGTTTTTCCAATGAATTCAATCCATCTCGGTATTTTTTTTTTTTTTGCGTATTTTTAATGTTCCTTCCTAAGGCTGCCAGTAGAGATAAAAATTTCGACACCAATGGGTAAAATATAAAATCATACAGTGATTCGACGCATACGAAATTTATTTTTATTGTCATTTATAATATATCCCAAAACTATGCCGTGTTATTACTAACAAGTTTATATTCAGATAAATAAAACTTAAATATTATAGCATACCACAGTGCTATAGTAGACCAGCTAAATAAAAAGTAGATTATCACCAATTTTGTAGTTGGTAATTGTATATAGTTTAGTATATTTTGCGTTGATATGTATAATATTTAGTTGAACGCATTTTTGGAAAGCACGCTTTTCTTGAACCGAAAGTTAGATTTTTAAATAACGCTTCACTGAGTTGAGATATTAAGAAAAAGTAGCTAAGAATTTAAGCAATTAAAAAATGTGGTCATTTTGTAAAATTTTTTATGTTTGATTAATTTTCTTAATGTATTTTTATTGTATGATTTAGTTTGAATATAAGAAACAGTGTTAAACAAATATTTACAATGTTCTTTTCTTGAAATATGATTCATAAAAAAATCGTTTTGATTTCAAAATTAGTAAATTGCCGAATTATGGGAATTTATTAGGAAAGAATTTTTGGAAAGAGGAACGTGCTTTGTATATAATACTGATTTTGTGGAAAAGCAATACGACCGCACTTTCTGTATCGATTCTTTAGGCCAGTGTAGAACAATAGTATATGTATTGTGCGACAAGTGGGGGACAAAGCGGATTCTAAGAAGCATGAACTTCGCATACTTTTCACTTTTAATTACCGCGAACAAAATTTTGCGTTTTTGCACCCGCTGCGAGAGGAGGCAAACGTATTGATAACATGATTAATTGACGCATAAATTTTATGTAATTTCATTAAATGTGATGATTTACCTTTCCGAAATAATATTTTGTTGAGGTCGGAGCACTAACCTGTAAAAAATAAAATAAATTACATTAGTGACTAAAAAACTGTAATTTATATAATAAATAACTACGTTTTGATATCTGAAAATATGTGAGCTCAGAGCGTGCTTTTACGATGCATATTGACGGTGAGGCCAAAAGAAACAAAAAAGTGGGGCCCTTTTGAGCTCGAAGCCTAGGACTAAAGTAACCCCTAGCTCTAGAAATTTTTCTATTTGATGTATACTTTGTTAATTTTTCTATATTATGTCATATTATTAAAACATTGAAAATATGTTTTTGATTTACAAACGCCAACATTTCATTTTCAAATGTGATCTGTCAATAAATCTGTTTATACTGCATTCATTACCATATACAATGACCTAAAGGCACATAAAATTTTTTATAAAAAGACTTCAAGTATTGTGACGGTTGGGACAACAAAAAAAATTTTTCTAAAATAACATGTATCAAATTAATGTTAGTTATTTTACCCGTGAATTTTTGGTACTGCTAAAAAGGAATGAGGCTACTTTCTTTTTCGAAAAATTCTATAAGACAGCAAACAGGGTATTTTGCAAAATGAAATTATTCAGAAATATCGATGTAGATCAAGATTTTTTTTTTAAATATGCAGGAATAGGCTATTTATTTTACATCATGAAAGTGAACCCCTCTCCTTATACCATGCACAGAAAAAAGCGAATGTTTCCTCCAAGTAAATGTATATGGTTGACAGTTTTTAAAAGTAAATTAAAAGTTAAAATATTATTCATTGAGTAAAACCTGATATTCGTTTCAAGAGGTTATGATTGGACAAGATAAATATTTAATAACCTTTTTCATGATGACGATAGAAACATTTTCTAGCGAACTAGAGGCTACGATAAGCTCCTCACACCAAAAAGACATACTTATGAGTGACTTCAACGCTTAAGTGTAAAGGAACAACAATAACCTCAAGCATCTAATAGGTTGACTTAGCGTCAGCACTAAAAATTTAATCGGTGGTTTTTTAACAATTAATCGCTGAAAAATCGTTTGAAAGTAACCATTTACAAAATGTTTCTCCACTGTTATTGGAAGGTGGTGGTATCAGTGGTATACCATTTTGTATAAACTACAATAATTTTTAATGTTTTAAAAACGTTAAATATCATTTTCTTTAAGTAACTAGAAGTCTATAGTTTTAAATTTATAAGTGCAATAACATTTTGTCGGAATAGCACACAATCTAGTTTCTAGCAAACGAAAGATCTTTAAGTCGAATGCGCTACTCTAAAACACTGAGTTAAACAACAGCGTACTCCATGAGTGTAGAGCGACTCATTCAATTTTAAATGGCAAAATGACTAACATTTTTAAAGAAAATTTTTAAATTTCTAACGCACTTGATTTTGCACATTTTTAAAATAAACTGAATTCGTAAAATTCATTGACTGGGGGAGTGGGAATGGAACTTGAATAGGTAAAATCAGTTATGGATGGAAAAAATAATTTTTAAAAAGTTCTTTTATTTTTAAATAACTTTAATTCTGAAAGTTAATCTTTTCTAGAGTGCCCTCAATGCATAAAAAAAATAGATGTTATTATGTTTTTTGATTGCTGAAAAAAAAAATACCCAATGTTAAAATGTACTCTTGCAAAAATCCAATTTATATAGCCAGATCATCATCGAATTTAGATAGGGGATACAAATGCCTCACAAAATAAAAATGACTTTCTAAAGAATCATTCAAATTGGTGGCACAAAAACAGTTCTCAAATCTCTGCTGCATCGAAGAATCCTGAAAAAATAACTTTAATAAATCATTCCAATTATAGAGCGCTATTACTATATGTTCTCAACACAGACACGAAGTTTTTTTTATTGAAATTTTCATTTTAATCGTGGGCTTAGACCAAAACCAAAAAAACAATAGCTAATCTAGTCTTCTAGCACTACAATCATCAAAGCATATTATTTTTTCCAGAAACCTTTGATGCTTCAAAAAAAAAAAAAAAAATCGGTAGGAGCTCCTTTATATTCGAAAACTCTCATTTTTAATGTTATACATAGGTTCACAATTCGTAACATCAAACTATGGGAAATACATTCTTAAAATAATTTTAACCCTTTTGTGTGTGACGGGGTACTCTGATACCCCTACCCACTTCATTTTCAAAACAAATTTTTTTACGTTTGAACATGCTCTACAATTCTGAAACTTTACGAGAACTGCTGACATTATATCAATATTATATTTTCAAATAAGTGGTTTCACCTGATCAATTCAAGAGATGTCATTATTTTGTACAGTTCGAGCTAAAAAAATTTGAAATTATTATACAATTTGTGAAGGGGTACTCTGTCACCTGGGGAAAGGTGTATTTTTTCACACGCACAGAGGGATTACAAAATCAAATGAAATTTACACTGATGAAAATATCATACATAGCAATACAGATGCTTCTATCAACAACATAATTTTACCTCTATACTTATTGGAGCATCAAAAAGAAGCCTGTAGAAACTTGTGGTTCTAGAATGTTAGGAACGTCCAAGTTGAAAAAGAAATCCCCCCGAGGATGAATTTATCGTAGGTGTCCCTAGTAAGCAGTGAAGATGCAGGTTAAAGACGGAAGAGCGCGAAGAGTTGAGTAGAATGCTTACCTTACACATTTTATAAGTTGATATATGATTGCTTTCTGATATTTCCAAAACCATATTCCCTGGAATGATTATTTTCAGAAGGCTTAGTACTATTTTATTTTTAGGCACAGGTTTCCATTATGGGTACATATTATTCAAGAATTTCGTTACTATAAAAATCTTTGTTTGGTAATTGATTTTTTTTAAAGAAAGTAAGCTCAAAGTGCTAATATATCGCACTGAGAGATTGTTAAAACTTTTACGATATACATACAATTACTCACATAACTCTGCGTACGCTCAAAAAAAAAACTCAAATTTCAACTTTAACAGTTAATATCTTTTAATTTATTAAGTGTATTTAACAAAATTTTTTTGTTTCACATTTAGCATACTTATATTTAAAACTAAATTCTTTTCGATACAAAAAAAAAATAAAACTTATGTGTTTAATTCAATTAAATAAAATATATAATCCAAAAATGGGTCTTCAAAAGTCTGCGTACAAAATAGTTTTACGAAGAAAACTTCAGCCTCATGTTACCTTAGTAACTAGTTGGGTATCCCTTTCTCTTAATGACCTCCTTTAAACGTCTAGGTATCGAATCTACAAGAATTCTGGTATCCTCGGCTGTTATTTTTCCCCATTCCTCCATTAACACCTCCTTCAGCATATTTTTGGATGTTATGATGTGCTGTCGAATCCTGCGTTCAAGTAAATCCCATAAATGTTCTATGGGATTAAGGTCGGGCGATTGAGGTGGTGTTCGCAACTGTTTTATTCGTTTCATCAGCAGCCAGAGCCTTACATTGTGGGCTGTATGTTTCGGGTCATTGTCGTGCTGAAACCAAAACTCATCTTCAAGCCCCAATTTCTCGGCACTTTGCAGCAAATTTTTTTCCAATATTTCGATATAAGCCTTATGGTCCATTGTAGAATCAATAAAAGTTAAATTTCCAACGCCATTGGCTGCCATTGACCCCCAAACCATTACTCCACCTCCACCGTGTTTAACTGTTGCTACTAAATTCGCCTTTTCGAAGGCCGTTCCTTTTTTTCTCCATATTAATTTCTTTCCCTTAATGCCGAAAATGCAGAACTTGCTCTCATCGGAGAAAATAATCTTGTTCCAAAAACTTGGAGGCTTGGAAATGTACTCATTGGCAAAATTTATGCGCTTTTGCTTGTTTACGTTCGATATGTAGGGCTTCCTACGAGCTACTCGGCTATGATATCCAGCTCTCCTTAAGATTCGGCGGACCGTTTCGTCGGAAACAGTTTTGGAAAACCTCTCTTCTATTTCAAGTCGCACTTTATGAGCGGCCATTTTTGGATCTAAGCGCACAACTTTAACGATGTTTTTTTTTCTCGATTTGTCAATAAAGAGGGGCGGCCAGAACGGGGCTTTGATAATATAGAGCCCGATGAAATATAATTTTCATACACCCTCTGGCATGTTGAATGAGTTTTACCCACCAATTGACCAATTTCTCGATATGGTTTGCCTTTAACTCGTTGCTCTATAATTAATTTTCGGATTTCGGTACAGATTTCTTTTCCTTTGGATTCCATGTTGTTGCTTATATGAAATTTTTATGCAAATGAATGAAAAATGACATAAACGCATTTCTTAGAACAGAAAAAGCAAATCTAAAGTAACGATAATCGGGAATTCCCCTAATTGTGTGCAGAGTAAAATGTTTGTACGCAGACTTTTGAGGGACTTTTTTTTCTCATATTTTTTGTTAATGCAAATTATATATATAAGATTTGAAATTTCTATCAAAAAGAGAGTTTAGTTTAAATGAAAAATGTGCTAATTATGTTATGCAACACAATTTATTTAAATACACTCAATATCTACAAAGATGTCAGTAATGAAATTTGAAATTTGAGTTTTTTTTTGAGCGCACGCAGAGTTATGTGAGTAAGTGTATTTAGGTACTTTACAGAACTGTCATATAAATTTTACCCTTTTCTAAAAACTATATCACCTCGCTTTTGAAAAAGTCCCAAAAGGCACAATTGTAGAAACTTTTCCATCACTAATGCACACTGCTACATACTCTTCACAAATATTGCTCATCAAAATCAACACTTTAATCATTTTGATAAAATTTAAATGCTGCAATTTAAAACAAACTTCCCTAAAAGTTTTTTTTTCTGCGTAAATTACATCAACGCTCTTAGGAAAACTAAATTTAAAATATTTTCTTTAATGTTAAAAATTTTAAGCATACGAAATAATTTTGCGCTCCTTAAGCGCTTAAGCTAAGAAAATTTTACGCTTTTTTTTCCATTTTCATTTTTCATTTGCTTTGTGCAAGTATGCAGAGCAATGTAATTTAAATTCTGCCTTAAAGAAAATCCCGGCAATTTTACGCATAAATTTTTAAAATATCTTAAATTTTAATGCGCTGCTCATAATGTTGTGCAAATAATTCTCACATCTATTTAAGGTTTTCCCAACAGTTTTTTTTTTCTTTCGCTCGACTCCAACAAAAACAGCAGGAACGCAACCGAGCAGCAAAATTCAGCAGCTACCAGCAACAACAAGAAATAACATAGCAAACCAACCGACAGGAATCTTGCAATAATAAAAAAAAAAACTCCTACACTGAACAAAATAAAAAGCAGCAAACGAATAAAATGCGCATTAAAAACGTGTTAAGTATGCAAATATTTACGAATACAAAAACCTAAGATTCTGACTAATAAAACGAAGAAGAAGAAGAAGAAAGTGTGAGAAGCAGAAGGAAAAAAGAAAAACAAAACAAAACCAAAGATATAAAAATTTATGAAAATCTTAAAAAAGCACACGGTAAAAATTTTTATGTATGCTATGTAAATGTATGTGTGCTGGCGTCTTATACATACACGTGTACATGTGTGTGTGCGCGCTAGTAAAAATGTTAATTTAAAAGTATCTGTGGGAGTGCGCCGCGCAAAAAAAAAGTCAGCACTTGATGCTCAAGTGAAGTGAATTCAAGTGTGCGAATGAATCTTCATGTGTTCGTGTTGTTGTCGGCGTGAGTCAGTGGTTGGTGGTCTGCCGTCGTACCCACTAATGATGAACAGCATAAGGAAGCAGTAAAAGTTGAGTGTTTGAATGAACGTGGTCGTCGTCCTCGTCGTCGTCGTCGTCAGCATCGACACACTCGACTACTTCAGCGGTAGCTACAACAACAAACACAATGACAATAACAATGTGTTTTAATTATTGAGTGTTGGTAGAAATAATTATTTAAATTTCTTTTGCATTTTTTCACAGTGTAAAAAATGTTAGGAGCGTAATGAGGAAATCAAAAAAATAAAAAACCAAAGTAATTTAATTAATAAATGAAAGAATTTTAAAAACAAAATTAAAGTTTATAAAGTCATTACTACAACTAACAGTCAAATTTGTAAAAAAAAATCTTTATAAACCAAACAAATACAAAACTTGAATCATAGAGTTTAAAAATTTAATTGAAATAAAAAAAAAAAACACATTTCTCACAGTGTAGCAACGAATTAAGTACTTTAGCTATTTAACATTGTTTTAACATATACTCTTACTGTGAAATACAGCTGCATGCAGTAAAATTGCTTCAAAAACAAAAGAGTTTTTTTAGTAAAAAAAAAACTTATCATGTTGCTAAAAATCGTGTAATGTTGTTATCGGAATCAACCTAAGAAAATTGCAGTTTATTAGATTATGCAAAAAAATAATCAGTTTACAAAAATGTTAACAATACCAAACAATAAAGCATTAAATGTACGTCATCTCTGCTTATCGCAATGTGAGTACCACTTTGTATTTTATTACCTATTTATTATAAATTTAAGTCTTTTCTTAAATTTTTTCTTAAATTTTTTCATAAATTAAAATTTCAAATAGCAAAAATTATATATTATTATAATTTTTGATTTTATTTGATAAATGACAAAGTACGACCTTGTAGATTTATTGGAATTTGCAAAGGGTTCATTCACACAATCCTTTACACTCCCTGCATTGAACTGAATCGAATTTTTCTATATTTTCTCGTTTAAAAAAGAAACATAATTTATTACAGATTTTTTAAGAATTTTTGTTATAATTCTGCATAATTTGGGCAATTTTCTCATATATTTTTGGTTATTTTATATGCGGAATATCGTCTCCTTTCTACGTTAACCTATTAACTCCATTTATTTAAAATTGGGATCAATAGTAGATCACATTGTGAGGTACTTTAGTTTTGTGAAACAGAACTTTAAATGTTAATATTAATAACAGATATTTTTTGAGAGACTTATAAATTTCCTCGTATCGAGTTTATTTATTTGTTCCTATATTATAGCTTGAGGAATAAAAATAATTGCCCCAACATTAGAGCTTCCTAGCTCAAACCTGCAAACGGCGCGGACAGAGTTTATGTCCAAATTCGTTGAAATTTAAAAAAAAATGAGGGACGCCACCCACTGATGTCAATTCACGCTCACATTTTTCGTGTCACTAAAAATGCGGAAAAAATACACCCGATGAAAGTTTTTACTAAAACGCAAAAAAAATTTTGTTTATCGTTTTTTTGCTTTTTCGTTTTTCATATGATTTGTAATAGGAAACAAAGTGGATGCGCTGTTCGCAGGTTTGATCTTGGAAGCTGAAATTTTGGGAGAACTTTCTTCGAATCCTTTTATATTATATATATTATATATATCTCCAAAAGTTTGATAAAAAAAACACCCTAGTGTACATAAGGAAAATCAAAATAAATATAAAAAAAAATATTATATCCTAGGATTATTATTTTTTTTTAAATGAAAAAATACTCGAATATGAATAAATTTTCGAAAATCGAGTGTTCTTGAAGTATTCTAGAACATGACATTTTTTTGAACATGTCTTATCGACATATTACAATTCAAAAGCCTCTCGTTGATTTTAGTTCTCATTTTTGCATACAGTGTTACAAAAGAAGGATTGAACCATATTACTTCCTAAGAAATCAAAAGAAACATAAGCCGAAAAAAATATATTACTTCTTTATATAAAACCTCGTTCCCAATAACATAAAAAAAGCAGACATACAAAGTTTAAAAATTTTATTACCACAAGATTATAATAATTTTTATGATCAATTAAAAAATGAATCTAACAGCGAAGAATATGAAGAATAACAAATGTAGTGCTCAAACAATAACCATACAAAACACCCTTTAAACTTTGTAGATTTTCTAGAAAAAAATATTTGTAATGGACTATAGTTTTTACTACGAGTATTATAAAAATATTAGCTATTTCGGCAGACGTTCTTCTGGCCTTTTCCTACCGGTGGAGTGATGAGTTTAATTTACTTAGTTAAATTCCCTATATTAAAAAGTCTGGACAAGAGAGTTCGTTGGTGTGATTACAGATATAGGCAAGGAGACCGAAAAATTGCCGTGTCAATGATCAAGCTCGCAGAAATGCGGAAAATTTTAATTATTTTAATGAAGAAAAATGAGCTGCATGATTTTTAAAATTGAAAACAGAGAATCTTTGTAAATTGAAATCTTTAATGTTTTGAAAATTTAATATTAGAAATTAAAGTTTAAAATTTTACTATAATGATGTTATGAAAAAAATATGTTAAGATGATCACAACATTGAAGTTTCATATATTTAATTGTATACACATCAAATCGCACTTGAAAAAAAAAAATTACATTTTGCCGAAAATATTTAAAAAAAAACCTTCAAACCGGACAATTTCTAGTTATCGGCGATTTTTCTCAAAATCATCATCCAGTAGTTCAAGATTCAAAAACAATATTGGAACATTAAGCAAATTACGATTCACCCCTTTGTAAATTATCGGTCAGAGTGTAATAAAAATTATGATAGCCGTGTTATGATTTCTGAATGTGCTGATCATAATGCTGTTTCTATTCATCTTTTTATAAAAAAACTAGCAGATGCCCGCGACCTTGTACGCGTAGCGTAGCCAGTTTTTCTGCGAAGGCAAACAATATAATTTTTTTTTTTAAATAGAACACACACAAACTAACACATTCAATTAGCCTAGTACCATTATCACTCGTGTTGTCCAACATCAATGTTTGATAATGTGAACTCTAGGAACGACCGCTTGACACACATGTTGGATGGATTTTAAAAATTGTTGATTTTCCTGCTGGCTTGTCCAACCATACAACCTGTGGGAACTGACTGTCAAGCCTAGTGAACATTTTTTATTTTAAATAGGATTTCATGTAGTTCACTTCGATGTGAACGCTCATAAATTGTTTTGCAATTGATGTTTGATGGCATTTACGAATATGTGGACGCAAAGTAATATTGACAGTCACACATGTTGTCAAGCCATTTAGGACAGCATGTGTGTCTTCTATGTGTGAACGTACTGTAATTTTTTTTTTCATTGTTCTCAAATTCCGCGTTGCTGCGTTGACAAATTGAGAATGAGAGCGAGAGCGAGAGTAAAATTTGAATATTATCTTCCATTGCATTGCCATATAAATACAAAACGCACACACACTACCTTGCCATTAAACGATTTGTTATGCTTACATGCTTCTTTCTATATGTGAAATTAATTTTTTTATCAATTTTAAAACTTTAATATTTTGATATTTAACAGGAATATCGTGATAATTTTAATTCTATGTTGGGACCAAGAGTCTAAGAAAGATGACTAAAAAACTTTGATCAAAATTGATTCAGTAGATTTTGCGTGAATCCCGTTCATCGAAAACGGCTATCATTTTATTTATATAGATTAATTAACAAGCTCGTTTTCCTCTACGAATTGGAAAATATAAAAAATAAATTTTACTCTTCTTATATTGCTGCCTCTCAATTTAAGTATAAAAAAAATTTCATTAATTTAGTTAATCAGTTAATTGAAGCTGATTGACATTTCTTTTTGTAACTTTACACGGAAAAAATATCTGTGACGGAATTGATGGTAACTTATGTTAAAAGCTATGCTGCTCTCGAAAGTTTAAGACGGTCCACTAATAATTTTATTTTAAATTCGAAAGATTTTTTAATGTAGTGAGAAAGAAAAACATTAAATTTGAATGTAGTAAGGAAGAACACAAGGAGGAAGAACCTACATACATTGACTTATCGATTCTTAAAGGCTCGTTTTACTAAAGGAATAAAATTTATTCATAGCTTTATTCTAGAGGGTGATAGCAAACTTCGTTGGAAAACTGTTTCACAAATAAAAATAAATAACATTTTATAAGAATTATAATTAATACTAAATGATCTTTAACTGCAATTATCACCGTTTGAAAATGTGGTCAATTGAGAATTTATTGTTTTTTTACTTTTTTCGTTATCCTTACTGTATTTGTATCGATACCGCACATCGAATATCACGTGCGCCAACAAATTCTACATATAGTGTATGGCAAATTTTCATAAATTTTCTTTTGAAAACGAAAAATAACGCCAAGCTGAGTTTTACAGATAAGCTTAATTATAAGCCATATATTATTCATGATTTTTTTCAAGTATGAGAAACAACATTGACCAAATCAATTTTAAATAATAATTTTTTTGCAGTAACTTTTTGCTAAAAATAGAAAATTTTTTACAAAAAATAAAAAAAAAATTAAAACTGCAACTTGCCATACTTAATTAGCTCCGAAAGCACTCTTAATACTTAAAATTCGAGAAAAATCCCAGACAACATACATATATCATTTTCAATATTTTCAATACATTTGCTAATATGCAATTTTGCAACAATAGCTAATATGGAATTCTAACCAACGTACACTTTCAGGGGTCAGAAATGTCTTATCGCTAGTGAAGTAAATGCATTTAATTTTTCTAACAAATGCTGAAGTAGTTCTCATAGAATCTCAGGTCTAAAAAAATCCATAGACACAAGAACATAAAACTTAATGCCGATAAAATCTTATAAACTTTTAGTGTACTTATACCAACAAAACAAATTTGTGTCCAAAATGCTACTCTTCTTGCGCTTTGAACAAAAAAGGAACAGTTCAGCTACGTGGTTGGAAAATTTATTTAAAAAATGTCAATAAGAAACTTTAGTTTTAAAACAGTAATTCAATACATTTCAAATATTTAAACTTTACTGAAAAATTCACTAACTTAAAGTTTATTACAATACTACGTATGTAATATTTTAACTATTTCTTGAAATAACATTCAAAGAAAAAAAAAAAGGGATAAATTGATATGGGTGGGATTACTAAAGTTCGTGATGTTGTGCTTAACGATTTTACGCCATCTTAAATCGATGATCTGCCACAAAATGTTCAAATATTCAATGATGGTGGTGTAGCTGGTCCGTATAGGTACCCTTTATGGTATAGCAATGCAACCATTTTTTTTACTTAATTCCTATTTTTATGTAATTTTCCAGCTAAACGAATTTTCACGTGTAGAGCAATACGAAAAATAGTAAAAGCAGCTAAGGGAAAAATAGAGAAATGAAATAAAAAGTTTTATTGTAGCGTTCACTATTGGTACAGAGATGTGCAGCTGCACGAAAATTACTTTTTATTTAAAATAAATGAAATAAGAAAAAAAGAATCGACATTAAATTAACCAGCAACGGATGTTCTCATGTGTGGCAACAAGGATAGGTGGGTACAACATTAACTTGAAAGATTTTCCAAAATGAAAAGGATACCCAACCATTTTATTTCCGTTACTCTTGTTAAATGAAAGCTTTTGTTGTTATCGATTTTAACTACATAAAAATAAAGAAAAAAAAAAAATTCGAAGACTGACTGTGAGTATTAAAAGTTGCAACATATTTCATTCGGAAAATATCAAAGGTGGCCACCACAGTGTTGGAATGTGCTGTGAAGTAAGTACATGCTATAGATGAAAAGAATTGATTGGATGCTAGAATCTCTTTAAGAAGCGCTGTTTGTAATATATAGTAGGTTGACTTAAGCAACAAAAACTCTAATGGTTTCAATATCCACAATAACAGCGATAAATTTAATAACCATAACAACAGTATATTAACTATAAGAACTGCAATAATTCCATTCACTGCTTAAGCTGAAATAACTACAATAACTGCAGTAACAACAATAACTGTTGTAACTACAATAACCTAAAATACACAAAAACTGCAGTTACTATAACTAACGGGTGATTTTTTAAGCGTTTGGTTTTTGAAAATTCAAAATAAAACAAACAGTTTGCTAAAGTCAATGTAGTAGTTATTTAAAGCGATACATTAATTCCTGCCATTTACTTTTTAAAGATAATTTCATGTTAATTTTGCCCGTGGCTAAGCCTGAGGTGGTCCATCTGTAAGCTCTAATTTTGGCACACTTGTTCCAGCATTTCGGCTGGTATCTCACCAATGACAGCTGTAATGTTGTCTTCCAGCGCTGAAATTGTGGCTGGCTTGCCATTGTACACGAGAGACTTCATGTAGCCCAACAAAAAATAGTCTAGTGGGGTCAAATCGCATGATCTTGGCGGCCAATGGAATGCTCCAAAACGTGAGATTTATTGCTCACTAAACTCGCCTCTCAATAGGTCCATGGTATCACGTGCCGTGTGGCATCGTCTTGTTGAAACCACATGTCAACCAAGTTGAACTCTTTCATTTTGTGCAAAACAAAGTCGGTAATCATCGCACGGTACTTTGCTTCATTGACAGTAACGTTGCGATTTTCATTATTTTTGAAAAAGTACGGTCCAATGATGCCGCCGGCGCACAAACCTCACCAAACAGTGCATTTTTTAGGGTGCATTGGCAGCTCTTGAACTGCCTCTAAGTTCTGCCTGACTAAATTCGGCAATTCTGTTTGTTGACGTTCCCATTGAGCCAAAAATGAGCTTCGTCGTTGAAGAAAATTTTTCGATATTTCAACATTTCTCACAGCATGAATTTTAATAAAAAAATTCAATAATTTTCAAGCGCTGTTCGTTTATTAGTTTATTTACAGTAAAATGGCAAGCCTTACGGAACATTTTTGGCGTTGACACATTTTATAAATCACGCGTGAGATGTCAAAAAATTTACATTGAAAAAACAAAAAGCAAAAAAATCACCACTTATATATAAATAGGCAGTGGCATCCCACCCTTTTTTAACTGCCATAACATAACATAATTGCTTGACTTATTTTTGTTGGAAAGGTTGTAAAGAAGAGCAGTGCAGAATTTTTTTTTTCCAATATTGGGCGGTGCCACGCCTATAAAAGAAAAATACGTTTCCACGGCGAAACTAATGGACAGATTTTAATGATATTTGGTTTGTTGATGGATTGAGCTCTAAGAAATGGTATTTAAAACTTTGATATATTTTTGTGGGCGTGTTACCGCCCCTTAATGGAAAAAAACGCTGCCACGAGTAAGCTGCTACATCGATATTGATAAAATTTATTATGAAGATAGATTGATGCCTGAAAATGATATATGTGGGCGGTGCCATGCCCCTAGCAGGAAAAAATCTTTTCACTGCTAAGCTAATAAACGATTTTGATGAAATTCAATACAGATAATAGATTGAACCGAGAGTAAAAATATTTGTTTTAATGGGCGGTACCACGCCCCTAAGCAAAAAATGTCTTCAAAGCTAAACTAAAAAATTGATTTTCATGTAATTTAGTATGGCTATATATTGAACCCTGAAAAAAGATATTTGATTTCAAATGGGAGGTGCCACGCCCCTTTCAATATAAAATGTTTTTTTACAGCCAAACTAAAGAACCAATTTTGGTGAAATTAAGTATGGAGATAGACTGAAGCTCGGGGAAGGAATAGGATAACATTATTCCATGATTTTTATTTTTGGAAAAGATGACAAGAAATAGTTATTTTTATGTCAGTTTTTTCATACCAAAAAAATAACGTGGATTCTTTTTTAGTTTGTAAATTTTTAATTAAGTGCTTTCGATTTCTATTCCCACTCAGCTTCAGAATATTGTCAGAGCAAACGATGTGTAAAAATTGTGTCTATTGAAATAAATTGAAAACGCGAGCCTCAGAATTTTTGTTTTCTTCTGATATTTGTTTTGTTTAGTCTTGACTTGAGCTATTTTCAACCAAAAGTATGCAACGGAATTTTTGATTTCTTATGGTATTTGTTTTTGTTGTTCTTTAAGCTTCTACTTTGATTTTGCGCAAATTTTTTCCAACCTAAAACAATATAAAAGAAAGAAACTGTTTGTTTTCAAACGTTTCAAATTGATGAGCAATAACGCAAATTTCTCAATATATAAATGTTAAGACAGAGGATCAATGAAACAACCGCGCGGTCAGAAAATGTGCATTATCTGGTGGTTCATACTACTCGGGACACCCCTCCTCGTCCTTTTCTTGGCTGTTATATACAAATACAGCATACATTAACAATAATTACTGCAAAAGCTGAAGAAAACTGCAATAACTACATACATACAAAACTGCAATAATTGCCATAGTGCAAAATTTTAGGTGACAAAAAAAAAGTCTGTCGCAGTGTTGAAATTTAATAAGAAGCGTTCCTGCGTAATCGATTTACAATGAAACTGTAACTACGTTCATAGCATTTATGGCAAAATATAACCCAGCATCATCTTACGAGTATGCACACGCATAGCACACAGATTTATTACGTATGAAATTCCAATGTCACCTTTGTTACTCTCTCAGCATCTAATGCTGTGCCTTGTTAATTTACTTTTACTTTTGAATTTCGTATTTCTAAATCGCTTTACGTTCTACCACACAGCTTCCGATTTTTTTTTTTGCCATAACAATTTCGCTGTCAAATTTTTATGCCAACTGCTTCCTGTTACTACCTGTTATATCCTTTTCAGACATTTTTTTTCTCAGATTTTTTTTTTCTTCTTTTGCTGCTGGCTTAGCTTGTCTACCGTTATAACTTTCATAGAGGATGCTGTGTAAATGTCATTGAGAACATGACATAAATGTAACTTCTTACTCTTGCAACGTTTCTCTTTCTCTTCACATAACTGCCTTATGTAGTTACGTTTAGTTCGTTTTTCTCAAGTAGCAGCAGGTGTGGTTTCAAAACGTTACGAGTAGATATTTTTTCCAAATTGAGGTTTAATGTGGGGACTTTGTATTTTTTGTTTTTTTTTTTTAATGTTTGCCGTTATATGAAGGTACCCAATAGGAAACGTTCTTAGCAGTCTATGCGTTAAGGATTCGATTTTTGTGCTGCAAAAAATACTTCAAAATGTTTTTGCCCACTTAAAATTTGGTCTGTTTTTCGATTTACAGCGTTTTGTGTTTCACCTTATATTTACTAATTCCAAGTTAACCAGTTCTTGAATTTCCAACTGGTTTACATTTAATGAGAATGTCTTGTTATCTTATATGTCATATGTATTAGCTCTAATACTTTTGCATTGATATTGTTTCCTTTTAGCAAATTGTTTTTATTGCATTTGTGTTTTTTAGTTGAATAGAAACGTCTGTGCGACAATAATTGAATTAATGTTCTGAATTCAATACGGTGTACACACGACTGTAATGTGGTGCAACTATTCAGTAAAACGTAAGAGCAACTTTAAGAATTCAAGGATTTTGAAGGACATTGAATGCAAATATTTAATATAAACAAAATTATTTAATAAAATATGCGGTGATATTATTAAAAAAATGAAAAATTATGATTTTACTTTAATTTTTGATGCTTTTATGTTACTTAATGCTAAAGGAATTTACATGGAAAAAATTATATTTTTAAAATTGCTATAGTCTTGTTCCAGGAAACTTCATGCAAACAATTCACACCTTGTTCACACTAAGTTGGACAATATTTATGTTGTCTTTCTTAGGATTTTTTTAATAACTTTTGTTCCGTCACTTCTAATTTTAAAAATTGCGAGACAAAAATAAACTTAGAACATGCAATTTATATTACTTTTTCCCTTAAAGTTAAAGTTGGAAAGAGAGCTTTTCATAGCACGCAGTTCAAAGACCAGTGTACAAGACCCAGATAGAGGAGGCGGAAGTGAATAGGGATACAAAATAAGAAAAGAAACTAAAAGAAATAAAGTAGAAGTTACTTAATCTCAAACTGCTTTACATTTTTAAGAAATTTCAAAAGCATCAAAAGAGAAAGAGAATGAGCTGAATTCATTCCCAAAACATCGCTATTACACAGTTTTCTTCAACATCTAGTGAAAGGCGGACAACTATAGAAGTAGTGTTCTATAATACCGTCATCCCCAAGGCACGATTGATATTTTGGATCGGTGATGACAAACAATGTTAGACAAGGGAACCCACATGTATTATGTCCCGGGATTAACCCTATGAATAGTCATAGGTCCTTTCTTTCCAGGTGAAAAAGAAACTTTGCCACTTTTCTAGACACTTCTGTCACGAAATACTTAGCAATTCTACAGGAATCAAGATCAGATCACCTTCTTGTATGAGCAGTGCTTATAAAGTCTTCGATCCGTAGAGTAATTTTCGCAAAAAAGATACCGATGAATGACTCCGAAATCAGTGAAATGTCCGCTGAGCCCTGCTTAGCCAGTACGCTAGTTCATTCCCTGCAATACCATAGTGTACGTGAACCCAAAGAAGACTCAACTTATTGTGCCTCGCTACACAATTGAGTTTTGCCACACATTTGGTTACGATATTCTATCTTCAAAAAAGTAGTCTGACTATCATTTTTTTCGATGATCCAGCAAGTCACATTCAAAATGGTCAAGATCTTCATAAGGAAATCTATTACCATCCATACCTTGTTAAAAAAATTCCAAATCTTGACGTCAAGGTACCACTTGAAACCCTTTTCACATGAACTTTTGAAGCCATCCGTATAGAAGAGATGAGTAAACCCCGAAGCATGTCCTCTGGAGTTAATCATTGGTCACGATCTGGGAATGTCACAACAAACTTTGTACCGAAGCGAATGGGAGGCACTCGATTGTCCATTGGCATCAAAAACAAAGGATGCTGCTTTGATAACTGATGGCATTTCTACTATAACAGTGCCATATATCAACCATATCTTCTTATAATATGCATTATTCATTTCAGAGTTAATTAACTTCCACTTAAATCTTATCTATAAGTTTTACTGTAAATACATCTTCTTGGAAAGAAGAAGCTTATGCAAACATTTTTGAACTGATTTCGATGATGTGCTTAAAGGTTAAAAGTGAATTAAGTTCGATAGCAATATTGTGCAACAAATATTTTTCAAGTAAAATGTAATTTCACTTGTTTTTATCGTTAAAACAAAATATAAATAATAATGCATATACTGCAAACAAAATTATAAAAAATTGAGCACTACTCTGGCTGAATATTCCGGTTTTTTGCTAAGCAAACTTTGAGAATATCACATAACTTGGCAGTTCTTTTTTCTATTATAAAATATTTATATCATAAAAATAGCAGAGTTTTGTTCGTTGTTCACTCTAAACAATGTTGCAGCTGCAGCTGCCTTAGCGCCACATTTAGAAAAGCACTACTTTTTTTATTACTGCTACTGTTACTACCGTTTTTAGTGCACTTTTTTTTTGCACAGTTTTTTTGTTTTAAAGTTTACACAGTTAATAATAAATCCATTTGAAAAGATAACAACTCCAGCCAACTAAAGAGTGAGTAGCAGCAGTAGCAGCAGCAGCAGCGGAGTAAATGCTCTTTGCTGCTGCAGAACATTTAAAAAGTGTTTTGCTAGAGATGGTTGGTTTTGGAGAAGTTGGTCAGTCGTTATGTTAAATACTGCAAAATGCAATTGCTTCAATTCCAGTTAGGTGTTTGCTTAAATTCTTTACAAGAAAAGTTTTAGAAAGCATGCAGGGCTTGAATAATTCTAGAACTACAAGTTCAAGTTACAAGTTTATTGTTTCAAGCATCAGGTGATTGGTTTAAGTGAAGATGTTAAGAAAATCGAGAATGTTGCCTTATGTTTTTTAAGAAAAAAAAAAAATCAGAATCTACTACTGTTTAAAATATGTTGTCAAATATAAGTTTGAAGAGCAGTGCTTTAAATCTGCTCCTTTGTTTTTAGTTTCGTCAATACTTTATGGATATAAGCTGTGAAAGTACTGCTTCAATTCTGCTGTTAACAGGATTTGAGATGCGCTGAATTTAGCTTGGCAGACTCTAGTTTTAAAAGCACTGTGTTAGTTCTTTTACCAGAAGTGTAGAAAACGTTTTACTGAATTAAAGATGCTTTATTAAAAATTCTCAATAACTTTACTAAGTTTAAGAAGGCAAGATAAACAGAGTTTGAAATGCTTCAATTTAACAGCCTACATGTTAGTTAACATAGGAAAACATTTTGACAAGCATTGCAATATTCTTTTCATTAAGGAAGATAACATTGATTGTTTTAGAATTATTTTGAAGAGAAATCAAGACTTTTTATGGGTAACTTTTTGTTTCGATTCCTAGTTTTAGCATAGTAAATCACATTTTCTAATATTGATTTCTTTCCTAAGTCAGAAAGTGTAATATTGTCAGCAAAACATGAATACTTGAATTCCTATGAAGTCCAAAGGCAAACAATTTGATTTAAACCACTTTCAAAATTGTGAAAATATTTCGCTGTTTAATCTGGATTTGAAATAATATCTACTATTACATCCCAAGTAGCATTAAAATACTACTGTGCAATAATTGCAAGGAGTAATCTGTAAAAACACTTTTAATGCAATTGACAAGTGATTTATTAGTTTTTTTTTAGTTTTACTTAAAAGAAAGTTTTATTCTTTAAAAACGCTTTTACAGCTTGTGTCTAGCTTAATATTAGCATTGCTTCAAAATATTTTCTTAACCTGCTTGAGAGGCCATATTATACAGCCAAACCAGATGTTGAGAACCAGCACAAATTCGTTGTTATTTTTTTTAGCTATGAACTATACTTTAACGAAAAGATTACAGCTAAAAAAAAGTAACTATATTTATTGGTTTGATTTGGCATTTATAGCTAAAAAAAACCACAGAGCATAGCATATAGTCATGGCTCTTATTAAAACGCATTTAAAGTTAATTTACAGTAAAAGCAATGCCTATATTTTATAGCTTTTATTTTTCATTCATACTTCAAATTATTGCTAAAAAAAAGCACACAAATTTCTTTTCTCTATATTGATGCGTGCTACCAAGAGCGCTAGCTCGTTATGCTAGTTTTTGGCTATAAATCAGCTTTTTAAATCAAAAATTTTGCTGAAAATACCAATGTAGTAAAAATTATTTTTCTGCAATTTATTAGCTATTTTTTGGAATATTTATGAATATACATATTTATTCAAATGAACTTCAAAAAAAAGCTGCAGCGCTCTCGCTGTAAAATTCATATTTTTTTGTTAAATTTGAGCTATTGATGCTTCCGTGAAATTCACTTAGCGAACACTGAAGACGCCATTACATTATTGTTGTACAAAAATTGTTCGAATAAGGAAATTTATTGGAGCAATCAAAAACGCTCAACACTGATGATATTTCAATGCATGGGAAATAATTTTGCCAAATGAACTAGTATTATTAAAGCTCATAATATAAAGAAACTTTGAGACGCTTTATAAGCTATATGATCAATTCCTAGTAGCAAGAAAAGCATTGCAGCAATGATTTTTGCTAGAAATGCGCTGTATTAGCCAAAAACTTGCAACGTATGCTACTTGGGATGTCATCTTATTTTGAGAGCCACTAGATTACCAGCAGGTTGTTTCAGAAGTAAGTTTTGAGTAGAATTGGATTAAGTGGACAAAAAATCTGTTATTCAACAGATTAAATATATTCATAGCTATATCATATGAAAATCATAAAATCAGCTAACCTTTAGTTCATCTCTAGTCCTCAGCTCTATTAATAAGTTTATGTGTGTGTGTGTTTGTTTTATATCTATCTTTGTAAGCGTTGAAAACGTTGAGTGTAAGCGAAACGCTTTTCACTTTGGCCTTCTAATGGTGATAGCAATGGCGTTGCTGCTGCTGCAAACACAACATTGTTGCCAGCCAACAACAAGAACAACAGTGACTGACTGACTGACTCAACTTAATATGCATAAAACGTCATCGTCATCCTTTGCATACTGAAGCTGTAAGTGAAACTGTAGCTTACAGCCATCCATCCATAGCTATAGTTTCGGTTAGAGAATGAAGTACGTTCGACACATACATTCATTCACGTTCTGAAGACTATGGCAAACAATGACCGACCCCATTTAATGGAAAGTGGCCAGCAGCAACAGCAGCTCATTTTGTTGTGCTTTGCTTTGTTGTTTGTATTAGGAAACTTTACAGCAGCGAGAAAGTAGCTAGCGATGGCATGATGTGCTATGGAAATGGCGTGTGATGCTGCTTTCTTCCTAAACATTGATTGGGTAGCGTTTTTGCTCTGAGGTAGAAATGGGGTTGGAAGAGCCATTGCATTATTTTAAATTGTTTGCAAATTGGCTCAAGAATATAAAGTTAATTTTTTTCTTTGCGACTGATTAGCAAACAATAACTTAATTAAAATCGTGGCTTCATTAGTTGCTGTGTTAATTAATTATGTTAATTAATATTTACGTGTGAGCACATGCTTTGTAGTGTTAGGGAAAAAAGTCAAATTTTATTTTTAAATTCGATGAGAAAATTTAAAAACATTATGTTGCTCTTGATATAAAATAATAAAAAATCACTCATACGACATGTAGTACCAACTAATAATGCTTTGTTATAAAATACTGAAAAATAAGCTTAATTAAATAAAAATTCTTTAAAAAAAAGTTATTACAAAATACCGCACACATTTTTGCATTTTCATTTTCCACTTTTAATTTTCCGCATTTTCTTTGAATTTTTTTCTTGGTACCAACTTTAAGCTGCTACATATTAACGCTTATAAGCCAGAGGATGGAAGCTAGAAGAAAAAAAAAAACCTAACTTGAGTAGGTAGGATTTTGCGCATTTTTTGTGTCTTAATTAAGCTACACAAAGAGTTTTTAAGCTGCCTGTAGCCCAGTAGTGATATAAGCGAAAACAAACAAAAGCAACACATTGAATAAAGTAGAGCTTAGGCATCCTTTCTGGGTATTAAAAAGTATAGTTACAACGCATTGCATTTTTTTCTTGGAGTATTTATTGCATACCATTTGTCGTTGCAAGCTGCAAAAGGACACGAGACATAACAACATGTTAACGCATTGAAAATTTGTGGACATGCTTATGCATCCATAGGCGGTAACTAGCTGTGGCAGAAAAAGTACATGTGGGTTAGTTGTAAAGTAAGTTGGCCTTAAATGAGATTGCGTAAAAAAGTGCACAAACGAAAAATGCGTCCAACACGTGCACAAGTGTTGGCATTTATAACCAACTTTTAGTGTGTGTATGTGTCCTTGATGGGAGCATATTTTTTATGTCACCGGCTGTCAAATTAGCCAAAAATTTTCTACTGTGTTTTTGGGAAAAAAAAGTTGAGTGACAAGTAGAAGGAGTATTATAGTTTTAAATTTTCTAAAGGGCCATATAAGAGCCATTTGGCGTATGCAGCATATAGTCATGTCCCCCACTTGCAACTTTGAAGAGACTCGATAAAATATCTATCTGAGGTCTTTAAAAGACACCTTATGAAGCCTTAAAAAAGTGCCTTCTCAGATAAGTGCCTTGTGTAGTATTCTTTCAAAGAGACTTAAAGTCTAAAGATCTTTGAATGAATATAAGAACAAAGAATATTTTATTTTACGTATTGCGCTCCGGTCTCGAAGTCAAGTCCCAACAATCGATAGTCCTGCACGCTACTTACTAGGCTATCTATGATATATTATATTAAACGTTAAAAGGCGAAACACATTTTCTCACATTTGTCTTTATAAAGCGCATTAAAAAGACAAAAAAAGGCAATATAAAGAGATGAGGCAGCATGTATTTTATGCCTATATTATAAAGACACAAACGAGACATGTCACCCCATGGGTTTATAATCAGCCAATAGGAGGTATATTAAAGACATTTGTACTTCTCACTTCATTATGGTTTTGTATTATGCTGCAGCAAGATATTATAAAACAAAAATTTCGTAAAAAGTATCCTTTAATTAACGATATCAAGCGATTTTTAAGACATCACTGCTTTACAAACTGGATTTTTGCCTTGGCAACTTCCCCGTTTGATACTCAGGCACACTATAGAGTTGATTTCAAGTACAGAAATGCCGAAAAACTGAAATCAAATTAATAATTGAAGTGATGATAACGTAAAGTGCCCTATTTCCGTCCACACCCTAATTCCGTCCAGTAGCTTTTATGCCAAATATTTAAATTGTAACGAACAATTTCAAATCAAAAATTTTCAAAATATATAGCTGTACTCTTCTTTTTCTTAGTTTTTAGTAGTTTGAACCTTTTGTGACTTTGATTCAGTAGCAATTTGTCATTTAACGCGAAGTGACGTGAAGACGTTTTTTTCGCAGAAAAATTGTCAAAATCGCGATTTTAGAAAAGTGCTTTTTTTAAAAAACAGTTTCGGTTAAAGGTGAGCATAAGTTGTTCTATTTATATATGTACTATTCAACCATGGTTAAAATATAATATTAGTCATAGTTTTTAATAAATACGGGAAATAAAACAAGTAAAAGAAGTGGACGGAATTAGGAACATTGAAAAATGAGTGGAGTTCTAATTCCGTCCGTTGGCCGGAATTAGGGCATAATCGCACATGCAATTTAATTGATAAAAAAAATATTATTTGCCATTAATTAGGCTTCAAAACATTTTTAGCTATTAAATTACATATGTCGTTATCTTAAGACCTAATTCCGTCCTACCTTTAACAAAATAAAAATTAATAAAAAAATGGTTTTTGTGTCTGCAAAGTTTGTTATTCGCTATGATTGATGCCCACACACTGTAAAAATTTCATCAAAATCGGCTGGATAGTTTCCGCGTGCATAAGAGACAGACAAACAGACATACAAAAAATGAATTTTATATAATAGATACGGATAATTGATCTCAACAACTATTGAAATAACAAAAATCTTAATTAAAATTATGTTTTTATGAAATTTTTTTATTTTTAATTTGTTTTTTTTTTATTGAAATCCTTTTTTTTAACAAAATAGTATTTGAAGTCCTTAAATTAATAAAACTCGATTTTATTAATTATTATTATTCAATTTTATTATCAATTTTTATTTATATTTAAACAATTAAACAATTGCTTGAATAAAAACAAATTTAATCTTGAGTCCTTTTTTATTTTTGTCTTTGTAAAGACACAAAATCTGAATGAAAATGTGGGTGGACGGAATTAGGCATGTCAGTGGACGGAATTAGGAACTTGCAATTTTTGTGGACGGAATTAGGAACATAAAAAATTTTTGATGTGGCGTTATATTTTTGATAATAAAAAAATAATAGTTTATTTATTAAAACACTCTTTATTATTTTCAATTAGGGTAGATTTAAACCTTGCATATGACATTTAAAGCTTTTTTATATGATCTATCAATAGCTTAGTATTGCACAAACTTAAAAAAATTGCCAAAAGTGGACGGAAATAGGGCACTTTACGTTACTTGGTATCCACAATATATCGCTCACTTACTTACTTCAAGACTGGCATAACTCAAAAAACATAAAGTGGGAGAAAAACCAATTTAAAGTTTTCAAAAAATCTTTTTATATGAAAAAGATGAAAAGTATGTCGACATAAACTCTTCTCACAAGGCAAGTTTATAAGATATTTTTCTGATTTTTTCACACAAAATAAAACATGAAATGGTGGATATTTCTGCATTATTAGCTAAACAATCGCGTTTTTTGAGTTATGCCAGTCTTGAAGTAAGTGAGCGATATGCACTCTTAAATTCTATTTTTGATGTTAAGTGTTTTAATTCTCCTCTAACTGTATGCATCGATGTATGCACATAGCTTACATGTGTAAATCATTGAAAGCAAATGATTCAGAGACTTTCGGTTTACTGAACTTTTGCTTAAAAAGAATGCAGCAATTCATTTAAAAAATGTTGCATGCCACAATGCAACCACATCTTTCAACTTGCTGTCTAAAACCACAAAAATCAATAGCCGCAAAGGTGCATTGCATAAAATTTGAATTGAATTCAAATGAAGCTACTCGAAATAGCAGGCAAAACCACAAATTGATTGATTTTCATATGGCAAGTGATATTGAAAGAGTTACTGCAATAATTCTGGCAACACTGACATAATGGCCATTGCAAATGTGGGGCTATGGCTTGCAGGAGTTTTTTTTTTTTTTAAATAAGTCAATGATATGGAAATAAATATAGCTACAGAGAATGAATTTCAATTAATAGAAAAGTACTATATTTATGTGATGTAGGCAACATCAAGGAAAATTAGCTCGGTTTTGATCAAAGTTTTTAGTTTTTTTGAAAATATACGTTAGACTGGGTTGAAAAATATATTCATCCATACACCGACGCAAAATTTAGAGCGATCCTTAAAAACTATATCTGCATAATTTTTTTTTTCGTTCCGAGAAAAACCAATGGACCACTTTTGATCCTTTTCGGCTAAAAAAAGTGTGTTTTGCACGTAATTTTTAATTCTTCACAGAATGGAAGTGAACTCTGCACTCTTTCTTAAGTCTTTGTAAAGTGTCTTTAAACGACTTCAGAAAGATGTTTTATAAAGTCTTTTCAACGATAACAGAGATAGGAATATGTCTTTATACTTCACACGCCAAATAGCTTTTAAAAGTCCTTTAAAAGAATTATGTATAAGCATAATATGTTGCATTTCTACTTGCCTAAAAGGACTTTAAGGGGTTATATATCCCTAATTTTTTTTTATTTCTCCATTTTTTTTTATTGGCTTAAATCATGCCAAAACAATCCTAGAATCAAAATCTACAGCGCCCAAGTACTGATTTAAACTTAAAAATTTTTAAATCAATTTTTTCCAAGAAACTTTGATGAAGATGCATAGCATTTTGAAACTTCAAACGCGTTTTTCTCGAAACCATGTTTTCGAAATCGGCGGGCAGTAGAACTCAAAAAGTTTACATTCGATTGACTTGAAATTGAAAATAGCTTCATTGTTTGATTATCTGTTGAAGTACACACGATTATAGCGATTAATTCACAAGAAAAAAAGTTATAAGCAATTTAATTCGATTTTTTCCGTCGAAAACACGATTTTTTTTAAAACATTTGTCATTTCGCGAAAAAAAATTCTAAAATTATAATTATGTGTACTTCAACAGCAAAACTCATGTAGATAAGGAAAAACATTTTTTTTGTGTTAGGTGTAGTTGGACGAGACTTTTACTGCCCGCCGCGGAAGACCTTTTTGAAAAAGCGGTTCACGGTAATCACTGCACAGCCGCCATTTTTAAAAAAAACAATAAATAATTTGATTCTCTTCTTCAAGAGTTGCTTTATCCAATGTTAGGTTATTTGAATACCTTTAATCTCAAATGTCCTTTAAAAAAAATAATTTAAACAGCCTTGTTTTTTATAGCATAAGGGAGATACTACCCCTTAATACAAGCTATTAAACATTTTTTTGTTACTAGGGAGGACTCACAATGTAAAAAACTTTCCGTACAATTTAGTCAAATTATTTAATTTAATTTTGTAAAATGATTTACTGAACTAAATAATTACAGAAAAAAACAAAAACAAAAACTCTAACTCAACACGTACTTGACATACATAATTTTAAATATAAAAATACACATGATATGCTGCTCCCGCAACGTCAACCACAAATACATTTGCAACAATCAACAGCAACACATGCAAACCATCAGCAACTTTAGACATGAACACAATCTGGTGCAACTTCATTAAAGCTGTAACACTGTTATTTTTTTGTTTTTTTTCAGGAGACGAGCACGAGAGCATTTTAAACTTCAAATGTGCAGTTTTAAATGAAAATTTTTGTGTCAAGAAAAGAGAAAAAAACTAAAACTAAAACAAAAAACACAAAAAATAAAATAAGAGCAACTACAATATATATACTAAGACTATGACAGTTGCAACTGTCATGTGCACATGCAAATACGGCGGCACACCCACACACATACACAAATATGAATAAAAACATTATATTTTTTTAGAAAACATACACGCATATCAGCAAAAACTTATGCATGCATACATATGTATGTATAAATATATGATATCTATACACCCGCAACGCTCAAAAGTATGCAACGCCTTTGGTTTTTTTTTGTGTCCCTTGCCTCTTTAGCTGTGCTCTGCTTTTTTGCTACTTTTTGTATAACTTTTTTTGTTACCTTTTTGTGTTACTTTTTTTTAGTGCTATTTGCTTCGCTCTTCATATGGCTGTCCACACGAATGTAACTAAACAACAAAGCGCAGTTTTTTGAAGTTTTTTGTTTTTTTTTTTTGTTGCTAGACACAACTGAGTGCATTGCTACATATACATATGCATATACATATGTATGAACGCTTGTGCAAGTATGCGTATGTTTGTACTGCTGGTGTATATGTCATTAGTATGTCCTTTTTATGGCATACATTTTGTTGAAGGATTTACTTGCTTACAAATTTTAAATGCATAACACACATACACCCAAGCACACAGACAACAAATAACAGAACTAAATGGAGTTTGTTATCTAACAACAATACAAAAACTACAAAATAACAACAACAACAACAATAACAAATGTAAGTAAACCTTTTTGTCCCAATTTTTTGCCTTTTGCTTTGTGTTGTCTTCTGTAGCACTTTATGTCTACTAGCAAAAGAATAATAAAAATAAAAGGTAAAAAAAATATTCCAAAATTTTATTATTCGTATGTTTATGTTGTCTTGAACTCAGCAGAAATGCATAATCCATTTAAGTCTAATATACTAGATCGTATTGCATTTATTATAATGAAAGTGCTCTTTATGGGAGTTTATAGAGGGAAACATTAAAACTTTTTATTCTGAAATGGCTCATACCTCATTAGCAAGTCTTTAAATTATGCCTCAATAGTTAGATGGAGGAAAGTCACTCAAAAGCATTTTATTATTTTTAAATTTCTCACAATATATTCGTTAAGAGAAAAAAACTATTCCAGATTTTAAGATGCTACCATTTCAGTATTAAATATTTAATTCCAAATTTGAAAGACCCGACACATGATGTAGGTAGATCAGTTTCAATTAAAAGATGTATCAACTTATTCAGTTTTATTGGCGACAGTTCGACCCACGGCTTCGCACGCACGTACTGTTTTTTTTTTTTTTTTATAGTAAAATCACATACTTAACATCTCGTTCTATATTCTCTATTCAAAAGTAATAAAAAAAATAAAAGCAATCGAAAAATAATTTGTTCTTTGAACTTCGAAGCCATATACAAACGGACCAAACGAAAAGAAAAAAAAAACAGAATTTCAGGAGCAGGATAATCATTAGCAAAAAAAAATTAAACGACATTTTTTTTTGTAAGGACTTGCAAAAACTTTACTCTAAAATAAAGGATATTTAACTTTAAAAAGGAAAAAAAAAGTATGTAATAACCTTCTTTAGCACAAATACGTTATTTTAAAAAACAAAATCTCAAAATTAGTTCAGCATATTTTACGCCAAAGCGTTACAAACGATTTTCATGGCTTTTATACCAATAGTATAGATTAATGAAATAGATTATGAAATATAGCATCCTGTTTACATTTCTATATACAACTCTTCGAACTATTAAAAATCTCGTATTCCCTGGTTTTTTAACCCTTTCGAACCTAATGTTGCACATATGTTTTCTTAGTTTAACCCTTTGCCATGTCATCTCGATGATGAATATTGAATCAAATCTGTTTTTATTTAATTTTTTTATTCCGTTATTTTTCAGAAGTAACGTTGATTTTTAGTTGGTGTTCAAATTTTGCTGCACACAAGTTTATTTTCAACAGCATCAAGAAACTTGGAAATTTTTGATTTTCATGATTTTTTGAGGAGTGCCTTAAAAATTGCAATATTTTGTATTTGCGCTACCAAAAAACTCTTAAAACTAACTGGATTGATAACAGAAAGTATAAATATGGTAGTATATTGGAGCAACATTTATAATATAAAAAAGTAATTAGAGCTCTACAGGTGCTCCCCAGCCCTCCAGAATGAACTTAGCCGAACAAAACTTTCAGCTAAGTTATTTTATCTATGAGAAACCTAGCTAACACCCAATAAACTTTTTACACCACTAGAAATAATTTGGGCGTCAAAGGGTTAACTGGAAATGACCACTAGTTATTAACCGATTATAATTTTAAGGAAATGTGAAGGCTTCTTAATTAATATTGATTTTTTTTTATAAAATTACGTAATTAGTTAAAACGTTGTAATATCTAAATTTCTTGTAAAATATTTTTTCGCTAATTTCGGTAACTTTTTTTTGAAAAACTAATAGTTTAACCGAGACAGTTAAAGAAGCAATTTCCTGCAATACTTTTTGACATTTTGAGACGCATTATGTCCTTATCTCCCTTCAAAGGGATAAATAAACTAAAAGTTTTTTTATGAATTTTTTCAGCAAAATTGATGAACAAATTGGAATTTTAGTATTTTTCTTAACATGTAATATATTTATTGGGTTATTTTTTACTTTTCTGTTAATGTGAGGCTTTGTTTTTACGAAACGTTTATGGAAGGAAAAAAACATCGGAGACTAACGAACTTTTTGGAATATTTTTATGTACATTTGAACGGAAAAAAAAATTATGCTATATGAAAAAATATATTAAAAACCGAGCTATAAGCAGTTTCGTTGAGCACAAGAAACAAAAAAATTAATGAGTTTTTTAATTTTCATATAACTTTTTTTAGGTGATCTAAAAATATTAAAAAAAAAAATAAAATTAAAAATCGAGCTTTTTCAAAATTTGTAAAATTTCAACCCGGTACAAAAGTCATTTAAAAATACTTTTTGTACAATCTCCTTAGTTTAAATGAAAGAAAATACAATACTGAATAAAAAAAAAAACTTTGAATGGAATCAACAGGACCTTCAGTTTCTTGCAATCACGCCCACATATTGCGTAAAATCGCAGAAATTTGAACTTAAAAAAACGCACTTCCAAGTTTTCGATAGACCAACTTTTCAATACAAAGTAGAAAATCTGTAACGAGACACACCCACGACACCAACTGAAGTATTGAATTGGTTTTTAATTTTGGGTACATATTTTTGAGTGACTTGGGTATTGATGTAAGCAATCAAAAAAAAAAATCGATTTTTTGGAACTCATAATTCAACATCCCCCCTTAACAAATATACTTTCTAAGGCAATGCAATTATAAAACCTCTGTCATATTTTTGATATAAAAAAATTATGAAAACCTGAACCTATTCTTTGTTTTAGTTCATTTTGCACAGTATTCAAAATGAAAAGCCGTGTTTTCACTGCAAGGCTCAGCGACTCGCACTGTACCGGTTGTTATTTTATTAAAAAAAAAATTAAGCTTAATCTAGATGAGCACATTAAGAGAATGTCTTTCGAAATTTTAAAAATTCTAATTTATGTGAGTATTGCGAGCATTTGGAAAAAGTCGACCCCTAAAAATCGCACTTAAAGTGAAGAAAGAATAAATAGAAAAAATCAGCATGTCAAAAATCAAGAGCGTGAAGTTAAATTCGGAATTTAAATAGCAAAGACAGAAACCATCTGACTTAACAGAGCTTTAACAGAGCTCTAACAGAGAAATGTTAGCCTGACGCTGAAGGAGATTCAGATGGGGTCACTTTAAAATTGTTTAATCTTTCCAAATTATTCAGGGTGCACATATAACTATATGTGGACTCAATATAAAATAAAACCATGTTTCCAACGATAAAAAATGTTGGTGCAGTTTCTATCGTTAAGTACATAATTTGGTTATGTGGAACTTCCAATTATTATTGTGAAAACCAAACATGGTCATCTGATCATTGACCATTATTTTTTGAGTGTGCATATTACAGACTAGGTGGGTTCGATAGAGCATAGTCCGACCTTTAAAACGACATATCACTTTAGTGGCGCTTCTTTTTTGAACTAATGATAACAAAGACACAGTCGCATTTATAATATAATTAATGGCTCAAAATGAGCCGCGGAAATTTAATCTTAATTTGTTATTCCTCAAATCATATTAAATAGAAATCAACTCTTTGTTTTTGTAACATGTGTTTATTTGATAAATTTCATTGAAAATATTTTCATTTAATTAATTTGCCTTTGATTAATCTATTTCAGCATTATTCAATTTTACATTATCGAAACTCACTTAAATTAGAATGCACCAGTATGATGCTATATTTATTTTAAATTTCAACAAAAGTAACATAAATATTTTCATGTGCCATGCTTCCCACATATTAAAAAAGATCATTCTAAAGTATTTATTCATTTTGAGCGCTAACACAACAACAATGTTTAAATAGCAATGGCAACACTAGCTGTCAGACTAATACACAAATTTATAATAATTAGGACTACTTTTATTTAAATATTTTCATGCACACAAAACATAATGTTGATAAGCTCGGTGAATGCAACAACAAAAGCCTAAGGCATTAGTAACATAAGTGTATTGGTAAAATAATATAACGCTATAAACAGCGTTGAAATTTTGTTAAAATATTTTCGAAAAATTTGCAAAAGTTTATGACAATAAAAATTAGAAACAACAATTATAATTAGAATAATTAAAACAAAAATCACTCTAAACAAAACAAAAATATTTTCAAATATTCAGCACATTAGTTGACTTTAGTAAATTGGTATAGGAAATTGAAAAAATTAAATGTATTTTGGAAGCAACTAAGCGTTATGTTGTTAATGTTGCTGATTACGTTGTAATTGTTCCTTGTCATTGTTGTTATTACAAATTAGAAAGCTTTGATTGCACAAAATTAGGCAACATCACTTTGTTGCAGCTAATTAGTTGATGCATGCAATGATTGATTTTGTTACATCAGCATGATATATGCTGCATAGTAAATAATTGGGTTCAAAAAATTCCCAAAATTTCAAAGTTTATGTTAGCGAGTTCCTCGAAAAACGTGGTAATTATTTGTGCACATGAGGGTACTGTAAGCTTTAGGCCCGATTTAGCAACATCTTATTGCTAAAAAACTACCATGGAGTGATATCAAGCAAAATGATTAATTTTGTGTCTAAAAGAGTGAAATCACTTGACTGCCCAGAGCTTCGATCAATTGAGTGGTTTTGTGGGGAATTTTTCAAAAAAATAATAAAACTGCAAAAAAATTTCAAGATTTCATAAATAAATGGAGAAATTCGTACAGCATTATCGAAGAAACAATTGTACAAAAATTAATGTAGGTCCTTAAGAAAAAAATTTATAGAAAATAATTATTTGTTGATTTTTAATTTGTTTTTAGTCGACTGATTATTATTAATTAATTGAAAATTATTTAATCGAATTTACAGTCATTTGCAGAAACCGATATTCATGTGAAATTTCACAAATCGGTTAATGCTTTATAAACAAACATGACAAAGATAATTAATAACTATAATTGATTAATAATAATCAGTCGACTAAAGATAATTAAGAACTCCAGGGAAGAATACATCTATCTATTTTCAAAATTAAGTGCCGGAAGCTATGAAATTCGAAAAAAGCTACATCATAGCAAGTCTTTGAACCGACGGTTCAACAAAGCTATGCAGCAAACAAGAAAGGACAAAATAGATGACAGATGGTGCTTTATGTGCATATAAAGTGCACTTTGTACATGTCATTCGCAGAATTTCTCATGGCTCAAGTGTTAAGAGCGGCTGTCCATAATATAATTTATGGAATGGTCGGGGTTCGAATCTCAGTACAAATTAACCAAAACTGATCTGAAGAGACTAAGTATATATGAATATGTTTGTATGTGATAATAGACGAATCATATGTCACCAATTACCAGGTTAAATTGTTTCTTTTGTTATCTTTGTCCGTTTTGTGAAATTTTACATGAATTTTGGTTTCTGCAAATGACTGTAAATTCAATTAAATAATTATACCCTACACCGAGGGTATATTCACTTTGTCTCTCCGTTTGTAACACATAGAAGGGGGCGTGGCAGGTATGGAAAAGTATATATATTCTTGATCAGCGTCACCACCTGAGTTGATTTAGCGATGTCCGCCTGTCTGTCTGTCCGTTGAAATCAGGTTTACGGAAAAACCAAGAAAGCTAATTGAATGAAACTTTCACATACAGGTCACATCTTCTTGCAGGCATCTTGCTATTGAAAATGGGCGAAATCTGTTGACGGACACGCCTACCGCCCATACTCTATGTAAATTTACCCAGGCCCATTTTGAAAAAAGTTGCAGCGATTTTGATGAATGTTGGTAATTTGGTGCACATGTGAACCAAATTAGGATTAGGCTGGGTTTCAAGTTTCCAAAACGTCGTACAGGGGCGTGGCACAGCCCTAAATTTTATCATTTAAACTACCATATCTTGTAAGTCGTTCAAGATATTGCGATGAAATTTGGTAAACGGATACCTATCAAATATATCTTGAATTTGGATAAAAGTGGGCGGAATCGAGAAAATGGGCGTAGCACTTTTCAACTGTTAAACATTTTGATTCCGTATATCTCAGAATTGGCACAAACGATTTCCATAAAAATGTTGGGGATGATGCCGCTGAAAGCAGTCATCAATACAATCTCAGCTACTTTACTGAAAAAACTCGCTCAAGGGCGTGGCACCACCCACAGTATTTATAAACGTTATATAAAGAGAACTAACAACGTAATCGATATGAAATTTAATGAGGTAGATATACTTCCTATAAGGTCTCTTATAACAAAAATTTGGTTCAATAGTACATGTGGGCGTGGCAAATTTGTAAGCGCTGTTTTAAGTTAACTATTGCAGCAATTGATATGCAATTTAATGTAAGTGGTTCAGTTGCCATAAAGTATATCTGAATCAAAATTTGCTGAAATAGCATTGTACCAGTGGGTGTGACACCGCCCTAAATTTTAAATTTAACTGCGGCGCATATCGCGAACTACACAAGCTATTGTGCTGAAATTTAATATGAGGATATCGATCACGAATATAGTTTATTGAACCAAAAGTGGGCGGAATTGGACATTTCGACTTTTTCAACATTTTTCAACCTCTGTCAACCTTTCTAACATTTCACATTTTTTTCGACTTATTCAACGTCTTCAACGCCTTTTTAACATTTATTTAATAGGTACTTTCAACGCAGTGTAGGGTATGTGAGTTTCGGCCTGGCCGAAGATAACACCTTAACTTGTTTTCAATTTATTATTTGTTGATCATTTTTAGTTTATTTACAATATGTTGTGTATACTTGTCTTTATTTATAAATAGTTAATATAAAAAAAAAATATTTTCAAATTTATTGAGTATTTTTTATTATTGAAAAACAATGAGCCAATTTTTTCTGAAACAGTCCAAAGTAATAGTCGGATCATATGTCACCAATCGCCAGGTTAGATTTATCCATATGCTGTCTTTTCATAAGTGTTTGAGCAAAAGCATTGATCGAACTGTAAATTTACATGAACATCGGTCTTTGCTAATGTTTGAATCTGAAAGATTTGAGCTCATTTAGTAAATAAATGACTTGGGAACGTTGATCATCAAATTTCGGATAAATATAATTTATCGCTATCAAATAAAATTCTGTTATATTGAAATATTTCAGTCGATAAGCTGCGATTCTGATTTGTTTGAAAAATGATATGATATAACACCAATAAATTTATTTTTATTATTAAATATTATTTTTAAACTTTCCCGATTCAGAAAATGATTTAAGCTTTCATCAAAATTAACTTTTTTGAGTGAATTTGGATATGATTTAATTTAAATTTCATTTGAATGTCATTAGGATTTTATATAAATTAAATTTTGCCTAAAACTCGACTTAAACTTGCGCTGACTTTGTTTTTGTATTTTATTTGATTGACACTAAAACTTAACAAAACCTGTAGCGTCAAGATTAAAAAACTTCGCTTAACAGCATAAAGTATCCCATCATAAAGTAACGTTGTCATATCCGACACTGAGTACTTCACCAGGTAGGGTTTCCTGCTTTGCACCTTTGCAATGACTTTAAGCCTTCAAAATGGTTTTTGTAAAATGATTCATTTTTTCCGCTTGCTCTTTTATTCATTCTTTAACTCCTTTGCATACAAATGAACCCATAAAAGGATGAAAAGTAAAAGAAGAAATAATAATAAAAAAAAAATATCAACAACACCAGCAACAATAGCAACAGCAGCTTAAATAACAATAACTATGACGTTGCATTCCCCCTGCTGTGTCTGTGACTGCGTCCAATACAAAAATAAAACTGAGGACATTAGCACCTGCTGAAGCCTATTAAGGGTCTTTAAGTGACAAAGCGCAACATTTTTATCAGCAACAGCAACAACGACCAAGCAACAGAAATTGCTGTGCTGCTCATGAATAACCTTTAATCCTGCTGCTGCTGTTGCTGGTGGCATTGCTGCTGCGTTATTTCCGGCACTACTTCTTTGGTATTTCATTTTTGCTTTTTTGAGTTTTCATTGCACTTTGCTGTATTCGAGTTTATTCGTTTTCTTAGTTATCCTCCTTTTCCTCATTTTCATGATATTTTATTGTTTCCTTACTGTTGTTTTGTTTTTCTTTCTTTTCCCACTCATTAGCAGCATTCGCTCCATTGCTTGTACTTTATATTGTCTTTGAAATTTTTACACTGTGCAACATAAGTAATGATAGAAATGAATTAGGTATCAAAAAAGCTTGGATCTGATTCATAGTGCAGTAAAGCATCATCCCAGCCAAAATAACCGACATTTTGCATTTCAATTTTTTTAATCACGAGCTATGTATACCTTTTCAATCTTTTTTTGATAACTTTTGACTTTTATCGATACATTTCAAAACTTTTGACTATCTTTGAATTTTAGTTTGTGAACATTAGACTTCGAAGTTCAATACAAAAATTATTAATATAATAATTATTAGTCTCAAAACAAACCAAAAAAATTAGACTTCGATGTTTTTCAAAAAATTTAAACTTTTTTTAATATCATTTCATAAGTTTCAAATTTTTCGGTAATTTTCGGTAGTTTTTGACTATTTTGGATCTCAACAATGTTTAATAATTTACGGTTTTTTCGGTAAGTTTCAATTATTATCGATATTTTTTGACCATTTTCGATAAGTCTCGATGTTAGTCGATAAGTTTCGACACACATGACTTTTCGATAAGTTTCGATTTTTCAATGTTTTCCGATAGTTTTCAAGATTTTCGATGATATCCGACAAATGTTGATTTTTCAAAATAAAAATCCATAATTTCGATTATTTTTTATCGAAAAAAAAGCGATTATTTTTAATTTTTGCAATAAAAACCACAAAATTAAAAATATGCCAAAGTTTTTCGTCCAAATAAACTCATCCGCTTCGACTTTTTCATCATTGTGATTTTTTTTTTACCTTAATTATTGAAAACCATGCTTCAAAATGTTATAAACAAATATTGAAAAATAAATTCCGCAATTCAATTTACTTTCTTTGCCATTACCAAGCACGATGAAGAGAGCATTGGCTCTCATGGTTTCCACTACAATACATAAATTCAAAGGCAAAATAATGAAAAAATTGGTAAAATTATGAAAAGGGTTATCTCTCGAACGAAAAGTTTTTCTGAAGCCTCCCAAGTACCCAAAAACTGCTATATAGGAGTCGTATCAATTTTATCCTTATAACATAAAGAAAGTGTCAGCTAGAAACACTGCAAATTATAGAATAGAGATAGTTTTTTTAAATTCTCTTAATATTTGAAAGTTTGATATACCCAGCGGCAAATATGTTATACACAACATCGATGAATAGTTGCACTCATATTAGGCAGTAATTCTCACAACCCCAGTAAATTGTAAATTCTTTTTACAAAGGGATGGCAGCGTTGTAGGCAGCTTGCCTATATCTCTATGTACAATTACCTTAAAACATCGCCTGCATAGTTTAGCGAGCTGCCTACATCTCCACATACAAAGCATGCAGTCAACAGACAAGACCCCTTACATCTCCATATACAAAGTAAGCAGCCAGCAATCAAACTGCGTACAGCTTCATATACAAAGCAAGCAGCCAGCAAGCAAATAAACAAAATATCACAGTAACAATTTCATTTGTGAAACATACAAAACGAAGGGTATAGCTTTTCATAATTTCTGCCGGATATGGAAGTGAATCTCTGTATACTGGAGTGGCTTGACGAAAAAGTAGTGCTACATGGTTAGAAATCTTGGAATAAATTTTAATACAAGCGAAGTACTTATTACAAAGATTTTTAATACAATTTTGATTAAATTTAATACTTTTGAATATATTACAAAATTTTGTAATACATTTTGTAATAAATTCTAATACAGGTCACACATTAAAACGATATTTTATAACATTTGATGCTATCGCAAGTATTACATTTAGCCAACATAAATATAATAATACGTTGGCTGATGTCGTTAAAATGTTCATACAACCCTTGTATTGAAAGGGAACCTGGTTCGAATCCCAGTGGATACGACATAGCTATTTTTTTTTTTAAATTTTAATAAAAACGAGTATTAAATTTTAATACAAATTTATATTAAAAATGAATTTTAATATCTAGACAGTATTGAATTTTAATACAAATCTAGTTAAGTCATACTATGTGTAATCCCAAAAGTATTAAAATTTATTCCAAAATTTCTAACCGTGTAAGTTTATGTTTTACTTCTATCAAAATTTTTAGTTTTTTCTCTATTATCTGCTTTTTAATATTTTTCAATCAATTTTAGGCTTTATTCAACCTTTTTTACGTTTGTTTTGACCTCTTCAATGTTTTCAAACATTTTTAAAATTTTTCAAATTTTCCAACATTTATTCGCCTTTTTTCAATATATTTTTTGACATTTTCGAATTTTTCAACTTTCTTTATCTTCATTTTCCAATATTTTTCGATTTTATAAGCATTATTTGATTTTTTAATATTCATAGACTTTTTTAAACTTGTTTATATATTTTCAACTCATTTAATGTTGTCCGATTTTTTAGCATTTCATAGCTCTATCGACTTTTATAAATTTTTTCGTTTCCCTAAAACACTTTATGCAACTGATCAGCCATTAATCGTTTATGCTTGAACGAATACGTTACGTGCTTCTAATTCTATTTTAAAATAAATTATTTAATTTCAAATATATTGACACTTAAAAGAAGAGCCCCAAATGTTTTCGAAACTTTGTTTGCAATGAGTTCTAGGTCGCATTATTTGCAGAATTTACACATAAAGAGATGAAACTTTTTAAAGGATTTGTTGAATGGTGTTAATTTCTTCTATAGAATACCCTTTTTACTTTGCTCAACATCCTTGAAACTTTTTGGATAATTCTGTCAAGTTTAAGCGAATCCTTAATAGCATGGCATACAACTACTACATACTAAAAAGACCTTCGCCGCGTTCCGAACAAAAGCTCAAATTGTCGACAAATTTTGTCTTTGACTCTCGTTGCTGCTGTCGCTGGCGCTGCTTAGCCAAGTTTTTGAAAACACAAAACATTGGCCATAAAACTTTGCACTTTGCAAAGATTTTTGTCTTCCGTTTTTGTTCCCCGCCCGTTTCGTGTCTTGTCGCCGTTGCTGCAGTTGCATTCTTACTGCTGCTGTTATTTCTTGCATAATTAATGTTGGCTGCTATAAAGTCTGCCCGCGTACAGATAATCATTTTTCTCTTTATATTATCCTCTTCTACGTTTATGCTGCGCTATCTTGCTTTTAGCCAAAAAATTAAACTTTTTCATGTGTTTTGATTGCTGCAAGTAGACGCCGTTGCTGTATAGCTGTGTGCATCAGCATGTGCGCAGCAAAAGAATGCAGCGGGGATTAAAGCGCGCGCTCAGGAATTAAAAGTTGCATAATTAGTATGACGTTGAGAAGGGTGTTTAATCTTTGTTTGTGATAGCTGTTATTTCTTTTGTTGTTGTTGCTTCTGCTCTTGTTGTTGTTGTTGCTAATTTTATCAATTCATTTGAATTTTGGCATCAAATTTTGCAAATTGTCGAGAATTTAAGTTTCGCTTTGAATTCCGCATAACATGATGTATGTAATCTGTTGTTTATATAAAATTTTGTGCAAGCAAAATGGTTATATTGTCTTTTTATAAAATTCCTTTCACATTTGATTGTTAAATAATATGAGCATTAAATCATTTATTTTGAGTTTATGCTCAGGCACAATTTGTTGCTTACGACTTTTTCCGCGGAGTTAGTATAACTTAGCTCTTAAATTCATTTATAAACCAGTTTAATTTTGAAAACAAAAAAATAAAAAAAAAAAAAATAAATAAAAAAAAAAAAAACTAAAAAAAAATTATAAAAAAAAATATAAAAAAATAAAAAAAAAATAAAAAAAATAAAAAAAAAAAAAAATAAAAAAAAATTTAAAAAAAAATATAAAAAATAAAAAAAAATTTAAAAAATAATAAAAAAAAAAATTATAAAAACAAATAAAAAAAAATAAAAATAAATATAAAAAAAAATATAAAAAAAAATAAATAAAAAAACAAATAAAAATAGCTTCATATTTGTGCACACTGCGGCCATTTGCTATCCCAGCAGAAAAAAATATGTTTTTCATACCAGCTTGATTCATGGCTAAACGAATTCTTAAGTCAGATATATTTCCCTTTTTTGCATAGATTTGTTGAGAACCATAGCAAAGAGTGAAACAAAACAAAGCGAAAAATTCAAAAATACAAACAGAAAAATAAATTTTACCTCTGCTTTGTTGCACTTTTTGCTTGGGTTCTCAACAAATTTATGCAGAAAAGGGTAACATATCACACTTAGCAATTCCGACTAATTGGCTGAAGGGTCGCTGATGATTTCATTTAGCAATTAATGAAACTAGTATGACTAGTTTTAGCCGTTTTTGTTTTTTGTTGTCTTGTTCTTTGTTTTGTGTAATTTTTAGTTGGTGTTGTCACACACTGTAGTGAAAAGTGCTCCATAAAATAATTTCAAAATTTTTTCTGTTCCGATACAATAATTTTATTTAATTTTAAAGAAGAGACCATAATACAACATAATCGCTTAATTTTTTTTGTTTTTTTGGAAAGGTTGTGAAGATAGGCAGTGCAGAATGTAATTTTTTAACTATTAGTAGGCAATGCCACGCCTTTAACAGCATAATACGTGTCCCCGGCTAAACTAATGGAATGATTTTAATGAAATTTGGTTTAGAAATAGATTGAACCCTAAAAAGGTTACAAAAAACTTTAAGTTCTTTAAGGGGGCGTGGCACCACTATTAATGGTTAAAAATGATGTCGCGGCTGAGCCGATTTTGATGAAATTTGATATGAAGACACATTGAATCCTTAGTAAAGACATTTTGTGGTGGCACGCCCTTAACAAAAAAAAAACGCTTTTTCAATCGGTTAATCAACCGGTTTTGATAAAATTTGGTACAAAAATAGATTGAACCCTGAAAAAATGTATTTGTTTTAAAGTGGATTATGCCACGTCCTTAATAGGAAAATATGTCTTCACAGCTAAGCTAATGGACCGATTTTGATGAAATTTTTTAGATAAACTAAAAGACTAATTTTCATTAAATTTGATATGGAGATATATATATTGAACTTTAAGGAAAGGATGAAGACATAGATAGGGCAACATGACATCATTATTTTTATTTTTGGAAGCGATGACAAATAGGCTTTCGAAGAAATCGTCTAAAGTACGTTTCAATTATAGAAAAATTTAAATCGGTTAAGAATTGAAAGCTCCGGACATTTTGGAATATTAACAACATTTTAGCACTAACATAGTTCACAATATATTGCCGGAAGTGAATACTTCTGTTAAGGCTTGTTGGGCAAAATATATATCGATATTTGTTTCGATAATTATCGGCGACGTTTTTTATTTTGATGTATCGAAATTCGATTTTATTTTTCGATTGTCGAGTTTTGATATTTTTGTTTAAGGGTAGCTCTGTAACCAATTAATTGCGTCGCATATATTGGATCTTTTTTTGTGATTGTGTAATGATGGTAGCTAACGTGCGTTGAAAAATCACTCGTGTGGTCCTAGCCTATATTCAGATAAATGCAACTGTGAAAAGTTACACTATCGTTGTTAAGAATAGATTTTTTCAGCAAAAATATCGGTTTTCGATTATCGATGTATCTGATGTTTTGTTTTCTCGATATATTTTGATCTGTTTCGAAACATCGATATTTTTTATTTGCCCAACCCTACTTCTGTCCTGAGTGACTCTCATGAAAATGAAAATGACGTTGAATGTGACATTACAATAAATTAATAGTTCAGTAACTATGCGTTTAAGTTTTGAGAAAAGACCCTAATAAGTCCCAGAAAACTTTTAAAAATTTTACAAAACATTTTTAGTGGTAATTTGTCCCTTTTTTAAGTAACGTAGAGGAGTTATTGCATATGCCAAAATAAATATATTAAAAAACAAACTTTTCCAAAACTTTCTACTTTATACAAAATTTCTTTGATTTAATATAAATATAACCATAAATATTAAAAAGTTACTTTCCAAATGCGCAATAACCATTTTTAACAAGTTACACAATATTTTAACACAATAACGATCATATAAATCATCGACACATTTTTTTAATCTTTTTACAATATCAAAACAACACAATGTAAATCATGCCACTTGAAAACAAACACTGTCTCAATTTTTTCATATTAAATTATACCCAGTAGGCAATTGAGCTAGGATTCTGCCGGAGAAGTTCTTATCACAATATCAGCTATTCATGCGAATATGCAAATTCTTAATCTGATACCCCTTAAATTTATTGTTCTGCCTATAAAATCCAGTTATCAATTTTGGTTTTTGCAATTTTTTTCTTTCAAAAATTATCAATTAGAAATTTAATTTGTTTTTAGTCGACTGAATATTATTAATTAATTAAAATTATTAATTAGTTTATAGTAATCTTGTGAAAAAAAGTAAGTCTGCCACTTAAAAATTACTAGAAATTTACTGCATTCTTTATCAACTATCAGATGTAAGACATTAAAACCTTTGAAGATATAAATAGTCGTAATTTCTATAGATCAATTACTTTAAGTTGCGACTTTTTTTATTAAAACTTATGCAAATACAAAACTTATGCATACTTTTAAATGGCAATCAGAGCGGACACAAGACTTATTTTTCCCCTTAGTACATGTAAGCAACTACGGAAGGCATATTAAAGTTAGTCATAACAGAGAATAACTGAAAAAGTCAGCAAATGTCTCTGCTTTTCACTGCTGCTATTACCTACTGGGTATGCATAAGATTACGCACACCATCCAGATGACTTAACACACACGCGAATAAAATCAAGCACACTATGTTTACATTACCGCAGACGAATTTCCAGCTAAAAGCATTAAAACCTTCTGTCTACGTTCAACTTCAAATATTAAAAGCTATTGTTAATTGTTAAAACGCCTAAAAGTAGGCCACAAGTAAATTGTTTTCGCTCACCTGCAGGCAAAATTGAAAAAGAAAAAAACACACAAAATACAAATGCAAACAGTTTAAAAAGTTTTAAACCTGAAATTTACAAGAATAACAACAACAACAAAATCAAAAAAAATATTGAAATAGCGCACATTGCTCCCACAAAAGCAGCAGTGACAACAACAACAACAACAATAGCTAAACCAACAATGCCAACAGCACAAGATTGTCGTTTGGACAACAAACGTATGTCTCCACTCATACTAAGGCGTATAAACACATATACACACACACACACATACCCACATAAGTCTACGCATTCACACTGTTTAACAAATGGCAGCAGAGCATAGTCGTCTGAGTCACTCATAAATCTGATTAGAATCGTTGTTGTTCATGGAGTTGTTGCTGGTTTGGTATGGTATGTCTAAGCAGCGCTAAGCTTTTTGAAGAAAGCGGAAAAGGAGGAGGTCGATATGAAGGAAAAGAAGGAAGCATAAATGAATCGAAAGCATTAGAATACACGGCAAACAATTTAAAATTTTTGAAAATAAATTAATTGATCAGCGTAAAAATTTTTTAATCTGCAACATCTATCGAAAATGACAGATGGTAGAAGAGTCGACAACTAAATATTGCTACTTTTCTCTGAACTAAATTCAGTGGAAATCTAAATTGTATAATAAACTTACAAAAGATAAAAAATACTTGCAGTACATAGAGTTAGAAAAGAGAGACAAGCGATTACCATTTTCGATCATGAGTTTTCTACTACGTCACAAGTTTGTGTTATCTTTGCTTAATAGTGCAAAAAATAGTTCTTTGAATGATATGAGAATCTGAGATATTTTAAACTTTTGGGAAATTTTTTAAGTTGTTTTTTGGCAGGGTTTCTTGTAATATGTCTATTTAAATTTTTTCAATTCATAGGAATGGAATTGAATATTTTGTATGGAATTAGGAACAGTGCTTTTCAAGAAGTCGATGTTCGATGGTTCAGAAATAATTTTTTATCTTATTTATCAGGTAGTTTCATAACAAACGACGGTCTTTAAAGGGTTCAGCGGTTATTTTCGAAGAAAATGTGTTTATTCGTGAAAATATTCACCGTTTACATCTATGGTACGTTGCCAACGTGTTCTAAGTGAATCAAAAATTCCATTTTGAAAAAAAACTTGTATTTTTTTCGCTTCAAAAATTGTTCAAAGGACGCAATTACAGCGTTTTGGTTGAAGTAGCGATATTCTTGTAAATAGTTTCTCAAACTCCGAAAAAGATGATAATCTGTTGGTGAGAAGTTTGGAAAATATGGAGGGTGAGCCAAGACTTCGTACTGCAACTCCTGTAGTTTTTGCACGGTCAAAAGGGATACATGCGGTCGTGCGATATTGTGTAAAAGAATTGGTCCACGCCTATTCACCAGAGAGAGAGAGCGATTTTAAACGCTATTTCGCGTGCATTTCGTTAAATTGTACACAGTAAGACTCCGCAGTAATCGTTTCGCCAGGATTCAAAAAAGAATAGTGAACGAAGCCTTGAGAAGTTCACCAAACAGCCACTATAACCTTCTTAGGGTGCAATCTCACTCTTGCCTGGTGACTAGGAGTTTATCCGCAATCCAGCCATTGTCCTGAATGTTTCCTATTATGATATAGAATCCATTTTTTTGTCACAAGTGACAATTTCCTTCAGAAAAGGTTCCATCTTATGAAACATTAGCGATGAAGAGGCGACCATAGGTCTGAGCATTTTGTTTGTTACGGTTAGCTAATGTGAAGCCTCTCGATTGAGTTTTTTTCACTTTTTCAATTTTGATTGCATTGAAGTCACCTCAAATCATTTTTAATTCTTTGCAATCACTTGAAGTAGCTGCAATCACTTGAAGTCGCTGCAATCACTTGTAGTGAACCCACTTAATCACCATGACCACCACTAACACCTACTTCAAATTCCGATAATAAGGGAACCAAATAAACCAAACGTTCCCACCAATTCCACTTGATTTTTTCACAGTAAAACTAATCCACTCAAATTTAAATTCATTTATTTTTGATTTACGGAAATCAAAAATAAACAAATTCATATGACACTTTTCGGTCAAGTCATAAAAAGTAAAATTTACGATTTACATCTGCAAGTCACATTTATTTTTCCTTTGCCTTTTTTTGTGCTCGTGCCGCTAACGCCACTCGCACAAACAAAAGCAACAACAATTAAATGCAAGCATTATGTTTCACCCGCACGTCATTGACTTAGTGCATTCAAGGCAACGTCTTAGCCTACCTCAACTGACCACACAGAACAACAACAACAAACCCAAATGCATATTGTAAGAAAACACCCTTATGCCATATTTTCAAGGCTTTGCGACTCTTTCACACTTACCAAATACTGCATATTGAGTAGGGAAATGCTGATGCAACCAAAATTGCATGATCAGCGGGGAAATTGAATAGAGGAGGAGTCAGAGTAAAAATAACGGCAAATAGTGTTAAGAAAATACTAGTTTATTAAGTATAAATAGTCCAACAAATTGTAAATAAAATTAATTATTATTCTGGAAGTAAACCAGTTAAGTACAATCTTGGTGTTTCTTTTAAAAAGCCTTGTGGCTTCTCTCATGATAGCTTGAGTAGCTAAAAACTCACTACAGCCTTTGTGGCTCCCTTTAAAGCCTTGCGGCTGTTCAAAAAGGCGTGTGCGCCAAAACACAAAAAAACTTCCTACAAAACTCATCCTACCCCCACACACTTGAAGTCGCTGCAATCACTTGAAGTCGCTGCAATCATTTGAAATCAGTGAAGACACTTGAAGTCATTTGCTCTGAATTAACTCGAAAATCTACACATATACATATAAATATACATACATATGTACACACATTCACTTTCATATGTATGCTTAGAAGATACTTGTGTAGATTTTCGAGTTAATTCAGAGCAGATGTCTTCAAGTGCCTTCGGTGACTTCAAATGATTGCAGCGACTTCAAGTGATTGCAGCGACTTCAAGTGATTGCAGCGACTTCAAGTGATTGCAGCGACTTCAAGTGATTGCAAAGAATTAAAAATGATTTGAGGTGACTTCAATGCAATCAAAATTCTTCCAATCATGATTCCAATCAAAAAAGTGACGTCACCAAAATAATTGCATTCTTTTGTGATAGAAACGGCTGCAAGAATATGGCATTGAAGTCTACAGGTGACTTAATTTTTAAATAGCTGCACTCTGAATGCTGTATTTTGGCAGTGACTTCAATGGATTTCAATTGCAAATGAATGCACTCTTTCACAGCTCTGGTTTTGATACATTGAAAGTCTCAGAAAGACATTGTAAAGTTGTCGATGTAATCCGCTCAATTTCTGCTCGCAGTTCGTCGTCATCAACACGGCTACATTGTTGCCACGTGGTTTATTGTTCATATCTGTAAGAGCGAAAAGGACAGAGATGGTAAACCGCAAAGGTAATAAATTAGGCAGTAAAAGAAAGATATTTACCTCTATTTACGAAGACGAAACTTATTTTGAACTTTACCGAACAACGTCTCTTCACCATGAAATCACTTTTAAGGCTGACAGAAAATCGGACATTTGATATGAAACAACCTGATAAAATCAGGAAAAAAAACTATGTCAAAAACGAATTTTTCCATCGAAATTCAGACGGACATTTCGCGTGATTTTTGTTCAATATTTTTGGAATAATTTTACGGAATTGTTTGATATTTTGAATTTTAGTGGGCAAAAGCGACCCATATTTTTGTAAATAATGTTCACCATTTTTGAAACTAAATAATTCAAAGTCTGTTAAGTTTAATTTTCTATACACTGCCAGTAGTATTTTCCGTAAGAAAATTTTTTTCAATGTATTAAAAATTTATTGCTGGTGCTGGTGCTGGGCTACAATTTAATTCTCTAGCTACCGCATAGTACTCGTACAAGTAAAATTTGTCGTTTTAAGTATTGGTTTCTGTCTACTACTGAAATTACCTTTAAGCAAAATCATAACTTTGGTTTAACATGGTTACAAACCATCTCTTAGGTTCTTTATGTTTTTGCCAAAAAAAAACGTACGTGTGAAGCTGCTCAAGTGTGTGGTCGGTCGGTTGCAGCATTTGCCACAACTTTGTGCACGAAATTTGAGAAGTTTTTTTTTTTTTTTTTTTGTTATGTTTTATGTAATTTAATATTTCTTCACATGTTTTTTACCACATTTTAGAGAGAATTCGTTTTTTTTTAAACTGAATAAAAAGTTTTCTTATTTACTTTTTGTTTCGTTTTCTAATGGAATTCATTAACTTATTGTCTTACAACAGATTTATGTGTAAGCAGGATTTTGGCTTTGATTTAATTTACCAAAGTTATGATTGTGTTACGTGGAACTTTTTAAATTGCTGATTAGAGCAGCAGCATATTTTACGTTTTTTCGTGGGGGAGTTTATTTAAGATGAGAGAAAATTTAATGATTTTTTTTTTCTCGAGAGGTGTTAAATACATTACTGCTAGTTTGGTAAGATTTTTTTTAAAGAAGTTTTGCTTATTCACTCATTTATGAACGACTGCAGTTTTTTAATCAGAAAAGTTTTCTGCAATTGTTCTTTGACTTTTACTTAGAATTAAGTTTGATTTTATAGTTTATTTTTTGACATATCTTGACCTGCATAAAACTTAAACTTTTGCTAGTCATTTCTGTACAACAATTGTTTATGTGGCGCAATTTAGCTTCATGTCATAGTTCAGCATTTTAATAAAAAATATGATTTTAAATGTATAACTTAAAATTAAAGTCAAAAAAAAAAGTAACATAAAAACAGTATTGTTCTTTTAATATAATGCCACAAGGTTGAAAACAAATTTCGGTCATATACAGTGAAGAAAATGTTTATTAAATTTAACTTAATATTTTTTTGAAACGCATTTTATTCCCACTTTAAAAATTTTTCTGGTTACCATTTGAAAAGGAAAAAAAAAAATCGTTAGGTCAAATAACTGAAATAAAGCACTAATGCTGCTAAAAACAAAAGATTACATAAAAAAATAAACTAAATACAAATTACTTATAAAACAAAACAACAAAAAAAAAAGACTGAATACCAAAGTATCAAAAAGGAAACAACCAAAAAAATGCTACACTTTAGAGCTGCAGCTGCGCGCACTGTAAAAAATGCAGGTGAAATAACGACGCCGACGCTACTGTCATGGCTGCATTTCGGAAGCTGCATTGCATTTTTCATTGTGTTTGAATTGTTTTCCGGGTTTTATTTTTCTCAGCTCCATTTTTGTTATTTATTTTTTTTTTCATTCTCCTCTTTGCCCAGTTTCTTATGAATCTTGTAGGTGAAAGCTAAAATGCTGCAATTGTATACGTTGAGCAATAGAACAACGATAACTAGAGTTGAGTGCAACAAATTTTAGGTTAATAGCAGCAACAACAACAACAAAAGCACACAACTTTTTTTTTTTTTTTTTTTGCTCAAAATAAAAATTTAATTATTTCTACGAAGTTTAACTGATTTTCTGTAAGCAGTACATAGTTTCATTTAAAGTTGCAAGGACTTGGATGAAATGAAACTTCGTATGAAGTTGAAAATTCACAACAATTTATTCAAAGTCTATTATGATATTAAAAATGGAAATAAAATCACTGCACATTATTGAACAATCAGTCATCATAAAAGATTGATGTTCTTGTAAATTCACATATCAATGTGCAGCTGTTGACAACTAATTGGAAACGATATCATTTGTTATGTTATTGGTAGTTTTTATCGTTTATTTTTCTATGTGTACCACAAAACTTATACATAATATAAATGTGGGAATTATGGGCTTAAAACATAGAATATAATTGAATTCAAATTCATAGCATACAAAAGTTTTATGAGATATTTTCTGCTCAAACCTCAGATTTGACTGAGTCAACTAATTGGAAACAAAAAAATAATTTCCAAAAAATAAAAGAAAAACTTGATAAAAGATTCCAGAAACGATATTTTAATACATGTTTTCATTGCTTGTAAGAATATTTTCTGACCGAATTTGCTTATTAGCTTATCCTTAATCAGGGGTAGTGGCCAAAAGTTGTACACCGGCCATGCGTAATTGTTGTTATTGAGCTTCAAAAGACGGCCATGAGATATCAGGCGAATCCAACACAGTACACTTTATCATTTCGTTAAGTATGACACAGCAAAAAATGTTCCTCGCAAAACGGGACCTCGTAAGATTCTGGGTACAAGGATCGCCAGATTGTGCGCAAGGCAAAATTAGACCCTCGTAAGACTGTTGCAGACATCCAACGCGAAATATTTGATCAATGCAATACACAAATAACACAACGAATGATTTCGTTTCCAATTAGTTGTCAACAGCTGTATGCTTTTTTTAACAAACTTTTTTTTTAAGTTTGCTTTATTTTTTAAAATTTTTTAACTTTTGTCTTCACGATTATGCCTTATTTTTTAACTAACCATAACGTTTACGAAAGCTATAGCCCTTTGAAAATTAGTTCTAATTCTATTGATATTATTTGGGGTTACGTGGCGTATGAGTAACATTTAATTATTACGTTGAAATTATTCATCTGTCACTGTGCGCCTAAATGATATAACATTTTTATATAGCTATATATTTTGTATTTTAAATTGTGTCTATTGTGCATTTTGAAATTAAAAGAAGAAAGACATATTTCGCGGAAAAGAAATTGTTTCAAATGTCAGGCAACAAAAAGGAAGCAATTTGAAATTAAAAAAAAAATGTAAAAAGAACAAAAATTGCTCGTATAAACAGCAAGTAAGAAACTTAGCATATCAGCGAAATAAAAACCATTTTAAGAAATGCACTAAAGTAGAAAAAAAGGACAAAAAACCGAAAATCGATATATTATTAAGACTACATTAGATTTTTTTTTTACCTACCAAAAACTTTTGGCAGATGTTTTAAAATTTACAAGAAATATTTTAATTTACATTTTGCACAAAGAAAATACTTCAAACATCAGTTACAACTGACAGTCGACCAAATATATCAAATTAAGTCAGTAGCAATGGCACACAAAGTATTTGTGCCTTAAAATTGGCAAAATAATTTCAAAATTGTGCCGTTTACAAGTAAAATTCACATACATACTACTGAACACACGCACATACACACACACTTAAACAAACACACGCACACACACACATAGAATAAATGAAAATCAAATAACATCCAGTGGCGCTTTTCATTTCAACAACGACAACAATGCGAAAAATAAACACCTACAACGTTTGCAATAATATTTTCAATGTTGCCAACCATTGCATGAAAAAAAATGACCACAAACAAAAAAAAAGTTGAAAGGCAAAAAAATGATGTGACGCCTCGATTGCCGAAACGCAACACAATTTCCTGCAATCGAAGAATTCAATTGAATTCGTGCGCTCATAAAGTTCTAACCCAGTGGGCAACAAGTCTAAAAAAAGTAATGTTTACTGCATTCATTACTTGTTTACTACATTACTTTTTTAGCAAAAAATTGAGCGTGTTGATTTTGTAAGGTACAAGGAAAGAGATCTGATAAGCATATTGAAAATTTCATCCTATTTGATTTTAATGTGCTTACCATCTAGCTTACCCGGTAAGGGAGTCCGTAAGCAAGCTAATACTAAGTAAGTTCATATTTCATTTCTACTTTTTTTAGCATGGAAAGCCAATGTTTTAATTGTATTTTATTTTGTTTATTTTTATTTAATTCTACTCCATTACTTTTGTGCTTTTCCAAGTAAGGCAGAATGGCAACCATACCTCGTATTCATTTTACTAAGAAAATTATACATGGTCTCATTTGCAACCTTTGCTATCATGCATGCTATTCCAACTGGGCTTTTCCCATTATTCTTGCGGTGTTATCCAACAAAACATTTAACGCGTTCGCACTAGGGTGGATCACTTTTACGCAAAAAGTGGTAACAAAATTCAAAAAAAAAAAAAACTACGTGGCATAAAACTGCCAGTAGTAGCCAAATAACAGCAAAATTGTGAATGGGTTTTTGGGTAAAACGAAAATTGCCAACTACGCTTCGGCACCTAACAAAGAGAAAACATTCATTATTTTGCCGACTGTTAAAGTAACTGTAAATGCTCTATTTTACTGTTTGCTGTCAGTTGTCGTCCAGCTTACCATTAACTTGTGTGCGTTATCACATATATCACACATGTATGTAGATGTAAACTCTACGTGTCTATGAATTTAACTACGTTTCGTTTGTACTTTAAGAAGAACAAAATTTTGTTGCCTACATTTTTGCGTTAACAAAGAAAAAATGGAAAGAGCTTATATGTGGTTTATTTTTAGCTACAGAATATTTACGGGAGAACGAAAAAATCGACATTTTAACATCAGCAGAGTTTGCTTGTGTATGGAAAGTAACAGAAAATATTATTTGTTGAGCAAAAGTTAAAAGGATAAATAATGGAGAAATACTATACTTTCACCAATATGCCACCTTCCATCTAGTAGATATTTTATTAGTCTTGAAATGTTATGGGTTTCAGTTGTAAGAAAATATTTGCAAAGCTTTTGAAAAACGTGAGATATTGCTCTGAAAGAGGCTGACGCCAACGCAGAGTGCTGCAAATTAGAAATTTTTTTAAAAACTTCGTAAAACTCAACAACGTTTTTTGTTTTGACGACTATAATTTTTCTATTTTCAGTTTTTATTTAAATCGTGTTATTTTAATTTCATTTCAATATAATTTTTTCAGTGCCTAAACGTTCAATGACTGATGAACAAAATTGATTTTTTAAAAAAATTACTTTCCCAACTTCTTTCATTTAAAAAATGCTGCATACTTTCATGTCATGCAGTGAACTGTCACTACAGTGGTTTTATTCTATCATGTGCATATGTAAAAATAAACCACTGCGACCGTTGATGTTATTTTTATTTGTCAAGGTGCTTATATGGATATATCAAAAATGGATGGCAAATCAGGCTCCAGCGTCTTTGACGAATTGACCACTGTAAACTTATGAGTGGATCTTGAAAGATTTACCTGTATATTCCAAGTTGAAATCTTTGCCATTAATGAATGCATGAGGGCCAACCTTAACCTAAACATAGAAACAAAAACAAAGTCTTCATATTTTTTGACTCTAAGCTCTGAATCTATGTTTCCCTCAGTGACGTGCCTCTGGATTCCTGCCCACAATTGCTATGGGGTAAAAAACATTTCTGATCCTTTTGCCAAAACATTTATTGAACCAGAACCAGTTTGTGGAGTTATCAAATCTCTTTTCAAAAATTTTATGAGCAGCAAAGCCTTATCTGAATGAAATATATTCTGGCCAAATACTGTAGGGTAGGAATGTATCAAATTTAGGTTTTCTGTTAGCGAGGAGATGAAATTCTTCATAAACCTAAATCGAAATTTAGATTCATCCAGACACCGATTCAAAAGTTAGAAGGACACTTAAAAACGATATCTGCCTTACTATTTTTTTTTTTTTCGATTCGATAAAACCCAATGGAGCACTTTTGGTTCTCCTGAAGGCCCTTTTTGGCTAAAAAAAAACGTGTTTTTTGCACGTAACTTTGCAGATTACTAATAAAAAATGTGAAAAAATCGAATTTGGCATAAGCGGCATAATTTAACCGAGAAATTATACTAAAGTTCCTAAAAGTTCTCCAGAGTTTTGAAATTACTCTAGATCAAGTAAGGTTTGGCACAATAGGACTCTTATTGAGATCGCAGTGCCTAGGCTTTGTAGTCCTGCTACCATAAATCTATCTATCAATGATGTTTATTGGTTGGTTCAGCAATGTCACAGCATATATTCGCTTTATTAATAGTAGTCCTATGTTTTTATTTGTGCTGATTATATTTACACATACTTAACTTATGCTGTCCAACATTGAATTATATTTGGTATTTCATGAGTCCAACATTGCCTGCCTAACTTCGCTTATGCAAATTGTTGAATCCAAGGATGTCCTTTTTGCTGTTCTCTTTTCTTGTATAGCTCTTTGAAAATCAATATTTTTTCGTATATGGAGATGTAAGGTGTCTTGCCTGTTGGCTGTCTGCTTTGTATATGGAGATGTAGGCAACTCGCTAAACTATACAGGCACTTAGTAAGCGGTATTTTAAGGCAATCTGCCTTTCGTTGGTTACACATTGTATATAGAGATGTAGGCAGGTTGCCTACAAAGCGGCTATCCCTTTGTAAAAAGAAATTACAGTTGTGACTGGAGTTGCGAGCATTACTGCCTACAATGAGTATAACTATTCATCGATGTTGTTTATAACATATTTGCCGCTGGGAGTTTAATGCGGGCTTGAATAGATTTCAGAATTTTTTTTCAAAATCAAAATTTAAATTTTTGTTTCAACATTGCCAAGCAGTCTGTGGTACTGTTTCCAGCTTATTTTCAATTATAGCATCATTTAGTAACGTCTTTTTTCTTTAAAATAACCTTTCAATTAGTTATCGGTGATGTATTCTTGGAAAGTTATGGCCGGTTTTTCAATTTTTGACGCCAAAACTTAAAAGGCGTATAACTTCGTAGAAAGTGTTCTTCAGACAAATCGAGGTAATATGTGTCCCCTTATTTCCTCTGAAAAACAACATATTTAATCGGCAACGAATTCCACAATTTGAAGTCCGTCTGACTGCATGGTTTGAAATGGATTTGGTCTATAGCTATATCTCTTGTAGTTTATGTACGCTAGAAAGAATTCGAAACTATGATTTTTTGCGTTAACGCATCGAACTTCATTTTTACCTAAATTGCAAGAGCTGATTTAAAAATAATAAATAACCAGTTAACGGACTTGATAGAACAACATATCGTCCATATTCAATTTGGGCCACAAAAAAAAATTAGTTTTCATGTACGATAGTGTTCACCATTCACAGTAACAGCATTACCGGCACCAATTAAAAAAATATGTTCTTCCTTCAACCCTAGGACTACACCAAACAGTGTCTCTCTGAGGATTCATTGATTTCTCGACAATCTCTTTTCGATTGTCATCGACCGAAATACGACGATTTTGCTTATTAACGTGTCCGCTGAGATCAGCACCGTATCAAAGTTTTTTTAACTCGACTCAGTTTAGTTCGTTTAGTTCGGTGTGTTCGCTCACATCTTGTTATTTTGCTTATGTTTGGGCCATCGTACGAGTCCTTCGAAAAAAGAAATTAAAATTTCGGTGCGCCGTACAGTCGGAAAAAAGTCGAAACTCGAACAAACGAGTAGCTCGAAACTCGAACAAACGAGTAGCTTGAAACTCGAACAAACGAGTAGCTCGAAACTCATGAGTTGCAATCGTATGATACCGATAATGAACGGACTCAACATGAGTTGACTCGAGCGAAGCGAGTTGTTCGAGTGTAACTCGTTGCCTATGATAAAAGTTCGAACATGTTCGATCAGCTCGTTATACAGCCTTAATCTGAAGTAATATAACTGGTACTCTATATTCATTTGAACCAAACCCGCAATGATAAGAGATGTCCTCTCGAAAATTGTTTTCTAAAGTCACACTTAACCTATAATCACTCACTTATATTGCTAATTCTGTGATGCTAAAGCTATAACTCTTAAAATCTAAGACGAGAATAACTTATGAATCCATCACTCTATCGCAATTTTATTAAAGTTAAATATCGATTTGGCAAATTAACCTATATCTTCTGAAATATTTTTCTTAGAAATCACATGCCATTTAGTGATGCTTCACTTTCCCCCTTTTTAACATAGTTTTTGTGATTTTCCCATACCTAACTATCATTTGCTTTTCAACTTTTATTCCCCATTTTGTCTACATCTGCATGTGTTCGTTGCTGATAAAATGCTCAATGTTCAGTTTTCTATGGTCATCATTTTACTTACGATTATTTGCATTACTGTCTCAATCCATAATATGCCCTAGGGTTATATGGCAATTCCTGTTGTATGAGTGTGTCCTACAGGACATGCGGGTACGTTTGCTATCGTTAGCTTGGATTAGTTTTTTTCAAAGCTCTGCCAACTAAAACTATTACACATGTCCTTTTTGCTTGAAGTTGTTGTTGCTGCACTTTTTCCTACTTTTTTTCTCTGTGCAACTTTGTTAAGCATGTGTTTATCTTTAAGGATTTTTATACTATTTTGTTTATTTGCTTAATAATGAGCAACGATGGACGACTGTCTGTCTGTCGGCCTGCCTGTCAGCATTAAGTGAGCGAACTCATTCGTAACCTATAGGGGTTTGGTTTTAAGGCTGTTTGCTGTTAAAACTAAAAAAAAAAACAAGTAGCAGTAAAAGTAAAATAAATTTTTACAACGCTGTAGTAATTTTAGGGTAAAGCTCTTTAATTGGTTAAATTTTAACCCATTATTGACAGGTAAGTTTTTATGCTAAGGCTATGGAAAAGTTTATCGAATAACTAACAAGAAGTTGAGTTTCAATTGAGATTTTTACGAAGTTTTAATAAAGAGTGGTATATTTTGCGATAAGACTTAAATTTTACTTAAAGATTACTAGGTTGTCATGCTTCTATCCCAATGCCCTTGGAAGCAGCTTCTAGTACTACTTGCCATTTGGGTTATTTTGCTTAGCAAAAACTGGTGCCGAACAGTTTAACGCCTCAGTTTTATTGATTTCAACATATTTTCTTCATGCTTTTATGCTACTCATTCGTTTTGTTTATGTCCTACCTTTCATCTACTATACATCCGTGTGTGTGCTTTTTAATGAGTTCTACCACAATACATTCTCATGCCACTATTCTCCGCTATACATCTCACTGGTGTTGTTGTCTTGTTATCTATGTATGTGCCTCTTTACCTTAGGGCTATTAATTTTCGTAGGTGGATTTTATTGTTAACATTATTTGGCTCATATTGTGTTCATCTCAGTCGGTTGAGTAACAACTAATGGCTTCTATCCTTACGAAGGACAATAGTAATATTGCCGTAATTTAATATGCTAGATATGCTCACACATACAAAGCATGTATTTGGTATTTTCTGTTTATTGTATTTGTTTGATCAGCTTATAAATATTAAGTATTATTGTTATTTTTGTTGTTGTTTCAACAATGCCGGAGAATTTGCTTTTTGTTATCTAAAATCGATATATAAAGACATTATTGTTGAATGATAACATTTGGAAATGTTTACATTTCTAATATAATATTAGTAATATTATTATTTGATTTTGGATTAAACGTAAACGTATTAATATATTAGATTTTTTCAGCGGAAATGTTCTTCCGAAATGTTCTGTCGAATCGGGATAGTATGTTGCTGTGGGAGATTTGGTTTTTGACTTCTATCTCAATATTTGTTAATTTTTTTTTAAGATTTTCTTTGTTTTACCATAGTGATATTATTTCCTACCAGTAGTTGATTGGGACCCCAGCCCCCTTTCCTTCTGTGAGACTTATTATAAGAATATTATTTTTAGATTTAATCTGCTATAATAATGTATAGTCTTTGCATTAAAAAGTTGACGTGAGATTTTCGTTGACCCCAATCCGCCTTGGTGAGAATTAGTGAGACTTTGCCGGACCCCCTCCCCCTCAATTTTGACTCATGTAATTTTTGCAACTGCCTAGGGGCGGAAAATTTCTTAATCCGGGCCTGGGCTTCATATACTTAGTATCACTAGTCAGATTCGTATTATTGAGGTGTTTACAGTGACTGCTTATTATTCATGCTAGGCTTTTTTGTTTGAGTTTATTTTAAGGACTAATATTAAGAATTAAGAAAAAACAAGTATCAATATGTTGTTGTTCCTCCCTTCGCTTTTATGATCGCCATAACTCGCTGCAGCATGGAAGAAACCAAATTTTTCAGAAGATCTTGCGAAATGCATTCGTTCCAAACATTATGAATTATTCTGTCTAACTCAAGTAAATTAGTGGGCTTGTGGCCTGTACCTTTATTATGTGCGAAAGATTCTCAATTGAGTTAAGATCGGGACTATTGCCTGGCGACGATAAAGTTGAAATGCCAAGTTCATTCAAGTAATTCTTTACCTGCAAAAGAAGGAGAAGAAAAAAAGGATAAAAGTTGTGGATCAGTATTGAGTACATAATAATGCTTACCAATTGCACTCGATAACAAGGCGCAGAATCATCTTGAAAAATTACGTTGTCCACACGCGAAAAATGCTCTTCCATAGAAGGCTCCAAGTTTTCTTTCAGGATGTTTTTATAGTCAGCTGCTTTAATAGTTCCTTCAGTCAAGGCCAGTTGTCCAACTTGGTAATTTGAAAAGCATCCCCAGACCATTCTACTAATCGGTTGCCTAAATGTTCTTTGGATGTACTCCCACATACAGCATTCCATCGGAGCCGGATATGTTGAACTTTGATTCATCTGAGAAGATCACATTTTGCCAATCAGATATAGTCCACATTTTGTGCTGGTTGGACCACTCCAAGCGTTTCCGACGGATTTGAGTGGTCAAAAATCGCTTTTTAGCGGGGCGATGTGCTGATAAACCAGCCTAATGGAACCTTCGTCGCACAGTCATTGGAGTAATTTCTGTTCCTCCACATTCAACAAACTCTTTTCTAATTTCCACAGCCATTTGGAAGCGATATCTAAGACTAATCCTTTTTAAAAGTCGATCATCAGCTTCTTAGTCTTTTTTCGCGCTCCTGACCCTTCCTTTCGACTTGTTGACCAGTTTTAGAATATATTTTTAAAAAACTCGGCAATTGAGGACTTACTAAAGCCTACTTTATCAGAAATTTCCCGAATCGTTAATCTGTTGCTGCGAAACTTCAAACTCTCGCGCTTATCCGCAGCGCTCATTTTTTTATAATTTGGCATATTTTTCAACACAAGAATGATTAAAAGCTAACAGTGTAACTTCCATTTATACTAAGATATTGTCCTACCTCTAAATGAAACCCATACCTACGCCCAACCGTTAAAAAAAAAGCCATACCTACAAAACAAAGAGGTTGACGTGGTCGTAAAACCCTTTTTTTTTTAAATGTTTTTGCTTGTCCGGATTTCAATGTTCGCCACTGTATATAGCAGCCTACAGCATTTAGTCAGAATATATTGGATCCAGCTAAGGTTTTGGTGCGCATAACATTTTTGAGAAGAGATTTGCTAGCTCCAAAAAACAAGTTCTAGTTCAATATATGTGTTGGAAATAACCTCTTTGACAAGAGAGTCCGCAATTTCATTTCCACATAATTTTTGTGGGCAGAAATTAAAGGTAGGATGACTTTCATAGTTTATTTCATAGTCGCGAGGCGCGTCTCCGGGGTTATATTGTATTTGATTATCGCCGACATTAGAGCATTAAAGATTTCAAACTGTCGGAAAATATGAAAACGTTTTGCCTTGGATGATTATGTTAAGGCTGCTCAGCTTGGACAATAGAGAAAAATCTTTCAAAGTGTACTGATGAGTTCACAGTATTTGATTTCTTAAAGATTCCCGAGTCTGACCACTATCCACTTTTAATCCATCCGTCCTCCCACTTTGATTTGAATTTTATTGAAGCAATAATTCAATAGCATGATGTCGTCAAGTAACAAACTGAACTTTTCCGCAGTCTTCAGATGCCCCTTAAAGGCGAATAGTTTCAAGTGACAAAGTCATTGAAAAATTTTAACTTTTTTTAATGAAAGAGCTTACATTTCAATCGATCAATTGGAATATATAATTCTAGCACCCTTAATGTTTTCAATTGTTAAATTTTTTGTGTATAGATCTGAAGAGGCAAGAAATTTTAAGGATTTTTGTTTTGCATACAAATGTGTTAAGCTTCTTTGTCTTATGTTTTTTCTCTGAATATGCGATACCACTCCGAGATTCGAACGAGTCTAGCAATTATCTTCCAAAAGTTCCCTCACTGAGGTAGCAATAACGTTTGATTTGAAGTGCAGCATGGAAGGTAATGCATTATTTCTACTTTTTCCTCATTCCTCCAAGTCTGATAAATATTTCGGTGATATCAACCATAGGTGGGCAAAATGTTGGAAGCAGAAGCTACTTACAACAAAAATAACAATTACAGCAACGGAAAAAACCACACCATAAATTCGATCACGATAGCGAAGAAAAAGTTCTTCAATAAACCAAAAGCCCATTCTAAGAATCAAGCAAGAACATCTTGAGTGTAGAAATAAAAGTACACTGATCTAACGAAACGAAATAAGCTGTCCTTAATGTGCGCATTGTTGTTTCCTTGCTCTCGCTAGCTTCTGTTTTTTTTTTTTTCTGAATGATGCAACAATACAACTCTCGTGCAAAACGACGTGTTTGAGAGCTAAAATTGACTCATTTTTCCTATTTTGCCCATCGCCGTGTCTTTCAACTAACGCTCGGACAAATACCCATGAAAAAATTTGGTTTGTTGACACGTGATATATCTTTAGCCTTCTTCAAATTCAAAGCCTTCAGAATTACTAAAATAGGCTCAGGCTAAGACCACTACTTTAAACAAATTTTTCTACAAAAGAAGAGAACTGCACACTTGGTTTTTTAGCTTTTTACAAGAATTTTCCACAATGAAAGTACCGAATGTACTCTTAATTTCAATGAATGTTCGTAGGCTACGAATATTTTGTTTTCCAAAAGTGTCAACACAAACTGAATGTGCTCTTTGTTTCGAAGGATGTAGGATAATAGTGAAAAGTATGTTTACCAAAAGAAGAACAATAGCACCGAAGCGGCATGTTGCATATGTGCATTACCGGCAGTTGTAGTCGGCGTATATTTGGGGACAAAAACCAACTTTATTTCACGCTCAACATAAAACTGATTTTTTGTATTTTTTTCTGTAGCTTGAATTTCACTTCCTCTACCTTTTTGCTCCGTTTTCCACACTATTTGACCTTTGAGCTCTACATACATTCATTTCACTTGCACACTAAATGAAATTGCATAAAAAATGCGCATCGGTTTGGTCATAAATTTAATCCCGAGGAAATTCGAATTGAATTTATTTTACGTACCCAAGAGTTAACGAACCGCGTTTCCTACGTAAGTGGTTACAATTTTTCTCTTTTATTCTGTATTTCGTTCGAGCTGTTTTTGTTTTTGTTTTTCGCCCGCAGTGTCCTCTATCTGTTAACTTTTGCCCTTTTTTTTTGCTGTTTGTGTTGTTATTGTCTTAGTTGTTTCATTTGGCTCCTGCTGCGTTTTATTCCTTTGGATCTGTTTTTTTTTTACGAAGTTATGTGGTTTTTTTGATCTCTGCTTTTAGTATGTGGTACTTTTTCGCCATATTTATTTTAATCCAAAATTTTTGTTTCTTTTCACAGCGCTCGTTACTTCGACGATTTGCATTTTGCTTTTGCTGCAATTTACATTTTTACGAAGTTTTCCCAAGCTTTATCCTTGTATATTGCTTGTTGTTTTTGTTATTTGTTACTGTTTCAATTTTGTAGAGGTTCGCTGTTTTAGCGTAAGCGTTAGCTCCTTGGAATTGCTTGAATTTATATGGTTAATATGCGTGAAGTTGGCGAATGTAGTCAGTTGGAAGAAAACGCAGACTGTTTGCTGCGGTTAGAGAATTTTGCAACTTTTTGGTGTTATTGATAACATATCGATGTATTTAAAGCAGTGGTGGGCATGGAAATCTAACAAAAGGGCCGAACAACAACAAACAAAATTTGAAAGTTTTTTTGCTGCTCTTTCTAAATTCGCCAATATCACAAAAAAAAAACCAAATTGCAAACAAACTAATGCGGCGCAGTCGCTTATGCCTTTGTGTTTTATTTTTGTTTTTATTTGAATTCAAGTCAACGTTGTGCCTCGATAGCGTTGAAATTCTGCGATCTTTTTTTCGCTTGCTTGTGCATCGAATAACGGTGCGGGCAATGAGGGCGGATAGGGACACTACGTGCCCACCACTGACTTAAAGTATTATTTTTAGTGAAATAAGTATATCTCATTTGCAACAACAATAAAAAATGCAGTTTACTTCCGCGCTCATGAGCAAAACTCTGAATGTACACTCAGAAAAAAATTGCATCGCAAAGTTTTGATTTAAAATTTTTTTATTTCATTTCAGTCGTAAAAAACTTTAAATCGAAATGGCTTGCTTTCGAATTCGAAGCAAAAAATATTCCCTTCAATTTAAACATTTTTGGCTTTGGTGCTAAATCATAACCTTTTTTCGTTGAATCAAACATAAAATTATTGATATTTTTCTCTGAGTGTAGGGTATAAGAGCGAAAAACACTGAAATATATTTTTGTAACGATATAGATAAACAGCAAAGTCCTTAAATAGCATTGATTGAGACTTTTGAGTAAAACGTGAGCAGAGCTTATGGTTCACCTCCACAGATCTGCCGGGAAATTAAAAGAACAAAACGTAGGACAAGCCTTAGTTTCAGAGACCAGATTTACACCGGAATCAGTTTCTTTAGCAGAACTGAAGTGTGTTCTCCCGGGATCGAAAGGAAGACGGAAAGATTCTTTGATTTTGATTATGACCTTACATGGATTGGTAGCTGCATTAAGTAAAATAATTGAAAACTTTTTAAGTCCTCTTTGACAGGCAAATTTTTTTTATAGCTACCAGTACGTATTTTATCCGTGTATCAAGGCTGACTGAGTGGGCAGGCTGTTTCTTGAACAATTATATTAAATTCACACTCGTTAAATTCAAAGTTAAACTACTAAGGAGGAGTTGAAGCCACTTCTGGGGAAGAAGTGAAGCCTTGATGATGTGGAGAGAACTTTCCTGCAATAGTCAAACACTGTGGATTGTTCAAACATTCAGTTGTTTCTTTGTCTAAACGGCTATTATTCAGAATTGTGAGACTACTAACCCGGAAGGCTTTCAAATAAAATTAGAGTTAAAGATGTATTTATTTTGATATTAGAAAAATATAAATCTCAAATCGAAGTGGAGAAATCAAGCAACAAATTGCTGACACGACAATCCTAAGCAGATAAGGAGCACCTTCAAAAATTAGATAAAATGTCAGATTTCAGAAAAAAAAAACTTCATTCAGCCGTTTCAAAAGAGTAATAAACTCTCTTTGACAGCAAAGCTTTGTTGCCAGCGTCGTCAATATAGCCTCTGAGGTATCCAGAATTTCGTGATCTATATATATGTGACTAGACGGTTACATCCCTATTTAACTACCATAACACAACATAGTCTCAGCATTTATTTTTTGTTGGAAAGGTTGTGAAAAGTGCAGAGTTAACCTTTTTGTTTTCAATAGTAGATGGTGCCACACCTCTTACAGGAAAATACATTTCCAAGGCTAAATTCATGGCCCCGATTTTGATGAAATTTGGTATGGAGATAGATTGAACTCTAAGGAAGGATAGGAGTGGTACCGCTCCACTTATGGAAAAAAACTGTTATGGCTCAACCACCACACCGATTTTGATAAAATTTGCTAAGGTAAAATATATATGTTTTTAGTGGGTGGTGCCACGCCCCTAACATAAAAATACATTTTCACTGCTGAACTAATGAACCAGTTTTGATGAAATGTGTTACAGAGATAGATTGATAAATAAATGGTAAAGGGCGGTACCACGCCCCAAACCAGAAAGTTTGTTTTCACAGCTAATGGACCGATCTTGTTAAAAGTTGGTTTGGAGATGGACTGAAGTCTAAGGAAAGGTATTTGTTTTTAACTGGACGGTGCCACGCAATGAACTATAAAATATATTTTCACAGCTAAATTAATAGACCGATTTTGATGAAATCTGGTATGGAGAATAGAGAAAGGGATTAAGCAACATGATACCATGATTTTTATTTTTGAGAAAGATGCCATCTAAGCAGGTAGAATGGTAATGAACAGTTTTGTTTTGTCACTATAATACTTAGTTGAATTTCAACCAGTGGGCAAACTCTAGCTCAAATAAATTTTCATTTCGGCACATACCGCTGTTCCAAGGTCGAAATTCACAAAAAAAAAAAAGTATTTTATATGGTAAATTATTTGCCAAAACGAAGGTTATTGGACCTTGACGTCTTTAATTTTACCAATGGTTTATTTTGCTTGTAGACATTTTTTGTATTAGTCGAACCATTGATGCGCTACAATTTTCCCAAATATCTTAAAAATAAAAAAAAGTTGCTTATGTGATAATCGTTTGTAACGCTTTGGCACAAAATTTGCGGAGCTGATTTTAATAATTTCTTTTCTAAAACAACTATTTTGTGCTAAAGAAAGTTATTGCATACCTATTTTTCTTCCTCTTTTGCGCAAAATAAAAAAAAGTATATATAACAAAGTATTAAAAATAACGAAGTTTAATTGTTGGTCAATTTTGAAGTTTAACTCTTATATTATCTACAATGAAAAAAACTTAAAACCACTTTTTTGTAAATTTTAGAAAATATTTGTTAATTTTTGTCTCCATGACAAGATCGTTCGTCCTCTAAAAAATACATTTGAAGTCCCGATTTCCAATAAACCGAAATACCATCACTGGTTGATCCTAACAGAGATAAACGAAGTCTTAAGAAATATATATCTCATTATAAATTTCGAAAAGTTATAGCGCAAAACGACGGTTCGACTTATGCCGAACAAGGCTTTGTATTGTAAATCATCAATTATTCAAATACTACCTACAAAAAAAAAAAAAACAGTCCAACTCCTTTCTTTTTGGCAAATAATGCCAAAGGATATGGATTATTAACTCTACACTAGTATACTGTAAATACATTTCATGTTGCTTCAATTAGCTTTGTTGTAATCCTAGAATTTCACCGAATAAAATATTTTAGTCAATTGACTTCATCACTAATGCGGTGGGTCTACTCATGCGCACCATACCAATATTTTATTAAAATGATGATGATACACCGTTGCTGTTGCTGCTACATGAAAAATCGTTTGCAATTGTCGGAGGTCAACGAGCGGAAATTGCGAAATTTCTTATGTTGATTTGCGGTTGAACGCATCGCGCGTATCAGATTTTGTATTGTGTGTTCGCCGCGAAATTGATTAAATTTTTGAAAATTGCCAGATTAAATATTTTACGAACGTGAATGAAGTAAATTGAAGCAAAGGAAGGATGTTTGCTATACAAGTCATACACTTAGAATATGGAAGAGTAAGAGCAAATGAAGTAAGATTTATGTGAAAATATTTATAAAACGAATGATGAATGTAAATGAGTAGCTGGGGAGCTTAATTGTACGTAATAATGAGGTTTCATTTTTCTTTTGTGAATTTTGTAACTTTTTTCATTTTCAGTGATTGAAAGTAATCACTGACATCTTTTTTCTATTTCAAATCGAATTTGATATAAAACTGAATAAAACTTAAATTGAAATTTTCACAAAAATTATTATTTAACTCTGTTACTTTCATGAAAATTATTTTTTCATTAATAATAAAAATTTAAAACAAAAATGTTGCCACTTGCAACAACTATCACTAACACTTACAAATTGTTGCAACATCTCTTTGTTAATCAATAAAATTCATTTTAATTTAAAATTTAAATAACGGCTGCATTGTCACAAAAAAAAAATTGTTGAAAAAATTTTGAAATTGGTTGAAATTGTTTGGATATTTCATTCTTATTACGGCTGTTATTGGGACTGTATAAAATATAAACAATTACATACACATGCATGCACTTGCAGTTTTTATCAATCGATTTCACATATGCGAATACCCTAATGGGGATTTCGTCGTTGCGCCTGAGTGCTGCATTGGGTTTGAGTAATTGCCATTTTTATGGTTTATTAATTGGATTTTTGTTTATTGTAACAACAATAAACTCATTTTTATTGCTTGTCTTGTTTTAAATTTTTTTCACAAATTCTGTTTTTTTATAAATTGTCTATAAAATTGATTTGATAGGGAATTTCTGTTTTTGCTCACAAGCATTCACTGGTGTTTATTTTGTGCCATTCATCAAATTTTTATATTTGTAAATTTAATAAAAAACTCTGCGTTATTTTAACCATATTTTACGAGTCTACATCAGTGATATCTCACCTTAAAATTAATGTTATTTTTAATAGTACTATGACAAATATGAAAAAAATGTTTAGCTTTCAATTAAATCGGTTAAAAAAGGACTCAAATGTTAAAAAATCGGTTAAAAAAGGACTCAAATGTTAAAAAATCGTTTCTAGGTTACGAAAAATGTAACATTGAAGGTAGACAAAGAATGAGAAATAAATAAATTTGATAAAAATTTAAGAAATATGTTAAAAGAACCATTCAATCAGGGACAACAATTGTATGTGTAGAAAGAGTCTACAAAATATCAATTTGATGAGTTTTTGAGAAACTGCGATAACAAGTTAATAATTAATTTGCAAGACTGTTGTAAGTTTTCGTTGAGTTGAATTCGACACTGTTTCAAATTCAACTAATTTGAAGACAATACAAAACAATTAAGTAGTCTTTTGCCTGATTAAATGTCATCGATGCCAAAAATAAAATAAACATGGTATCATGTTGGCCTATGCCTTTCTTTGGATTCCATCTATCTCCATACTAAATTACATTAAAATCGGTCCTTTAGTTTAGCTGTGAAAACATACAAATTTTCCTGTTAGGGGTGTGACCGACTACTTAAAACTAAATACCTTTTCTCAAAGTTTAATCTAGCTCCATACTAAATTTCTTTAAAATCGGTTTGTTAGTAAAGATGTGAAAATATATTTTATCTTTGGGGGCGTGACACCGCCTACTGAGCTATCTTTCTCAGAATCGAATCTATCTCTGTACCAAATTTTATCAAAATCGGTTCATTGGTTTAGCAGTGAAAAAGTATTTTATGTTTAGGGCGTGGCACCGCCCACTCGAAACAAGTATATTTACTAAGAAATCAATATACTCCATACTAAATTTCATCAAAATCGATGTAGCGGCTCAGCCGTGATAGCCTTTTTTCCTATTGATGGGCGGTGCCACACCTACTTTAAGCAGTTTTGAATTTACTATCTTAAGTCCTATCGATTTTCATACCAAATTTCATCAAAATCACTTCATTATTTTAGTAGTGGAATATAAAAGCCAGAGAGCCTTAATTCATTAAGAACGGAACAAATCCAATCCATAGATTTTTTTTTGATGCAATTGGTGCCAATCTAGCGACTGGCCTGCTGTTTTCAAACCAAGACCTTAGGTTCTAAATCATGTTTCCGCTGAGAGTTACTCTGACGTTAAATATGTGCCAGAATTGTTACTCAATTTAAATAATTGATCCCTCGTGCGAATAGAAAAATTCAATAAGTTTTACAAACGTAGCTATTTTAATATTCAAAGTATTCTTCGCTCTCATCCTACAAAAATATAAAAATTCACAACTTACGACTTTTTAAGCACTTTAGTTTTTCATTGGCCGCCCTCTGCACAAAGTTCTGTTTAAGAATGATGTATGGAAATTTTTTTACCATTTCCTACTTACATAAAAAACTTCCCGGTAAAAATTAATGGATTTACACATAAATTTTTACTACATTCACGGAATAAACTTGTAACCGTCAAGGTTTTTGGATTTTATACTCATCTTGCATCGTATGTAAGTACATGTGATTGCAAAAATTATATTATATGCTTTGATGGTTGAACATGTCATTGGTGATGTAGATATATTTGAACATATTATACATAAGTAAGTATGTACTATATTTACGCATACCAAAATGATTGCAATACAGTACTGAAATAAAGTAAAAAATTACATTAAAACAAGGTCATGCCACTTTATCGTGATAGTTAGTAAAAGTGTTTTCCATAATGATAACAATAATAACGGAGTTTAGTTACTACAGTTGTTAGCCTTCTTAGCTATTTAGCTTAAAGCATGAAAACAAGTAAAAAGGTTCTTAAAATTAAAATATTGTAAATCAAAAAATAATGCTTGTTATTTTGATATTTTTTTAATAATTTTGCTTATCTTTTTTGCACTTTGGGGACATCCATAATTTACGTGTCAAAATAAGGGGGAGGGGGTACGGAAAAATTTCAGCAAATCTCCCCAACGAGGAGGGAAGGTCAATAAAAATCTCACGTCAACTTTTTAATGCAAAGACTATGCATTATTATAGCAGATTATATTATTATATTAAATCATAAGGCAAGTCTCACGGGGGGGGGGGGGGGGGGCGGGGTTCAGAGCTCACCAAATCTCATCAAAGGGAGGGGGAGGTCCGAATTTTCAAAAAAACACTTCACATAAATGGAAGGCCCCTTCCTCAACATACCCACCCAGATTATGTAAACATATACAGTGGTGGCCACGAATTTAGCACACACTGCAGTGGTAACTTCATATTGAAAATATTAATATTATAGTCCAAGAATTGTAAAGAAATATTTTTCCGTGAGTGTTGCCTACAACTAGATGATGAAGTACCGCTAATTTAAATGGTAGTTTTTACTCTAATTTTCCACATGTTACAAACATTTGAAATTAACGCGCCTTTCAAGTTGGCCACGAATTTAGCACAATTTACAAATATCGCTGATTTTTTTTTTAAATTTTGTTTGATTGGTTTTATTTTGTAAAGTATGCTTCAATTATGTAATTTTGAGTTTAATTTTAACAAAAAATATTTTAAGATAAGGCAAAAGGAGAGTGGTGTTCAGAGATTCACCAGCAGTTAATTCATAAAATGAAAAATAATGGTAGCACAGTTGCAGAAATCAGTCGGTCCCTTAAATGTTCCAGAAAGATGGTATAGAATACATTACAACGCATACAGCAGTATGGGAGCACTAAAAATGTCAAATAGTGTCCAAGAAAGCGCAAAATAACAGCGAAAGAGGACAGTTTAATTCAAAGAGCTTCACTTAAAGACTCTTTTAAAAGCTCCAATAAACTTAAAAATTAAGTTTCGTCAGAATTCGGCATAAATGTGTCTTCCAGAACCATAAGAAGGCGTTTAAATAAAAAAAAAATTACGTGGATGCATAGCCCAACATAAACCACTTGTGTCACAAAAAAATATTAAATGAAAAATCGCGTTCGCAAGAGAACATTTGATCAAACCGATTAATTTTTGGAAGAATATATTTTGGTGTGATGAAGCAAAGTTTTGTCACTTCGGATCCGATCATAAAAATAAAAACAATATGTATGGAAATTATAATCTTCCAAAAATTAATCGATTTGATCAAATGTTCTTTTGCGAAGGCGATTCTTCATTTAATATTTTTTTGTGACACATGTGGTTTATGTTGGGCTATGCTCCACATAATTTTTTTTTATTTAAACGCCTTCTTATGGTTCTGGAGGACACATTTATGCCGAATTCTGACGAAACTTAGTTTTTAAGTTTATTGGAGCTTGTAAAATGGTCTTTAAGTGAAACTCTATGAATTAAACAGTCCTCTTTCGCTGTTGTTTTGCGCTTTCTTGGACACTATTTTACATTTTTAGTGCTCCCATACTGCTGTATGCGTTATAATGTATTCTATACTATCTTTCTGGAACATTTCAGGGACCGACTGATTTCTTGAAATAAAAAAAAGTGGTTGAAGAATGTTTGTTACCGTTTCAACTATCGTCATCTCGAAATGCTGACGTGTTTACCAGCGATGGGCAAAATACAAAAAATGAGACATTTGTGGCTCAGTACAACAAAAACGTCGTTTTTCTGAAGAAAACTAATAATGCGCACATTGAGAACAGCTTCTTTCGTTTCGTTTGATAAAAGTACTTTCATTTTCACAATTTTTGTAATTTTTTTTTTTTTGATATCGAGATAAAATTAATGGTAGTGTTTTTTCTGTTGCTGTATTTGTTGTTGCTTTTGTTGTTTGTGGGCCTTGCTGCCAAAATTTTGCCCATCTATGGTGAAGATCAGTGGTGGGCACGTAGTGTCCCTATCCACCCTCATTGCCCGCACCGTTATTCGACGCACAAGCAAACGAAAAAAAATTCGCAGAATTTCAACGCTATCGCACAGCGTTGACTTGAATTCAAATGAAAACTAAAACAAAACACTAAGACGCCGCATTGTGTCTTGACGAATGTAGCAATTGTTTTTGTTTGTAGTGCAATTTGGTTTTTTTTTTTGTGCTGTTGGCGAATTTGGAAATGACAGCAAAAAGACTATAAAATGTTGTTTGTTGTTGCTTGATGTTGTTGTTTAGCCCTTTTGTTAGATTTCCATGCCCACCACTGGTGTAGATAAATAGACCTTAATTGATAACAGTCAATATTTCTTCGGAACTTAGGTTTAATTTTAGCACACAATGTTATAAATGCAAAAATCGTCTATGTTCCATTTTCCCAACTACAGACCAGACCATTTGCATATTTTTTAATTATAACAATGTGGGTCGTTTTTGTAAAAAGAAAACTTTCATTTGACCACAAAAAAATGCAATAAAGAATTTTGAATTTGCCTTCAATGCAAAACCCTAAATATAAAGAAAGAAAAAAATTTTAATCAAATGAGATATCCCATATCCTTTACAAAGAACAAACTGTTGACTAAACTCTTAAAAACGAAGCTTCAATTAAAATTATGCTATCTCATATAAATGAACACATGCATACGAATGTATTGTACTTATACCAGCTCACGAGCACTTACTGTCTCAAATACATTTACAAATATTTAGACACACACACATACTACTGACATCGAGGCTAAACAATTGTTAAAATAACAACAAAAAACTCCAACTACAACAATGCAATTATATAGAAGTAGAAATCGTAGTTAGAAATGTGTGAGTAAAAAAATAAAGACCCTTTTAAAATGAAAATGGCGAAGAGCCTTTTTGACAATTGCGCTCTTGTCAACGCCACTTCTTTTCAGTTTTGCTCTGTTTTTTTTTTTTTCTCTACTTTTTTTGTGCTCAACTGGAACAAGTGTCTACGTCTAAATGTTGCTAACCTCATTTGTTGAATGAGGTGCAAAAGGAGGCGACATATAGAAAGTGTAACTGTAGGTAGTAGGTAAGCAGTAGCCTTTAAGTAAATGCCAGCTATGGGCATTACATAGTAAGAGCATTTATAGTGCTGTAGAAAAAGATAAAAACTGAAAATTTCTTTCAAATGAACTGCTACTGTGACAATGACTCCGGTGTCAGGGCATTTGTAGTTGAGCTACGCTTAATTAGACTTAAAGGATACTTGTTGTTTTGGGGCATTTTCATTAAGCGCCATAGTGTTCATTTTAGCTTGACAGCATGTGTGAGTGAAATATGTATATAATGTTGTATATAATTTTTATATGAAAAGTTTTTTTTTTACAATTTATTTTTTTAAGATTTTAAAACTTAATTTTCTTTGTACTTGCAGTTCTTAATGAGATGCAGCTAAATTAATGAAGTCCTGGTAAGTTATTTTTAAATAAATTTGTTAAAAAAAGAAAAATGGTAATACAATTTTAATAATATAGTTTAGCTACTACAGCTATTGGCATTTTTAGCTATTTAGCTTGAAGCTTTAAATCAAGTCGAAAAAGCTTTTTAAAAAAAAATAATGAAACTGAAACTAACACATCATTTTCATGTTCAGTTTTTCTCAAATCAAACTCATTTATCATTTCAATTTGTACAATTAATTAAAGAATTTACAAGAAATCAAGTGCACTTTTATCTACCTGCGGTAATGAAAAATTCAAATAAATAAATAAATCAATAGATGAATCAATGTATACCTGTAAAATTTTGAGTGCAAGCAAATGGTGTAGAGCTCTTGATTTTCAACTAAAAATGAAAATGCCAAAACCTCACATACAATTCATATGGCAGTAGTAAGCAATTTTCCAGACACTTGTAGATGTACCTGCAATGTAAAAATCATTTTAATGCTACTGCAAATATTATTCATAAATAAATAAATAAATGGCATGGAAGCTTAAAATTACAAAAGCAAATCAAAAAGTTGTTGCTATTTTAATTACAAATGAAAATTGTTGTAACAGTTGCAACTGAGTATTCAAGTGAATATGAAATCTGAAATGATAAATCAATATAAAAGATGGGGAAAAATATGGAAATATTAACAGAATGTGTAATGTAAATATAATGAAATGTTGGGTCATACGGCAAAAAGATTGATTTTTAGTTAGTTTTACGACCAAGACGTTGTTTTATTATCAAAATAGGTTATTAATTTAAGTCAGCAAAAGCTTACGCTTAAACAATATTTGCTATTATTTCGTCCAAAATGTTTACACAAAGCCTAATTCTGAAATTTGGTGCACTTAAGCAAGCAGCCAACATGCAAGACCTCTTACATCTCCATAGACAAAGCAAGGCAGCCGCAAGCAGCTAGCCTACAGCTCCATATACAAAGCAAGCAGCCAGCAAGCAGACTGCCTACAGCTCCATATACAAAGTAGGCAAATAAACAAAATATCACAGCAACAATTTCATGTGTGAAATATACAACACAAAGGGTATAGCTTTTCATACATGAAAAATCAGAGTACATACTTCATCGAATTGCCACTGGGTTATTTTTTTTCGCAGATAGCTACTTTTGGAGTAATATAGTAAATTTTTAGATTTACATAGTGTTTTTTTTTTTTTTTTTGAGTGTCTTAATTTCACATTGAAATAATAAAAAAGAAAAATTAGATTTTGGAACATATAAAATTTGAATATGATTTCAGGCATATGAGGGACCACGACTGACCCCAATATGGTGCATTATAGAAGTTAATTTTTCGACAACTTATTTTGGCTTGAAATTGTCCAACGTTGAACTTAAAAATTAATTTTTATTCTCTACGCAGAGGGTATACTTACTTTGTAATTACATTTGTAGCGCATAGAAGGGGGCGTGACAGGTATAGAAAAGCGTATATATTCTTAATCAGCGCTGCCACCTGAGTCGATTTAACCATATACTTTTTTTATGAAATTTGGCACACTGGCTACACCTTCAAACGAGCTTCTTGGTATTGAAAATGGGCAAAATCGGTTTGAGGACACGCTTTCCGCCCATACAAGTAAAACATTTAAAACGTTAGATTGCGATAGTTATTTATATAGTGTAACCAAATCTCTGAAAAATACTAGAAAAAACAGACAAGATATGTAAAAAAAATTGACGGATATCGTCGAGAGGGTGTGACACTTCCCTCAAAATTCTATACTGAAAGAGTTGTTTAAGGTAATGTAACCAAATTTCACATAAATAGCAAGAATGTTTCGGAAAAGCTCTGGAAAAGAACTTGGTGGGCGTGACATCTTTCGTGGAAACAAAAACTTTAAAACGTTACATTGAGAGAATCTATATATAATTAGGTGAAAGAAAAACAATACCATTCCTTTTTAACTGCCATAGCAAAACATAACCGCTTGATTTTGAAGGACAGTGTCACACCATTAACAGGAAAATATGTTTTTAATGCAAAACTAATGAAAATCGGTACAGAAAATGACCGAAAAAATACATTTATTTTTTATGGGCGGTGCTTTACCTTAACCAGAAAATATGTTTCCACAACTATATTAATGGACCGATTTTGATGAAATTTTGTATGGAAATGGATTGAACCCTGAGGAAAGGTATTTAGTTTTTAATATGAACAACGGCACTAACTGAAAAATATGTTTTTACAGCTAAATTAATTTATCGATTTTTACATCCCTTTTTAACATATTTCGACTTTTCAATATTTTTCGAATTTCTTAGCTTTTTAGGGCTTTTTCAACATTATTTTGTAATATTTCTCGACTATTCAATATCTTTCGTATAACTCAATATATTTTGAATTTTTCAATGTCTTACGACTGTTTCAATATTTTTTTGAATTTTTCACAAGCATTCACCTGTTAAACATTAGTTGACGTTTTCATGACTTGGACTTCTTTTAAATATTTATTTTTACTATATTTTGATTTCTACAATATAATTTCGAATTTTCCAATTTATGAAATTTTTCGAATTTTCGAATTTCGCCAAATTTCTCGAATTTCTCATCAGTTTTCATTTTCTTCGATTTTGTCAATACTATTTGACTTTCTGAAGTATTCTAGAGATTTTCAACTTTTTCGACATATTTTTAACCATTTCAATATTTTTTAAACTTTATATTCGACTTTTATCATGTAGTTCGACTTTCGAACACATTTATCAGTTTTCAACTTTTCGGCACTATTCGATATTTTTATTAATTTTCGACTTTTCCTTAATATATAAACTTATTCAATGTTCTTCGGTCTTTTCTTAATTATGTCGTCTCTTCAACATTTTATGGCGTTTTCATAAAATTTTAACTTGTTCAGTGTTATTCGGTGTTTCTAATAACTCAATATTTTTCGATTTTTCAACATTTTTCTCATCAACTTTTCATATTTTCAGTATTTCTCGAATGCTTCATAGTTTTTCGACTGCTTCAATATTTTGTGATTTTATTAGCATTTTTTTTTTTCAATTTTAACAACATCGTTTGATTTTTCTATCGAAATACCGAATCACTCACCTTCAGAATCTTGTCATCAAGCACTAAAAGCTTTATAAGAAGTTATACTTCTATTCAAATTTTATATAGTTTAAGGACTTTGTTGTATTGTATATTAATTAGAATATTTCTTAATTTTATTGAAGAAAAACCCCTGATATCATGCCTAAAGAATCAAAGTGTAAGGAATAGCACCTAATTGAAGTGAATCAAAGTACATCAAGCTTAGCTATTTAAATATAATTTGTGTTATGTTTCAAATAAAAATAATAAATTTATGGTATCCCAGAGATTTCAATCAAAAAAATATGAGACACCAAACATGTGATTTTTTTATAACTTTTTTAGTTATACCAACTATTCTTTTTTTTTTTGTATTATTCTTCTAATCAAACTAACATGCGCAATTTCATTAAATCTACTTAAATTTAAAAAATAGAACGCATACCAAGCTAAAAATGAGTAAAACACAAAACAAAAACGCACATACGAGTAAAAATATCACAAATACACAAACGCCGCTCATGTGCCACGTTAATCCACTCACGTAGAGAACTTGCAATAAAATTGAAAACATTTTTGCTTTTGTTTTTGGATTCGATTTGATTTTATTTTTATTTTAGGTTATGTGTATCATTTGTTTTTTTCTCTTTTTTTTCTTTGTTCTGCTTGACTGAATTTTTTTTTTACTGTGTCAGCTGAATTTTAAATAAAATTTCACCACACAGTGGGAATTTATTTGTTTTTATTTTTTTTACTTTTTTGAAACAAATGATGTAGTTGTTTTGAACTACATGAAAAGTTTTTGAATATTGAAATTATTTTTTTTTTTTGTGAAAATTTTGAACCATAACTAACTCTATTTATGCATAAAAAATACACTTTAAGCGCATGCTGTTGTAAACAAACATGGTTTTAAAAAAAAAAATTAAATTTATAAAAAATATAAAAGATAATCCTCATATCAGCTACTGTCGTTCAAAAGTTGTTAAAGGAAATACACGTGGCCGTTTTTAAATTTTCATTTTTATTTTGTGCATGTTTCAGAGGTTGTTTTTAAGCCAACAATATGTATAGAGCAGAAAATGATTCAATAGTGTTAGCTTAAGTTAAATAGAGTGGAATACAATAAATTCCGCAGTGTTAAATTAAGTTGAGTAGAGTCAAAATAAGTTGTGTTTTGTAGAGTTGACTGAATTTTAAAAGAGTTGAACTGAAGAGTCTCAAATAGACTTGTCAATAATTGCAAATAATTTTATAGAGTTGAGAAAAATATACTAGAATTAATTACATATGACAAGAGTTAAATAGCGTTTAGTATGGCTGAGCTAAGTTCATAAGTTAAGACGATTAGAGTCCAAAAGTTATGTAGAGCTGAGTAGAAATGGGTACAGTTAAGTTTCTAATCGAAGTGAATAAAGTTTTGCGGAACTAAGAAGAGTTGACTTCACAAAAGTTGAGTAAAGTTGAATTAAGTAGAGAGAGAGAGAGAGAGAGAGAGTTAAGTTGAATTCAATAGGGTTAAGAAGAATTGGGTATAGAACTTTGTGAAGCTGAGTAAAGCTGAATAGTGTTGAGTATAAAGTCAAATAAATGAGAAAAAGTTGATTAAAATCGATTAGTCAGAGTTCGCAAAAGCTCGTGAACTCTCCTTACAAACGTTCTCGGCTATTTGTTTTTTGACTTTCGAGCGGGAGCCGAGAAATCTATTTTGGCTCGCGACAGCTCCTATATCTCTCGGCTCGCGTTGGTTCTTGGCTCACGTTGGTTCTTGGCTCGCGTTGGATCTTGGCTCGCGTTGGATCTTGGCTCGCGTTGGTTTTTGGCTAGCATTGGATCTTGACTCGCGTTGTCTCTGATCGAACCGAGACCTTTCAAAATTGGGCTCAAAGGGATCAAAAGTTTTATGAGCTCCTTTGGCTCGAAGGCGCTCCATACTCGTTGGGCTCGATTGTGCACTTTTGACGTTTGTGAGCCAAGAGCTTTTTAAAAAAGAGCTTAAGCTCTTGGCTCGCTAGAGGAATTTTAGTTAAGCTCCAGCTCGCGATCCAAGAAATATTCGAAAAATAGCTAAATCGGGAGAGAGCCCTAGAAAATAGCGCTCGAGATGTATCCCATATCTGAAGTGGTTTTTCGGAAGATATTCAAAATACTCCTTTTCAATTATTGAAAAACACTTTCAACGCAAAAACCTGTTGAGGTGAGGGAATAAGTGGAAGTTAGAGGAAGCCTAGTTAGCACAGAGTGGATTTTTCAACAATTGTTCTTTAATTCGGGCAGTAAAGCCAGTTAAACCATATTTGTGAACAACTGCATTGTCCTGATGCTAAAGCATGTCTTCCCTCGCTAATTTTTACATCCAGTTGGTCCAAGGAGTTGCAAGAATATTCTCCTGTTAGTGTTCTACGAGTTTAAAGATATTTGCTCTACAAAATTAAATTTGCGTCCCAAATAAACTGATGCCATGATCTGTTTAGAAGATTTGCCTGCTTCGGAGCGGAATAGTCGGACTCAGTCCACTCAAATCTTTTTTTTTCGCAGTTTAGGATTATAGTGGTAAACCAAAGTCTGTCCTCTAGTCAGGCCCGAATTAAGAAACTTGCCGCCCCAAGGCAGTTGCAAAAATTGCCGCCACCCCCTCCTCAAAACATCTTCATTTTTAAAAAAAAATTTTTTTTTTTTTTTTAGAAAAAATAATTTTTTTTTAGAAAAAATAATTTTTTTTTAGAAAAAATAATTTTTTTTTAGAAAAAATAGTTTTTTTTTTACCATTTATGTTAAATTTTTTGAAAAAAAGGTCCCGTTACTGAACGAAAAACACTCGTAAAATGAAAACAAAATTTGAAAAGTTTTTCAATCAATAAAATGCAACAATTTTTCAAAGTTTCCGCCAATATTTGCCGCCCTTTAAATCTCTCCGCCCTAGGCACGAACCTACTCTGCCTGTAAGGTTAATCCAGGCCTGCCTCTAGTTACAAATCGACAAATAAAATCAATTGCAGGAAATGCGGCGCCCGTCGTGTTATTAGCTATCTGATACCCAACACATTAGTCAAGATCTCATGTATTGAACCGTGTGAAATGCTTATGGCTTCAGCTAGTTCGTCCTCAGTCAATCGGCGGTCTTGAATTATTATATTCTTTGGTTACTATGTCAACCATTTCTAGAGAAGAAGCGCTTTTTGGAAGACCTTCAGGTTCTTCATCTGCAATGCATGTACCACCACGTTTGCACATCTTTTTACTGTTGTGTATGGAACAGCATAACGTCCAATAAATTAACCCATGTCTTCATGAATTTCTTTCCCGGATAAACCTTTTTTTTACAAGTATTTAATAAATAACGATTTTCCAATTGATATATATTTTTTAAAAAAGCACAAAGTACCTCTGCTTTAAACGACTGTAAAAAACTGACAGATCGACATGAAACTTCACAAATGTTTTTCTGACAGATGTGCCAATTTAACAATAACAAAAATTTTTAGTTAGAGATGCCATCTATGTGTCAAGTACGAAATTTATTAACCAGCGAGTTATATCAAGCCTAGTTGAAAGCAGTTGAGCGTTGTCCCTAAGGGCAGAGTTTAATTGAGTGAGGTTGAGTTGAATTTAACTAAGGGGCTGCGTTAGTAAGATCACGGTACGTCGATTTGACAAAATCAATGCAAATGAAGGTCGTTATTTTAAAATTTATTTTATTTTCATAAAGGACTTTAATACAAAAGTTTTACAGATTGTTTTCTGATAGTTAAAGTTCCGTTTAATTTTATATTATTAAAACTTCGCTTACAAGAATTCAGAAATGATTTAAGTAAAACAAATAACTTTAATGAAAATTACAACGAAGCAGTTTATTAAACTTATTCTACTTAGTTAAGTTGTTGATAAGTTTCATATACACATCGATATGAACGTCACTAAACAAACATTTCAAAACATTCGATAAAACGTAAAAACATCATAAATACATAGAAAATCTCCCTCCAACCGACAAAACTTGTAATCAAATTGACTCCAAGTTGAGCCTGGCAATTCAATAAAAATTCAAAAATGCAGGCAAATACTGATAAATGAAATAAGAGCAGCGCAACAACAAACAAAACCAAAAAAAAAACAAGGATTTTTATTTTAGAGGATATTTCCAAACTTGGCAAAATGTTAATAATTTTTGGTTTTGTCGTTGTTCTGTTCTGTTGTTGTTGCAATTTAAGTGGATTTGCATGCTGCTGACAATGTATTTCAAGCAAAAAAACACAAAAGCATAAAATTGTGTTATACAAAAAATTGCTAAAAGGATTAAAAAATGTTTTATTTATTTTATTTTGTAAATTCCTGCATTTGATTTTGTTATTTTTTTTCTCTTCTTTTTTCATTTCATTGCATTAAATCCTGACCCGAAGCCCTTATCATATGAAATTGAAAGCAGGGATCAACATTTTTTAAAAATTTTTATTTATTTTGCTTTGGTTGTTGTTGTTGTTGTTATTTCAGTTGCTATTGTGCTGTTGCTTTTGTAGCTGTCTTTGTTCAATTACTCATGACTCAATTCTTTTTATTGACATTTCAATTGAATTCTGTTTGCTCTGACAGTTGATGGTTAATTTCTGTCCAACAGTTGTCCGCCTCTTACCCCTTGATCTAATAACTTTTGGGGTTTTTATTTTGCTTTAGATTGGGTTTGGTTGTTGATTTTTGTGAATTTTGTTTTTATGTGAATTTTATGCTGGCTGTTCTGCTCTTTTGTTGATGTCCTTTATTTTTAATGTTATCGATATCAAAAGCAGGTCGGTTGAGTGACCTGTGAAGTAAAAGTTTCTATTGTTTTCATGCTTTGAGTACCTTTTGCTCTTAATATTTTTTTTTTCTTTTTCAGTTTTAAGTTACTGATAAGTTGTTCAACTTAAATTGTACAGAATTGAAGAGCCGAGAAGAGTAGTATTTACATTAGGCTAAGCGATACTGAGAGTTACTTAGAAGGGTTATACAGAGCTGAGTCGACTTAAATTTAGTTGAGTATAATTAAGTAGAATTTATTAAAGTTAAATGGAGTTGAGTAAAATTAAGAAACACTGAGTGAAGTGGAATATAATTTAGTAGAGTTATATAGAATAGAGTAGAGTTTAAGTGACTTGAATAAATGATAACAGAGTGAAGTAGAATAGTGATGTGTAGCACTTAATAAAGCCAACCGAGTTGTGTATTGAACTTGATTAAAAATAAGTAGAACAGATTAGAGTTGAGTGAAGATGACTTCTAATTGGACTATTTGCATATACGATTAGTTAAAAAAGCTACGTATAATATAGAGTTGACAAGAGTTAAGCTGAGTAGAATAGAGTTCAGTGGAGTTGAATAAGATTCAGCAAATTTGAGTAAAACTTAGCAAATATCAACTCAGTAGAGTTGAATATAGTTGATAAAAGTTAACAGACTTGTTGAGTTGAAAAAAATTGAGCAGAGTTGAAAAGAGCTGAGCCGAGTTAAGATGAGTTGAATAAATGTATGTAGATAAGAGATTAGAATCAATAAGAATGGAGTTGATTAGAGGAGTTGAATGGACTGAGCTTAGTTTAGTTGTCTTATGTTGAATTGATTTTAATTAACTCTAGTGAAGTTCATTTGAATTGAGTTGAGTTAAGCTCAGCTGAGTTGAGTTGATTTGAGATAAGTTGAGTTGAAATGAGTTGAGCTATTTTTGTGGAAAAATATGTTTTACCAATTTACAATGAATTTTGAACATCACCAGGAATGGAAAAATTCCACGGAGAAAAAACAAACGAGTGTGCTTTAGACCACAAAATTGAAGTATATACTTCTTTAGCTCCATCTATATGTATGTATATATATACAGTAAAATCTCGCCAATCCGGATCAATTAAAACCGTCCGATGCAGAAGTCCGGATTACCAAAGACATATAAAAATTATTAAAGAAAAATATTTATAAATGCGAATTCATTTATTATAACAAATAATAGTAATATATGCATTAAAACAAAAACAAAAAACAAAAACAATCCATTCAAAACAAGCGTTAGAAATAAATAAAAAGTAATCATCATCAATTCAAAATTTATTTAAAAAAAATTGGTATGGAAATTTTTACCTTTTTCAACCTGTCCGGATTACAGTATGATCCGAATCTGGCCACATCCGGATTAACTAGACTCTACTGAATTTTTATATATGTACATATGTATATCAGAGAACGTCATTGAGTAGCTCATTGAGTATTTTCAAAGCTGTAGTAGTAGTAGCTCTGGGCTCATGAATGTGAATGCGTGTGAAGCTTACACTCATATGGATTCAGATTCATGAAGCAGTGAATGGCTTGAGCCACTTACATATGTTGAACTGTAGTACAGAAAAACTGTTTGTTTTCTTTCCAATCGACGGAGAAAGGTCGAAAATGGATTTTGGACATCACTTATGGTGGGTCCGGACCGTGGAAAAGCTTTTTTTGACCCATTTCCTTAACATTTTTAGGGTGGCACCGTGTTTGACCCATTTTCGTTAATTTTTTTTTTCTGTAATTAATAGGCAAAAGTCGAAAATAAATTCTGGACATCATGTGAAGTGGCTCCGGACCCTGGAAAGGACCGTTTTCGACCATTTCGGTCCTTTTCAAATTTCGGAGCCACTCTAAGTGATATCCAAAAGTCATTTTCGACTTTTCATAATCAATTAGAGCAAAAAAAATTCTAGGGTGGTTCAAAATAAAATTTATTTTTGTTCCAATCGATAGGGAAATGTCGAAAATAGCGATTTTCGAAACCGGAGCCACCTTGAGTGAGGTAGCATAAGTTAAATTAAATGCATGCCTAATCACCCAATTTTTATAAAACCTAAAATTATGCCACACTTTATGTTCAAATTCGCTCATTTCCGTAACATTTTTCGTTCGCTCATTTCCGTAACGCATTCAACAGCTAACCCCCATGTCAAGCGCGCGTATAGAAGTATATACTTCAAAAAAAACTTCGAACGGCGGTATCCTAAATTCATATACGAACTTCTTAAATAGGTTGGCCATATGCCACCATAGCAATATTCAAAATTGATTTTTTAACTTTCCACATCAACTTTTGGAATTTTTATTTTTTTTTTTTCCTTAAAAAAACATAAAAGCAGTTCCTTTCTGGGTCTGAGGCCATCCCTGAAGATACCAAAAATATCTCTTTCACACTTGGGGCGTCGATCGGTACAACAAAAAAAAGTTCTTAAGAAAAAGCTACATAACAAGCTCTTCCGTTGTCCAGAGTCGCCATCGGTGATATTCAAAATTTACATTGATGGGACACGTTTGATTTAACAATTTTTTGTCTTTTTTTTTCAAAATATTAGTAAAATATTTTCGTTGGAGTTTTTTGTAAAGTGTCCAATATTTTTCGTTGAATATGTTGCAGTAATCCAAGATATTAAATTCGTATATACGGCTTTTAAAAATAAAATAAAACTTATACATACTTGTTCTTTCTTTTTGTAAAAAAACTTTTATAACCTGTTTTTGAGGTATCTATAAAAAAAAATATTCTGCTGAATAATCTTAAATTCATTTAAGTCATTGAATACGAATTTTGCCCGTCATCGTTCAATAAAAATAAACGTGACAGGATACACAATATATGTTCCTATTTCGAACTTAACAATTTAAAATCCATAAGAAAAACTTGGTTTTGGTTTGACCAAAAAATGTCCTGTAAAAATCAAACAAAAAAAAAACATAAATTTTTTTTCCAGTTGAATTTAAGGCTTCTGATTTCAAATCTGATGTCCATTTGTCTTATTGTTGCTTTGCCTTGCAAATTAATGACCCGGGAAGAAATCAAGTTCAAGTCGTTTATTTTGTTGTTTTTTTAATTTAAGCGGAAATGGGGGGAGTGAATTTTTGAAATAAAAATAGAGATCTTATAAATATTGTTTGCCTCTGACAGCTATAGCAATAAAAGCAATAGATTACAGGTGGTTTTGTTACCTCGAATAATCTTGAATCCTTGTAGGTTAATTTTAATGTTCACATATTTGAAAACCTATATTTATCTATATAAAATTTCCTAAAATGCTGATAGTTTTAATTTCTGAGAAGTCGTTGATTTTTAGTAGATTTGCGGATTTAATTACGAAAAATTTTGATAAAAAAATTCACAAGGTAGAGTCAAATTGAGTTTTCTTGAACAAAATTCATCCACAATATTGAAAAAATTATTCATTTGGAAAAGTCATACACCCATACAAATTTAAAGTACAAGAAAAATGTTCGACCTAAAAATTCCATAGCAACTCAATTCTGAGTTTTCTTAAATAGACACAAAATTAATTCAGATTTTAAACTACACCTAAGAATTTTAACATCGATTAAGTCTTAAAATGTTCGCCACGTCATTCATATAAATAGAAAATGTTCATTTTTTGAAATGTCACTTTGACAGCGTCATAATAAGATAATTTCATACTTTTTGGCAAGGACATTAAGCAAAATGTGTGATAAATTTATAAAGAACTGGCGGTTACTCCTGCTGTCAACATCATTGTCGTCGTCATCATAAAAATGAAGCATCATGCTGCTGCATACAGCAACTGACCGTGGCAACAACAACAACGTCAATACATTTTTTTTTTTTTTTTGCTCACATCATGCCTTACTATTTATTCAAGTTCCATCGTCCTTTTTATGTTTGGCCAACGCTACTTTAGTCGATTTTTTTTAATGTCATTGTGCAACTTTTGCAAATAATTTATTAGTTCAATATTATTATTATTTTTTTCGTATATTTTTTTTTTCTTTTTAATTTCCTATCATGCCTTACTTGCCACTGTGCTGTGTGCTTAAGGATGCTGTGCTCTTCTTTTCTCTTTCTAACATTTATTTTTTTTTGTGTATTTTCTCACTTAAATTCAAATCATTCGCTGCCAAAAAGGACATTATTTTCACATTTGCGTTATTTGAAGTAAGGGGGCGGAAGTTGCGGTAAGAGCGGACACGCTGGTTTCTATAAAGAAAGGAATTCAGGAGCTGTAGATGTTGAAAATTTAAAATGACAGCGAACAGATGACTGTGGCTAAAAATGTTGATTTAAACAGTTTTTCATCATGGCACTTGCTGCCACGTGTTTGTTTTTGGCGAAATATAAAAAGCATCCTTTTTCGCTGTACCTTTTTTTTTTTGGTCTCCAATTTTATTTTTATTTTTTTTTTTGGATTTTTGTTTCTGTTTTGCTTGTGTTGGCAACAACGTTGGTTTGATGTTCATTGACTTTAGAATTTATTTACATGTGAGAATATATTTTACATATTATTTTTATGTGTGCTTAGAAAAAATAGAAGGAAACTTGAACAGAATAAATCAGGTTACTGAAATAAATTTCATGATGTTATTTTTCTGTTGGATGCACAACATTGCACGGTAGTGACAGCTGATTTTCTACTTCCGAAGATTTTATACAATTTTCAGGAAATGATATTTCTTTAAAAGTGTAGCATTTATTCAGTTGAAGTCAATAACTTGCAAAATTGTAGCAACATAGAGAAAATCTTTCATGAAATTACAGTGTATCATATGTATAAGTGGCTTTAGAAAGGCTTTATGACAGATAAGTTAATATCTATGTTTGTATAAAATCATTGCTACCAACATAAGGCATAGGGTAACCTTACATAGATTATCAAAAAGCATATAAAAATGCTACCAAGGTTAAGATGTATCACATCCGGAATATATTATTCAATCTTTTGTTAATCTTAAGGATTCAGTCAGGATTGGGTGCACATAATACTATGTATCTATCAAGTCCTGTCTTAATCAAAAAATCAAACGTAACATAAAGTGATGCTTTTAGTTCAAATTTAATATATGGTTTGTGTAAAAGTTTTCGGGAAAATACCAAAGGATATACATTTTGTTTATGGTTTGCCCTTAGCCCTATTTAGTTCATTAACTAATACGAGTACGCAGTGCTGTTAAAACAGTTTTTTGTCCCATAATTTTGGGACCAGAAGAGACTTCGCCTGTAATACTAAATAGGCCATGAAGTGTATTCATTCCATAACTAGCTAGAATCAAGCTACATGCTTCGCTGAAATACAATATGTACCTCAATTTGAATGTTATTAAGTTTTAATTTTATTTCATAGGTGTGCAGCAATGGTCCTGTGTAATAGGAAATAAACTGTTTACGCCGTTCACAGGTTTAATCTAGGAAGCTAAAATTTTGGGAGAATTTTCTTCAAACCCGATTCTACAATATAAGATTATATGACCGCATATTAAAAAATATATTTTGTTCAAATTTGCAGAAACACGAAAAATATGGCCGTGGTTCGACAACAGTGGATGGCACATTCCATACAACTAAAATCCCTAAAACACTATATTTTGGCACCTAAAGCATACTTTTTCTAAGTTTTTGTAAGTCGGTTTTTCGAAAAATTTCAACGATATAATTGGCGTACTGGAAATTCCTGTTCCTTTTTGCAAAAAAAAAAAAAATGCGTTAAGTTTTTAATCCAATTAGATTATGTCTTGCACTGCCTCAACGAAATCGAAAAATATTCTTTTAGCCGGCCACATTTTTGATTTTTGAAGTGAAAACTTCTTATGGCACGTTGTGCGGCTGAGGAAAAAAGTATAAACTCGCGACACCGACCGTCATCGGGATTCCCCGTCATGAATGCGATAGTAAAATTTGAGTGTTCTATTGTTTCTTTTAAATAAATATTCCAAGTGGAAGACAAAAAGCAAAGCAGACACACTAACTGACACATTCCATTCTCATTCAACGATTGTTATGCTTACATATTCGTTTTTTTCAAATTCCGCGTTGTTGCGTTGACAAATTGAGAATGAGAGCGAGAGTAAAATTTGAATACATATTATCTTCCATTGCATTGCCATATAAAAAGAAAACGCACACATACCAACTAACTTGCCATTAAACGATTTGTTTTCACTTCTGTCGGCACTCCCGGAGTGCAACCCGCCGTTTTTTTTTTTTTTTTTTTTTTTTTTTTTTTTTGAACACACTTTTCAACTATGGTTTTTCTTGAAGTTAAGACTATGTTTAATTAATATTCAAGGGGGAACAATGAAAATTCAAAGGGAGACATATTTAAAATTGCATTTAAGGTAAAAAAAAACATGAAATGCTACTTTTCAAATTACATAAAAAAATAGGTCCTTGAATTTTAATTGTTGCAACTTGAATATTAATTCTAGATAGCCTCAGCTTCAATAAAAACCATAGTTGAAGAGTGTGCTCCAAACAAAAAAATTATATAAAAACGTGGCCGGCTAAAAAAGGATATTTTTGATGCAAAATTTGGTTTTTTTTTTGGGCTCATGGACATGGTTTTCGCATTGGATCTAACAAAAATTTTTTCAAAATTTCAGCTTCCTAGATCAAACCTGTTACGTGAAGTATTTCCAACTTGTTTTTCATACCAAGAGCACACGCGTCCATCTGATCCCAAACGGTTTATTTTGGACTCATCTGACCATGTAACCAGCTTCCACTGCTCTACATTCCAATTTGCATGTTGGTTTGCGTAGTCCAGATGTGCAGCTCCGTGTTTTGCTGTCAGTAGGGGTTTCTTGATTTTAGTTTTGGCTTTCATACCACTTTCTTTGAAGCATCTTCGAACTGTTTCGTCGCAGACTTGAATATTTAGAGACTCTGAGATCATTTTATTGACCTTCACTGCATTGTCGGTCACTCCTGATACCAACAGTCTTCTTACTGTTCGTTTTGCAACTGGAGACAACTTCTGGGGGCGACCACCTTTGTTGGTTTTTCAACCTAAATTCATATTTTTTCTAACTTTTGTGATAAGACCCAAAGAAGCACTGCACTTTACTGCAAAACTGTTCACAGAAACTTTGAAAAACCATTGGCCATTACAAAAACAATTCAACAGTAATGATCAAATTATTACTCGCTGTTGATAGCTAATGTATTGGTCTACAAGAAGGCATATTAAAATCTAACGGGCCTTTGCTCGTTTGAATTGTATACGTTAAGATTTGAAAATTCGATTTTTCGCGAACAGTATGTAAGAAATTGCTAAAAACTTGCAATGAATTCAAATGTACTGAATAGAAGTTTATTAAGTTATTTTTATATGAATTATATCACCGAATTGCGTCAATAAAAACCTTGAAAGTCTGTGGCTTATTTTTTTGCAATTTTTTACAAGAACAAAAATAAAAACATTAATGAATCGTTAACATGTGAAATTTTGCAGAACTACTTAATTTGATAAAGAAAAGTTTCATGATACTTTATTGTGTGTTACAAATAGAATTTTTCTTGTCACAAGCAGGCAGTGTAATAGTAACTAAAGTTGATAGCAAAAACGCTGCTTTTTTTTATTTTTGGCTCTCATGCATGGGGTAACTACGTAGGAGTTCAATTCAAGGCATAAAACATAATACTTAAATACTTTCTCAACATTCAAAATTTAGTTCCAGCCGCGAAATAAAAATAAACAAGTTTTTTTGAATTTATTTTTATATCTTTGCAAGTAACAAATTTTGTGGTGATTCAATAGAATTTCGTAAATTGCAAAATATTCAACACTTTTCTGCATGACGCACTGTTCTTCATAAGGTTCTTATTCCTATATGGTTCATTCGAGTAGATTTTTACACTTAAAAATTAGATTTGCTAAAAAGGTTTTTAAAGTGCTTGGTGTCAAGCTATACTGGGCAAAAATAAAAAATTGTATGTGTGGAATTCTTCTTTGTTTTAACAAAAATATGAGAAAACAGCCAGAAGCTTGGAAAGATATTTGGGAAATATACATACATACATATCTAATGTCATTTATTGGTATGCACAGTTTCCAAAAAGGAATAACCCATAAAACCATCAAAAATTTACAAAATTTCTCTAAACATTTTAATCTCATAGCTTACAGTTGAATGAACTTACCGCATACAAAACAAAAAAAAAAAAGTTCAAACATAAACAAATAAAGAAATACACATGCATACACTGACAATTTCACATAAAGCATAGAAAAAGCCACATAAAATGTATGTAGTCGCGCAACAAATACCAAAAAAAAAACGGCAACTTAACCATAACAGTCGTTTATTTTTGGCCATAAACAATGAACGGCATTGTAATAAGTGAACTGAATAAATAAAACGAATGGCAGAAAAGAAAATTTAGAAAAATTTTAAATAAAACCGACCAGCGATGGGAAAACAATTTATTATTTTTGGTAAAATTATGTTAGGATTTTGTAGAGCCATATAAATAAAACTAAACATTAGGTTTGATCGGATCCAGATGAATTTCAAAAAGTAATCAAAAGTCTCTGAACATTTTGACGTATATTGAAAAAATAATTCTTTTTGATAAGAATTAAAAAAATTCCTCCGTTTAAGCTTTAAATTTGTACCTAATTATTGACAATTTTCCTCAAATTAAAAATTTTTGCTTCCAAAAAATTAAAAGTCGTTGAAGAAGAGCTTAGTTTTTCAACTTTTTTTTTACTAAAAATTTCATTATATTTCTTGTAACTACGTAAGGAAGACTCAACAAGAATATTTCTTTATGTTAAAAAATAATTAATCATTAGACCTTCGAAAGACAGAGTAATATTAATGATTTTTTATAGGATTTCAATACAAAAATCACACTTTGTATCAGAAACTTGATTTACGCAGGCCAACAAAATTTATCAAACATTCAGACCCAGACTCCAGACTATATATTTCCAAAGTTTTTTGCTGCGCTGAATCCAAATCTATCCGTTTTTGCCCATTTTTGATGTTATGTAGCACCGTGAATTTTCTTTTTTGTTTTTCAAAAAAATATGTATTGGATCTTAAAATACAGTTCTTCTTCTATGAAATGTCGTTGAGTTTTCTGAAATATCTTTTTTTATTGCCTATTTATTGTATTTTGAAATTTTCAAATCATTTGACATGCAAATGTCCCTAGTGAGTTTTCAGGTATAAGTCAAATCACTAACATGAAATTTTCAAAATGCGATAGCTCGGCATTAAAAAAAAACTTTTCCGGAAACTCAACGACATTAGAAAGAAGAAGAACTGTTCTTGAAAATCAGACATATAGTTTTATGAAAAAAAGGAAAATTCACGGTGCTACATAACCTCAAAAATGGGCGGAAAACGGTGTTTTTTGCACATTTAGGTTAGAATATCTCAAAAACCAGAGCTGATAGAGCATTTCCGAGGCCAGATTTGGATTCGAGGCGCATCAAGAACCTTCGGAAATATATAGTCTGGTTTCTGGGTGTGACATGCTGTCGGCCTGTGTTATTTTCCCCGAAATTCTCCAGCCGTAAAGTTGCAGAATAAATGGTACATTTAGTATTAATAGGGGTATTCAAATTTGAGGTGTATTTTTAAACTTTAAATAAAAAGCGTAAATTGTGTGAAGTCTTTATTTATTTTTATTGGAAATTGAAGTACATTGGATCCGGATAATATTAAAAAAAAAAAAAATTTTTTGATCCACCCTAAAATTTTTTTTTTACTCCATTCGATTATGAAAGGTCGAAAAAGCGTAAATTGTGTGAAATCTTTATTTATTTTTATTGGAAACTCAAGTACATTGGATCCGGTTAATATTTAAAAATAAATTTTTTTGATCCTCCCTAAAATTTTTTTTACTCCATTCGATTATGAAAGGTCGAAAATGGCTTTTATATATCACTTAGAGTGGCTCCGGAACTTGAAAAAAACCGAAATGGTCGAAAATGATATTTTTCTGGGTCCGGAGCCACCTTAAATGATGTCCAAAATCCATTTTCACCATTCCCCATTAATTATAGAAAAAAAAATTGCACCTATGGTGTAAAGATTGAAGTTCTTAAAACTCATATGAAAATATGGCGTGAAAATTCGAAACAACGTGATTGCAGTTTGAAAAATTCGTGCGTTTTCGTTCAAGCTTTCCACACATGTCGTCGGGCTTATTATCCTAGCACTTTAAGCAAGCTGCAGCATAATCGGTTTACGAAAAATGCCACTTATTACTATGGATTTTTTTTTCAGAAGTGAACCAATTAAGTTTTACCAAGTGCTGTTTACATGAACTCGATAAAATAAGTCAACTTTTCATACTTATTTTAATAAGAATCATTCAGAAATAATTAAAAGCAAGTCGAGATTAAAATGTAAAAATATAGGTATATATTCCATGCATGTATGTGTGCATATATCAGTTAAGCATGTATTGTTAACATGGCTTGTATGCAAATGCTGGCAATACACATTAACAGTTGAATGACTTGCCTGTTGTTTCGAATAAAAGCAAAATGAGAGCAAAAAAAAATCCATTTTCAAGGTAGTGTTATAAAACAACAGCAATACAATGCTAAGTAATACTCATGTATACGTGCCAGCATATATGTATATGTTAAATTTGCATGGGTATGTGTGTGTAAAATGCTTTTGTATTCTTTCATTATGAAAAGATCACAAAAGATTTGCTGAGATTACAATGAATCGGGCGTCTAGGCCTCACAGCGTATGATTAATATTAACACAAATACATACACCGTGTAGTATCAATAGGGTGTATCTTCTTTTAAAATATACCAGTTTGTGGAAAATTTCAATCTGAAATGAATATTTACTATATTCTGTTCAATAACACAGAGAATCTTGCGGACTGCAAAACCGCGTAGGAAGGGTTAAGGATAAAATATCTGTAACAATTATCAGGCAGTGATCAAGATAATGAACTCGACACTTAACAGAACAAAGCGAGATTGCAAGTAGTTTTTGTAGTTTATTCCAATGGAATGTCAAAGAATGGTTTAGAAATGGGCATAAGGAAATATTTGTGACACCAATTGACTTTAAGTAGTAGACTTTTTTTTAAAAAAAAACCATAGCACCGCAATGATTTTCATATCAATATTTTTTAAACTTTTCGATGAATAGAATAAATTGTTGTTGCTGTTTATTGCTTACAAATTTTCATTCCAGACGATATTCATATTTTGAAAAACCAATTCAGGCGTAACGAACTAAACATTATGTATTTTATTAAAAGCTACTTAAATCCCCAACTTCCGATGTTTATATCTCCAAAGCTAGACCCGTTCCTTTAACCTATGATTCTATATTCTTTGTTTGTATTTGAAGAAAGAAAAGGTTCAATAAAAATAGGAGAGTCATACCTATTTAGGTATGTCAGATATTTCAGGCAGAATACACATTTTTCTGAAAAGGGCTGAAATTTGCTAAAAATACACTAATTGAAATCAATATCGCAAAAATACACTAATTGAAATCAATTTTTGCGATATTGATTTCAATTAGTGTATTTTTAGCAAATTTCAGCCCTTTTCAGACAAAAAATTATTTTTTTTTTTATGCTATTAACTTAATTAATAATACTTCCGCTAAAAAAACCTTGTCATAAAGTACTTATATTGTGTCGTGTCATCTCTTTCAAATCGGTATGACAGATATTTTCGGTTTCGTGTAGATTGTCATAGTTGGTTTTTCAGAAAGAGCCTGAAATTTCTTAAAATTACCCTAATTCAAGTTAATTTCCAAGAAAACGGCAAAACATTATTTTCTTTAAATAATTTAAATTAAAAATTAATTAAATCTAATTTAATTAAAAACACTTTCGGGTTTAAAAAAAACCCTTGTCATACCGTGCTCATTTTGTTCCAGTGGTTTTGTACATTAAATTTACACTAGAATTTTACAAATTAGCGATGACAACACTTTTGATGTCACTGGCTCGTGAACTATAAATAGCATTATCCAACGGCAAATATGTTATAAGCAACATCGATGAATAGTTATACGCATTGTAGGCAGTAATGCTCACAACTTCAGCCACAACTGTAAATTCTTTTAACAAACGGATGGCCACTTTGTAGGCAGTTTGACTACATCTCTATATACAATGTAAAACAAACAAAAGGCAGATTGCCTTAAAACATCGCTTACTAAGTGCCTGTATTGTTTAGCGAGTTACCTACATCTCCACATACAAAACATGCAGACAACAGGCAAGACCCCTTACATCTCCATATTCAAAGCAAGCAGACTGCCTACAGCTCTATATACAAAGCAGGCAGCCAGCAAGCAGATAAACAAAATATCAGAATGTTCAGCGCCAGTTTTGCTCGAAACAGTATTTCTTAATAATTTAATAATATAAGTAGCATCAAATTTTTTCGAGCGTTTTTTCTCTTTAAATTTTAAATGAACGTCATTACTGTGAGGCTTCGACTACAACCACTTAAGGAACTTTATATGCTAGTCAAAAATATATGGAACTCCCTAAACATAAACTACATTGAACACAGAACAAACAATAATCACGAATGTATGATGTATGAAGTGTAGGTGTCTTATAACTCATGCATTTTGAAAGGTGGCATGTGAATCGGTGTAACAAAGCATATGATTAATATTTAATAATTGCGCAATTTTTATTGTGCAATATAACATATAATAGCTTTGCATAAGCGTTGTGTTATTAGTGGTGGTACTGGTAGATATGAAAGCAATATATTTTCAGTGTTATTTTTCATTGTTGCTGTAATTATTATTATTGTTGAGTTTTTTATTTGTTATGTTTACAACATACGATATTGCAATATTTAACAATTTCAATTTCAATTATGCGAATTATATGCAATAAATTTTATTAAATACGCGCACAAGTAAAAACGTTGCTGTTTCAATGTTAAAATTTTAATTAAAAATTAAGCGCCCTAAATGCAAATTAAAATTTATTATAAAGCCACTTTGTATTGCGAGCGCTTGTGATTGTATGTGTGTTTATTAAATCTAATAAATATATACACATAAACATATATTCTACGTATATGTATATAGTACATATGCAAATTTGCTCTGAACAATTTTAAAATTAAAACAAATACGCGTAATGAAATTAAACACAAAATTCCTCAGCATGTCATGCGACATTGAGAATCAGCAGTGTGTGCCACCATTGAAAGCAGCGCAAAGTCAAGTCAAGGACGTGCTTACTGTAGTGGAACTTTTTTTCACAAAGTAAAAATAAAAAATTACTAAATTCGCAACTGAAAGGCTAAACTGATTGTGATTACCAAAAATATATTTAGTTTTATGAAAGCACTCAAAAGCAAATATTTATGAAAACAGATTTATTGTATGAAGTATTATTATAAAAGTTTTAAAAAAAATAGACTGTGCTGACAAGTTAAGTGAACACTTCAGAGAACATTATTTACTTATCCTATATCAATTTCAACTGACAGATAAACTAGATTTCAATAGTGAAGAAATTGAATAAAGGAAATATAGAGCATGTCAACAATTTGTTAAAATTATAACACTAGAAAGTACACAAAGTCGGAAACCACGCATGAAAGGAATAGAATAACCAAATAAAGAATTTTGATAAAAATCCCTTAAGTACAAAAATAGCCCGCTAAAATCTGACAGCAAAAAATAAGAAAAAAATATCGCAACAGGAATAGTAACAAAGAAAAATCGTAAAGATTTTTGTGGAAAACCAAAAAAAAAAAAAAGGATCTGCAATATGTAGCAGCAGTTTACAAAACAAGCGCATGAAACATACAGGATGGTCCAAAATTTACGCAAGATGTGTTGCGTCAAACTATGAATTCAAACCATAAAAAATATTTTCAACGAAAATTTTAATAGCGGTTGACCTTTTCAGCTAAAAATCTGATCCACTTAACAAAGAACGGCCTATATACATTATTTCTTTAAAGAGTGAAATTTTTTCTAATTTAGAGCGATCTCGAAAAACTCAAGGCCATTTGATTTTTCGACAAAGTCTAATACACATCCATACATACAATGCGCACACTTCCATGCCCAAAATGCCAACTTATGTGACTTCAATACGAGCTATGTGAAGTAGGCTCGTGACCAACGTTCCAATTTGCTTAAAAAAAAATGTTGCTGTTGATAGTCATCAATTGCTGTCTGGTGCAGGTGGTTTGGTTTTCGGAACAAAACTTTTTTTATGTGAGGCAGCGTGGCGTAATGGTTAGGACTGTGAACTCACAGCTCACAGTACATGGGTTCGATTCTCGTCAGAAAAGATGCTTTTTTCTATAAGCACGTTTTAAATTTAAAAGCAGGACAACGTGGTTTTAAATATTTACAACCAGGTTTTAAAGTAATATGAGTTCACCGTCCTAACCACTTCGTCACGCTGACTTGTATTTTTTTTTTTTTTTTTTGTTCACTGTGTCTATTAATTTAATTCAAGTTTTTCTTTTTTTATGGGGTCACTCTGTATCTTCGATTTTGGGTAAAAACCAGGTTTTAACTTAATTTTGCGACCATAATTATGGGCCATTGTTTTTTTAATATTGAAGTGAAAACTTCTTATGGCACGTTGTGTACCTCCGTAAGAAAGCATTCGCGGCTGAGGAAAAAAGTATAAGCTCGCGACACCGACCGTCATCGGGATTCCCCGTCATGAATGAGAGCGATAGTAAAATTTGAATGTTCTATTGTTTCTCTTAAATAAATATTCTAAGTGGAAGACAAAAAGCAAAGCAGACACACTAACTGACACATTCCATTCTCATTCAACGATTGTTATGCTTACATGTTTGTTTCTTTCAAATTCCGCGTTGTTGCGTTGACAAATTGAGAATGAGAGCGAGAATAAAATTTGAATACATATTCCGTTATTGTCTTCCATTGCATTACCATATAAAAAGAAAACGCACACATACCAACTAACACACTAACTTGCCATTAAACGATTTGTTTTCACTTCTGTCGGCACTCCCGGAGTGCAACCCGCCGGTTTTTTTTTTCTGTATGAATAAATAAAGAGCGATTCCTCCGTTTAGTGTTTCTTACGATAGCGTTAAGTACTGAACCAAGTATTTTTATCATTTGGCGATATTTTCAAATATATTGCGAGAGCAATTTTTGTGGTCATGCTTCCAGTACAAGCAAGCGAAGAGTAATTTTTTTGGAACGATTTTATTTTGATACCTCGTAGTCACGAACCTACTTCACACACCTTTCAATAAGCGGCAGCAATGTCACTCGCATGTATGGAACTTATGTTGCTGCTGTGTACGGCTGCTGCTGATGATAATTGACATCTTTAAAGGTTTTCTTCGCGATTTTATTTGTCTTTTATATTGTTCAAGCACATATAACATTTTGCTAAGGACTTGAAGAAAAAGTTTATAGTCACTGCAAAACATATTATTCCCTGTTAGAAGCAGATGAGAGGCAGCAACCTTTTCATTCGCATACAACACAAAATGTTTTTTCTGAAAGATGGCATAAGAAATATTTCAGAGTGCAATGTTCAGAAATTCAAGAAGGTAACATGAAAGAATGAAAAATTAAAGATTTATAAAACGAAAATTAAACAGGTTAGGGAATTTTTTAATTTAAAATTGCAAATTGAGTGCAAGTGCTTGAAACGTGATTTGTGAATGTGTTAGTACTTGGTATGATGTTAATTTTTATCAAAAATTTTCCGCCGTTAAATCAAAAGTCGATATATATTAAACAATACAGAAAAGTTGACAAGTATCCAAAAAATGCTTAAAAAAGCGCCGAATACACATTCGAAAAGTCGAAAAATTAAAAAAAAAACGATATTTTATAATCAGACTAATAGGTGTAGAAAAAGCACTTCTAAAGATCACCTTTTGAACTTTTGTAAATTTTTTTTTAAAAATACAAAAAATAGTTAACTATAAGTACATATAACTATAAACTATAACTATAAACTATAACTATAACTATAACTATAACTATAACTATAACTATAACTATAACTTAACTATAACTATAACTATAACTATAACTATAACTATAACTATAACTATAACTATAACTATAACTATAAACTATAACTATAACTATAAACTATAACTATAACTATAACTATAACTATACTATAACTATAACTATAACTATAACTATAACTATAACTATAACTATAACTATAACTATAACTATAACTATAACTATAACTATAACTATAACTATAACTATAACTATAACTATAACTATAACTATAACTATAACTATAAACTATAACTATAACTATAACTATAACTATAACTATAACTATAACTATAACTATAACTATAACTATAACTATAACTATAACTATAACTATAACTATAACTATAACTATAAACTATAACTATAACTATAACTATAACTAAACTATAACTATAACTATAACTATAACTATAACTATAACTATAACTATAACTATAACTATAACTATAACTATAACTATAACTATAACTATAACTATAACTATAACTATAACTATAACTATAACTATAACTATAACTATAACTATAACTATAACTATAACTATAACTATAACTATAACTACTAACTATAACTATAACTATAACCATAACTATAACTATAACTATAACTATAACTATAACTATAACTATAACTATAACTATAACTATAACTATAACTATAACTATAACTATAACTATAACTATAACTATAACTATAACTATAACTATAACTATAACTATAACTATAACTATAACTATAACTATAACTATAACTTACTATAAGTTTCCATTGCTAAAATCGCAGACACCAGAAAAGAACATTTAGCTCTTTTTCCATCGTAAACAAGTTTTATATTTTTGGTGAAGATTTATTAGGGCATTTTATTCACGTCTTATAATTTTTATCAAGTCACATTTCGCTTTATCGTTTCTTTTACAATCTTGTCACTGGCATTGTCTTCAGTTTTTATTTTCTTCACACTTTCTACCCTCGCTAACTCAATAGAAAATTTCGAAATATTTTCCTTTGAAATTTGAAGAGATTGTCTTCAATTTCTCCCCAACATTTTATTCGTTTTTTTTTTTTAATATTAAGCTCAAATTGAGATTTTGAAAGCAGCTAAAAGACAAATTCAAACAAAGAGAATAAAAGTTACCAAAACCTAAAAGCGAAAAATTGCATTGCCAACTAAAATGTCAACGACAGCAACGTATCTTGTTGGCATTGCCTCCGCTTTAGTGTTTTTGTTTGTGCGCTGCCGCTCCAGTTGCTTAGCTTTAAACGCCTTTTATTGTCTTCGCATGCGAGGTTTGGTTTTAAAATTTTTGCCTCTGTGAGTGGGCGGGTTTAGTGGGTGTGCCCTGTTGGTTATGTTGCTTGATTTTTATTCTGATTTAATTTATTGTTGTTTTGCAGTTGTCGCGCTATTGCTGCCGCTGCACCGAATGCGTTTATTTGGAGCTCTTGATGCTGCTGTTTTTGTCGCTTCTGTTTTTTTGTTTTTCCATTGAATTTTCAATTTGCGCAGGATTTTCATGCTTCATTGCATTCACTGTGCGTGTTGTTGCCAGCTACACAATTTGAAGTAAAAAATTATTTGCTCAGCATTTGTATCGCAAACAATCAGCTTTATTTTTTTGTTATTTTTTTTTGATTTAAAGGAAAATATTTCCTTTTGTTGGTATAAATTTATATTAAAGTTACTCAAGCGAAATTATAAAAAAACTACGAAGCTAAAATTCTAAATTGAAATTTTAATTTCTTTGTAATAGTTCAATTTTATATTAAAATATTAGTAACGAATATGAATCAATATGACAACGAAAGTAACTCACAC